>JALPQD010000019.1:5927038-6527038 GCA_023101885.1 Typhlomys cinereus
TCACTTTTTGATAGCAAAATTGTCTTAATATCACTTTTTTCAAGTTCCCCTGAATAATATTTGACAAAAAACATTTAGAAAACTAGGGTTTAATGATCATTCTCAAAATTCTGTAGGGACCAGTTCATTACAATAGCAGCAGATTTCATACCAATATCTGAGAGAACCGGACACGGAAAACCTGAGAGAAGGGTATACTTTCTACATTGCCAGTCACAAACTCTCTCACAAGATCCCTCTTTATCTTATTCATCTTCCAGAGGAATCATCTCAACCACTTGCCAAATCAGTCAGTATTCTTCTAAAGACTTGTTCTTAAGGTAGCCTTATCTACATAATTCTTTAAACACAGGTGTGTTGAAAGGCTCAATCCTCAACCATCAAGTTGGCACCTACAAGTAACCACCACATTCTTATCTTTGCTTACATTCTGGTCCTGCCTCCAGGTGAAGATGTTATATTAGGAGTTTCAAGTGCGGATCCAATGGATGGATGAGGTACCTAAAACTAAAATGCCTTGCTCATTACAGTGGACCCTGAAACTGTTTGCCAAAATACACCTCAACTCCTTTAAGTTTCTTCTGTTAGGCATGTTTTCACAGCAACAAAAAAAGGTCATTAGCAGATAAGTATATGAATACAGTAACTGACAACTGAGATCTGAATAAAGTGTGTATTGCATATTGTAGTGCAATAGGAGTATTACTCAGATTAGTTGAAAGGTGGAAATAATATAAATGCATGTTAACAGATTACATCATTCTCAACATTAATGCTAAGTGTAATAAGTCAAATACAAAAGGTCAACGATAATAATAATTTCAGTTATGTTTGGTAATGACAAATTTATACAAATGCAGAATGGAATAGTGTCATCCAGTGATTAAAAAGGTTAAAAGGTAAAAATCTCTGGAGACTCAGTGATTACATGTTTACGGTGCTGCGTGTATCTCCTGCCTCTGAAGTGGTACCAAAGATAGTTACAATGGAAAACTTTATACTGTATAGTTTTCCTAATATAAAAAGTTAAATATGTGACGTGTTCTAAACCAAAAGAGATTACTTGTTAAAATTCCATGCAGTCTAATGCTCAAAAGATATTTTTATATTTATTAGTTAAAGGTGGCTAAATAAACTTACAGTGTCAGAAAACTAACAATAAAATTTTTGTTTTGGGCATGTAGTAGCAGGTTTCATTGTTGGATGAATGATTCCTTCAGTGTTTTACCTGAGGCAGTCATATGGAGTATGCACCTTTAACATTTGCTTTGCCTATAATAAATGTTGTGCAAATTAATCTCCTTGCTATGGTATTATGAACAGTAAAGCTTTTATTTTTAATGAAATTCCTTGAAAATTTGGCCAGGACCCAAGTGAAAATTAGCTCTAAGGTAGCAGTTTACAGGAAAACTTCAAACTTTAGAAACAAAATACAAACTTAATTCAAATTTCAAATATTTTAACCCATATAAGAATTCAATTTTCATTATTGTAGACTTGCAAATTGAGAGTGAGATAAAACTTTACCAAATAAACGCCCTTTCAGATTTAAACGACACCTTATATCCATTGTAAACATCTGTCTTCTATCAAAGAGCATCCTTTTATGAATGTAGAAGATATTTGTCATTAACCATGAAGAACTTTGCTGCTATTGTTAAGCATTTACTGTGCTACTTTTATCTTTGTTTTTGAACATAGAAATGCTTTAAAGATCTTTTGGATTACTCATATAATATAGATATCTAAAGCATTATTTATTTATACTACTTAACCTATGTGCATAATGTTTATAAAATTAATTAAATAAACTATAGTGTCCTAACAACAAAAGAGGATAGAAGAGCAATGAAATTGTCCATTTCAATGGACATGATGTTAGAAGTGAAGAAATAATGGTTCATCTTCTACGTGCTCTAATTAGTCATGAGAGTAATTTCTGAAAATTTATGGGTAATCATCCTTCAAAATTAACTTTATTTAGCACCAACACAGTGATGGGAAAAAACATGTGTAGCCTTCTCTAACTTGGATATTAACCATAAGTGAGGAGAGACATGACTAACACATTTCATATGTATTTAGGAAAACTTGAAGACTTTAATAGAGGATTTGATTTGCAATCAGAAGTTACCACAACAAAGCATAAAATCAAGGTGATATCTGAACAAAGATTCTCTGTCTCATTTTTCACCAATCAAAGACAATCCCAAAGTTCTGTCTCTAAGTCTCACAATCATAATAGTTAGCATTTTGACCTGCGTTGGGGGAAAAGACTCAAATATTCAGATTGTAGCCAAATCCTATCACGAGTACTTAGTGTGATAATAAACACAGGGTCTTAAAGAATGAAATGAAATCATCAGGATGATCTTTATTCAACATGATTACTGTTTTTATACAAAGAGAAATGAATGAATATGGGAGATGACTAAAAGCACTGTTGCAACCCACACAACTTGGACCATGTCTTCAGGAAAGACCAGTCTTGCTCACACCATGATCATAAACTCTCACTTCAAGAAATGTGAGAGGAAAATTTTCTGCTATTTAAACCACTGAATCTGCAGTATTTTGCTATAACGTATCTAAAAAACTTATACCTGTAATAACAAAAGTCACTCATTTCAGAAGCTGCCACAGAAGGAAAGTCTTTCACAAGCAATTATGAACATCAGAATGTCTTCCGTGAGTTCACCTGTTATCAGTTGGTAACAATTACTGCAGTAGGCACAATTCTTCTATTTATGAGAAATAAATATTTGCCATATACCCACATTTGAATAACTATAGTTTATGCTGTATTTTTCAAATATGAAGGTTATTTTATGAAATTTGGAATGATCACTCAAGAACTCCCCTATTGAACAACAAGAGGCTTAGTGTGTGACAGAAATAGTTTCTGCAAATATATTTTACTTCAAAGAGAATATTAAAAAGATGTGTACTGAAGGCTCAAGGGTTGTTTATATGAATAACTTTGCTGCTTCGAAAAGCATGTTTTACAGTTTCATTGAATAACTGAATATTTTTTCTTGTGTGCAGATTAAAAAAATAAAGCTAGTGACTATCACTGTAGTGTTTGTCACTGCTTTGGTTTGAATTGGTGTAACAGTTACTCATAACTATGCTGTGAGAAAGTACTAAAGTCAAGCAGCTTAAGGGAGAAAAGGAGATTTATTTAGCTTATGGTTCCAGAAGGAAGGTGGTACACTTTCTCATAGTGAAGGTGGCATGGCTGGCTGGCCAAAGCTAGAGGAGGCTAAGTCACTGCAGACATCTTGGAGGCTGAGAGCTACCAGAATGCTTGCTGCAAAAGCAGACTTCTCCTGGAGGTAGGGTGGGAGTAATCCACATCAAGCCCCACCCCTTGTGACTGCCTTCCTCCAGCAAGGCTCCACCTCTCAAGATGCCATGACCTTGCCAAACACATGAGACTGTGGGGGACACATTCCAAACCATGGCATTTGTATAACTAAAAGTATTCTCCAAACTTGTATTTGCAGTATGAGTGTCAAAGTCAATCTAACATTATGGCAAATTGCATTCAAGTTTTTATTTTTGTTTTTAGAAAGATGGCACTCCATGTGTGGGTAGTGACTCTGAAAAATGGTACCTTGCTCTTAGAGAAGAAAAAGCTCTTTCCTTGTTTTTCTTAGCATGGTTGTCACTGTTCCTTAAACACCAAAGTCCTTCAGATTTTCTAATTTGAACATACACATGGTTTAGGCACATAGAAGTCTATTTTTACATGGTGCAATTCCAGCATCAGAGAGCTTGCCAAGAGGGGTTCACAAGTTCCAAACCCGCATGAAGACCCTGTCATTTGTCAGTTAGCTAATTAAATGATTAGCTGACAGAAAGTAACCTGAGAAGGAAGTTTATCTTTTTTCAGAACATTAAGATTTTATTAATAAATTCTACAAACTACTTCAACTTTAAAAGAATGGTCCCTTCAGACTCATTGCTTTTGAACCTGCATGGGTGGAACCAATGAATTACTTATAGAGATATGGTATCTTGACAAACATTATTATAAATGTATGTCTTTCTCACGATTCAAAACACATCATGGCTACCTGCATACACAGCCTTCTCACTCTAATCTCCATCTTATAAAATACATTTAGTAGAAAAAAAGTATAAAACCAACAAATTTCACAAAACAATGCAAGGTCTTTAATAAGGCTGTCAATCAGTTAAATGTCTTTTATTTTGTAATGCAGAAATGTAAGTTGACTGAAGTATCTTTGACTATAAATATCTTTTTTTTTAAGGAATCCTAAAATTTTTTTTCTCTTGGAACTCATTCCTCACCCACCATCTCTCCAGTTTTAGAAAATAATCTGATGGAATAATTGGCATCTGAATGGGCAAGAATGATAAAGATTAAATGTCTGAACAAATATGTAGGTTAGTATGTATAACAATATTTAGAACTTCTCCAATGCTACATGGGAATATATTAAATGCATTTTATAATTAAACATGTAATATATCTATGCATTTATATCAAATATGCCTATGTTCTCACTACATACAAATATGCTAGTGATATATTTATGTTCTGTTATTATCCAGAGGATTTTAATTACTGAAGACACACTGGGTAATGCATTCTTCCTTTAATTCACTGTGAAATTGTGGTGGTAAGGATAACACTTCATCAGTTTGAAAAGATTTTGTTCACTTTCCTATACTAAAGGTTCTCTTACTGCTGGATTTTTCCTCACTTCTATCGAAAGCTCAAGAACCTAATTGTCCCTTCCACTCTCCTCCCAGTGCTTTCTAGCCTTACCAAGTAGGCAAGGACTAATTTGAGGTTCTCTGTTAATACACACCAACCTCCTCTCAAATTGTAGAAATACGAGTCACGCATCTTGTACTATCCAGAACTCCCAGAGTGTTGTAGGCAGTGCCAGGGAAGACAGAACACACTGATCCACTTCACGCTAAGATTCCCTTTCAGGCTAAAAAAATCTGCTCTTCCAGTTGTGGGTTTGTAACATTAATCTGGAGAATTGTTCTTAGCTAGTGACAGGTACTCTTTCAGTGGCACCTGCTTGGTCTGGGCAATGTGCAGTCTGTGATATAAAACACAGTCATATAAAGATTAGACTTTCTTACTATCAACTCAGAATTTGTCTGATGGATGAATGTATCATTCCAAATTTTCTACAAATTAGTATCTACTGCAGAAATTCGTACTCAAGGAGGTAAACTGTATGGTCAGTGATAGTTTGAGAGAACAGATGCCACAACAGTATTTGGATACAGTTCCCTGGCAGCAGACTGACATTCTTTGTTACAGCAGAGGCAGGGCAACTCCCAGGAGAGAACCAGGGAAGCAGAACTGAAGAAATTTCATTGACCATGAGGTAGAATGATGCACCAGTGGATAGCAATACGTTCATAGGGAGAATGGTTCACATCCCTAATTTCAGAAAGTATAGAAGTCATGAAGATCATAAATTTGTACAGTTATTAGTAATGATATTGTGGAAAACTTAAGAGATAGATCATTAATTGGTATTTGACATTAAATGTGCTAGAGAGCCTCTTTCACTGCGTATGCAAAGTGTCTATCACCAGCACATAAAAAAGAGGAACCAGCATGCCATATCTTACACTTAACCATATTTCAATAGATCTGCAGAAAATTTACAATTATCTATTAAAATCCAAAATCCTTTGTAGGCATGAATGAATTTCCTCTTGAATAGTCAGATACAAACAGCAAAGATCTCCAATACCTCCCAATGCTTCATTGTAAACTTAAAGCCTTTATATTTTGTTTCTTTCTTCAGATTAACGGAGAATTTATTTGACTTATAATTCCAGAGGGGATTGAGTCTATTGTGGTGGGATTCACACAGCAGGAGGATGATCACATCTTGATAGTCATCTGAAGATAGAGAGAGGAAGTAGAAATGATGGACTACCAAACCTCAAAGCCTGCCCTAGTGCCTGCTTCCTCCATCAAGGCTCCAGCTCTTAAAGGTTCCATTACTCACCCAAACATGGTCACTAATACATTAGGAAACAGTTCACATTCAATCAACTTCACATGACAATCTACTTTTCCCCATAGGCCCTAGTATGGTTTTAGCAAGCAAGATTCTGCTCCCCCACCTTCCCTGTTTTAGTTTTGTTGCATATGGCTACAACAAATATCTGACCCAAGAGACTTAAGAGGAAAGGGTTTAATTACAGGTCACAGTTGCAGGTTACAGCCCCTCACTGCAGAGAGGCCAGAGCAGCAGGGTCTTGAGAAAGCTGGTCATTCCGCACACACAGGGAGAGTGGAAGGCAAGAGTAATGCATGCTTGCTTCTTTGCCACTCTTCACTCTCTCCATATTTATTTAGTCCCAGTCCACTAGGGAATGGCCCTTCCCACAGTGGCTGGGCCTTCTCCATCGATTATACAATTTACAGTCCCTCTTGGGCATGCTGGGGGGGTCAACCTCAATTTCAAGCATCCCTTTCAAGTGAGCTGGAGCCCTGTCTCCTAGGTTGACAGTACTAACCATCATACCTATCTTCATTCTCTACTTACCTAGACAGCCAATACCTAATTTTATACAGTAAAGTGATCAACACTAGTTATTCAGTAGATTTTCCATAAAACATCATTGATTATTTGATTTTTATTTGGAAATAGTATTTTAATTTTTAAATTATTTTAATTTTTAAATTACTTTATTGAGAAAGAGAGAAAGGGAGAGAGAAGGACATTGAGAGACACTGAGAAAGCCATATACTGCCATGGTATCTGTGTTAAGACAACATGGAAGTTTCTCATTCTTACATGTGAGCTCTGGAGACGGAATTCATATGAGGATTCCTTATCATCCTAAGTAATTACTAACCTGAAGAACAGAGAGACTGGAGAAGGGTACAATCATTCTAAACATACAGTAAGAATTTGACCAAATAGATCTGCTAAAGGTGAGTCAAATAAAATCTTTATGATTTTCAGGTGGTGCGTTCTTTGACTACATATATGTGAGTTATTGACCCATTTAACTCATTTAATTGATCTGGGCATCTCAGAATTGTACATACTGTTGACAAACCAAAAAAATATAACTGCAATGCTCAATCATTTTCATTTAGATAAACAAGCAGCTGTGTGACAAATTAAAATGAGAAAAATTTAACTTTGGGCTGTTGGTTAGACTTTGGTAGATATGCATACATAAACACATATACTAAAAGAGCACATTATTTTAATTTATCAGTGGTCATATGAGTCTACGAGTATTTAAGGAATTCAAATGTTTCTGGCTTTTTGTAGGTTGTTTTCTTCTATCAGTTTGTGTACTTACTTTTTTTTGTATTAAACTGGTTGCTAATTATGCTATTATAATAGTTTGCAAGTATCAATGAAAAATGACAGTCAAATTTTTTATTTAAATCATCTCATACTATCTCATGGTTCCCAAAGTTGGCAGTAAGTCCTATGTAAGTAGAAAGTTCTCTCTGGAAAGCCAGGATGTTTGAAATTGAGAGGCAAAGCCTCCAATGGAAAGGATGAAATCATCAACTTTTACAGTAATTATGTTAATCATTTCAAAATAGGTCTGATTTGAAAATTCCAGATAACCTTCTTTTCAAGAATTCAGAGTTGGCTTAAATATTGCCAACATTGGATCTAAATAAGTTGTGTTAGTAATTTATGATTTAATTAAAGGTATTCTATTATCCAGTGATTTTTTTTTAATTTTTTATTATTATTTATTCAATTGTGCGTGTGTGTATGTATGTGTGCGCGCATGTGTGTATGTGTGTGTGTAGAACCACGGACGAATCGGGAACCACCATGGACGCCTCCACCTCCTTCTGCCATGGGATTCACAGGCTCCGCCCTACCAGGACCAGAAGCGCAGGCCGCCCCCGCTTCCGCCTGGCATCTATACGTGGGATCTGGGATCCGAACTCGGGACCTTCCACCTGCAAGGCGGAGGCTTAACCCCTGAGCCACCTCTCCAGCCCCTATTATCCAGTGATTATCTTTATCAATCTATTGACTGCATTTCCATTTATTGTACAGATATTGAGGAATTTTTTATAAAAAGGCTCAATTAAGTTTATGTGGTGCACATCAGTACTATGGGAATTGTCCCTTGTGATTTGTACAATTTTGCTTTACAGAATCAATGTCTGACAAAACTTTTTTGCAATTAAGATTTTACTGCTAATTCCCACAATTTTTAGCATGTAATCATGTGCCACTTAATGGATGACTACCCTATTCTGGCCCTTTACTGATATAATTTGTATATCTTAATAAAAGTCCCCATGTGAATGTAGATGCCTCATACCTCTGGATTTGGTGTCAAAATGAAAAGCAGGTGATTTCTGGAGCAGTAGGTATACAGCAAGTGATTGGAATTAGGCTTCACTTGTTTATTTTTCTTTGTATTGTTTTATTTCATTTCAGTTTTACTTAATTCATCTCAATGTGATCTTGGTCCATCCTTGAGAACAATATAGAATATGTCAATGATGTAGACAGAGTACCATATAAAATTATAAAAGATCATAGGCTGCATGGTATAAATCAACATGAAGAAAACAAAACAAAGAAACACAATAAATAAAAAATCAATAGGATGAACTAAACTGGAAAATAGCTATTTGGATTAATAACTGAAAATAGAGACATAAATTGTATGTGTATCTCTATGTGCATTTGTGTGTGTGTGTGTGTGTGTGTGGGTGGGTGGGTGGGTGTGGGTGTGGGTGTGTGTGTTCTGGAGTATGGAGTGTCAATCCAATTAACATTAAAAGAATAAAAGCTTATCATGAATATTTCATGACAACAAATTCAGCAATTAAGATACATTTTAAAATTCCTCAAAGATGCAAATAGCCATAGTAAACCAAAGTAGGACAATGCAAATAAATGAAGAAAAACTAATAGATAAGAGAAGTCCTTACTGAATCTAGTCGACAATATAAGTAAGTAAAATAATTGTAGAGCATTATCACAAGTGAAAAGAATCACACAAAAATGCAAAACACAAGTAAATTATGTGTGTGTGTGGTTATAAAGTTGTTTTACCTTTCCAAAACTGATTAATAGTAACTAATTATATAGGCCAAATAAATAAAG
Organism: Typhlomys cinereus; assembly: GCA_023101885.1. Classification (NCBI taxonomy): domain Eukaryota; kingdom Metazoa; phylum Chordata; class Mammalia; order Rodentia; family Platacanthomyidae; genus Typhlomys; species Typhlomys cinereus. Next base: position 5,936,158 of record JALPQD010000019.1, read on the forward strand.
GCAAAGGACTTTTTGATGTCAATGGAAGCACTGAAAGTTTTGTTTAGAGCAAATATCCACTGATGATAAAAATTCCCTGTAACATTGAGAACATATGAGGACATTCTGATTTTGATCATTGATAGAGGTGATAAATGCATAATAAACTGCTTAACCAAAAGAATTTGCAATTTAGGTAAATATACCATATCTTATTGATATTATTATATGACACTAATGCACAAAATATTTTCTTTTTCTCTTTGAAAATGAAGTCAAAACGAGTAACACCTAATAGAAAATCTTTGTGATTTTATTTATATACAACAAAAAATTTATATCCAGAATCCATCTTTATGCCTATTTCAATGACATTTCATTACTATAGATTTGTGAGTTTTAAAAGCGACTACGCTATTTTATTCTTCTTTTAAAAATTCTGTTGAATATTCTTGGTTCTATGAACTTCAATATCAATTACAGGATATGCTTGTATACTTTTTTAAAATTCACGTAGTGCCTTGATAAATATTTTATTGCGTTCATGCAACTTAGGAGACAATTGTCACTGTAACATATCATAGCTACTCAACTGACAAGTGTATAATGCTTTTCAATATCTTTGCAGGTTCTTTCCCATGTTGCAAAAATATTTTGTCAAATTCAAGCACAATTTAATGTTTGTTAAGTTCATTATTATTTTATATTTTAATGTTAATAAAATGTATATATTTTGCTTGTATATTCATACTAGTTGTAAAGATGTAAATATTTAATTCATGCATAACTTAATGCCTAATAACATGGAACATACTCAATACCATTAGTCTTTTGAGAAATGCAAATTAGAACCATAGTGAGATATCATCATACGCATAATACATTGAAGATAATCAAGAAGACTGATGATGGCAGGTGTTAGAAACAATGGAGAGAGAGAGAGAGAGACAGAAAGAGAAAGAGAGGTGGAAATGTAAATGTGTGTAGCCACATTGGATGAAGAACATGACCTTTTCTGAAGAAGGTGAGCATACCTTACAACAGCAGCAACCTAAGAACCCCTCATATATATGTGTGTGTATATACATGTCCGAGAGCAAAAAAAAATTATCCACATAAATCTTTGAACGTTAATACTTATTTCAACATTATTCACAACAGCTAAAACCTGGAAACAATAAAAATGTCAATAACTTGTCAAATGCATAATCAAAACATGGTACCTAATTATAAACTGTTAGAAAATGAATGGATGTCACAGATTGTTTTGAAATGGTTGGATAAAGTCTGCCTAATGAATAATTCCCTTTAGCTGAAAATTTCAGAAAAGGTCATTTTTTTAAAAAAATGAAAGTATGTTATTTTAATATTACTAAGAAGTTAAAACAGTGTTTGCTAGTACATTTATAAGAGCTACAGCTTAGGATGTGGTAACATTTGTAATTTCAGAAGGGTGCATAAAATCACTGAAATATTCATGTTACAATGTAAGAATTTTTGATATATAAAGTTGCTAATTGGCCATATTTTATCTGTTCATCAGTTGGTGGATATCTAGATTGACAAGCTTCTTTGTTATTGTGCATAGCTGCAACGAACATGGATGTGTAGGTGTCTGTATATGTTGTTGATATTGAGCAAAGTACACTCTGTACCCTAAGGCTCAAGAAACTTGCGAAAGGGAATTGGTAAGATTCTAGTAGCCAGCAGACAGTGAAAGATGCTGCCACACAGAATCTTCTGACCATGACAAACTTATAACATCTATGAACTTACTAGTGCAGTTGTGCTTACTTCCACAAAGTCTATAAAATATTTGATCTATCAGCATTTTACCATTGAAGGGCGTAGATCTCAAGCAGTGCCACAATTCTTGGAGAGGCTATTGAGAGATAATTCCAGATGGCGAAAGAGTGGGCTATTTTTATATCACCCATGTTCAAGCCTCACCCATTATGCCAACCCAGATAAAATTCAGTGGGTCACACATGCAAAAAGACATAAAACTAAAAGGGAGGGTGGGTGGGGAAGAGAAGGTTTGCACAGAGAAAAGGAAGGGGAATAGAATGAGGTAATGAGCCACGAAAATGGCATTAATTCATTGTATTTATGTATGAAACTCAAAATAAAGTTTATGAAGCGTATTTCTTTGAACAACATGAATATAATTTTCGTGCTGTATTTGGAGCTTTTTATCACCTTTGTCACTTTTACTTCTATCACAAAATCAGATGTTAAATAAATTATGGAGAAAATAACTTAATTTGCGGGCAGGCATGTCAGATCCCTGACATCTTTTAAGGGTCTTTTTGCTGCATCTTAAAGAAGCACATATCAGAGTTTCAAGGAGGAAAAATGTGTCCTCAAGGACAGATGACCAGGAACGACAGCATCACCTCTGAGAACCTTTTGTACAATGCTTCCACCTGTCACCGGGTGCAAAGCCTTCAAGTCATTGACATCTTTCTTTGTCCTCCAACTCCTAGCTCTGTTGCATTAAGAGTTAAGTCCACACACAAGAGTTTTCACAGATACAGAACACAGAATTCTAATACATGTTCTGATATCATTGGCAGACTTCTCTGTCTTCTGCCTGAGCTACATCCATAAACATCCTAGGTGGAAGAGCAGGATATTTAACAATTTTAGTGGGCAGATTGATTTCCAAGTGTGTCTTCTCTCTCATGACTGACCTATGCTTTCTTGTGAACAAAGACAAATACATAGTTCTGGGATAAGTCTGAGTTTTAGGAAATTCATGCTCACTATTATTTTCCCTTAAATCCTAATCTGCAGGATAGCTTTGCTCTTATGAATCCTTCCCTATGTTTTTATTGACTCTGCTCTTTCCAAACTCTAGCGTCTGTTTCGTAGATGCAGATGCGAAAATTGGCATGCTTTTGCATTAATAGACACCAGGTCAAAGAAAAATAAAAAACACCTTTAAGGTAAAAAGTAAAAATATCAATAACCTTATCTTTTCAATAGGCAGACATGTTTGGATATAAATGTTCTTCTGTCTGTTAACTTCCAAAATGTTTTAATCTTATGTCACTGTACAGTGAAGCTCTTTATTTTTTCCACAATAATGCACACTCTTCACAATATAAAACTTTAAAGCAGTTATGTTGTCTTCATTTTATAGCATCAGAACACCTATCTAGTCTTCAACTTTTGTATATTTTGTCTAAAATTGAATAAGGTTATAGGGAGAAAGACTAAATTTGTAGTGAAAGAGTGATTAGGAAGTAGTGAGACATTTAAAAACTTCCTTCATTGGTAATGAGCGACTCAATAATATTCTAATTTCCACATCTCTTTTTGTTGTGTTCTTAATTAGAAAAAAAATGAAATTCTATATACTAATATTCATGCATTAACAGTAAAAAACAAAACAAGTCAAGCTAACATAAGGGAATTGAAATGTTTGGAAATAAATTGAGAAAATTGAAAGTAGACATAAAGATGAAGCAAGATTAAAAGTGACATTCTAATGTCTTCAGGCCAACCTCTTAGAGATATTATTTGGAAAGATTTGGTTTTTATGATTGCAATTGTGTCTTGATTTTCCAGTTTGTTTTAGGATAAAAGGAACTGTGTGTGTTTTGAATTCATGTTAACAATAAGTAAATAATGGGTGTATAAATAAGTGTATGTCTAAATACTAAAGAATGTTCTAAAATAAAATAGGAAGATTCGAAAGTGCTGCCCAAAGGCTTGGAAATAGAAGGTCAGAGAGTTCAAATGCAGAACGTCCAGACACTGTTGAATTAAACCACAGTTTCATTCAGTGCCTTCCCAGTTTCTTAGCTGGCAAACAGTCTGTACTCACTCAGAATTTATAAGGAATTTAAAGGATAGCTCTGATTAACATGATTCAGCATTCATAGAAGTACCTGCATTTAAACACTCTGCAATATAGAGGAAGCATCCAAAGGAAAGTAGCAATTCTACCCAGCAATGGGTGAGAAAGTGACTTGAAAAGTATGTGGCTTCTCTCATTATTGTTCAACTTCCAAATCCTAATGTATAGAATAACATATAAAAGAGTGCTTGCCACATTGAAAGTAAACATTCCTTAAGATATCAACTAATCATCTAATTAAAGAGAAATCTGTAGAACCCAATGGGCAAGTTTTATACACATATTTAAATGTGATGAAGTGCTTTATGGTAATCTTGCTTATATTTTTGTTTTAATGTGGTTAAACAATCTAAATAATGAATATATTTTGCCATTATAGTTTTTTATTTAATAGTTCAAGTCTGAGCAATTAAGAAGAAAAATATCGCTATAAATTGACTGGAAAAACAGGAAATGAACTCAGGCATGTCTGTAACAGATGGCAAGCAAAAACTCATCATTGTTACCACTCTATTATTTCTCATCAAATTCATTATTGATGCTAACGTGTGTGTCTGCATCATGTTTCCCTAGATGGAGGGAAAGTACTTTGTATGTTACTCAAATGAAGAGGGAATGCTTTGATGATCTTACACATGAAGAATGAAATTTGATTACATATATTTACAGATACTTTGTATTCATATATTACACCTGGAGACTAGAAGGAATGAGAATCTCATAGCAGGCAGGAGGTAAGGCATAAGGGAAATACTATATAAAACAAAAGTTGTGAGTAGACAAGTTTGTCTCTCTTTCCAAATATGTAATATCTATCAAGAAAAACACTTGAATTATATCAATGGTATATGGAGTCATACACAGACTTCTCTCTTTTTGTTTCCTGATTTGATGCACAGTTTTGAGGGAGCATGATAATGGTTCTAAGAATAATAATTTCATAGAAGCTTATGGCATGGAGAATCTACTGGACTGTATTTTAAAAAAAAAACATGTTCAAATCATTGAAATTTAATTTTCATTAAAGTTTAATTCAGAGTTTTTTGGTAAATGTTAGCTTTATTATAATTGAAAACATATAAAATTATAAGAACCTCTTCAGTCTCAGGTTGCCAGGAAGGGAAGTGAGAATGCGCTTCACCAAATGTCTCACTACTCTCATGCAATATTTGACCATGACCTATTAATCAGGGAGGGTATAGGGCTGGCAGATAGATGGTAACCATTCTGCAAATGGAACACTGACCCCTCCCCCTCATTGCTGTGTCCTACTCCTATTTCTTTGAGTCTCCTCTTATATTAAGATCTTCAGATAAAAATCCTTTTATTTTTGGTTAAAAGGTAACCTTCAATACCGGTCATGATGGAACCAAGGAAGGTACAGGAAAAGCAAATCTGAAAACAACAACAAACCATAATTCAGAACACCAAAGACCCTACATTAATCACCTAAAACCAGACCAGCCAAATCTCTTCCAATCCTAAAGCTCAGAGAACCTTGTGGAAGAGAGGGGTGGCAAGATTGTAAGAGACTAAAGATGGAGAAAACCAACGATATGCAAGATACTCCACACGAATTAGGGCTGCTGTAGCCATAATCGGACTTGGCATGACCTGCACAATGACTGACATGTCAACGACCCCCTAAACTGTAGCATGGATCACAGGCAGTAAGATCCTTAGAGGCAAGGGATTAACATTCATAACAGGGTTCCCATACTAATGGGCAGCCCAAGAAAGGGCTCCAGGCTATGCCACTGAATTCTTATATTTCACTAGGATGGAGGACTCAGAGGGATGTTTGGCATTCACATAAAAGGATGCTCCTGGAGACAGAAGAGAGAAAGGGGGAGGTACTGGGAGAAGGGGAAAGAAGGAGGGGGGTGAAAGGAAGGGGAAAAGGGGGGAGAGTACAAGGGGGGCACTAGGGAGTGGAGGATGAAGAGGATGGGGTACCTATTAATCTTGTATGATTGGAAAAAAAATTGTGGGAAGAAAAAGTTATAAGAACAATATTATTTTTATCTAGAGGGAAGTTTGGCATTTGCACAAAAGGATGCTTCAGGGAATGGGAGAGGGGTAGCGGAAGGCACTGGGAGAGGGTGAAAGGAAGGGGAGAAGTAGGGGAGGGTGCAAGGGGACTGGGGAGGGGCGGAAGGAAGAGGGGGGACCGAGGTACCTATTACGTTTGTATGATTGGGGAAAAATAAATAAATATGATAAAATAAAATAAAAGAGTTTGAAAAGAAAAATAGTTAAATTGTCCAGCACTTCCTGACTGAAAAAATGATATTCTAATATGTGAGATTATGCTTAAATGATTCAAATATGAAGAAATTTAAATGATTTTCCCCAAAAATGTCAAAAAGAAATTTAAATGATTTTCCCCAAAAATGTTTTTGGAAGGAATATATATTTGTGTGTGTGTGTGTGTGTGTGTGTGTGTGTGTGTGTTTGTCTGTCTGTCTGTCTGTCTGTCTCTTTGCACGTGGTGCTTCTATGCATAGTGGATCTCATGATTGGATTCAGATGAATACAGTGTATTTTCTCTGAAAATACAAGAAATAATACATTCATAGGTAATGTATTAGCATATTCAAAAGTTCAAGTTTGTCCATAATCTAAAAATTCAGTTAATAAAGACTATTCAAGGACAAAACATATAAAGTGATAAGCCAAAGAGAAAACAGAGAGGATGATGGTATATTGAAGATGAACTGCATCAGCAATTCCTGTATAAGGAAATTCACTAAATATTTTATTAAAAGGCCAGCATTTCATAGTTTGCAGAAACATATAAATAACTATTTTACTGTGAGAAACTCGAAACATAAAGGTATGCATTTACTTTGGCAGGTTGCAAAATTAACTAACATGTTAATTGCTGACACAAATACTTATATATTGTCACTAAACATATTATATCAAGAAATATGGAAATAAAATATATCATATAATGATAAGATAATCAATATATGAAATAAAAGTAATCCTAGATAATATTTACCCAATGGCAATTATTTGAAGTATAAATAGCCATAAGATCTTAAATAAAATTCTACCTTTGTAGTTGCATATTTCCACAGTGCTATTAGCTAGCATAAAAATGTTATCTAGAAAATATAAAACATGAACACAATTATAAACCAATGATAGAAAGATAAAGAGAAAGAGAAAAAGAAAGAAAGTTAAGAATTACTACAATAAGTGCATCAGTACATGTTTAAACATGAGAATAATATTATTTCCTGTTGGCACATGCAGAAAATTACCTTAACTGTTAAAACAGTGAAAGATTTAAATTACAAAAGTCTTTTCAAACTGACTAAGTCGCCTATCTCTATATTAAAATGATTCAAATTCTGCTGTGAAGTATACCTTTAATGATGTACCTTATGAGTATGAAATGGATAGATTTATTAAACCTGGAATTTCATTGAAATGTCTCCAACAAAAATACCTACTTCCCAGAAGTATCTGTTTCATGTAGTTCCTTTTGTAGTAGAATAAGCATAGAAATGATATTTGATTAAACACTGTTACACTTTTGCACAAAAACTTTCTTACTCTGATAGATTCATTACTGAGGATTCAAAGAAAATTAATTAGATAACAAATTTCCTAAAATTTACGAATGCAATGCAATCTTAAAATTTCAACTTATAAATCTTCTTTTCAAACAATACTCTTAAGTTATATATTTTAAATGCTATAGAGTTAATTAGTATACATGGCAGATGGTCACTTGTAATTTAAGTAAAAACTGAAAAATCTTCATTTGATCTTTCTATTTTTCGATGGCATATGCTTTCATCTAATGGTAGATAATATTGTGGAGTATATTAAATTATAAATAAGGATATAAGGCACAGATCTATCCACATTTTGTATAATCCACATTTCAATTAATATTAAACTAAGCCATGCATTCTAATGTGAATTTTCTTTGGATGCTTCATTATTAAAGTGATTTCAATGACTTTTCCACTGAAATAATTTTCAAAAAATTGACACTTGCATTTTATAGTGCGGTGAAATATATTTTTCAGTTCTGAGAAAAATAAGAGCACATAGTTGTGAGTCATTTATTACCTATTTGATGGTTTAGACAGTCAATGCTGATCAACAGTGTTATCAAAAACAAAATAATAGTGCTTGTGCTATTGGGTTTCTGTTTAGGAAATGTTGGCCTAGCTCAATCCACTGTAGGAAGTTCTTTACTCTTTCAACTAGGGTTTTTATAGACTTTGGCCTAATATTAAGGTCCTTGATCCATTTGGAGTTGAATTTTATGCGTGGTGACACGTATGCGTCCAGTTTTAATCTTGTGCATGTGGATAGCCAGGATTACATCACCTAGCTCAGGGAACCTTTTGGAAGAGGGGACAGCTAGATTGTAAGAGCCTAAAGATGGGGAGGACCAAAGATATGCAAGATACTCCACACAAGTCAGGGCTGCAGCAGCCAGGATACAGCCATAATGAGATTGGACATTGATCTGCACAATGGCTGACATTTCAACAAACCCTCAAAGATAGTACGGATGACAGGGGAGGAGGCTTCAGGCAGTAGGATCCTTAGAGACAAGGGGTTTAACAGTGATAATAGAGTTCCCATACTAAGGGGCAGCCGAAGAAGGGGCCCCAGCCTATGCCACTGAGTCCTGAACCCTCACTAGTGCAGATGACTCAGAAATTCTGCATCCATATAAACAGATGCTCTGGCAGATGCAAGGGAGAAAGCAGGAAGCACCAAGAGAAAAGGAGGGAAGGAAAAGTTGTGAGAGGGATCAGGGGAGAGTGGGAAGGGGAGTAAAGTGGAATGGGTGACAATAGAGGAAAGGGAGGGGGGAGGGAGCAGAAAAATACCTATTGAGCTTGTATAATTAGGAAAAAATATAGCAAAAATGCAATAATAAATATTTATAATTTAAATGTATATATTTAAGCTATGTTAATTAAATATTATTATGTAAATTTTATGGATATTGTCAATATTATACTTAGAAAAGTATGTCATTGGCTTTCAAGTAGTTTCCAATATATCTGTATTTCCCTTTGAGAAAAATACTGTAATTCTATACAATGTTTACTGGAAGCATGGTAATTATGGAGTAGCTAAACCAATGCAAATATTACTTGTGTAAATTTTTGTAAAAAACATTTAATTTTAGCTATCTTAGTAGTTTTTAATAATGTAAATTACTCTCAATTCCAGCTATCACATTTTACAATTGATTCTTTGAGGTTATTTGTCTCATGGAGCTCTCTATGTTTGGCTGGAGAGATGGCTCAAGGGTTATGCCTCACAAGCAGAAGGTCTTGATTTTGGATTCCAAATCGCATGGAAAAAAATACCAGCAGAAATGGTGGTAGCCTATACTTTGCACCCTGGAGGGCAGAATGTGAGAAATTTCAGAATAAAGCAAAGAGGAGATAATGCAATCCAGGGTGATTTCCAAAGTAACCCTTGGGACTCCACAGGCACACACTGATACATACACACACACACTGAGACACACACAAAAAGTGAAATTCTATGTCTCTTAATTAACATTTTTCCATGTTCATCTTATGGGAAACACTATTCTACTCTCTTCGAGTGATTGTTACAAATGTGTGAAACATCACTCTGACCTAAAAAACCAAAGAAATTTTTTCAACATTTAAATAACAGCTGTAGGGATGAAATCTTTCATTTGTCCAAAGAAGCAATGCCTACACTAGAATTTTGGTTAGGTTGCCAAGCATTACATATTCAGCTTGTAAGAAGACAAGAACCAAAATTTTAATGGGTTTTATTGCTTTATTCCAAAAGTATAATTAGGCTACCATCACTAGGGGAAGATACTGAACTCAGCATCACATGACCAATGCTGTAAATGTAAACGGTCATCATTTGGGCTGTTACCAGGAAAGTGATTCCAGATGGCAATTAGGTGTTTTGTTTAGCTTGAAATGCTACTTGAGAAAATCAAGACAAATGTTCCCATGCCTCAATAGTGCTGTGATATGGTTAAGTAAGCATTCATGGTATTCTCCGATAAAAATATATGAATATCTTATAGGAGAAAAAGTAGATGAGATATGGCCTTGATATAGTCCCTGGAATATTGCTTTTCTTGGTGTGTACTTGTCAAGTCTTGGAATGGAAGTGTATCTCTCAGGTTTTAGTTGAGATTTGGCCTCTGTTTTGCACATATATCCTATATAACATTAAACAACACAAGGTTACCTGCCACATGCCATGGTAGAACAATGTTTTAGTATCTATTAAAATATTTTTTCTATAATGTGAATATCTGTGAAGAATACATTTACCTGAAATGTACGTATGGTCAAGGTTATTTAGCTCTAGTGCTGGTGCTACTACCACAGCCACAGTCATCACTGGCAAAAACCTTGATGTCATTCACTGTCTTGCAGGCATTTACCCTCAACTTAATATTCATAGGAGACCAGATAGTTGGGATTGTTCATATTCCTAATCCATAGATGGGTACTGACCAAATCAAGAGATAGATAATTAGGGACTGAATTCCCCTGTGCCCTTATGTAGTATATTGCTTTTCTAAAATCCTTATTTGTCTTTTCAACTTTACTGTTTTTTTATCATGTGGGTGTTTTTGGTGTATTCAGTGAACATATATATATATATATAATATAATATATATATTGATTATATATATATAAATTGCCTTTTTAACACACATAGAAACTGAAAGTTGATATTGTATCTTTTCTTGGACCAGTCACCACTTTATTTATTAAAACAGTTTTCTCAAGTGAACCCAAAACTCCCTGATCCAGTCGGCAACACTATCTATCCACCTTGTCTTGGGAATACTCTGGCTGTCTCTCAAGGACTAAGGTTTGAGGTTTTAAGGCCTCCATCAAGGTCTGCAAGTAAGTAAAGAGAAACCTGGTTAAGTTCACAGACGTTCTTTCCTGATCTCACCAGAAGGGGAGGGCATATAGTCTAGCAGATAAAAAGTAATCATTTTGCAAATGGGTGATGGACCCCTCCCTCAGGGAGGTTTCCTACTCTTATTACATCTACCCTTGAATGTGCTATTACAACAAGACTCCAGTTTAACAGCTTTTTGTCTCTGGCCAGGGGGTGACATACAGTGCCCAGCAGAATGGAGTGAAGGGAATTGCAGGAGCAGCAAAACTGCAAAAGAAAATCAACAAACCACAATCCAGAACTTCAGAGACTATATCAATCACATAGAACTAGGCCAGCCTAATCTCTCCCCATCCTGGAGCTCAGGGACATTTGCGGAAGAGGGGGCGGTAAGATTGTAAGAGCAAAAGGATGGGAGGAGCAACGATTTGCAAGATTCTCAACAATAGTTGGGGCCAAAGCAATCGTAATGGGACTTTGCATGCCCTGCGCAATGTCCAGCGCACTGTTGCCCTCATAAAGTCTAGCATCTGTTAAGGGCACCGAGACCCCCTGGAGGCAAGGGATTGACAGCCATAGTAGTGATCTTATGCTTAAGGGGAACAAGAGAAAGGGCTTATGGAAATGCCACTGGGTCCTTATATGTCATCGGAGAGGAGGACCCAATGGAGAGTTAGGCGTATACAATAAAGGACTCTCTGGGAATTGGGGGGAGGCACTGGGGGAAGGGGAGGGGGAGGAGGGGGGAGGGAGGGAACTGGTAAAAAATTTTAAAATGTATAATTAAATTTTTAATAAAAAAAATAAAATAAAAGTTAAAAAAAAAAAAGTCATGCAACATCTCTTGCAAACAAGTGCTTAACCAAGCAGATATTTTTCCAAAACTAACCTTATTGATTAGATCTTTTGTTAACTAACCAAACTGTTAAAAATGTAGATAGGAAATGTGAAGAACTATTTCATAATCTTGGCATCTAGTTTTCATTAATTTTTTGCTGTAAATTTCTTAAGTTACTATATTCATTGTTGAAGTATTTTACACAGCATTTTGTATTTGAACACATAAATTTATTTCTAATAAAAATTGAGTATTGATTATAAATGTCAAGCTGAAAACTTCAATCTAATGATAGAATTGTTCTCACTTATTACCACCATGTATCACTTTAAACTCATAGTAGTATAATAAAGGTATAAATATCATTTGCTATTAGATATTATTATCTATATTGCAGAATTAAGTTGCTTTCTAGACATTACATAAACTGTATAATTGAGCCCAGTAGAGGAAAAGTGCTATTCTCTAAATTATTTTTATATAGTAATAAGATTCTGAAGAAACGGTGCATTATTAGGCAATTGAACTGTCTTAAACATTTTCAACTCATACTACAAGTTCACAAAATCAGCCTCAGGCACTGAAAAACTTAAAAAGCTAGTCTGATAGTGTTTCTTACAAATATTCTTTGAATTTTATGACTTGTCTCCCACATGAGGCGTAATAGTTTCAATGTTCTAATTAGTACTTGTGTATATTGCTATTACTTTGTCTCTTTAATCACATTATTAAGACTCTTATGGAGATTCCTTATAGAATCACACTTTATAATAGTGTTTCTAATTTGAATATGTCCTTTTTTATGTTGTCTGATTCTGAAACATCATAAACTCTTTTTATGGGTCCTTTGATAGTACTCACTTTCTTACTTTACGCTTGATTAGAACATACAGTACTAAGTAACAAAGAAGTTTCCCGAAGCTTGAGAGTTTTAGCACCAGGGGGAAAAATGAACTTTCCTTCCCTTGCTATATTTTGCTTGGACAAGTAAAGGCATTTTTAACAGTAAAGTTGTTTTTGAAAGCATTATGGCATGCTACATATAAATTCTATAGAATAAATTCTACTAAGCTGAGTTGAAAGAAATTTTTAAAAATAAACATAATCATCATGAAAACCTTAATCAATCTTAAGATCTTTGGAATGTTAATTTTTGTTAAACAATTATTATATTTTATTTAATTATATGATATATATTATATTATATTATATTGAGTATATGATAATATATTTATTATATTATAATTAAATATTTTGCTCTACAGTACAGATAGGCAAATGGCACAATAGAGTAAATGAAAGTACAATATTTTCAGCTTCTAATCAATTAAAAATTGACTTTAGCTTAATCATTTAAAGTGTTCTCTATCTTTCTTATCATATCACTTGTTTTCCAGGACAGTAAATAAAAGAATTGAACATGCAAAGATTTTGTACAAATGTCTTGATCCATTTGAAGGTCAAGTATGATTTCACAAAAGCCTTTTCTAGGAAAATATTTGGGATTAACCTTAAATATATAATCCTTTTCCTGGGAAGAGCATTATTCTTACCTTCAAACATTTGGAATAGTCTTCATATAGTCTGAATTACTCATTTTAGTACATATAAGAATATCTTTAAAGACTATTAATGAGCTTTAGTTTAATTTTTATGCTGAATGATAATATTATAAGAATTGTTCTCTTTTTTTTTGAGCATGTTCAATTTCTATGTGTGTGTGTGTGTGTGTGTGTGTGTGTGTGTGTGTGTGTGTGTTTTCAGTTTGTCTGCATGGTTGCTGATGACCACCAAATGGCTTAAGTGAACAAGGGGTTTATTTTCTCTTACAATTGCTGGTTACACTTCTTATCCTGATGGGAGAACATAGCCACCAGGATGGAGGGAACTGGCCACAGGACCAGTAAGGAGGGATGCTCCTTACTTACCAGACCAGCATGTCTGGCCAAGTGTACAAAAGGATGCCAACTCTCTTAATCAGCTCTCTGTATTTTATTCCAGGCCCTAATCCCACCCACCATGGACTGGGCCTTCCCCATCAGCTAGGTCTTCTGCTCTGGGCCTAACTCAACACTAATTCTCTACAATGTGCCCAGAGCTCAAACCCTCAACTGTCAAGTTGACACCTGTGCCCAACTATGATACTGTGTGTATCTATGTGTATAAGAGGACACTATATGTGCCTGTGGAGGCTCAAGGGTAACTTGGGAAATCACCTTGGATTGCACTATTCTTATTTGCTTTGGTCTGGAGTTTCCCAGGCTCTCTCATCCCATCCCCTATCACCCACCTACACTCCCACCCTGTCCTCCCTACATGGATTTAATCCTGTTAGATTAATCCTCATCCTACTGTTTCTCTACATGTGTGGATACCAGGGCTCCATGCTGGGTGTCTGTGTTAGTAGGAAGCCAGGTTTCTGAGCTAGTATATGTGGCCCTTTAGTGGGCAAACTCTCAACTGGGGAAGTTCCACTTCCTTTGTTCACACCTACCCCAGAGATACTTTCTGAGTGTAATTGTTTCTCCTGAGATCCTTGCTGGGAATTGGGGGAATGTTGCTATCTCTACCATTGTGTAAGTCTGGCGTTAGTAGATCTCACTGGAATGTGCTCCTGGATGTAGCAACCCTGTCATGACTAGAGTGTCTTGGCCAGCAGTACCTCTCCCATCTTTAGGCACTTGTGTTCTTGCTGCCCCTGTTCCACAACATCTACTGAGCTTTAAGAAGGGAAGAAATTTTGATGGCCTGATTAGGGCTGAACAATTCAGGGTTGCCAGTTCTCTTCACTCTGGCCAATTTTAGTTTTCAGGTTCACTAGTGTTCTAGTACAATAGGATGCATCTATGTTGAGTGCTGAGTTTTCTTACTTAAGGATATAAAAAGAAGTGTTTGATGGTTGTTTGTTATGAAATATCTATAGTTACCACTAAGTTATTTGTCTAATGTCTATTTTCCTCTCCTTCCACTGTTATTTGAACAGGTTTAACAGTACCAGGTGTGTGCTCCCTGATAATAAGGTATATGCTCCCTGATAATAAAGAATTATAACCCATTCAGTGAACAATTGGTTACCTATAGGTCTTACACATCACTATTTTTCCACTGGATTCCTCTTACCAGAGTCATTGCATCATGTGACATTTAGAACTGGATAGGGTCATTTATCATCTTTTTGACTTGAGCCACTTACCTTCCTTTTACTGTTTTTGTTTGTTTGTTTGTTTGCTTTGCTTTGCTTCTCTATCCACTTAAATGAAAATTTGAGAAAGATAACCATGGGCAATAAAAAAAATACTTCTGGAACTAACCATAGACCTTCTGAGCTCTGATTGAGAAGGAAAATTTTGAAGATATATAATGATAGAAATACAAAAGCAACAAAGGCACCCAGCCAAACTACACAGATTTGTAAAGCGATCAAAATACAAGTAGACAATAGGGAAAGACATGATCACCTGTGAATATCTGAAAAAGTAAAGAAAATCATATAAGCATATGTTTTAAAATTCAGTTTATATTCTTTGACAAAGATCATAAAAATCTAGAAGTAAAGGATATGGAGTAGAAAATTTAAGACAACAAATGCTTGGCCCAACCCAGTTCAGCATAACTGGTATTGCTATTTTTTCCAGATTATTAAGGCATATTTGACAAAATATGTACATTTTTAAGGATTATAACTTATTTTAATACAAACACTTAAATTTGCTTTTAATACATATATATAATTTGAAACATTCACACAATAAAGCTAACAACTTATTCATTGCTTCACAGACACGATTTTGTATTTCTTTGCTTATTGCTGACAACAAGATATACCATGGTAAAAAAATATACATTACAGTATCATTAGGTACCATCACATTGCTTCACCTTAAATTCTCCTCATATTCATGCTAAATAAGTCACACTTTGTTCCCCTTGATCACTTTTCTATTTACATGCTGGTTTGCCAGTCTCCATTGTATACCATGATTAACTCTATGTGAAGCAGTGCTAAAGAATAACAATCATAAGGAAAAAACAAATCCTAAACTATGATCCCTCAGGTTGTCAGCAAATCTGTCATTAAAAACAGAGTGACAGCAAGTGGTGATGAGTATATAGAGAAAAGAGGCCCTGCTACACTGTTGGGAATTGTATAGGAAGCGTTATGAAGGGAATTGTATGAATGGCCTTAAAGGTTGAAAGTTGAAAGCCTATTTATTAAATCGTCAAGAGAAATTTAATTGTATTGTCTTTGTTCAAGACCTTCAGACATTCATTTTGGGGAGGGTAAGCTATGGTAAATGGAAATGTTTCTCTTAGATCTCTTTTGCATTGCTCATCCTTCATGTTTAGGTCAGTCACTGATTTATGAACATTAATTTTGTGTCTTGTCACACTACTGATTTTATTATTTAGTTCCTGTTGTCAACTGGTGGAAACTTTGGGGTCTCTCAGGTATAGAAACATGTCATCTGAAAATAGGTATACTTTTACTTCCTCTTTTCCTATTTGTATCCCTTTTTTCTTTCTTTTTTGTTTCATGCCACAAAGTAAGATTTCAAGTTCAATATTAAATAGAAGAGAGTGAACAGCCTTGTCTTGTTTCTGATCTAAATGGAAATGCTTCAAGTTTTCCACTATTTAGGATGATTTTTCCTATGTGCTTATTATATATGGTCTTATTTTCTCCATCCCTATATTTTTCAGGGATTTTTTATAATAAAGGTTGGTTAGATTTTGTCAAAGTTTTTTCAGCAATTATGTGATTTTGGTGTTGGCATTTATTTGTATGATGGAATATATTTATTGATTTGTGTATATTAAACCAACCTTGCGTAGCTAGAATATATCCAACCTGGTCTCAATGGATGATCTTTTGTATATGTTTTTGGAACCTGTTGGCTAAAGTTTTGTTGAGGATCTTTTCATCAATGAGATTGGACTATAGTTTTCTATTTTGCTGTTACTGTGTCTTTATTTGGTTTGAGGATCATTGTAATATTGGCTTGATGGAAAGAATTCATAAGTGTTCTTTCCTTTTCTATTTTGTGGAATAATTTAAGTTGATGATAGTTGTTCTTTATGTGCCTGGTAGAATTATTTTTATTTTCATCAAATTATGGAATTTTTGAATTTCCACTTTTACTTCTCTCTAGAACCATTCCTCAATCAGTAGCATGTTGTTCAACTTTCAAGATTTTGTGTGATTTCTATTGTTTGCTTTGTTATATGAGTTTCTTACTTTATTCTGGGGTGATCTGAGTGCAGGATGTGATTTCAATTTTCCTGCATTCTAGAAGGTCTTCTTTGTGGTCTATCATGTGGTTTGTTTTAGAGAATGTTCCAAGGGCTGCTGAAAAGAATGTATATTCCTTGGTTAGGATGGACCATGTGGTTGTTGGTCAGGTACATTTGGTTCATGGTTTGATTTAGTTCCAGTGTATCTCTGTTCATTTTTTGGCTGTTGACTTATATATTGGTGAGACTGGTATGCTAAAATCCCCTAGTATTACTCTATTTGTTTTGATTTATTGTTACACAATTTATGGTGTTTGTTTAACAAATGTGGGTGAGCCTAAGTTTGGCTTCCATATCTCTAAAATTTTGAATTCATCTTGATGGACTGCTCCATTAACGAGTATGTAGTATACCTGTAGATCTCTTGTGATTGTCCTTGGTTTGAAGTCTATTTTTTCAGATATTAAGATGGCTATTCCTGCTTATTTCCTAGTTACATTGCTTGGACAATCTTTGACCAGTCTTTGACCCTTACATAGTGCCTATTTTTGAAGTAAGATGTGTTGGGACTTTTATAATCTACGTCATTAGCATGTGTCTCATGACTGGGGAATCGAATCCATTGACATATAAGGTTGTAATTAAGAAGTGTTTTCTGATTCCTGTAATTTTTGGAATTTGGTGACTTTCGTATAATTGGTTTGTTGGTTGAAAGTTGTATTAGCAATATTTTTCCTTTCTATACTTTTAAATGTATTTATCAAGTCCCTCAGTATTTTTGTAATATTTTCTGAACATCTGGTTTGGTAGATATATAGCTCTTTAGTTTCATTTTCTTATGGAAGATCTTTCATTTATCTTCAATCATGACTGATAGTTTGGCTGTCTATAGCAGCTTGGATTGACATTTATGATATTTCATGTCTTGATACATGCTTCTCCGAGCTCTTTCTAGCTTTTGCTGTTTCCATTGAAAAATCAGCTGTTATTCTGATTGGCTTGCATTTAAATGTAACTTGGATTTTCTCCTTTGCAACTCTCAGGATGTTCTCTTTATCTTGTATCTGCAATGACTTCACTATTATTTGTCTTTGGATGCTTCTATTTTTGCTATATTGTATTGCTATGGAATATGCCTCTTGTACTTGGGTTCTTTCTTCCTAGCTGTGGAGAGTTCTCATTTATTATTATCTAAAGATATATGCTGGAGTATTTTCAGGGTTTCTAGATCTAAGATTCCATGAATGTGTATGTTTGACTTTTTCTTTTCTTTTTTTTTTCATTTATTTATTCAATTGTGCATGTGTGCACATGTGTGCATGTGTGTGTATGTGTGTGTGTGTAGAACCACAGGTGAATTCAGGAAACACTATGGATGCCTCCACCTCCTCCTTGCTTAATCTGCCCCTAGATTCACAGGCTCCACCCTACCAGGACCAGACCACCCCCGCTTCCACCTGGCATCTGTTCATGGGGTCTACGATCGAACTCAGGCTTCTGCCTGCAAGGCAGAGGCTTAACCCTTGAGCCACCTGTCCAGCCCCACGTTTGACTTTTTCATGGTGTCCCATAACTCTTGAATATTTCTTTCATACTTTTTAATTTTTTTCAGTTTCTTTAGTTGAACAATCCTGTTCTACAGCTTGTCTTGTATTCTACACTCAGATCTTATATTCTATCTTCTGCCTGATCCATTCTATTTGTGATACTTTCCACTGAGTTTTCAACTATAGTTTCCTTAGTTTTCATTTCCAACTTAGTTTTAGTTTGGAATTTTTCACCTGTTCTACATTTGATTTTGTTTATTCTCTCATCTTTTTTCATTTCGTTTGGCTTTTTGCTAATCTTCAACTCACACAAGGTCATATGTTTATCCATCTCCATACTGAGCTTTTCACATTCCTTTGCTGTTATTTACCTTCCATTTGTAGTTCTCACATTTTAATCATTTCGTAAGTAACATTTCTTTGGACTACTTCATTTTGAGTATGTATTCCTGACTGGTAACCAAGAGGTTATTCTTGTTGGAATCTGTCTTTGTGGGGTAGATTTTTTTTGTAAGGGACATGTTTTCTTGGAATTTGGTATATTTTGTGGTTTACAATGGTGATGTAGACATCTTTGGTAGGCCTTTATTTGTTTTCTTTGGTATCTGTGCCTCCTGGGTCAGGTGGGGCTGCCTTGCTTTGCAGATGGTGAATAAGCTTTGCTGGATTTAGATGTGTTTTTTAAAGAGTTAGTCTATGGTTATTTGGTTCTGTTTTATTGATATGGTGCTGCAGTGCACTTGGTGTGTGTGAGCTCAACCCTGTACTGGAGGTGTATTGCAGTTATTTTCCACGGTTAGTGATAAAAATTCTGAAAACAAACAAGTTAAAGGGGGAACAATGAGTTTTTATTCTGGTTTACTATTTTTGGTTGCAGTTCTGTAAGACAGTACACCTTGACATGAAGGGTGAGGGAACTGTGACATCATATCCACAAAAATGGCTGAGAGAGGGTCAGTCCTTACTTGTCAGAGCAGCATGTCTGTCCAAGTATACCAAAGAATGCCAACTTCATCAACAATCTCCCTGTATTTTATTTGCCTTTCCAGGGTCTAGTCCCCCCCCCCATCATGGTTTCAGCCTTCTCCATCAACTACAAAATTACCCTGAGCTTAGTTCAACAACTATTTCTCTATAAAGTTCCCAAAGGTCAAACCCTCAAACATCAAGTTGACACCTGTAGCTAACTGTGGCAAGGTGAAAGTATTTATAATCTAATTTTAGTAAGGAAGTTTGGAATTGTGAGTTGGGTAGGATATGAGGTATGAGTAGGGTATTGTAGGTCTTAAGCAGAAATGTTTATCTCTAGGGACTATTCAGAAAACATATTAAAAAGATACTTTTCTTTGGTGGTGTAGCTGCCCTGTGTTGTAAGTGTGATTCTTCTGGTCCTCTATTGGCTATAGTTGGTCTGCCGCTTTTGGTGGTTCTTGTGGTGTCTTATCTGTTTTTTTATGATTACAAGGAGGGGGGGTTGCTTGAGGGAATAGAAAAGTGTTTGATTGGTTGGTGAAGGTGAAGCTAGGGAGACTACTGATACGTAGGTTGGGTGTGGTAAAGGGGGCTGGCACAGCCTCTGAAATGGAGATCTCAGTGGAGTCTGGGCTGGGCATAATGGAGGCTAATAACACTTTCGTTGTAAGAGTAAATACCTATTATATTATACATTCTGTAGATGTGTAGAATGCTTTTGTATATATATGCATTCATGTTTGCATGTGTATATATATAAAGGCATATATATATTTCATAAATATGTATAAATTCTTTATTATTTAAATCATGTTCATTCCTTTTGTGATTTCTGTACAAATATAAATGTATTAGGTCAGAATCTTTATTCAGTATTTCTTTAAACAAGATTCGTAAATATAGGGAGTAGATATTACTTAGTGAAGGGCTTCTTAAGATATACAATTCGTTTTTCTTAGGGAGAAGAAAGAATTATTCAGCAAATGAGTCAGAATTTCAAATGTCAGTATGGTACAAAGAAAATTTGCTTTATTCAGTGGCTTAGATTAACCTGTATGTTAAAAAATGAAGGATTCATTGTTTAAAAAGGAAAGCCACTATGAAATGAAAACATGTGAATAGATTCAGAACAAATTCAGATTTCTTACACTTAGTTTTTTAAAAATCATCAGAGCAGTTCTACTCTCTTGTTTGAAATATATATTACTCTAATGGTATTATTTGTTGACACTTATTTAACAATAATGTGGTGAATTAGTCTATAACAGGACTAAATTATTAGAACACTATCTAGCTTCAAAGGTTAATGAAAATATAATTAGTGTAACTTGTGCTTCATGTAGCTGAAAAGAGCCATAAATCCTATTAATCTGTCTTACTTCACAAATTATTGACCTTATAGGCAATAATCTCTCAGCTTTAGTGTGTCATGTTAGCTAGCATGCTCAAATTCTCAGCTAAAAATCTGCTATATTCAGTATCATAAACAGTAAAAAATTAATGAAGACCAGAAAATTTAACAGAAAAAATATAAAATTATACATGTAGTTTTATTTAAAACACACATCTTTACACATATAGATACGTGACAAGGGAAACTATATTTAGAGAGAAAAAATTTAGAGAGATGAAATAAAATATTTTACCACAAGTATTTGAACTAGATTACAATATTAATCAATAAACTTTAGGCATGCATGCTTTCAGTAACTAAAACACATATTTAGCTATATTTGAGTAACTCATCTGTACTGTCCAGTTTTCCTTAACTTTGTCCCTGGCATTGCAAATATATTATAATATTGAAGTGATAATCCTGTAGCAAAATTATTCAATTATATTAGGTTGATATTTTAAAGTTCTCCACTGCCAGTTTTATGACTTTGATTTTATTTTAATACCTGGACATATTCATAGCTTGCCATCTGTCAGCTTGGGTTAGATGTTCACCAGGCATCATTGTTGTAAGGACTGACTTGCAATTGCTTCAATCTGTTAATGAGAAGTAGCTGAATCTGAATTTCTTAAAGGAACAGTGCTCTATCCTTGCTGAAAGCCTGCTGCCCTCTAGAGCAGAGCTCTTCAGCTATGTGAATACTTACTATGCATCCTGATATGTGTTTAAATTCTGTTAATGTGATGTCTTCTGTGCTTTAAATGACACCTACTTATGTCCATAGCATGAGAATATCTGTATCTATGGGTGCTAACTCTGCTCTTCAAATTTGCTTCTGCCATACACCCAGGAAATTACTCTTACTTAGCTTGTAACTCTTTTCTTCAGGTTTACTAATAACTTCCCCAAAGACCATGGATTAAAGGTTTGTTCCCAACCTTATATCACTTTGGGAAGTAGTGGACAATAAGAGATGGGAACTAGTGGAGGTTTTTGGAGCAACTGAGGGCATGTGCCCTAAAGGAATAAGAGACTCAACTTCTTTTTCTATTTACTTCTTGTGTATCAGGTAGTTAGCTACTCTGACCTTAATGTACTTCCTCAGGTTTGATCAACCACAGATCCAAGTCTCCAGAACTATTAGTCAAAGCAAATCCTGTTCTTGTCAATCATGCATTTTTAATGCCTCCAGAACCAGTTCCACAAAATGACATTGTCGTGTTCTGCTCTAATGTACAGGTAGAGATTGAACCATACTGTATCAGAGATTTCGCTCAGCTTCTTTGGACTATCTTAGGGGAGCTTCTTTCCTGGGCAGTTGTTTTCAAATGAAAAGTCCTTGGGAACCCTCTGCATTTTTATTGGTGGGAACCTTTACTAAAAGTGCTGCCCTTAGGATGCAGCCTTTTGCAGCCTTTCCTACTGTCCCAATGAAAAGCAGGCTTTGACATGCTAGTAGTGCTGATTGATTGTAATAATAATAATAATAATAATAATAATAATAATAATAATAATGGCAATAATAGTAATAACAGCTATTTTGTTGCTTTCATTCTCTTGGCTCAAAATTTTGTTTGCCCTCACATTTTTCCTGGAAACGATTCACATTTTTAATGTTTTTTTCTCCCTGTTTTGCTCTTCTTTTCCATCATAGATTTGAATAACAGCATTAAAAATAGTCATGAAACCTAATCAAGGTTATGCTTTTTTGTATGTCTGCAACATAGAAATCTGTCCATTATATTAAAATTCAAACTTAGGCAAGCTTTCAGGATATGGGCAAATTATGGCCAAGCTCTCTGCCAAAGGATCACTCAAATTACCCCTAGGCTTATTCCTAGGAAAGTCTTTGTTTCCCTATGAATCATCTGAATTGAGGGCAAAGGGAGTAATTAGATAAAATATAGGAAGATATAGAGAAGAAAGTATAAATAGCACCAAGGATAAATAACAAAATAAATATATATAATATGTTTATTTAAAAGAAAAGAATTAAAGAAAACTTTAAATAAACACAATGCAGATGGATACAAAAAGAAGGGATATGATAGTATCCTTGAGAGGATACTATCAAAATTCATAGATGATTAAGCAAAATTCTGACTACCATATACATGATGCTTTCTAATGATATGCTAATCCTATTGATTCTAAAGACCCTAATAAAATGAAGGGTTCTGACATTGGTTTGAGTTGCCTTCTGGATCCTGAAGGCTAAGATTTTACTGGTGAGGACATCTTACCATTTAGTGATAGGGCATGAAGAAAACAATGTAAAAGAAAGCACAAATAAGTAAGACAGAGTCTGGTTGGGAAGGTTTATATTGGGAAAAATAGTTCTTATATGAAACTGCCAAATGCAACAAAAGCAAAAGTTCTAGTGGTTTACATTTTCTGTTTATGTCTCCTCATCTGTACAGAGCTAATGTAAAAGAACCAATACTTCATATCAATGGGCATTGCTCAAAATAGCTGTAAACTGTGTTGGATTATCAAAAAATGTGGTTCAAGTAAACTTAGACCATTCAGAAAGAGAAAAGGCTAGTTTGAAGTAATCTGTGGAAGGAATGCTCAGCAGCAGTTTTGCTAACAGAATAGAACAAAATATCAAAATCACAAGCTTTACTAGCACAAACTATTTAAATATTTTGAGTTTATTTGTTATGACAAAGTTATGACATTTAATTTGTAAGTTCTTCTTTTTGTGATTCACTTGGTCAGTAATCATGCTCTCTTTTCCTTAAAACATTTATTTCAAGTGACTCTCTGATAACTTTTCCTAATTGGAAAAGTTATATTAACAGTTGTTGGCAAAATAAACTCAGCTATTCATGTATAAGTAACCAGTGAGACTAATTGACAATCTTTCTGTCACAGTTGGTTTCAAACATCTCTGTAATGAATCTTTTTGGATAATTAAATGCATAAATCTTTAGTAAAATAAAAGTAACTTCATGTATAAGACAAACACAGCTTAATTCTGTACATAATTTAGTCAGGAAAAAGAAAAAGAAGAACTAGTGAATATACCATTAAAAATACAGAATATCATAAGACAATTTCCACCAAAAATATATACATTGAAGCACTTGTTAGCATTTGATCTATTCTTTTTCATTCTGTACTGAAAAATATGATGTACTTAAAGACACATATGTTACATATACTTTTAAAGGGAGGGGATAGAAATATTGAAATGAAAATAATAAATATTCAGTGAATAAATATTGAAAGCAAAGTAAAACAGAAGGATAGGAAAATATATGTGTGTCCACCAAAATGGTCCATGATTTTATATCCTTGTACACTGAAAAATAATAAACACATTTTTACTTAATAAAAATAAATAGCCAATGAGTACTGTTTGTAAAGACAAGCATTATAAGTTGGCATCTATAACCACTAAATGACACTAAAGATCATAACCACACAGGTTGGTAGTGTTTATTTCCTTTAAGAAACAACTAGGCAACTGGAATTACAGAGTGATTACTGCTTACCAGGATAAATGGCAATTTAATATATATTTTTACAACCAAAGAAAATATTTGCTCCTTGAGATATTCATTATTTGATCCTGTGCTTAACGTTTTACTAATATGCAATGTGTCTCAGTGAGAAAAACTTCAAGGTCCTGGCTTTGATGACACTGAGTAATGACGCTTGCATTTAATGGCATGTAGAAATTAGGTTTCCTTCTCACTTTACAAATTTGACAATTTTCTTCCCCCACACACACATACTACAAAAGCACTTCTTCAATTTGCCTGATCTGTTGCTTTTTAATTTAATGACAAATTTGCAGTTTTGTTAAATGAGTTAATGTACTGTTTTCTCCTTTGCTTGTACTTGCTTCATTTTGGCACTTTTTTTTTTTTTTACAATGCTTCCAATGGTTACAAACCATTTTTCCATGTACTTTGATATTATATTCCCTTCTCATACTTAATCTTAACTCAGGTAAAAGCATGTAATCAGAATAAAGTGGGCAACTTCTCTAAAGTTATTTGAAAGCTTAAGGAGAGTGAAGAATAGGAAAAAATCTATAAATTTGGCAGATTGGCAAGTTCTCCAGCTTTCTTCTATCTATAGACAAACACTTGACACTTAATCTTTGCAATAAATGCTGCAAGAAACAGAGATCAGAGTAGTTCAAGTTGGTGAGATAAGACCATTGGTTACTCAGTCCTAAACAGAACATTCATAAGGCCAGAGAGGGAGCTAAAGTAGTGAAGAGAAGGAAGACAGGCAGAATGGATGCAAATTTCTTTTTCTGGGTATAGTGTAACTAATGCTTGATATAACATAAGACTGGAACTCTATAGTTATAAATGGGGAGGAAAGGGAATCATGGATTTTTATGATTTCTGACAAAATAGTGATTATTTATGGCTATTTTGAGGGAGGAGCAGTTATTTTTTTTCAATTGTATGTCAATTAAGGAGTCCTGTAGACTTTACCATATAGTTACAAACTCATGGTCAGATATACTTTGATCTTGCTTAAACTCAGTGGGTGTCAACATGAAGCAAAAAGACAGGAATTTTGGAAAGAAACTTGGGGGAATTTAATAGAGGAAGAGGGGGAATAAGAGAGAATAGGCATTGCAATAATGAGAATTATAAGTCTGAAATTACCACAAAAACTGAATTACAGTAGTTCAGAAAATTACTAAGAGAAGAATCTAAAAAGTATGTATCACCCTAAAGTACTTAATAATTTAAAACTTGTAAGATTGAGGGAAGGAGTGATCAGTTAATAAAAGTTGAGGGCAAATGAATGAAATGATGGAATATATATATACATATATATTCCAAAACTCTAGATATTTTTATTTGAGAGAGAGAGAAAACTAAGAGAAAAAATAGAGAGAAAATAAGAGAGAGAGAGAGAGAGAGAGAGAGAGCAAGAATGCATAGTGGTACACAAGTGGCGTTCAGAGGACACCTTCAGAAGTTGGTTCTTTCCATCCACCCTTTGTTACAGAAATTGAACACAGGCAGCTAACTTTGCATTCATATACATTTACCTGCTGAAAAATCTCTCTTGCACCAAACAATCCAATTTAAAGTTAGACATCTTATAGAAATGGCCAAACATGATTGGTCCCTATATACATGCTTTCTATAATAGCAACACAACTAAATGAAATGATATAAAAATTTTGAAATTAACATTTGCAAAGATGCAATCATTTTATCATAGAAGCCATCTCACGCCCATTTCTGTGATGTTGTTCCATATGTGCTCGTTCTCAGAGATGCCTTTCTCTGTGGCATCTGTCTTCATGAAGTCATGTCATGTGGTATTGTATTCTATGACATCATTGCTTGTGATGATATTCCTTCAGATTTCCCTTCCCATGATTTCTCTTTTGTGTCAAATGAAATAGAGATGATGAGTCACTCTCTCATCTGAAAGTTCCCTTCAGTTACCACTACACCAAAATGCTGAATGAGTACAATATAGATATCCACAAGATTTTTCCAGTGGACAAAAAAAGAGATTTGTGGTACAAAAGCAGAATACTTGGGGGCTTGGATTGATGTTTTAGCAAACATAGAGAATTTTTGTGCCAGAAATATAGCATGTCTCCCAGGGAAGGCTGTAAGCTGTATACCATACCTGTTTGTTTATTCAGCTTTGACACCTTTCTCAAATACATATTAGTTTGTTAGGCCTGAGGAAATGAGTTGCAAAAACAAAAGGAAAGATACAGAGAATATATTTTCACCTTTTAATTTGATTAATTTTAACTCCTTATGCCTGTGAGTGCGTGCACTTCCATATGGAATTTTATGACTAAAATATTACAAAACATCAAAATTTGCTTATACTTAGGTATTATTATTCTCCATGCATGTACCTTTGCTTGCATTCTAGACTGATGATATTTAAATGAATAATCACATAAAGAAATACATCATTTTTACTTTAGTTTATACCTATCAAATATGTATACAATACTTATATTACTTATTTATTCAAATGAAATTATTCCCTGCTTTATATTTGAATAAAATCACTAATAAAGTTTTTCACATAATTTTTGTTCTAGTGGGAGAATTGACAAATTGGATAAATTCTTCTGATTTAATGAAATTGTGGAGATCTTGCTCTATGGCAGCAGTAGCTACTAAGTGATAAATACCATTGCTTAAAGCAATGTTTATATTATGAAATGACATAACTTTGACATAGCATATTTACACATTTAGACTAGATAGAAAATATTAGCAAGTATTTCACAAAATATTTTATTATCAACTATTTCAGAATTATATAATTATGTTCATAACACATTTGTTAAATTTAAAATAATACATATATTTATTTTAAAAATTCCAATGCATAAATAATACAAATGAATTGTATTATTTATTGTAAAATCTTTTTGAATGATATTTTTACCAATATTGGTCAATTTGAATTGAGTAGATGGTTTTGTAATATGTTGTATTTCACATCTTTTTTAGTGAAACAAATCATTTTTTCCTTCCCAAAACTTTTCTCAATGCAATTACATCATGATTGTTTATCTTGCACATTATTTCCTTTATTTAAAGATCAATATTCACAAAAATGTAAAGATAATGATAACTCCTTTGAAATTGAAATACCAGTTCAGATTAGTTGAGGGTTTTATAAAAAGGTAGGATTATTAATTAAAACAACTTTCTATAATTACATAAATATAGATAATTATATTTCTGTCAAAAACCTTGCTTTTCTGCATTAAACAAAGAAAAAACATGGCTTATTGGCCTTATAACCATTTATCATTATATCCATATATTAAAGGAATCTTAGAACTTAACCTAGATTCCTTCCAATGAAAGGTGTTTATTAAAGAAAATGACTACTGACCAAGGTGAAGAAACTGAGATTCTGGGCAAGACTTGGCCACAAACAGGACATCTAAGCTACCATCATCTTAAAACTCAGAGAGCATTATAGAAGAGGTTTGGTGAAAATGGAATAAGCTGAAGTTAGACAGGCACACAGCCAGGTGTCTTCTGGATGAGACTGGACCTTTGCAACCATGAACTCACTCCATTTGGGTCTATTTCTATATGACCACAAGAATCAGCCTATCTACTTTAAATCAGAAAATAGACATTGGGATTGGGTAAAAAGGAGTGGAATCAATTTGAATAAATACATACAACCCCACGAGGTCATAAATAAAATGACTTTCCATGTACTTCACCATGCATTTTGGATAAATATCTGTTAGAGATTACTGAATTACTATAGATCAAAACATGACCAGCAGATTAAATACAGTATTTACTTTTTTGCATATCTTGGCAGAGTCCACTGGTTATACTCTTACAAAAACATCACATGCTCCCTAACTATTCCTCCCCCTTTCCTTACTTTCTGTCTGCATGAATTGAACTGAACTTCCATGGATTGCACTCAGATTTCTATTGCTCCATGATATTTTCCCATAACAACTGACTCTTCTAAACTGATAATTCTGAAGCACTGAATACATTCTCAGAAATTTTGTAACAATGATTGAAAGCTGATTAATATACCAACCAAACTGACTATCAAGATGGTGATAAGATATTTTTATATACAAAACTTTCTATAACTTAAGAGGAAACAATGAAGTAATTTCAGGTTTAACTCTTTTGTAATACCGTAATATAATATTCTAATTATACTATTATAAAAGCTGATGTATTCATTAAAATCTCAGCTCTCTTATTTTTTTATATTTCTGCTTTTTAAAAAATTTTTTATTCAGTTGTGCATGTGGTCGTGTGTGTATGAATGTGTGTGTGTGTGTGTAGAACCACGGATGAATTTGGGATCCACCATGGGCCGCCTCCACCTCCTCCTCGTTTACTCTGCCCGGGGATTCACAGGCTCCGCCTTATAAGCATATTGAGAATTCATCCTTGCCTCCTTCCACCCCACCCCATCATTCCTTCCACTCCCTCCCATCATTCCTTCCCATCATTCCCTCCCACTCCCTGCCACCCTCCTGCCATCATTATTCTATGGACCCTAGAGTTTACCTAGGCCCTTACTCTTATGGGGATTCAGCCTCTATGGCATATCAAGTTACCTATCTTCAGGCCACCCCACTGATGTGGGCACTTCCCTTCACTCATCTAACTTTAGACCCAAAGTTTTGCACTGTATGTTTTTATCTTTCTTGAGTTCCTAGGTGGTCGGTAAGAACATGTTGGCAGGTCAGTTATTCTGCAAGTCAGGAAGGACAAGTCTCACTGCAAGGTCAGTTCTCTTATTTTTATGGAGATTTATTTTGCAGCCAAAATTGTTACCTTCTGCTGTTCTGGATATATGGTTATTCCATGTATCAGTTTATTCTGTAAAGAATAAAATGTAGTAATTGTTTTGTCTGATACACATATCTTAATAAGTCATCAAAATTCACTTAAGTATAATTTTTTCAGATGTTCAAGTTTATTTTGTGAATTTTGATAGTATGTGATAAATCTCTAGTAGAATCAAGAACTATTTTGAGAAAATCAGCAGAAGAAATGATATGATTTATTTATACCACATTCAGACAAAATAAATAATGTATTTTTAAAAGAGAAGAATATAGTTTTAAAAATGGTGGCTATATTTTTAATTTTTGTGATTTTTACAGCAAAAAGAAGAAAACTGTATAATTTGAAGGAAATGGAATAAAATTCGTATTATGTACAAGCAATGAAAATTGCTTTTAAATTTGCATTGAAAATTGCATATTGTGATTTCTTTCTTTATAGATCATTGATAAAAACGAATAAAATAAAATAAAACTCTACTTTAAAAAGGAATATTATGAGGGCTGGAGAGTTGGCTCAGGGGTTAAGCCTCTGCCTTGAAGGCGAAAGGTCCTGAGTTCGGATCCTAGACCCCACGTATAGACACCAGGCAGAAGCGGGGCAGCCTGAGTTTCTGGTCCTGGTAGGGCGGAGCCTGTGAATCCCAGGTCAGAGTAAACAAGGAGGAGGTGGAGGTGTCCATGGTGGTTCCCAAATTCGTCCGTGGTTCTACAAACACACACATACATATATACATGCATACACATACATACATACACATGCATACACGCACAATTGAATAAATAGTAAAAAAATCTTTAAAAAAGGAGTATTATGCTGTTCAGTGATAATTACATCCCATTTCAGATATGTTTTACAAATATCAGAACATGTTACATTGATTAAAAAAATAGAGTGGTTAGGTTTGAATTTGGGAAATTAATCAGTGGTTTCAAATCTCAAATTTTGCATTTTCTATTTTTGGGCCTTTGGACTAGTTGAGTGAACATATCATTATATAATATATAAATTGAAAATAATACAATATGATACTTTCATATTGTAAGTGATATAAACTTCAACATGTTTTTTTGAACCATGTTTCACAGTGTGGTCTTTGCTACCCTTGAATTGTTGGGTTATCACAGTGCTGTTACATTAGCTCTTCAGCAGCATAGAATACAGGAATATACCACCAAACCAAGTGAATGACAAAGCTTCAAATGCTACAGTGCCTGTTCATAATAAATGTCTGATAATCTGTATAGATGAGCAAAACACATATTATGAAATGAGTACAATATTTATTTATGTGAGTGTTTGTTCTAGGCCCTTAGATTCACATCTGGGTTGAGTTATTGTATCCAGAGGTAGGATTAGGCTTAAATTGATTGGATGACTTTTATGGTTTTATTAGGACCTTGAAGTCAACTGTCTATGAAACTAGAATAGATAGCTGTAAAGCTTCCTCAAGAATGCTTAAGTTGAAAGAACATTAAACAAATACTCACGAAACATGAGTTCTTAATCTTGGCCTGTCTGCATCAAGGTTGTTTCTTTTGTCAGTCACTTCATCACTCTGGATCTCAATTTTAGCATCTTGGGAAAAAGTGTAAATGTTGACATAGGTCTTACCAATTCCCTGGGTTGTCAAGATGATCAAAGAATTAATTAATGCATTCTTGTGAATTTAAAAGTCACGAAGCAGAATATAATAAACAGTGAGCCATGCTGAGTAGTTATATGAATAATTCTAATAGCCAACACAGTAAATGCCTAAACACAGGCTTTCAAAAGTTCCCTTAGTTGTGCATCTGGTGGCCAGATGAGGCATAAACAACACTAGGAGCATTAAGCGTCCATATTAAAACTAGCTTTGGTAGGAAGATCAGAAAGAATATAACTGGGAAAGTCTGCTGGTAAAACTGCTATAGAACAAACATAGTATATTGCATTAGAGCAAAATAATGCCACTAAGATTAAAAGTCCAAGTCCCCCTGGTGGTCATAAGAAAAAAGGTTATCCAGTTTAGATAAGGTATGCATTCTGAGCACAGATGACAAATTATGGTTCCTGTGGCAATGGAGTATCTCTGGCATTGTTGTTAATAGAGGGGTGTGTGTGTGTGTGTGTGTGTGTGTGTGTGTGTGTGTGTGTGTGTGTTTACATTTTCTATTTTTGGGCCTTTGGACTAGTTGAGTGAACATATCATTATATAATATATAAATTGAAAATAATACAATATGATACTTTCATATTGTAAGTGATATAAACTTCAACATGTTTTTTTGAACCATGTTTCACAGTGTGGTCTTTGCTACCCTTGAATTGTTGGGTTATCACAGTGCTGTTACACTGTGAGAGAGAGAGAACAAGAGGGAGAGGGGGATATTTTCTTTCACAGGAAGCAGACAAATAATATTTTCTCTAAATGATTAATGTAAGCTTTTAAAAACTGATGATATAGACATTGATGATACTGAGGGAGGAGAATAACTGAATGTATGATATTTGATTGTAATTTTGCTCCCTCTAATCCCACCCCTTCAGAAAATAGTTTTTAAGAAATCGTGTCAGTGGATACTTATGCAATAATCTCAATTATTAATTAATTAAAACATTTATTCAGTAAATATATTTAATATTGGCTGTCTAAAGGTTATAGCACTGTCAAATAGAGCTATTTCTGCTGTTTGATTGCAAATATTGAAAAATGAAATAAATGATAAACTAATTTTTAGGAGAAGATGATGTTTTATTTCTTTTAATACACTTAATTTTAACAATATAAATAGTTCTGAAAAACAAAAAATATTTTATACTGGCAATTTGCCATTTTCAGTAAGCAATTAAATTGACATTATTCACCTCGATTTCATATGGCCTGATCTTTTGCACAAAAACTTGCTTCAATTTGAGGGGCTCCAAAAGGTAGGCCATCATTACACTAGTCTGATGTTTATGATAGAATCTATCTCTCAGTTTTCATGTTGTACCATAACGATCTGTCACAGACAATGAAAATAATATTGAGAAAATCTTATGGCCAATATGCTTATAATGCTTTTATTCAACACCACTTTGAGTAGTTCGATGATGATAGAGGAAAATTTTAATTTAAAAAAATGGACAAGAATATTATGATATCATCAAACATTTAAAGAATTTTAACTGTATTCCAATAAATTACTAGACATTTAAAATATAAAAATATATAGTTTCTATTATTGTAACATTAAATTTAGAAAAATATAAAATCAAACACTATAAGAAATAGATATTAACATTTCTAAATCACTATTGTTACTTTTGAAAAACAAGTACTCTCATTTACTTAAGAAATGAGAGTAACTGAATTCCTCCAGTAAGTGTATGTATATTTGTGTGTGTGTTATACTTCACACTCATTACCATTGTAAAACATATATCAAAATCTCAGATCTTAAATGTTAAGTTATTAATTCTGCGGGAAACAGATGAGTTGCTTCCGGTGAGCATTTTAAAGGAGGTTGAATATTTTATTTATCTACTGATTTACTTATCTGGCTTCTCAGAGATAGTATAGCCACTGTACCTAAAGATGAATTATTTCTCACATTATATCTGGTTGTTAGAAACACTATACCTCAGATAATAATTAATAAGAGAACACTTATTGCAATAGGTGTTTCTGAAAACTGCCCATTCATCTGAAGCAGAGAAAAAGTAGGATGAGCAAATAAATGACAGAACATCAAATTGTACATTTAACTATCTGCCTGAATGTTTAAAAATTTTACCCCATAGACAATTCCCAGAAGTCACTTTGAGAGAGTTTATGTATGTCAATTATAGCTGTCAAGACTCAAAGGCATGGCAAAGGACCTCACAGTTTCTAGTTTATGCTGATTCATAGCCTGAAGAGTGAAATGTTTATTAGAAGAGGAGTGTATTGGGGCTGAGTTCCCATTGACATATTAATCTTTAAGATCTTCTGAAGCTGTCACCTTTCTTGATTTTTTGTTTTCAATCTATACAACGTGTAGCTTTGATATTAGAAGGAGGATTAATTAAACTTCTATTTTTTTTTTGCTAGCTAAGAGACCTGGCAATTTATCACTAAATCTTTAACTTTTAATTTTTTTCATTCACAGTCAGTTTTGAAAAACTATTGTACACTGCTACATATATTTTCAAATGGCCTAATGATTTTGACAAACACTTTCATTATTTTTAATATTATTCATTTGTTTTCAGGTAGGGAACACTTGGAATTTCTTACACTTTCAAAAATTACACTTTTTGATTTCTGTAAAACTTAATGTAACTATCTAACTTTCCCTCCCAGGCTTATTCTTTGTTAAGTTATGAGACAACCTCATATAAGGCATTTATATGAGAACATTTCTAATATATCCACATTTTCCCCTGTTCCCGTCTTAGGTATTAGAAAATTTTAAATTGCTAACAGAATTTAACAGTGATCTCACCACCCTTATTGGTGCATATGTGTGTGTGTGTGTGTGTGTGTGTGTGTGTGTGTGTGTGTGTGTTGTGTGTGTGTGCATAAGAGGGCACTTGAGTATGTGTGCCTGTAGAAGCAAAAGGGTGACTTTCAGGAATGACGCTGGATTGTTCCATCTTATTGTTTTGCCTTAGTGTTTTCTAAGCTCTGTCTTCTACAGGTAAAATTATAGTCCATTGTCATTGCTGATCATCATTTTCAGAAGGGATTTGAGAATCAGAATACTGTTCCTTTTGCTTGTTATGCAAAGGCTTTATTTAGCTCCCTTGAGCTATCTCTCTAGTACATTGTTATTTTGTTTATAACATGCAGGAATGAACTTCTAGAAACATGTTTCACATTTAAGGCTGTTTTCTATATGAATATCAATGAATAGATGGAAAAATTCATGTCTATTCAGCTAGTTGGAGCTGAATTGACCCTACTTCCCTCCCATTATTCCTACAAGTCTCATCCATTGTTCAGTAAACTATGTTAAGATTATTGATACTTACCCATAAGACTCATGTTCTTCTATGTACCATATTTTCATCAGAAGCAGGTATGGGGTGATATTCATAATATGCCTTCCCAAGCAAATCCTGATATGTATAATCCAGTAGTATCAACACTACTCTCTTCATGCAAAAAGAAGTCATAGTTAAAACTCGTGAAATAGTTGAGTACTTAATGTCAAATTTCCTCTTCTGAAACATCAACCACTTGGACTGTTAGCATTTTAGTTCATTTTACTAATATTCCTACTGGAGAGCTTGTAACTCTATAATGTTTTATGGAAGGCTGTGTAGTGTAGTTAGAGCTGCAAAACCATGGAATCAGTGTTATTTCTGCTGAACAGCAAGGGAAGAGATATGGAATGGGTTGGTACTGGGCTTCTGTGTGAAATCTTTCCTTGCACTGAGTTTTCTGTATGGTATAAACCCATGTATTGAAATGTACTGACATTTTCCATTAAAATACATTTTTCTACTCTGCATTTAATGCAAAATGTGAATTTCTTGGCATAGTTGTCAAGATGGTCAATAAAAATATTCACAAACCTGAGCAATTGCAATTGAACACTGAAATTCATATGGTGGAGGGAGAAAACAGATGACTATAAGTTCTCCTCTGACCTCCACAGACACACCATGACAAGTATAGTTCAACACAAATACATAAACACAAACACATGCACACAAATGCATCCCATCCCAGGATAATAAATAAAATTTAAAATAGTGGATTATTTGTGATTTTTAATCAATTAAAAATAAAATTTTTCTAAAATTATTAAAATTAACAATATAGAACACATTTATTATTGAAACATCCTTTCAGTCATTAAATTGTTTAGTACACTCATAGGTTTCTAATAAATATTTTACTATGATTTTTTCATGGGTATTAATAATGGAAGTTGAAGCTTATGGGGCATTGTTGCTTTCATTTTCATTGAAAATTTTTTGCTACTATATTGTTCCATTTTGTTTATTAAGAACATGGTATATTCCTACATTTTGTCTGACAATGAATATGTTAAACATTATGGAACATCTGTGATATTTAACTTTTGGTATAATTGTCTTGCAAAAATGTTTTTTGGTAATAATTTTGCAGGTGTTAAGTATTTATCTTTTCTCAGAAAATTTCCATGGTTCATTTTTCTAACTTTTTTGAGGTTCCAACAGCATCCCTAACAGGCATTGACAATCCAGGGAACATTTAGTCTGCAGGACCATCTGCCTGACCGTCAGCTTTCACAGCAACCTTGACTTGTCCAAGAGTCTCATTATAAGCTGGGTTCTACTAATAAACTAGCAGCTTTTCAATTCATTCAGTAAATAGGACAGAAAAACATACCCAATTGTGGAATGTTCTAACAATATATTTCTTCCTAAAAGTTTCCATACCCTATGTGAGTGAGTGTGTGTGTGTGTGTGTGTGTGTGTGTGTGTGTGTGTGTGTGTGTGTATGATCCTGTGTAATGATTACTTTTATATGTTGCTGTGAGAGAGCATTCAAAGTCAAGCAATTTAAGGGAGAAAGGGAGATGCAGTCTTTCATTGCTGACCTGGCATGCTGGCTCACAGAAGCTGGAGGAGGCCTAGATCATCGCAAACATCTTGGATGAGGAGAACTGCAAGACTGTTGCTACAAGAGCAATCAAACTTCTCCAGGACATAGGGTGAGACTACTTCTCCTCAAGGCCCACCCACTGTGACTACCTTCCTCCAGTAAGACTCCATCTCTAGAAGGTGCCATTACCTTCCCAAACACATAAGACTGTGGGGGACATATTTCAAATCATGACAACCTGTATGACTCAATGAATTTGATAAGGATTGATTACTGTATTAACCACCAAAATCCCCCAGGAAGGGGTGATACCTAATGAGATCTTTCCTCATCCAAGGGAAATACTAACAGCACTAATTTCTCACAGTTCTTGTGCAAGTAAACAACTACTATAATTTCCTGATTGTAATGTCCCTATGATGTTAAGAATGCCATGTTTTGCAGTTTACTTCCTCACACCCAAAGGAAGATATGGAGGGAAACCACAACCCCTTCAACTTTCAAGTCCTTGATGGTGATGCTAACCTATGTGATCCAGTCAGAGTTGTCATGCTGGGTTTTGTTCGCTGTTTTGGCCTGTAGAGACAAGTTCAATGACTTCTATTTGGCCTATCCTGCCACAAGAGCCACCACATCATAGGGCAGGCAATCAATGTGGAGATTCTGCCACCATCTAAGTATGTCTTTCAAAATTATGCAATGTATTGTCAGAACAATAGATATGGAGTAGGCTTCGGGAACACAATGAATTTTCCATGAGTTGGAACATGGCTAAAACTCTGATGATTATTTGGCTTCCATAAACCTCTATTTTAACTTGAGTGTCATAGTGCTTTTGTTAAGTGTCACAGAATTAATAACAGATATCTAATTGTTTACTTTTCCTTATATCCAGTTGCCATATCAAAAGACTCTTTGGGGATGAATGGGAGGAAAATTAATAGTGAAACCTCTAATATTCCAGCAATATTCTTCTTCAAGGGAACCTGATTTCTCTTCACTCAAGAATTGACTGTGTAAACTGCCTCATGTCTGTATATTGGCTGAAGGAACCTGATATTTTGCTGTGATGAATTTTTTTTGAAAAAAATTTTTCTTATTTTTCTCTTTTTCCTTCATCTTTTTTAATGTTTTTCAAAGTTTGAGTGTGAGATGTCCTTCAAAGGTTCAAATGATTGAACAATTAGTCTCAGGTTTATGGCAATGTTTAGAAAAGTTATGAACTTTTAAGAGTTAGAGGCTTGTGGAAGAAAGTAAATCTTGGGGGTCAGCCTTGAGACTTTATAACCCACTCTTCATTTCTTTCTATCTGCTTCCTAAGTCTGGCTGCAACATAACAGGTGACTTCTGTTTTGGCCACCATACTTTTCTTGCCTAAGGACAGGCATTCCTTAGCATGACAGACTATTTCTCCTCTCCGTAAGCCCAAGTCTTAGACCTTTCCTTATGCTGCTTGAGTTTGTATTTTATCATGGTATCAGAAGAAGAAAAAGCTAGAACACTAACATTTTTGTTTCAGTCTTTTGTTTGAAACATGATGCTTTACTTTTTTCTTTGACACTTGCATGCAGGAATACAATAAATTTTTAACATTTTAAACCCTTACTATATCCATTCCCCTTCCTTTTCCTACATGTAACCCACTGGGTTTCATCAGGGATGCTTCTACTGGCAAGTGGCTGGAGTACTTGCTGGAGGAAGTAGACAGATCATCAAGGAAGGTGGTTTCCCTTCTTCAGTCTGCTGTTGACCTTCAGTAGTTGATTTTTATACTTTAATATTCATTACACTTGTTACTTATCTCATTGTTCATTTCCCGTGTACTGCATTTTGATCTTCTGCTATGGAAATGATTGCATTCTTGATGGCTCATATTTAGCTTTGTTTAATTTTAACAATGCACAATTTCAGTGAATTTATTTCCCCTCAATCTATGCCATTTTCTTTTACACTGAGGATTGTTTGTAACAACTATGTACTATGTTTTTCTTTCTCTTTTCTTCCGTTTACCTATGTATAGTCTCTATCCGAACATTTTATTAACAGAGGCAAAAATCTAGTTATTTTGAATGTTCCGTTTTTATTAAGATTCATTATGATGATAGAATAAGACTAGGCTTTGTCTTTTATTGATCATGAATGATTTTATGGCTTTCTCAAATATTTCATTTCTCACTAGCCACTGCAGATAAGGAAGAAGTTACTTAGGTCAAAGCAACCAAGATATGACTATTGTTGGAAACACCTTCATGGACACACCTAAATATGTGTTTACTGATCTCCTATATGGCTCTTAATGTAATCAAGATTTCCCAATATTATAATTTCTAAAAAAGATTTTAAGTTTTCATTTCATTTATGGTGATGATGGTGGTGGTGTTAGTGGTGTTGGTGGTGTTGGTGTGTGTGTGTGTGTGTGTGTGTGTGTGTTCCATGTTTGGTTGTACTTGGAATGGGACATTTGAGGAAATAAGAGTACATTTTTTGGTGAATTAGTTTTAACCTTTTATCTTTACATAAATTTTTACGTGAAACATATACAAAAGTGTCTTACTTCCTTCAGCTTTTTTATTTTTTTATTTTAAAGTACAATTTCCTATGTATTTCTATACCTAACGTACAAAAATTAAATTTTTAATTATTTACTCTTCTTTCATCCATTTCCCAGGTTCCTGTTTCTGTTTTCTAATATCCTTGGATATGTGTCTGTTTTTAGATGGCATACATAATTGACATCATTTATAAATTTTTATTTGTTTTAGTTGATTTCACTTCATGTTACACTGTTTAGGGTGATTACTTTTTGTTCAACTGGACTTCCTGTCATCCATATTCACATCAACATATGATGTGTCACAGAGCAGCATGTAACTTCCAGTTCTCCTACCTTAGGTTCCTGAGTGCTTGAATTAGAAAAGAAAAGAAAAAAGAAAAGAAAAAAGAGAAGAGAAGAAGAGAAGAGAAGAGAAGAAAGAGAAGAAAAGAAAAGAAAAGAAAAGAAAAGAAAAGAAAAAGAAAAGCAAAGAAAAGAGAAAAGAAAGAAAAGAAAGACCTTCTTTTCAAGGGATAACATGCCACAGTGTGGATGTGCTCACGTCTCATGATTTCTTCATCCTCTCCACAGGCATTCTTCTACTCTTTCCAGATATTGGTTATTTTGAATAATGCGTTAATAAACATAAGATGCAGTTACTTATACAAGTGATGATTTTATTTGCTTTGGAATAATTCCCAGGAGACAGATTTCAATTTCTTTTTTCTTTATTTATAGTATATTTTTTTCCACTCACACAAACTTGATAGGTACCCCATTCCCCTCCCTCCCTTCATCGCTCCCTCGATCCCCTTACTCCCTCCCCCCATTTTTCCTCGTCCTTTCTCCCCCTCCCTCCCTTTCCACTAGTGCCGTCCCCTCATTCTTGGAGCATCCTTTACTGGGCATGTCAAACTTCCCTCTGGGTCCTCTTCTCTGATGAGGTGTAAGGACTCAGTAGCATTGCCTAGAGGTCTTTCTTGTGTTTCCCTTTGGTATAGGACCACTATTGTGGCTGTTAATCCCTTGCCTCTAAGGAACCTAGTGCCTGTGATCCATGCTAGACTTAGGGGGGGTCAATGCTATGTCAGTCATTGTGCAGTTCATGCAAAGTCCTTATTACTTCGGCCCTAACTTGTGTGGAGTATCTTGCATATCGTTGCCCTAACCCATCTTTAGGCTCTTCAAATCTTACTGCCCCCTCTTCCACAAATTTCCTTGAGTTTTAGGATGGGGAGAGATTAGGCTGGCCTTGTTCCTGGTGATTAATGTAGGGTCCTTGATGATCTGAATTATGGTTTGTTGTTTTTTATTTTCTTTTTTTTTTTCTTTTCGGCTACTTTGTTTTTCATCTTTTTCATTCACTCTAGATTATTTTCAATGATCATTAAACCCATCTTATTTAAAATCATTAATACACAAAGGTTCCATATTCTCAACAACCTGGTCTCTTCCTGATCATTTTTGTTTAGTCCCATGTGATAGAATATGTTGTAATGACTCTAGTGAACAGAATCTGTCATTAATTATGCTCTTAAACAATACCTTCTTTTGGAATGTGAATTGACATTGTTTAAACAATGGAATAATGCAAAGCAAAATTACAAAAGTTCTAAGCTAATGGCTTAAAATGATTTTGCAAATTTTTTATCTGTCGGTTCTTGGTTCTTATGCTTTGTCTGCCATGTCATAATTCTTATTGTTTTTATGACCACCTTTTTTTTATACAATTTATTTTTGCCTAATCATACAAGCTCAATAGGTAACCCACAACCTGTGATCCCCAATGCTCTCTCCTCTTCCCTCCCTCCTTCTCACCCCCTCTTTCCATCTGTCTTTCCCAATAGCTACCACTTCCTCCCTCCTATCTCCAGAGAATCCATTTATGTGGGCACTGAACCTCCTTGTTAGTTCAAGTGAGGATTTAGGACTTAGTGGCATAACTTGGGACCTCTTCTCGGGCTGCCCACTAGCATGGGAACTCTATTCTGACTATTTAATCCCTTGCTTCTAAGGATCCTACTGCCTGAAACCATCTCCCCTGTGATTGATGCTAGACTTTGAGAGGTCTTTGACATATTAGCCATTGTGCAAGTCAGGCAAGGTCTAATCACATTGTGGCTATATCCTGGCTGCTGCAGCCCTGACTTGTGTGGAGTATCATGCATATCGTTGGTCCTTCCCATCTTTAGGCTCTTACAATCTTGCTGCCACCTCTTCCACAAGGTTCCTGAGCTTTAGGATGGGGAGGGGTTTGTCTGGTCTGATTCCAGGTGAAAAATGCAAGGTCTTTGGCATTCTGAATTATGGTCTGTTATTTTCAGTCTTGCTGCTCCTGCACTGCCCTTGGTTGCATCTCCATTGGTATCAAAAGTAATTTCTTTGAATATGTTATTAAGTGGGTTTGGAAAGAGGATTGTCTTGTTAGGGAGTATACATGGAGGCATCTAATTTTCTGTGTCCAAGATACTTCACTCAATATAATTTCTTCTAATTCCATCCATTTCCTGGCAACTTTCATTAATTCACTTTTATTGATGGCTGAGAAGTATTCCATTGTATTAATGTACCACATTTTCATTATCCATTTGTATGACCACCTTTTTTGAGGCAATTGAAAGAGACACGTGAAGGAAGCCTGAATAATCAGTTCCTTGGGATCACACGTTGCTAGTCATGTACACTAGACCATTTTTGTACCTTTTTGTCAACCTCCTACAAGCTTTAGACATAATATATATGAAGAGTAGAGCAAAAATGCAAATATTAGAAACAGTAAAATATTGCTGTAGAGGAATTTGTTTGTTTTTGATAGCTGCACAGTTTGTTACAGTTGCCAACTTGACAATGGAAAGCTGAGCCTTTGGACACATCTATAAAGACAAAGCTGTGGAAAATTATCTAATTGATATAGGAAAATACAGTCACAAGTGGGTGCTATTATTTCTTGGGCAGCTGGTTACCTTCAAAATTGGTAGTTCTTATTTTTGGCATCCTGGCTAGTTGGAAATTATGTCCCGATTTCAGATTTGTGGATATAGTGTGCCCGTTCCCTTGTATTGTTATGACACTAAATAAATATCCATGAACAACTTTTCTTTCAACCATAAAGAGGTAAACTTGTTTCCAATTAAGTTTTTAATCAAGATAGGGAAGATACATGAATGATGCATCTTGAAATTGGAACAGAAAGACTATCAGCAAGCTTTTGAGTAAGGTTTACTGAACAGTGCAATCTTATTTTATCACCTTTTTGCTATTTTTGCCTGCTTTGCTTTGCTTCCATTCTCTCTCTCTCTCTCTCTCTCTCTCTCTCTCTCTCTCTGATTGAACCAAAACACTTGGTTTATATGCTTGAAGCAATTCTGTCAAAGGGAAACTTCCTTTTATTTCCTTGGTGTTATAACTTCTGGTTCCATTATTTTCAAAATTGCATTTCATTTTGTACATTAAGATATAAGATAAAAGTCTAATTTTCATTGGAGATTACAAATCATTTAACAGTTCAAAGTTAAAGGGGAAGCTTGAAAATCTTATTTTTACTTACATTTACCACAATCAAAATGAAGCTAGACACATCAAGGAAAATATTCCAAATATCCATAGGGAAAGTTCTAATTTAAATTTTAAAGACGACATTAAGCAGTGTGAGAAATGGTAAGAGGACAGGCAGTTGAAGGTAAGAATGAGGATACCTAATAATATGAGGTGGGATGTGTTAAACTACCACTTCAACTCTCCTAAGGAGTACAGCCCAATTAAATCCTTGCCGTTTGCAGTTACTTCCACCAATGGCAGAGGTCAGTGGGGTAGCACAAGTGAATACAAATCTTCACACATGTGCAATTAGAAAACTTCCCAGTTTCTTTGTATTTTCTGTAGGTTGGTTATGATTATGGATGGAATAACCATACCAAACATTGCAGAAGTTTATTTGAAACTAAATAGTTGATCACACAAATTCCAGAATTATGAAGGAAGGTTGAGAGGTGAGAAACTGTTCCTAACCAGTGTCTAAGCATTGAACAGTAAATGTAGAAAGTCACATAAAGAGAAGGTTAAGGCTTTTTACTTCTCTGGCATTCTCAGAGAGGGGTTTAAAGAATAAATCGGATTGCGCTATCAAGATAAGATTTCAGAATTATCTGATTTAGCCATAAGATGTAATACAAGAGAGTAAGTGTATAAAACAGTCACTTTGCAGTAATACATTTGAGTTGGGAGCATTTCAAGCCAAACAATCATCTAATTTTATTAGTGTAAATAAAACAGAGTGTCTTCATTTCTCTTGTGTCATTTATCTATGACAAAAATTATTTTCAACAAAACCCAAACCCTTTCACCTCATACCAACTGTTAGAGGACTGGTGTTTTAAAAATTCTGGGATATGATTTCATGAACTGCTGTTACAGTGGCTAGCTCTATTTGTATGCTTTCCTGTGCTGTTCTAATGTATTTTACCTGCTACGATTTTATGCAGATATCACAACACATTTTTTGAACACATGTTGGAACATTTGTGCACAAAAATTTCCCATCTTTATGTTTGAAATTTATGGGAACACAATTAAAATGAGAGGGGTCCAAAGGTATCAAGATAATTACATTTTTCTAATCTTACTAAACAAGATAAATTACCTGCAGGCCCTCTTATAAAAGATGAAATCTTCATAATAAGTGAATTAATCAAGCAGCAGCTTGCTACTGCACTTGCATTTATAACAGAAATGATTCAAAGACTTATTTTATGGGGAAATTAATGGAAACAGGCTTTTCATTCTTCTGCACCAATTGAAAACCTCAGCAACCAGCTGCCCACTTGTCAAGAAAACAGAAAGAAGCTGGAAACAAAGATAAATAAAAACACCTTTTTCCTGGCACTTTTGAAGAGAAAAAGGGGCTCTCATTTACAGCAGCCATCTGTTTGTTATTTAATATGGGTGAATTACATGCTGTAATGAGTTTGTTTCTGCATCACTCAGTGCAGTGGAACACAAGTTCACTCTCATAATGTGCAGCAGTTTTTAAAAGCTAATCATTTAATTGGACACAATCGTCAATGACAAATGGAGATGTAAAAACTCAGCCAGCTGTAGAGTGAATATGTAATCATTGTGAAATCATATTATTTTACACGCTTGAAGACTTCTTAATAGTATCTGATGTTGGTCATCACTGTAGACTCTGAAGAATTGGAGAAACATGATTAAAAAACAGCTTTCCAAAATGGGTTTATGTAACTCACTCGTGTCAGTGCGTGTGCATGTTAGAACCACTCTTTGATTTGGGTGTAGTGAGCTCTCTAAAGTGTTTCTGACTGTTCTAATTTTGGTTTGGATTTATATATATATTTTTGTATTCCTTAGTAAGGAACAGTTATTTTTCAGGAACAGCTTGGGCATTATATTTTAATCTGCTTTAGTGATGAGCAATGAGCTCTTCCTTTTGTATGCAACATCACAAGCAGCTAACCTTGAAGACATGGAAGATTGAATGGTAGCAGATTTTTATTTTCTATAAAAACACAGTCTCTCTTACCTGAGGAAAAAAACCTGATTGCCTACATCTGCATATGTGACAGTCAATATTTAGACAGAACAGTCCCTGTCATAAAGAGTTACTCTTGGATTGTCCACAAAGACATTCTTCCTGTGAATAAATCTCCACTATAAGAATCATGTTCTTATTTATGTCTCCCAATTAGTCAGCTTTGAATGGAATATTTTGATATTATTCGTGAAACTTGTGTTTATTTTCTATATTATATTTTCTTAGGTGCTTTATCAGATGTACTTTCATCTTTATTGTAGTTATAACAGATTAATATGTACCAGACATATTAGTATATAATCAACTTGTACCAAATATCTATTTAGCTAACTCTACACTGCATTTATAGCACATTTTGGAGGAAAAAAATACATAACCCATATTTATTAAAATTCTATACTTTTTCTACAAAATATGGCAATCTTTATTATTCTAAACTCATAAAAATCCAAAGGAGTTTATGTCTGAATTAACAACATGTGTTTCAAAATAGTACCTTTTTATTTGTTTGTGAAGTTCTTATTCTATTGATGTGTTTATAATTATGTGTTCTCTTCTTTTCAAGCCAAAGATTTGTTTTCTGAACATGTAAACCTTCAAAAAGCAAATTCAAAGGTTTTATTTGTTTTTTTTTCTTTTATAGTCCCTTAGCAACCTTTTATCATGCTTATTCTTTAATAAATGGTGTTTAAACAAAGTTGTTTGCTGGAATGAGAGGAAACAAGTTGAGCATTCTCTTAAGAATAAACACATGGAAACAGAACATGTTTTAACAATTTCATTATATTACTGTCTATGTATAGAAATTCTTTATATCATAAAAGGACAGGACTATAAATGCAAATACAAAACCTGAAAGCAAGTCGATTAGCAATAAGAAATTAATATTTGAAGAAAAAGCAGAAATATATTGTAAACATACAGGAATAGTCACCAAGGAACTAAGATAAATGCAAATGCCTTATACATTAATAAAAC
Source organism: Typhlomys cinereus (assembly GCA_023101885.1). NCBI lineage: Eukaryota > Metazoa > Chordata > Mammalia > Rodentia > Platacanthomyidae > Typhlomys > Typhlomys cinereus. The sequence continues at coordinate 5,980,811 of JALPQD010000019.1, forward strand.
AACCCAAATAATTTGATAAATATAAAAGAAACCTACCGTCAAATTCTTTCTACTGAATGATCATCAAATAAGTAATTAAGGTGTGAAATGTAGGAGCTAGTGAGATAACTAGAGGACAAACAAAGCATCTTCTTTTAACTGCAGAACTGAGTTTTTTCTCTGGAAACCAAGATCATGGACGAAGAGAACAAAAATCATCTTCTGAAAGTTATCGTCTGACCTCCACTTATGAGCTATGATATGCATGAAATCTCTAGGTCTCTGTCTCTGTTACTCTGCTTTCCTCACCTCTCTTTCTCTCTCATATAATTTAATTACATATAAAAATGCTGTGCAAAAATAGTTTTCATGAAAAAGCAACAAATCAACTGTGAAAGTAAACCCATGCCAGTATAATTAGCTACATAATGATTTTGGGTGAACTTCAGCCAATCACAGTGTTCAAGTTCCATTTATTTGTACAAAACTTTTCTAACGTGAAGAAATGACTTACATGCTGTGAAACAGAGCCCCTTTGGACCTAGACATGATACACATGTTCATGTACTAAAATGAGGATTTTTCCACAGAAGACATTGCAGTATACTATGTTTTAAATATGTTCATTTCATTTTCATCCAGAGGTACTACAGTCCTAGGACCCCAAAAAAAGTTACTCAAGAGAAATAAATTTTAGAGTTAAATTCCAAATGTAGCTGTGAGAAAGGAGGCAGAGTGAGTGCTATGGAACATGTGGAGAGAAGTCCATCAACCCCAACCCACAGCTGGAAAGACTTGAGCAAATTTTGCTTGCCATGAATGGTCTTTCCAATTACGTGTTTTCTGCAGTATGAATCTTTCATACATCCCCAAACACATATTGAATGTTCTTTAGAAAAAAATCATTTTATTTATCTCAAATGGAATAGGGAAGGCACTGTATTTCTAAGGTGCTATACAAAATTGTATTTTTAAAATATTGATTTATAATACTCCCTCCATCCTGGCTCACATATGCTGTCTACTGAAATATTCTTCATAGTCTGAGCTTATAATATAACTGCTCTATCCTAAATTCCCATAGCTCTCTGCTCCATTTATGTGATGTTATGGATTTGTTTATGGGTATGTTTACTTCTACCTCCTCGTTTCAAATAGAAAGTATTAAATAGAATGTCTATTGAGAATTGGTGGAGATAAACTTAAACACTATGCACATGATCTTTTAAATATATCTATCCACTGTTAGTAAAATGTTTGATGAACTTATATCTAAATTCCTTCTGTTCTGAAGATTCATGAACATTTCCAGAGTCAATCCTCTTGCTGGGGTGACTGCACAGGACTCAAAAGACCCAGTGCCTAACCTTCTGTAATGTAATTTATATCTTTTCAAGTTCAAGGATTTCTCTTATACATTTTCAACTATTAATGTCTTTCTCACTCACTAGCACATAGCAGTGATTAAATAATTGTTCACTGAAGTGAATTTCTCAATTGAAGAAATTGGTTATTATCTTTCAATTTCCACTGAATTGTCCAAAGTCTAGTATATACCAGATGCTCTATAATTGTTGATTTAATGGTGAATGATTATTTGAAAGGATGATGTGTGGATGTGATAATGACATATGAGAAATGCGAAGTATAAATTTAGATCTTATCTTTTATGTTAAAATATCATTTCAAGTCTTGAAAACTAAAATAAGGTACTCAAAATCGCTGAATTTATACTGGCAGAAATAGAGATCAGGTTTCCAAGATCATTTTTCCCCATATTCTTCAGTTGAGAAGTCTGGCTCCTGAGTAATGTGTCTGTTATAACAAATCCTCTTGAGATCTCAGTTTTAGAGGTCTCAGCAAGTATTAAGATTTTTTTCTGAGCAATCTGAGTTGAAGAAATTAAGACAAGGAAATGAGGGTTGGCAAAGTTCCCTTCTAAAATGCAAGAAATAACACAGAGAAGACTCTTTATCCTATTGTCTACAGATATTTATTAGACATTCAATAAACAGTTATTTTGTTTCCATTTGTGTGAATAATTTTATGACCTTGTCAATAGAGGAATCTGGGTTACTTTCATTTCATAGTTTTTAACCATAGAAAAACAAAAATGTTTCATATGAAAGAGTAGAAATCAAAAAAACAAAGATAAATATCAAACTATACTATTAGAAAATGTGAAAATTAATATTCTAAATATACCTGCTAGACAATTTAAATAGAACACATTTTTATATTTTGGATTCTGTAATTACAATGGCTGATTTTAGTATTTCCCTAAAGACTCATAATGATAATATTTTTACAGAGCTTTGAGGCATATGAGTAGCTGGTTATTTAAGTTGTACTTCTCAGGGTTTCAAGTTTATGGGTTTTAACAACACTGATACTCATTTAAAGAGCAAAGGTACTTTCTAACTTGAGAACTTCTAGAGAGAGGGTCAGAAGAAAATATTGATCATATGTCTTAGAACAAGACAAAACATTTTTAAAAGGACAACATTTTCATATGTTTTTTTCTAATTATAACAAGTCTGTTAGTGGCATAGTCATTATTTCCAGCTTTTCAAGGAGAAATAAAATATATAAAGATAATTATGCATTTATAGGTAAAATCAATATTTTAATTTATAATAATGGTTAAACAACCGCAATTTTTTAGTGACATAACACAATGTGTTTCAGAATGGCAACATTGAAAGACCATAGTATAATAGGAATCTTGAAAGTTTTAAAAGGCATATTAAAAAGTTAAAGATTAAGAGTTTTCATAATGAACTTCTATTCCTAACTGTGGTCAGAGGGGCCTTGTCTGCAGAGAGAGATCTTACATTTGTATGCCCTCCACAAGCCGCACCTTTTACTTCGTGCTCTGTCAAATCACCTGTCTGAGGATATAGTTGTTTTCACAGTTGTGGAGGAGATGAACTATTTTAGAAAGTAGCAAAACAAGTCTATCCTAACTCATAAAATACACTTAGAGACAGAGGGATATGCACATATAAAATTATCTACATTTCTTCGTAAACCTCATAACAAAGTACAAGACATTTTAAAACACAGATTCAGGTTATTTACATGTTTCATTCAACAAACACACAAAACCACACATTATTAGTTAAAATTTTCCTGTTCATTTGAAAATGTTTTGTTTATTCTAAATCTGTATTTTCAAAATTTCTAAGAAGGAGTAAAACACTTCCAAGAGGTACAGTGTTTTTACCACCTGCTGTACTCATTGCATTATAAATGAAGCTCCAACAATTGCTAGCCATTTAGCAGTCTCTTATTGTTTGAAATTTATAAAGAAATTTACATGTGTCAATCAGCGGGCTTGAAATGTAAGACAAGTAAAGAAAAGAAATTGACCATCGTCCTCACCCAAAATCAAACAACCTCAGGATAATAATGACATTGTTCAGAGAGTAAATTATCCCTTTTAACTGAAGAATTATAAAACCACTTATCATATTGTGCAGATATTTTTCTTATTAATATTGTAACTCATCCATTTAACTGTCATAGAAGGACCTACATCTGTGCTTGTAATTCAAGTGGGTAGGAAGGGACTAGGAATCACCAGTGTCTGAAATAAAACAAAGGAGAAACAGATAAAGAATACTTCATAGCTTGCAGATAAGACATGTGAGATATTTCTTTGTAGTCAATATACATGTTCTCCTAAATGACATTTTTTACTTACATTTATTTAGATGTTGGTAAGTATTCTTCCTGCAATTGATGAGCATTAAACAGTAGCTATTTTTTCTCAACAAATCACTATATGTGAGCTTGCCACTTCTAATTTACTATTTACTTCTAAGGTTGAGCTTTTCTCCTAATCATTTCTTTGATTTGAAGTGGGAAATACCAATAAAGGAAACAAATTTCTAACTCTCAGATGTTATTTTGTTAGTAGATTATGTTTCCTATTTTATTTCTTAAAAGGTAGAGCTTTAACACAGGTCATTCATGCAGGAGAAGTGTAGTCTAGGCTATAGTGAGATACCAGATGAGTGTGACATCTTCTCTGTAATCACAGTCCTAGATGGTGAGCCTGTGTACATTCAGAGAAAGACAGTTAGCCAGACTATTGCTACAGACAGTCTCTAGATTGAGAGCCTACCCTAAAATCATTAAGTTGGAATAGCGATATAGAATGATTCCCAATATCATAACCAGGTCTCTACATGAACAGACATTCATGCATACCTATGTGTACACATGTGCCCACCCAAATATGAACCCCACATACACATAAACATAAAATTAGGGAAAAAGCAAAATATTCATCTTTCTTGTTATTGGTAATGCTACAAATCATAATAAATTGATGAAATTCTTGAAATACATAAATTATCTTAGGGACCATGTCATTGACACAATTTAGGCTTCATTAATTCAGGAAAATAAAATGTTTGAATGAAAGTCATGATCTTATTCTTTTTTTTCTGTTGCCACTAATAACACTAGAGGTACGAGGGGAAATACTTTAATAATAAATACTGTCTGATAATGAACAAATCTTAGAAAATATATAACACTACACCCTTTACTGGCATGAAAGTCTTATATTTAATTGAGATCTCAAACAACATATTTCTCAGGGGCTTGTAATGAAGAAAAAACAGCCGATGAAAAACAAAGGTATTATTGTTTGTACATTAGACTGTGAAGGTATTACTGCTTGTACCTTAGACTATGTGAAAATCTCCAAATGTTTTATACAACTAGAACAGTCCTTCTTTTTACCTATGATTTATTGTATGACAATATCATATATTACTGTAGTACCCTATGTAACAGTGTAGAGAAAAATCAAAAGAAGATGAGTCCCATAGCTTACAAAGAGGCAGGATCTGTGTTTCCAAGAGATGTTATGTTATTTAACTGCTGTTTTCATTAAATACCAGAACTTCAATTAGAGGAACTTTGTCATTATCTGTAGCAACACATAAACCTTTCTGTGAATGGTGGCTTGATGAGCACACAAGATTGTTTTTTCTTACCCTAAGAACTGTGTTGTGGTTTGGTTACTTGATTAAGAAATGTAATGATCTCTCTTATTCTCATCCTGCTATTTCTAAACGGTTATGACACTATCTTGATTCTGGTAAAACTAATGAAACATGCCACAAATAATACCCTGTGCTGAACTACTTGACTGCAGATGATTAAATATTAATTGATAGCCAAAATTTATAACTTGAACTGAAAGTAGGAGATTGAGAGTAAGCAGAAATCTCAAATGTCAGGCCTTTCTAGTGGCATGCCGATTTACAAATCAGCATGACCTTATGCTTCATTAAGCAAACAAGGACACTAAGGATAGTGAAAATGCTTACAGCTAATGACAAAGCCTATGGAATGGGGGTTAAGCTGTGACTGTCAGCATGCAAAGTGAAAACTAATATGTTTGTTTATTTATTCTATTACCTGTCTCCTTTAAATGTCAATATTGTTATAAATATAAGAAGCCCTTGGTGAAGATACCTGTATTACTGATATTGTAATTGATCATTGAGACATATACTTAACCAATACTACATATAAACATTATAAAATGTTTAATATCTGAAAAAAATGTCATCAGGTTTCCTTTTTCACTTTTTGTTCTCTTTATTTAGCACATAAATTGTAAAATTAGAATATTCTGAGGTGTTTTGATAAATTCATATTTGGGGCAATGCTTAAATCAGTTCAATTACATCCATCCCCTCAAATCTTGACCATTTCTTCACTGAAAGCTTCAGGATCTTCAGTATCATCTAGCTAAGCCACTTACTGTTGAACTAGCAAAATAAGGACAATAAGACCTTCTTATTCCTATTAGCTGCAACCTAGTCCCCACTAGTCATCTTGGTCCATATTCCCCTCCACTCACTTCGATTCACATGAAAACTAGTGTCTTCATACTAATTTTGACAGGATTATTTTATTAAAGGATTTCCATTCAATATCAGTATTTGTGCTTGACATGGATAAAGTCAGCAGATCCCATGATCTGAAATCAATAGTTCATAGAAACACCTTTGTTACTACTAAAATCAGTCCCAAGAGGATAATTTAGGATAGTCTTCCCTATTTGTAAACTTGTATTTGTCACAAATCTAATAAATGTTATTAAGTTTAGATTAAAGACATTTAAAAGAAAATACTAGTCCTAGACAAGTAAAACCTGATGTTACCTCCTAATGCTTGAACCCTTTCTTCAAAAAAGACAACTTTGTTTCTGACTCATACACATAGGCACACATACTCCCATGGACATGTGTGTGTGAGTGTGTGTGTGTGTGTGTGTGTGTGTGCACGCGTGTGTGTGAGTGTGTGTGTGTGTGTGAATCCCAACCTTAGTCTTTTCAACTGCATTAGAAAGTTGTATAAATTTCAGTTAGAATTCTTCAGACAATTTTTTTCCTTTTTTTCTGTACTTTTAAAGCTTCTTAGATTCATTTAATATAAAGATGGGGTTGGATCTGCTTCTCAAATCCTTGTTTCATCTTACTCCCAGCATACAGAGTCCTCTGAACAGTGGCATGATTGCATGCGTCCTCTGACTGAGCCCCACTCCCTTACAAGGACAGCATTTGTATCCAGAGTTCTGTCTTGGTTAGCAGTAGTGTTCACCCTGTAGCTGCCCTTGCACTCATCTTGAATTGCGTGCAATGATTTGTTGTGAAAGTCAGAAAGCACAATTAAACCTTCTTGTAAGGATAAAGTTGATGAAACTTAAAGCATGTTATATATGAATTCCTTAAAACACATATAAAATATGATCTCTTCCTTATATAAAATCTTGAACCACATCTATGTTTTTTTTTTGTCATTCTAATACAATGTTGTATTTGTTAGATGAATACAACAGATATATTGTTTAGGCTGTTTTGGGCAATTTATACAAACTTACATTAAAACTATATAAATAATAAAGGAACTTTGTTTTTGGTACTTTTAAATCTGGATGAGTGAATAGGTATCTAGATCAGAAGTGAACAATATAGGATGCTTTCATTATTCCATTTCTAAAGCTTCTTATCAACAAAACGCAATATATTTTGTTGTTATTAAAGTGCACTCTATTTTAAACTCTTTAATTGTTGATGCCTATGACAATATTGAGTACCTTTTGGAGTTGTCCCCAAGTTCTTCCTTGAAAAGAAGTTAATACATTTTATTTACTAGAAGAAAGTGACGATGACTTGCCTGATGAATATAATTACTCTTGAGGAAAGAAAGGCAGAAACCTAGTATATTTTGATATTTGAAAGCATACCTATAATGCCACCATAGAAGGAGCTGGGAAGAAAAATGCTGGAATTCTTCAGATGTTAAAGGGGAGGAGAAAAGCACAAAGCATGAAAAAGACAGCAAAATCAATAGATGTGCTGATCTATGCACTTTTATTACCGAACTTCGGGATTTGAGCTGAATTTCAGCTATTCCACATGTCCCTAGATATAATGAAGGGATGATATAGCTTTCAGTAAGTTATGGGGTTTATCTCATACATGTGAGTGCCTCATAACTTATTAGTGCCTGGAGCTATAATGAGTTATGTTACAGTTCTCATACAGAGCCTCCAAAACTTGTAACTCACCAAAACCTTTGGCCATTTCATTTATTTAATGCCTTTTTAGTATTGGAGTTTTCAATCCAGAGTTTGTTAATTTTTTTTCACAGTTACTTGGTAGTGTCCCCTGTGGTATGTTAAATTTCAAAGGTCAGAAGTCCCTATATATTTTGCTGAAGTGAACATTCTCTGCCACAATGTCTAAAGAATGATATTTGGGGGTGGCGTACTAATACATCATGTCAAGCTGACATTTATATCATGAAGTTTACTGTTTTCTTGCAATATTGTTCATAATGTAAGCCTCTTGACTTGTCTGCAATCACAAGTTGGTAGGATATAGTGTTGTGTTAAGCATCTCGGGTGGAGGTTTGTAATGAATATGTGACTGCTCTACAAATTTCCAGAGATGTTTTGCCTTTTCATTTTGGTAGGAGTATTGAAAAGAAGATAAAAGGCTCTATTTATCAAATGCTGCTTCTGTGGGAGTGTCGTCAAATTTTCCTTGATCCTCTTTTCAGGTGGCCAGATGTATATATGTGGTTCATCATTCTGAACAATAGCCCTGAAGAAAATTGCCTTTTTGTTGGCTCCAACTCCAAAAACAAAGTTGTATTGAAAATGGCCTTTTGAACATAATAAAACAAGCTTTGTTTGGGTTACATTGGCTTCTCCATTGTGCCCTGGCTCTTCACAGCTTTGTCAGAAGATGCAGAGATGTTGATAGAGCCTTCATTAAGTACTCAAATACATCTTTCCTGAAAACACAGAGCAACAGTTATTTTTATGAGAACTTGACTTAATGAATTAAATGTTCTTGAATGGATAAAAATAATCTTGAAAGAATTTAACTTTTTTATTTTTTATAAAGTTACAATGAAAGAAGCATGTTGAAATATAAAAGCAATGGCCTTCTTGAATGAATAATCTGCTGTCTCATTGTAATTCCAATACACAACACTACTTGTGGCAAGTGGCAGTTCCCAATACATAGCATGACTCCTCATTCCCCCCGAAATTTGGTGGGAATTCAATAAATACCAATCAATTTTGTATCAAATGAAACTGAAGAAAAGCAAAATTAATAAGGATGTACTGACTGGAAACAAGATCATCTATTCCAAAGGTGAATGTAATTATTTTGTTATCCTTCCCTTTCCTTGAATATCTCTCAGTTTCTCTCTAAATTCCTGTGAGAGAGATGATAGAATTTTATTGAATTTTAAAGAATTCATATTTGTGATTTCTGATAGCAAAAGTCCATTAAACTAATTAAAATAAGTACTTGAGGTCCCTGAGGGAAACAAGGTTTTCCTTTTAGGTTCAGCTGTAATCCAGAAGAGCCTAACAACAACTGCATCATGGGAGTGACAGCCCTCAAATTCAGTGTCTTTAAAACTTAAGAAATATTTAGTGTGGGTTGTATAAACACATAGTGCATCTTGTTCCTTTTTTGAAGTTTTGTCCTTGTGATCACCATGTCATTGTTTCTCAATTTTATGTTTGCTTCTTTATCTTATTCTCTCTACATTAAAGGAGTGATTTGTCATATTATAAATACAGTGTAAAACTCAACAATGTAATGAGATGCTGAGAAGTCCAAAAGAGAGATACAGGAAAACATTATAAAGGCAAATGAACATAGCACTCTCCAATAAATGCTAGCAATTAAAATGCAAGAGAAATGATTTTTTTCAATAAAGAATTGGCAAGCTGTTTGATTGTAGTTTCATACCTCTAATTTTCACTGACCACTTAAAATTAACATTAAAATACATGTAGAGGCAATATTTTGCTTTCTTTCTTGAGTATGAAATAAAATTGAATGCAGATGTGATTTTTAAGGAATAGAAGTGATATGAAAACTTTCTTCCCCTCAAGAATGTCATAGGAACAAGAATTATTTTTAAATATTTAAATATTTCTAAAATGTACCAGAGGTTAAAGGCTGGCATAGACAGTTTATATTTAAATAGACTAAGAATTATGGTAATACTTTATCATTTGAAGGCCATATCAAATATTACCAAAAATATCAGTGTAAATCTGCTTTTCCAATTTTATTTTATGTAGGCTCCCTAAGATTTGATTTTAAAATTTTTTGATTTAAGATATTGTTGGGACCATTACTACATGTAGAATAATCAATAATGTAAAAGATTTAATTTTTCACAAATAGCAAAAGATGAAATTATACAAAAAATTAAAGGATGGTTGTACCTGAAATTGAAACTGCAAATGAAGCCTAGAAAATATGGCCAGGGGTAGACAAGTGGATTAAATCACCCTTCTCAGATTCTGTGCTTTTATTTCAGTGCTGGCAATAGAAGTCATGGCTTCAAAGATGACACAACAATGAACTGCATCTGAAAACTCAACGTGATGTTATTTTTTTTTAAAGTTCTTTTTTATTATTATTATTATTTATTCAACTGTGTGCATATGCATGTGTATGTGCGCGCGCGTCTGTATGTGTGTGTGTGTCTGTGTGTGTGTAGAACCACGGACGAATTAGCGAACCACCATGGATACCTCCACCTCCTTCTGTCCCGGGATTCACAGGCTCCGCCCTACCAGGACCAGAAGTGCAGGCCGTGCCCGCTTCCGCCTGGCGTCTATACGTGGGATCTGGGATCGGAACTCAGGACCTTCCACCTGCAAGGCAGAGGCTTAAACCCTGAGCTACCTCTCCAGCCCCTCAACGTGATGTTATTATGTGTGATATTTTTTTCTTAAAACTTAGTGGCTGAAATAAAAGCAAAAAAAGGTAAATACATACACAACGGTCTATAAATAATTTGAATATTACAAATATCCAGATACAGTATTTGTGATGTTAGCAGGAAATACATTGGTAGGACTCACAGTTCCTTGAGAGAGGTATAAATTATAACTGAAATATTCCTGGCATGGAAAAGGTTATACATGAAAGTTCAATTGAACAAAAATCTCATTCCTTTCAATATACTAAAATTGACTTCTTTAAGTCAAATGCTCAAAAAATACCTTTTAATTAGTTCTGCAATATTTGGCCATGTGTATTTATATTTGATGAAGTGTGTTTTGTCTTCTGTGATTGTTTTTAGATAATCTGCAAATTCCTCTCTAAGTTGTTCATTTCAAAAACAAGTTTGTTTGCTCTAAAGCAGATTAATTTGAAAATATTGTTACTGATTCTATCTACTCCCTCATACTTTTGATCACTATCAAAAGAATTTACATGAGATGCAGATTTTACTGCAGTAGATAGACAGAGCGTATTGCTGTATTGTATGGAGGACATTCTGCTTAGATGAGGGGAGGTTATGGCCAACACAAATATTGTAGTAACGTGTACTATCAAGTAGGCCTTATACAGATTCTTGAAGTCTCTGAAGTAGACAGCTTCCTGATAGATACTTTCCTAACCAGATTGACAGACCATGAAGAATTGTGTCTAGACAGTATCTTCTGAACATGACAAGGTTGTTGAATCCATGAACTTAACAATTGCTATGGATACATTCACAATATTTGCACAGGATTTGATTTATCAAAATTTCAACATAAAAGAAAAAGGTCTTAAGGACTTTATGCTTCCCTGAAAGACTATGGAGGGTTAAAAGTGGATGGGGGGGAAAAGGAAGAAACTTTCATCAATAGTATGTCCATTGATACCATTTATACTCCAGCATAAAGTGCTCAGGTATAGGCCATCAGCAATGAAATGGTTACTAACTGTTGCTGTGAGAGAGCATTCAAAGTCAAGCAACTTAAGGGAGAAAGGGAGATTTATTCAGTTTAAGGTTCCAGAGGGGAGAAACAGTCTTTCATGGCAGAGGTGACATGGCTGGTGGCTGAAGCTGGAGGTAGGCTGAGTCACTGCAAACATCCTGGACGCTCAGAACTGCTTAGTCCTGTAGGCCAGTAGGTGATGGCTGAAGACTGGAGGATTCCTGGAGAGTCACAGAAACAAAGAAGAGGGGCAGCAGGAGGGAAGAGACTTTTCTTCCACAGTTTAGGAGTCTCTCTTCAGTCTTCTTTTCTGTGGTCCTTTTATGTGATCTTCTACAGGGAGGTTCCAGTAGACCTAGGTCTTTGTACTGTAAATGTATTGACTTTATACTCTCTTCAGGTATTTTTGCATCTTATTTTAGTTAATGCTAGGTGTGGTCAAGTTGACACCCAGGATTAACTATCAAAAGTGGGAACCCAGATGAAATTTAGTGGACCACACAAATGAAGTTCCTGAAAGTAGGAGGGAGAGTGGGAGAGAATGATTGTAATGATGAAATTACGGGGGTATGAGAAAGGAGTTGTGAAAATACCATAAATTCACTGTACTCATGTATGAAACTCCAAATTAAAAGTATAGAAATAAAAAAATGTTTATGATCTCAGATGTGACTTCCTCAGCATCTGGCTACACTCTTCCCTCTTGTCCTCCTTCAAGGATGGACCAATATCTATAAAAAGCCAGACACCCAGTGTTGTGTTAGTGAAATTGTTGAAGATTCAACTATTGTTGTATGCACATATATATATCACACATCTCCTACCTAGTAAATATTGAGAGTCTTTCAAGTAAATAAACAATACTCATTTTATGACAGTTCTTTTCTATTTCAACACTTTCCATAGAATAGAACACAACTATTGATAAAATCATCATATCTTTAGCCATACATTTTGTTCTCCATTTAGTACACAAATGGGGCAATTTGGAGCTGCTATTGTTTTGAAAAAGACACTACATATTATCATTTTGCAATAATAGAGAGCGCTTAATGCATCAAGTATCTTGATCTTATTTGTTTCAAACATTTTCACTGAGCTACACTTTGCTAGATGTTTATTCTTTCCAGGAGATAATTTTGGAACGTATTTTAATTCTATGGAATAGATAGGATGGGAGTTCTCTTTGACTGGGCTTTTTTATTTTTAATTCTTAAGACTGGTATGTAGTTCCTCATTGTTTTTTGAAGGTCAGGTGACAATTACACTAACTATAAACATTCACTCTATTCATTCTAGCCCACCGACAAGTGATTTCTACTTTAAATTGCTTCTAAATCTTCTCTCACTCACCTTAAATCCAATATTTATTTTAACCTTGAGCAGCCTAAGACCTTTAATAGGAAGCTTCAAAGCATTTTAAAAATCGTATCCTTTTTAAATCTTTCTCATTTGAATGCAAGTGCCTTGAAAGCTCAAACAGTGTTGGTTGTTCTTATTGAAGTTTATAATGCTTCAGATATTCAAATCAGTTCCATGTCTTCCATTTGTTATGCAAATCTTTAAACTTTATATACTGCATGGTTTATCTACATTAATACAGCTTTCACTAACAGGTCTTACCAGAACAGACATATACTCTGAAGGTGCACATTTTTACTGTCTTGAATTACCATAAAATCATAAAAATAGTGTGGATTGCTTTACTCTAATCAGACTCAGTTTTATGTGGTTGTTGAAAGCCCTTTTACATTCCATTCTGTGTCTGGAAGTCTGTGTATAAAACTGATTCAGAGAAAGCAAAGTGAAGACACCTGCTGGCTTATAACACAAATACTAAAATATCTTAGAGCCTGCTGAAAGGAGAATTGGAACAATATGTCATTACTGAAGGCTCACTTGCAAGTTCTAATGTATTATAATGAAAACAGTATGACAAACCTAATGAGACAGTGAAGATTTGGGTAATTGTTCCTACAATGTATGGTAACTTTTCCAGCCGTTATTGGCAAACATAAAACCTAATGAGATTTTATTAATTTAAATGCAGCACGTCTGCAAAACATTTCCTTCCTTGCGTTCTCCTCTGGTAGTCTTCCTTTCCACATGGACTTGATCCTTTTAAGTTAATTGTTTTGAGTAGTACACTCTTCAGCAAAACACTCGATATAATTGTGAATCAATTTTTTCTGCTTATTTTTGTGTATACTGTATGCAGCATAGCATTACACATAAGCTTATGTGCTATCAATACAATACTTAATAACTGCAATATTTTCACTTGTACTAAAACCATGTTCTGTTAGAATTCTTTTAAGCCATAGAAATGCCATTTCTTCTAAATTTGAGAGGGGAAGAAATGAATTTCCTGTTGTGTTCAGCCATGTGTTTTAAATTGTCTAAAGATTAAAGATGAATAAGAAGTAGCCCTCTGCCCGTGGACTACCTCTTATGTGGTCAATGACTATCTGCTAATTTTTAAAGCATTAAACATGATTTAGGGGCTCAGTCTGCTTCCATGAAGTTTAATTTTTTCCTTTTTTAATTTTTTTTAAATACCAAACTTTTGTTTTTCAAAAGATTTAAAATAGGAGGACACTATACAAAAAAAATCATGTTGGAAATAAAATATAAATAAAAAATTAAAAATAACACAAATTTTATCTTTGTATTTTCTGGTATACTATAATGTAGCATTTCTGCTTAAAGTTTAGGAATTTTACTCACCTTTGAGTTTTTTACGTGTCTTTTTACATGCAACATGAAGATAGATGTTTTAGTTTAAAAATACAAATGGTTTTACCATGGATGATCCATGACTAGCACAGCTTCAACCATATAAAACCATGATTGGAATGCTAGCTTGCTCCTATTATTATTACCTTTTAAGACTCAGTTCATCTCACTCTGTGTCTTTTCCAGCTGCAGTGTCATATGCATGTGAGAAGGAAAATTCCATCTTTGTTATGTTAGGTGAATGAGCAATTCTTGATAAAGGTGCCAGAAAACCCATCCCAGCTCCTTGTAGAACAAAGCAATAGAGCTGTCAGGAACTTCAAAAATTATATTTTCTCTCCTAGAATAACTGAAAAGAGACTATATTCACATCTCCCTTGAGTTTTGCAGGTCATTTGGATTTACAGCACAGCATCTCATTACAGTCAGAAAATTTTGTAGAAAACTTACTTCTCTGGTTCATTGTTAAGCATTGTTTTTTCCATGGAAGATTAGATAAAAGCATAATTTTTAAAAAATATTTTTATTATTAATTCCGATCATACAATCTTAGTAGGTACACAGGTTCCCTCCCTCCCTCCTCCTCCCCCCAAACCCTCGGGGCTCCCCCTCCTCACCCCTCTCTTCCCATCCTCTAGTGCCTCCCCCCCAATCCCCGGAGAATCCTTTAATGTGCCTGCCAGTCTCTCCTCTGGGCTTTCCTCTTCGATGACATACAAAGACCCAGTGGCATTCCCCTGAATCCTATCCTGTGTTCCCCTTAAGCATAGGAACACTACTGTGGCTGTCAATCCCTTGTCTCCAAGGATCTTGGTGCCTTTAGCAAATGCTAGACTTTGTAGGGTCAATAGTGTGTTGGACATTGCGCAGGGCATACAAAATCCAATTGTGATTGCTTTGGCCCTAACTTGTGTGGAGTATCTTGCATATCATTGCTCCTCCCATCCTTGTGCTCTTACAATCATACTGCCCCCTCTTCCGCAAATTTTCCTGAGCTTCAGGATGCGGAGAGATTAGGCTGGCCTAGTACTAGGTGGTTGATACAGAGTCTCTGAAGTTCTGGATTATGGTTTGTTGATTTCCTTTTGCAGTTTTGCTGTTCCTGCAATGCCCTTCACTCCATCGTGATGGGTATTGTATGTCACCCCCTGGCCAGAGACAAAAAGCTGTTAAACTTGAGTCTGTTATAAGAGCCTATTCAAAGGTAGATGTAATAAAAGTAGGAAACCACAGTGAGGGAGGGGTCAATCACCCATTTGCAAAATGGTTACTTTTTTAGATAAAAGCATAATTAACAATCGCTATTATGTTTTCCCTAAACTCTGAGCATGAAAATGAATAATTTCTATGGAAAGCTAATTGTTCAATATCATGTTTAATACTACAAATGAATATTCTTCATACACTTCAAATGACCTTTAGCTTGCAAAAACATCTCAAGTACTTAACAGGACAATAATTTTACAATGACTTCTAGAAGTTTTTAACCAAAGAAAGTATATTTACATGAAATTGCAGTTATTTCATCAACGGGCTTAAAAAGCAATATTCTCTTAAATTTACATTTAACATCCTCTTAAGTATATTTATGAATATTTTTATCTTTCTATGTTTTACTAGATATTTTTGTTTATTGGGATGATTGCAAACAACATTGCATGCATGTGTATGTATATGTTAGTATATTTATTTATAGTACTTATATTTAAGAATATGTTTCCATCAATGCAGTTCAGAGTAGTTGATATAATGTAGTGATTGAATTTATTCTGTTATAACATTATTCCAAGGGGTATTTTGTTATCCATTAAGATAACAATTGGTCGAGAAATTTCATGAATTTCTATTCCTAATATTTCAATGTTGAAAATTTCTTGTCAACTAGGATGAAGAGATTACATATATGGATCTATATCTGAAGTTTGTTTTGTATTGTTTTCTACTGAAGCTAATAGTTCTGCAAACATTGGTTAAACTTACTTTGTGCCAAACTGTATCTTCTGTTGTATATGGGATGTTCTCAAAAGCAGAGATTGCAAACATGAAACACATGTAAGTAGAGATTGTGATACTTGAACTATAACAATGTTTATAGTTTCATAGTTTCATTGTATTTTGGCAGGATTTGGTTGTTCAATTACTTTTTTAGAATTTTATTTATTTATTTGTTTGCTTATTATATATATATATATATATATACACACACACACACACACACACACACACACACACACACACACACATGTGTGAGGGTATGTGAGCTTGTGGAGTCCCAAGAGTAACATCAGGAACCATCCTAGATTATTCTACCTCCTCGCTGTTTTCTTTTGGGGTTTCCCAGGATCCTCAGCCTTCCAGGGCCACAATTGCAGGTCTCCATCATATACACCTGGCATTTCTTTTTTATATGAGATACAGAAATAAAAATTCAGGTCTTTGCTAGCTAGGCAAAAGTTTTAAACCCTGAGCCATATTACCTCCCTTCTTTGCATTATTTTTAAAATTTATCATATTGCAAACATAACACTAAGACACACATATGTGTATTTTTGCATACTCTCATACACTTTCAATACACAAACATACAATGCACATATACAAACATACAAACAATGCACACACAGACAACATACAACGTATGCTGAGTATAGTTAACGTGAATGAATTATTTAGTTCATGAGTGATAGTAATTAATGGAGTTAAGCTTGGAATAATTTCAACTTGTTCATTTTGGAACCTTTTTAAATAGTTAACCAAAAAGTTTCCACTGTTAAGTGAAATATAATAAGCATGTAGTTATAATGTTGGCACATTTTTAAGATATATATACACACACACACACACACATATATATATATGTAGTTGTTATAACTCTACAGTGTTACTGATAAATACGTATATATAGTAACTAAAACTTTGTCTTCTTTGTGACAAGCAGTCTCATGAACCTAGTTATAGTGCTTCTTTGGTTAATGCTATTTCTTTTTGATTTTCAGATCTTTAACCTCCATATACTCTTGCTAATTTTTCTCTGGATTTGTCCCTGAGATATGTGGTGATTATTACATTATTGATAATAATATTCCAGAAAACAAATAGTATGTATCTTTCTCCTCTCAGTTTTGTTGCTTATGTGTTACAGGTGCACATGTGCACATTCTCATATATATGCACACATGTGGAGGCCTGAAGTTGAATTTAGGTGTCTTCTTCAATCTCTTTCCAATTTATTATTGGAGCAAGGTCTCCCAGCTGAAACCAGAGCTCTTCAATCTGCAAGGCTTGTTAGCTAGCTTTTCATGGGCATTCTGGACTTTGACTTCTGAGTGCAGGGTTTACAACTGGCATCTACCATTCCTGCTGGCTTTCAAATGGATTCTAGTGATCTGAACTCTGTCCATACTTGCAGGGCAAGTATCTTATCCACTGAGCCTTCATCCTGGTCATTGATTAGTTTTCGTGAAAAATGACTTCTTTGATTGTATGCAACTCCTTTCATGGTACTTGAAAATACTTATTAGATATTTCTACCCATTTTCTCATTATAGTTAGTTAGTGTATGTGATTTTATCATGTACAAGTTTTCACACTAAATAGTAAGTACACTGGAAGTAAGTACATGTAACAGTGCATGGTAAATGGCAGAAAAAATGAGGGCTATTAAAGGAGGATGCTATGGGAAAAGCAAATTTTGTACGTGCTTTAGTATACACTTGTACATGTGTTCTTATATGTGGGCATGTGTGTTGGTGGGTTTTACAATTCTAAAAAAGGATAATTTTTCTTTTAAAATTTAATAAATAAACTCCATTGGCATACAAAAGGGGAGAAGGAATGGATGAAGGTAAACAGTGTAACTTGGTATTTGTAATGAGTATAGAAATCCAGGAAAGAGGAAACAGTAATACTGACTACCAATCATATTCTATTTTCACCAATTGTCCTCTAGTGTGCCAGTGTTATCTACCACAATACTTATGTGAAATATGGCTTCACCTGTGTAATTGTAGTGTGAATTTTATTATATATAAATTGAAATTATTCTTCTGCATATGTATATAGATGTATGAGAGTGGCCTTAAGCTCAGGAAGTTATGTTCTCAGTATGTCAGTAAAGTACTGACAAAAATCTCATTTTGAAATATAAAACATTCATATGCTTTGCAGTGAAGACAAATATACATTCTTTCTAAATGTTTACATACAAAATTTTCACAATAAAGTTATAGTAATTTGCCAGGATTATTCGATTTAATTTTTGATGAAGTATACAGCAAGTGATAAAACTTTATGCTTGTCTAAAATAATCTATATTCTTCAATAACAGCTAAAATTGAGATAGAACTCACAATTCAATAACAGCTAGATTCAAGAAAGAACTCACAAAATATGCTTTTAAAGGACTAGCTTTTTTGTCCATTTACTACAAGACACCATTTAAAATTCATATGCCATTTTATAATACTTGAAAAATGTGTAAAAAATTCACAGATTAAATACCACTCCAACTAAGAATAATCAATCAAAAATGACAGCTGATTGATTTCTTTTGTAAATGAGAATATACTTATTATTTAATTGATTTCAATATGCTCCAAAGGTGATTTGAAAGTCATATATTCAGAAGAATATTGCATCTGTTTCAGTGAGAATTTTACAAGTTCAAAAACATGACTTACTGACGGACTTGAGATTGTTTGCCCCTGTCAAAAGAAGGAATTTATGACCTACTTGCATATTCTGACTTCACACACATGTAGATAACAAGAAAAAAACCCAAAGCAATGGTAGGGTCTCATTTTTTAATTAATCATCAGTTTCTTCCCAGCTAATTTGGAGTTCGGATCAATTTTTTGAATGAAATATAGAATACCTCCTATTCCATATCAAAAATGTGCAAAGGTCTCCCTCGAGTTCTGTGATAACAAAATGTAGGTGACAGAATAGTCAAGAAACAGATGGCTCTACATATGGGAATATTAAAAAAGGAACATTAATATAAGTTGAAATAAAATACTTATTAAAATGCAGTCTTAATCTTATTAATTGTTGTTGACTTTGCTACTTAGCTATTTCACTGAGTCTGGAAGGGAGTGAAAAAAACTAATTAGCACAGCATATGATGAATGCATGGCACTTACTCTATTATTTACAATAAAGTCCTCTCCCAGAATAAAATGAATAGCATTTCTGTTTCATGAGACATGATCTATAAATATTTTTAATTGCTTCCAAAGTATTTGAGAATGCTTATTAAATATGTCTGCTTATTTTCTCATTCTACAATGTTTTAATGCCTACGATAGCCTAAGGCAAAAGTGTCACACTAAAGACATATTTTCTCCTCTGCCTTGGTGATTATAAGTGTTTAATTGACCATTAAAGGCACAGGTCATTTTTGTGGTGAACTAAACTACATATCTAATGGTATATATGTATCCTTAACCAAAATATACAAAATACTAAGCAGTCTGTAATTCAATGTAATATAATTATTATATGTGTATATATACATAACTAGCTTTCAATCTCTTCAAAAACTCATTTTCAGCTCTAACTATATACTGCAGTTTGAATACAGCCATAACAGGAGTGGGAATCTAGGCCTTAACCAAATATCCTCAGGCCCTTAGGGTATTTCCCTTGGAGAGATTAAGGTAGATTTTAGTGTACCCCAGTCAGTTAATCTACAGATTGTACAAGACTGCATAATTGCCTTCTGAATTTTCCTGTTTCTTCCTAGAATTTTCATTTTGAGAGGTGCTTTTGCAAAGAATTCATTCTTCCTACAATGCAGACAACAGAACAATGATCTGGGTGGGCCTGCAACAGTGGACTCAAAAGATCCTGTCTGGTCTTCCATTTTCCAAAACAATGACCTGAATAAACATGTAAATAAAGTGTCCATTTTTGTAACCAAACTATGATACATCTAAATAAAAATTATATCAAATACTTGCATACTCTGACAGAGATTTAGGAGATGTTGTTACTATTATTTACATATGTTTATTTTCTTTTTGATTGATTTTCAAAATTGTCTGACTTTGAAAAGTCTCATTTTATACAGAAGAGGACGAGAAAAAAGGAATTATATTCCTTTGGGAATTCTTCATTCCCAAAATCTGATTATAGGTGAAGGAAGGAATTTCAAAAGTCCAGAACCTACATCTGTCTCTTTAGATAGTATATTACTTAGCATCCATGTGCCTATTTTCCCAATGGTAAAAGGTAAGTGATTATAAATCTCACATCCAAGGTTATGCAAAAGGTGGAAGTTACAATGAAAAATGCATGTGGTGTGTGCATTCCAACATATGCCAATATTTGCCTTTCTCTATGCTAATATAATATCATAGTTGAACGTTTTTAGTTTTTCCAAAAAAATAAAACTTTTACATAACTCTAAACTCACCATCATCCCTTGGTCCTATACCCATTTTAGGTTTACTTCTTACAATTTCTTTTTTTTTTATTTCCACTCATACAAACTTAACAGGCACACAGGTCCCCTCCTTCCCTCCAACCTCCCACCGCCCTGTGTTCCCTCTCCTGTCCACCCTCCTTCCCCATCCCCCAGTGCCTCCCCTCTCATCCCCTGAGCATCCTTTAATATGCATGCCAGACTCTTCTCTGGGTCCTCCTCTCCGATGAGGTGCAGGACCCAGTGGCATTTCCCAGAACCCTTTCCTGTGTTCCCCTTAAGCATAGGAATACTACTGTGGCTGTCAATCCCTTGCCTCCAAAGATCTTAGTGCCTTTAGCAAATGCTTACACTTTGTGGGGTCAATAGTGTGTTGGACATTGCGCAGGGCTTGCAAAGTCCAATTATGATTGCTTCGGCCCTAACTTGTATGGAGCAATGATATGCAAGAATGATATACTTCTTACAATTTCATACTAATTCCTTTGAGATTTTTCTGCTAGATGTCAATATTGAGTCTATTTCTATAAGCTAATCCTGTGTCCTGTACTCTGATATTTATTTGCTTCAGTTTGGACCTTACGTGTTCTACAAAAGTTCATGTTCTAAGGCCTGGCTCCGGTTGGTGGATGCCCTTTGAAGTAATGTAATATGTAGGAAGTGAGGCTTAGTGGGGATTTTCAGATCACTGAGGACATTTCTTCAAAAGGGTAAATGGGACCACAGTTTATTCCTCTGCCTTTTTCTAACTTCTTTGCCATAAGGTAGGAAGCTTGCTAATCATGTGTCAACAGCCTTGGTGTGCTGTTTTACTCAAGCCCAAATACTTTGAGGCCACAAAAGGACTGCAAGTTCCAAACTTGCCTCTTTAGTGATTAATGATTTTAAATGATTACTACAGAGGAAGTTCATGGGCCAATGAGCTCTGGATTTTTCTGTGAGGCAGCACAAACAAATCAAAGTGGAAGATGAGAACCAACTCTTGAAGTGGTTCTTGACCCCAGCAATCAGACTGAGTCATGCATGCAGTAGCCCCACCCCTGCAACATGAGAGAGAGAGAAAGAAAGAGAGAGAGAGAGAGAAGGAAGAGAAGAGGAGAAGGGCAAGAGATGAAACAGGATAAGAAAAGAAAGAACTGTTAGTGATTTACAGGGTAAAGGAAATTAAGAGAACCCTGAATAGCTTTCCACAGGTCTGCTAGGAAGAAGCAACATAAATTCAGAAAATTAAGACCAAGGGGTGAATTTTACAGTTGATGGCATTATGCAATTGTTGCTGACACTTTCAAAATTTTTCAATCTGTAGTGCATCTTTGAAAAAAAGATTCCATATGTTTTAGAGATTCATACAAATGATAAAATGTTTGGACTTTTAAAATATAATCTGCATCTCAGCATGTAGAAGAAAGATGAAATCAAATTGACAGGGCACAGTGATTGGGCATTAAATCCAACTTTATTCCATGCTGTGCTTTGCTGTGTGTTTCAAAATTTTCCAACTTAATGTTAAAGATGTTGTGAAATAATTGACTTGGTAGGGGCACGGAAGTGCTATTTTTAGTATTTGTTTCAAGAAACATGTCAATATCATGATGTAACAAAGTGTTCCATGATGTTACTGGGTAACATTTATAATAGTTTAGATGCCACCACAGCCTAAGTTTCATGGCATTTCTGTATATCACATTTCTTACTGCTTGGGTAACATGTAATCATCAGTGAAAAGGCAACTTCAAAGCCATTTTTTCTACAATGAACATACTTCCATTAATAAGAACCTTCCCTCACAGACAAGAAGTCACAGTCTTTCTGGTGTGACTGTGCCAGATCTTCTATCTCCATGTTCTATTATTAGAATGACTGTCAAGGAAGAGAGAAGATGTTCACGCTGTCAAGGGGCGTACACTTAGACTACATCAGAACATTATTTCTCAGGAAGAAGTGCTCACTGATTTGATCACTTGTCACAAGCACCTCAGGGAAAGATCTTACCAAGACTTCAGACCTTTCTTTCCTGTTTTAATCTGAAAAACAATGAACAAAAGACCCAATTTTTCATATAGCAGATAAATTCAAGCATTTAGCAGATATCTCTCTGAATATTAGGAACTTATACAGGATTTTAAACTAATTTTTATAATTATTCAATTGCTGTCATAAGTTTAATACAATTTGACCAAATCCAGTGGCATTTGGAGGGGATTGTAGTACTTTGGATAGTAATAAATGTCAAAAGGAGCTTTAGAAACAAGTTCTAGAGATTACCGTTAAGTACATCATGAAGACAGACTATTTTTAAACAGATGGTATTCACAGTAGTTTATTTGCATTTTCCACCAACTCATCCTCGGTCATTAATTGAGTCATACTGACATTGTCAGAGAAGCTTTAAAAAGCTCTACTTCTGAGAAAGATATCCCAGGATGAAAGCTGTTTCCACTGCACTATAACATTGGGTAAAAAATAGGAGAAACATTTTGAAAGTCCTTGAATATTCAGAAGCAAAGTAAGAGAACAGTGCAATATATTATTGTTTATTGTAGCTTGATGAGTGGAATGGGCAATGATTATATGCAATAAATATTTTATATAATTATTTTAAGGTAAATATATACAAGATAAAAAGCTCATTTTCCGAATTCTGTAAAATTGCCTAGCTTATTCTGCTCTTCGAATTCTCAAAGTAAACAACTGTTTTATGATACTTCTTTCCTATTCATGCATGCTATTTTGCATGTGATGGGGATTGATCTGTGCATATTTTCATAAACAAGGAACACATCAAGTTTTCCCAGCAGTATTTGGAAATAATATTCCTCCATTTTGGATGTGTCCCCACAAAGATCAAACACTGCTCCCTAATATTTGGAAGTATTTATGATTGGATGCTGTTCATCTAATCACATGAGTTTCTGCATGGAGAAATTCATTTGAACAAAAAGCAGAAAGAACTGACCAGAAGTTATGAATCATTGAATAAAGCACTTCTTTGAATCAGGTGTTATCTTTTTAGCAAACTACACTCAAGTTATCATTTCAAAAATGGAGCGAGGGTTTTCAGCAGTCAAATTCTGACTCTAGATCAAACAGTAAACATTAGCTTTCTGTATTTCCCCCCAATTTGGCCTCTTATAGCGTGACTTTGGTTCTCACTTCAGTGTAGCTGTGCATTTTCATTGTATTTCTACACAAATCAAAATTAAATACCTTCTGATACTGGTATTTCAATTAGTGTTGAAGACTGTAGATTTTCATATTAAAGGACACCTCACTGTAACATTGGGTAAACAAACAGGAGAACCATTTTGAAAGTCCTTGAACATTCAGAAGCATAGTATTACTGCTTGGAGCTTTCTCCTATAGTGCCACACTACAGTATCTGTATTAAGTGATATAAATAGAAAGGTATAGCATATAACACTTTTCAAAAATATCATTACAGGGGCTGGAGAGATGGGTCAGGGGTTATGCCACTTCTTCCCAACCAGTAGGACTTGAGTTTGGAGCCCAGATCCCATATAAAAAACACCTAGAGAAAATGTTGAAGATAAGCTTAGGAAACCACAGCAAAGCAGAAAGTAGGAAGAACAATCCAGGATGGTTGCCTAAAGTCACCTTTGCATCTCCATAGGCACACAGTGCCCTGTGACAGATGCAGACAGACACACAGACACACACACACACATACACACACACACAGGAACAAAAGTTGAGAAACAGACAACCATAAAATTTATCATATTCAAATTTAAGAACACATGCTAAGTATTCATGAAAGCCTTGAAAGAATGGCAAGAGATAATTTGGAAACTCATGAGTTGTGCTCAAACGCTAATTCATTTTCCAAAAATTAAGCAACTAAGCAAGCAAAAATTGAAAGATTTTATTCTTCTCTAGCCTTTCTCATGAAATAAAATTTTAACAGTCTGAGAAATTCTGTGAGCTATTTTATTTTCTGGCTGAAATTTATGCATAAAAAAAGAAAAAAGAAAAAGAGGAAGAACTAATGACGTGCCTCAATTATCTACAAACATTTCTTTTGGTTTTTTGTTCTTCAACTATAATGTTATAATCTTTATGGAGTTTGTAAGGAAAATGGGGTAAGGAAAAGTCTTTTACCTCTTTGACTCATTCTTATTTTGAAAACAAGAAACAAAATATCAGTGAACTACAGATAAAATGTCCTCCTTAACAGTAGTGCCCCTCACTTGTCTAGCAAATGTACTGTGCTACATTTTAAAACTCAAAAACGTCTTTCATTACACATAGCTCTAAAGGAATAAAAAACTGACTTTTTGCCACAAGTTGGGGCAGTTAGGTGAATTCATGCTCAACTGAGATGTTTACAAAGAGAACGTTCAGATAGTCTGTATATCCACAGGGAAACAGAAAAAAAAAAAGGAAACAAAACTGGGGAAACAGCTTCATTAATCTTCAGAACAGAATTGCTGTAGTTATTCGTACAGTAACATCATACCTTACAAAGCAAGACAAGCTAGCAAAACCAGAATGGTAAAGCCCAAACCTGGGTTCTAAAGCATAAGCTGAGACTCAGAAACAAGGAAGGATTGTGCTGACAGTGATTTACCTAATTTAGCAAGCTGCAGAAATAAATGAAGGGTCTTTAAAAAAAAAGTCTTGGAAGAACATGTTCATGTTTCTTTTTCAGCAGCAACAAATGATTTACTATTTTTTTTTGTAGTCCACTGATCTGGTACAAGTTATATACTAAATTGATTTAAAATGTCATCATTTATGTGTATATGTAATATAATTAACACTTTTTATTTTGTCCATTTACTGATACAATCATTACCATTGCTTCTTGCAGACACCTTCATGATTTTTAAAGTATAAAATCAACATTCAAATAGGATTCTCTTTATTTAAATAGGCTTATTAGAAATTTAAAACAGACGAAGATGGTTTCAATGAAATGAATAAATAATTAAGGCAAATCTCTACACTTGTCAGAAATTCCATATTAAGAATCAGGTGAGGGGAGACAGCCTTCTGACAGAGCTGTCATTTTTTTTTAGTTAAAGGTAATGTTATTTTTTTTAAAATCTTGATGTTCTTTTCAAGTTTACTTGATCAAACCAAAATCTCCCCCCAAAAAGCTGCCAGATAACTTACACAGGTAATAATCAGAACCTTTAATCACACATGAAAAGAGTGATTCAATTCTATGTAGTGCAGAAATCATCTGCTGGTGGGAAAGGCAGATTTTTGTAAGCTGAGCAGTTTTAATCATTGATCAGGTTGTGAAATAAAATAACAGATTGCATTTTACAAACTGGTCACTAGCAATGCAGTGTCAGCAGACCTAGACAATAATCCCTGAGCGTGGTAGGACTGCAGCCGTTAATAACCAGGCTTGTTAGTTGAAAGCTGGCAAAGTCTCAAGCATTTAAGAGGATTACTGCTATAAACCATATTCAATTTTTTTTCTTACCATTGAAGCCCATGTTGATGAAGAGCTTCTGTAATGGAAAAGGGCAAAGTCAAACACAACAACCCCCCGCTATTCTGTGTGGGTTAGGGGCGGGTTTTATAGAGGAAGCTGAAAGTCAGCACTTATCATCTGAAATTGGAATGTTAATTTTTGATGAAATAATTTTAATTGCAAATCCTGAAAAATAAAATAAGACATTACTGTAGAGAAGCCTGCCGAAAGGATTTATTTCTATTAGGTCTTGTTTGAACAGATTTTTAAAATTGGGTTCTCACTTACTGTGAAAAGAATTAGACAAAAATCCCAATAAAATCAAAGCTTCCAACTTTTGACCTCAAAGAAATTTATCAATTTCTTGTTGCATGAAGCACAGGATGAGCTGGAATGCCTAGGTTGAATTTGGGCTGCATTAGTGTGGGTGGCCTCTAAGGTCTTCAGTAACACATATAACTCCTCTCTTTTCCTCAATTTTCACATCTGTTGAATGGAGAAAATTATGTCAACTGACTCAAGATTGCTCAAAAGAATCCATCAATTATTTTTTCAATAGTTTTTGAAACATTGCCTATCATAATGAATGTCAGACACAGTTTGTCATAGTTAAAAATAGCATAAATCAAAGAAATACATGCAAGAGAATTGACTAAGTAAGATTTATGATGTGTTTGCATTGGTGGTTAAATACAAATATAAATAGAAAACAATTCAACCAAAGTGAACGAGTGTTGTTAAAAAATAGATAAAATGTGAATGTGATGGTATATACATGTATCCATAACTCTAAAATTTCTGTACTTATAGTATCCTACATATTAATCACATAAAACTTTGGTTGATGCTGTCAGTATTTTTAAGAATACATAAATTACATAAATTTTTTAATGAGACTATTGCATACTCCTTAAAAAACACTAAGGCTTTGCAGAGCAGAAAGTTTTGTTTTCATTTGCATGTGTGTGTGCCTGAGAGTTATATGTGTGTATGTGTGCACGTGTTTTGCATGTGTGTCAGTGCAATTCTTTGTGCATGTATGGGCATGTGTTTTTTATGTGTGTGTGTGTCCTGGTGTGTGCCCATGTGCATAAGTCTATATGTGTGTATTTTGCCATTGTGTACACACATGTAAGTGTGTGAGCATGTGGAGGCATGAAGTTGCTATCAGATATCATCTTTGATTTCTTTTCCATTTTATACTTTCATGACTGGAAGTATAATTTCATTCAGTGCTCACTTGTAGTGATAGAGTAACTTGCCTGCTCCGAAGAGCAGCCATTACCGGTAGGTATCCACATCTGCCCAAAAGTTTAAGAGGAATCTAGAGATCTGAATTATGGCCTTTTTCCTTGAGCAAGAACCACTCAAAGGACTCAACCACCAAACATTTCCTTAGTGCGGAACATCATTTTTGAAATCTTTTACATGACAGGAAACAAAATTTTTATCGATGTAAAACTATGATAAAAAACTATGCCAATTAACAAATCACAAGTACTTGCCTGCTCGAAGAGCGCCATACCGTAGCTCCAATCGCACAAATTAAGAGATCTAAATCTGATTAAGCCTTTTTCTGAGCCAGCAAGACTCAACCACCAACATTTCTAGTGCGGAACACATTTTTGAATCTTTCATGAAGGAACAAATTTTTATCGATTTAAACTAGATAAAAACAAGAGACCATTAAACAAATTCCAGTATTTTGAAAATTACAGTCTTGAAATTCTTCTGAGTCATATTCATATGAATCTGAGTAAGGACATATTTTTAAGTTCTCTTGAGAACATATTTGAGAAATAGTAAACTCCTGGAATTGTTCCTTGCATAATGCAGTAGTAATTTTTATGAGTTTATGCAAAGGTTGAAATCATGTAATTTAGTTAAATCATAATATCAAGTTATTTTCTTGACATTTGTCTCCTTTTCGAGTAATGCAATCATTGTGACTAACAGGAGAAATCACAAACCCACACAGACATGCTACTTGTTAATTCTCTTCAGATATTTCAGGTTTTTGCATATATTATTATTAAGCTTTCTGGGGCAAATAAAGTGTTAAGGAATTAAATGTTTAATTGGAAAAATGTCAAGGAAAATTCTGGTATTTTATAACAAATAAAATGAGCTTGTTTAATTTTTGTATTTTTCTTAATTTATTTTATTAGGTGTATATGTTGATGTCCATATTTGCATGAGTGGGTGCCATGTTTTTTTTTTAATTTTTTTTCTTTTATTATCATTATTATTTATTCAATTGTGCGTGTATACATGTGTGTATGTGTGTGTGTGTAGAACCACGGGCGAATTCGGGAACCACCATGGACGCCTCCACCTTCTCTTGGTTTACTCTGCCCCGGGATTCACAGGCTCCTCCCTACCAGGACCAGAAACGCAGGCCGCCCGGCTTCCGCCCGGCGTCTATACATAGGGTCTAGGATCCGAACTCAGGATCTTCTGCTTGCAAGGCAGAGGCTTAACCCCTGAGCCACCTCTCCAGCCCGGGTGCCATGTTTTTGTCTGTGGTTATGAGTGCATAAGTATGTGAAGGATCAGAGAACAACTTTAGATGAAGTTCCTCAGGTACTTTCTATCTTTGGTTTGAGAAAGAGTCTTTCACCGGTTAGAATATTGATAAGTAGTTGATATAAACTGAACACTTATCACCAGGGATTCATGTGTCTCCTATGTCGCTCTTTCATATTAGCATCATTATTGGTAAATTATGCATGTACCATTATATTACATCTTGCATTTTGAATGGGTTCTGGGGCTTGAAATCAAGACCTCATCCTCTGAAGCCAAGCACTTTGCTACGGAGTTATTTTTCCAGCCCTGAGAAACCTGATTCACATAAACTGTGTTGTTACTTTAGATCATTAATCAATAACATTACACAAAATTAGAAAAGTGATTGATTACTAGAGTCTTTCAATAGTATTTTTTTAAATTAATAACATTTATTTCAGATAATGTATATTTACATAGAACACGTTCACTTCATGCCCAGTAATGGAATGAATTTAAAAAAAAAGATTCTGGTTATCACAAAACAAAGTAGAATATGATTAGTACACTATGTGTAGAGTTATTTATCTTGTGGCTGTAATTGAATACCCAACAAAAGGTATTTAGCAAAAGGTTTATGTTGATTCCCAGCTTCATTACTTCAATACAGCAGGGTATTTATAGTGGCAAGAACAGAAGGTGACTGGTCACATTGCATGCACAGTCAGGAAGCAGAAAGCAAGAGATGCAGACTTTTCTGTTTAGCTCCATTTACTCACTTTTATTCAGCATGGGATCCTCACTCATGGAATAACATCACAGAGTCTTTCCCTATAATAAACATAATCAAATGATCCATCAGTTTCTCCTTTCCGTCCTTGATCTTGTCAATATGGCCATGGATATTAAACATCATACTGTGAAATGAGTGTTAAGAGAGAGAATGAAAGATATTAGAACAAAAATATCACTCTATACTTGTTTTCTCCCTACTATAAATTCAAAGAATATATTTATCTGTAAAAAGGTCAATCAATACAGTTCTTTTAACAAAATTATTTATTTAAAAGAGAATGTGAAAACCAATCAATACAATAACAATAGTTACAGAAAAACTAGTAAATCATATTAGGTAAGAAAATTCCAGAACAGGAATATGTGAGTTATGCCTGAACTAAATATAACTTTGGTTATTTCGTGGGTAATAAAAAATGGAGTGATTTTTATGAACATTTTCACCTTTTTGACTCTTTATGTCCCCTTATTTGTATTGATGTGATTAAATTAGGACCATTTGTTCATGTAAATAGTTTCTCTGATCTTAACTAGACTGTCAGTTGGTGAAAATTTATAAAATGTGCTGGTCTTTAGCTCTTCAGCATTGCAGTTTGTTTGCATTACACTTTGAAGTGATGATTATCATCATTTCTGTTTTCCAGGGGAGATGAATGAATCTCTGAAAGTTGTTTCTTTCAAGTCTAATTCATGTGACAATGTTTTGGATTCAATTGCAGATATGGGGACAGAAGATCCCCTCTATCAATACAAAATGTTATAAGGTTGAGAGTCATATGTGCTGCGATTTGCCTGAATTGTTACCAATAAATTCATTATCAGTCAGCTTAAGGGAAAAAGAGGCTTTTTTCTGGCTTACAATTCTGGGTTATAGTTGCTTGTCCAGCTTGAGAGGACAGCTCACACTAACACCAGGGGCCAAGGGAACTGACCACACACTGGCTACATGAATTCTAAAAACATGACAGTCCTTACATGCCAGATCAGCATGTCTGGACAAGTGTATTGAAGGATTACAACTTCCTTAAAAAGCTTTCTCTTCTTATTCACCGTCCCAGAGCCTAGACACACCCACCGTGGGCTGGGCCATCCCCCAATTAGACAAGCTCCTGCAGAGTTAGTTGCTCAAGGCTTAACTCAACTACTAAATCTTCACAGCTGTGCCCAGAACTCAAAGCCTTCAGTGGGCCAAATTCACACTACAGCAATATAATACGTTGCCAATACTCCAGTGGTAACTAAAAGCAGACACAGAATCATATTATTGCAAATTCATGTTAATATTTCAAAATAATGGAATTAGAATTTCTCCAAGTACTCAAGAGTGGGAAATATTTTTCTACAATACTGTTCCCCCACCCATGTGTATTAGCCATTATCCTGATTTCTAGGGGGCAGGTCTCCAGACTGACATGAGAGGTATTCTCTAGATTAAAAGTTTACCTCTGGGCATGTCTGTCCTGATTGCCCAATTACGTAATTGGTATGGGAAGATCTATCCCATTGTGGGTGGGACCACTCCTATGCTGATGCTCTGAGAATGAAGAAAGTTAAGAATGTAAGCAAGGATACATTCATTCATTTTTTTGCTTTCTACTATTGTCTGCAGCAGTGTTGTGACAAGTTCATTGTACTCATGCTGTTGTGAATTCACTTTCATGATGAGCTAAAACCAGGGTCTGTAGAATGGAATTAAAATCTCTTCTAAATTTCACTGAACCACGAATATGAGGCAGCATCTAATAAAACTAAAACACCATGTCTTTAGTATTAGTTTTCTCACACTTCATGTGTAAGTAGTGATTCATAAGGTAGGAATATTTATTATTTTTGAGTAAACATGTGGTTTTTATAATTTTAATTTATTTTATTTTTGAGACAGTGTCCCATGTGTTCCTGATTTGCCTAATTTATATTTATAATTGAGAATGACCTCTGCTCTACAGCGCCAGTGTTGGGATTGCAGGCTTGAGCATATGTGTGCAGTTCATTGGGTTCTGTGGATAGACACCAGGTCTACAGACATGATAAATAAACAGCTTAGCAAGGGAACATATACTATTTTTTCTAATAGGACAGTGATTTTATGAAAATTTTAATTGGCTTCCAAAATCAGCAACATTAAACTTTCTTATAAATCACTAGATTTTAAAAGTTAATTTATATCGAATTACAAAGAAGTGGGTCTTCAACATTTTATTCATTGCTTTCTTTGCTATGCCTTTTTACCACATACCCTTAAGTTCACACAAAAGATTTTCCACTTTATATTGTGCTTTAATTAATATATTTTTATTCTGCAGAAAGAGCATAAGTGTTATACTTTATAGCTTTAGAACAACTGCTAATAGAAAGAATATATTTGAGGGGTTGGAATGAATAAGTATGTTAAATATTGATGTGAATTTATGTGATATTTTAGAAACCTAACATATTTACCTTTACAATAAGTTTTATAATTATTTTCTAATGTTGAGGATTTCTAAATAAGCAGAGTTTACATTTGGATTTAGTGTAGTATATTTTTATTCATATCAGCAATATGAAACAGATAAATCCTCATTTCCAAGAATTATTTTCTAATTAAACAAACCGGAGTTTCGTAAAAAAACACTTGATAGCAAAATTGGAACAGAGAATTATAATGTGATCCTGTAAATTCTTTCTTCTCTTGACAGAAAGTAAGCCTTTTAAAAGCAAGACAAAATGAAGCATTAGACTGTCATAGGGAGACATGCCACAAAGACAAGGCTAAAGTTAGAGCACAAAACCCAACAATATAATACAGACCGTAACAAGATTCACTCATGAGACAAATATACTTGCCTTTTAAATTCTGCATAAATGATTGAATAAAAACTACAGGAAGGAAGAGATACCAGTTAACCAGAGGTAGAACCTACTTTTATAAAAACTTTATTCATTCATTCATTCATTCATTCATTTAGTGTGTGTGTGTATGTGTGTGTGTGTGTGTGAGAGAGAGAGAGAGAGAGAGAGAGAGAGAGAGGGCACATGTGTCCTTGTGGAGGGCTAAGGATAATACAGAAATCATCCTGGATTGATTCTACCTCCTTCTTGCTTAGCTCCGGGATTTCCTAGGCTTCGTCGACCAGGGCAGGAAGTACTGGCCACTATCATTTCTGCCTGGCTTTATTACATGGGACCTGGTCTTAACCCCTGAACCATCTCTCCAGCCTTGGAACTTACTTTTTGAAAAAATAAATAACAAGTGAAAGGAAACATATTGTTATTATAGGGAAAATGGGCATTACCATCATAAGCTAATGGTCTAGTTTGTATTATTCAGAAAAGTCACGTTGGCCTCTCATGATGGCTCAGTAGGTAAAATTGCCTGCTTGCCAATTTGGTGTGTTGGGTTTAACCCCCAAAACTTCATGTGGTAGCTGAAATAAACTACTTCCCATAGTTGTCCTTCAAGCTTCACACATATACATGAATGACACATCTCTCTCTCATTTAAAAAAATAAAATGTTAAAAACAGTAAAGGCATGCTGATACCATGTGTATTTGTGATGACATGGTGCAAACAAACATCCTTCTCAGGAGCGTTCTACTTCTAAATGTCACAAGCCATCTAAGCACAAGCCAGATCCATGTGAGTTCATTGTGTAAAATATGTGATTAGTTGTTTATTGAAAGAAGATAGTGAAGAATTGAAAGCTCCTAGATAATTTGTTACAGATGCAAAAAATGATGAGGAAATACTGACTAGAGAAAAAAGCCATTTTCTTAATGAAGTGAGAGAGCAGTAAACGATCAGTAAAAATATTGAATATGAATAAATTCTGTAGCTTAATAAAAGGCACATTGAGAAAAATCCTACTCAATTTCTTCCATAATTTCATAACTTTTAATTTTCTATAATTTTGTTTTTATAAATAAGAAAGCATTTAAGAACAGCATTGATTTATCAAAATTATTTCATGATTTTTTAAATTTTTTTAATTATTCATTCAATTGTGCGTGTGTATGTGTGTGTGTGCGTGTGTGCATGTGTGTGTGTGTGTGTGTGTGTAGAACCACGGACGAAGTGTGGACCGCCTCCTCCTTGTTTACTCTGTCCCCGGATTCACAGGCTCCGCCCTACCAGGACCAGAAACGCAGGCTGCCCCCACTTCTGATTGGAGTCTATACCTGGGGTCTAGGATCCGAACTCAGGACCTTCTGCCTGCAAGGCAGAGGCTTAACCCCTGAGCCACCTCTCCAGCCCCTATTTCATGATTTTTTATCTGATATCTCTTTCTAAAGTGACATTGTTTCTTCACATTACATTTAAGAACATGTATTACCTAATTATCAAAAACAATTTTGAAAATCACAGAAATAATTTTTGTGTTAAATTTATTTCATGCAAAATATTTTATTTCAGTGAAAGCTTCAAATTGAAGAGAAATGTAAAAGTAAAACATATTTTTTTCTGTCTTGCTTCCTCAACTGGCTGTCAATCAGAAAGAAATGTTTCTGAATCCAAGTCAGTCTCTGTGGGCTCCTGTAACTTGAATAGCAACCTACTGCTGATTGAATACAATATTCAATCAACAAGCATGCAGCTAAGTTAATGATAAAATTCTTTCATGTAAGCTGGAGAGATAGATCAGGAGTTAAGCCTTTGCTTCTCAATCCAAAGGATCTAAGGTCAGTTCCAAGATATAAAGTAAAAAAAATGCTGAAGTGAAATGGTTGCAACTTGCACTTCTGGTCCCAGAAGGCAGAGTCTGGGACATCTTTGAGCAAAACAATAAATAAGGAGTTAAAACAATCCAGACTGATTCCAAAATGAGCCTCCACAGGCATGCACAGTGTTCTCTTCTGTAAGAACACACACACACACACACACACACACACACACACACACGCACACACACACACAGGTCCTACATACCAGGAATTGCACACAGACAAATAAAAAAGGGTCTTATACGCATGTCATTCAGTGTGTAAGCAATAACATCACTCCTTAGGTTTGCGATTTTCAAAAGATCTGAGCTGATAGAATATTTTTTGCAAAGTATAGAAAGAACAGGGATAACTCTGATATGAGTATTCATAACCACATATCAATCACCCCTTTATAAAAACTTCTGTGTGCTTAAGGTAAGATGGCATGTCATCCTTAAGTTATGCAATAGTTTAACTGCTACAGAAGGAAAAAAGGTACATCCAAAAATTGAAGTTTAGCAAAAAATCTAATAGTAATATTATAGAATGAAATTATACATATTCTTCTTCCTAGAGTTCCTGAAAAATATTTTATTATATTTATCTATTTTTCCCAGTCATACAAGCTTAATAGGTACCCTGGTCTCATCCCTCCCTCTATCCCTCCCCCTTGCACTCTCCCCCCCTTTTCACCTTCCTTTCACCACCCGCTCTCCCTTTCTCCTAGTGCGCTCCTCTTCCCCCCTCACATTCCCTGGAGCATCCTTATGTGTGAATGCCAAACTCCCCTCTGAGTCCTCCACTCTAGTGAGGTATAAGGACTCAGTGGCATTGCTGAGAGCTCTTTCTTGGGCTCCCCTTTAGTATGGGAACACTATTGTGGCTGTTAATCCCTTGCCTCTAAGGACCCCAGTGCCTGTGATCTATGCTAGACTTTGGGAGGTCATTGACATGTCAGTCATTGTGCAGGTCATGCAAAGTCCGATTATGGATTCTGCGGCCCTAACTTGTGTGGAGTATGTTGTGCATTGTTGCTCCTCCCCATCTTTAGGCTCATACAATCTTACCGCCCCCTGTTCCGCAAATTTCTCTGAGCTTTAGGATGGGAAGAGATTTGGCTTGTCTGGTATTAGGTGATTAATGTAGGGTCTATGATGTTCTGAATTATAGTTTGTTGTTGTTTTCAGTTTTGCTATTCCTCCACCACCCTTGACTCCCTCCTGATTGGTATTGGAGGTCACCTCCTAACCAAAGATAAAAGGCTATTTAAATAGTGTCTTACTATAAGAGAAGATTCAAAGGTAGATGGAATAGGAGTAGGAGACCACAGTTGGGGGGTCAGTCTCCCATTTGTAGGATGATTACCATCTCTCTGCCAGACTCTATACCCTCCCTGACAGGTGAGATCAAACACCTTTAGTTGCAAGTGACCAGGAAGGAAAGTGAGTGAGCCTAACCAGATGTCTCGCTACTTATTTGCAATACTTGATGGTGACATATTTTCTGTACCGTAGCATGATCCCTTATCTCCTTATTTCTGGGGGGGGGCTCTCTTTCTTCCCTCCTGTTTGTAATCTTGGCAATTATTGTAGGTATTACAGAGATTTATCTTTGAATTTGTCACTAAGTGGGTTTGGTACTAGGATCCACCTTGGTATTAGGGAGTACACACACTGCTTAATTTTCTGTGTCTGGGATACTTCACCCAATATAATATTTTCTAATTCCATCCATTTTCAGGCAAATTTCATGAATTCATCTTTTTTGATGGCTGAGTAGTATTCTGTTGTATAAATGTACCACATTTTCCTTATTCACTCAACTGTTGGGCATTTGGGTTGATTCCATGACTTTGCCATTGTAACAGTACTGCTATGAACATGGTTGTGCTTGTGTCATTGAGGTGAATTTTTGCCTTATGAGGGATTATTCCCAGTAGTGGAATAGCAGGGTCATAATGGCATTTCAATCTTTAACTTTTTAAAAACTCACCAGACTGATGGCCAGAGTGGTTGTATAAGCCTGGCTTCCCACCAGAAATAAAGGAGAGTTCCTTTTTCCAGCATTTGGTGGTGTTTGTATTGTGGATTTTTACTATCCTGACCGGGATGAGATATCTCAGGGAGCTTTTGAAATGCATGTTCCTGATGGCTAAGGATGTGGAGTATTTTTTTTAGATATTTGTTGGATATTTCAACTTCGTCCCTGGAAAAGTTTCTTTTGAGTTCCCAGGCCCATTTTTTAATTGGGCCATTTATTTCCTTGGTGTTTAGTTTAATTCCTGAAAATTTAAAAATATGAGCTCTAGGGCTGGAGAGGTGGCTCAGGGGTTAAGCCTCTGCCTTGCAGGCGGAAGGTCCTGAGTTCGGATCCCAGATCCCACGTATAGACGCCAGGCGGAAGCGGGGGCGGCCTGCGCTTCTGGTCCTGGTAGGGCGGAGCCTGTGAATCCCGGGGCAGAAGGAGGTGTAGGCGTCCTTAGTGGTTCGCGAATTCGTCCGTGGTTCTACACACACACACAGACACACACGCACACACGCACATACATACGTACATATGCACAATTGAATAAATAATTAAAAATAAAAAAAATATGAGCCCTAATATAAAGCAAATTAGGCACCTTTATTTTACTTTAATCATATTAAATTATTAGATGATGAAGTGTTTTGTATACTTATGTATTTTAAGAGTCAAAGGCTATGTTTTTTTAGCAATTTATATTTTGATGCATAATGATAATGACAAAAATTCCAAATCCCCCTTATAAGGAGGATTTATGTTTCAAAAATAATCTAATTCTTATTCACTGCAACTATGGTCATTTTCTGAATCTGTTGTACCCACCAGATTTGTTTTTGTAAATCAAGTTAATAAATTAAGCAAGTGCATGAAAGTGTAGAATATCCTATTTTACTCACTTTCAATAGCAAGTGGTTCACTAAACTTTGAGTTAGCTTTCTCTATTATTTTGGTTCTTCTCATTGCTTCTGATAGGTTTCCTGGGTCCTGATATCTTTATCGGTCCTACTGGCAAATTCAAACATTTAAGAAAGCCATTAAGAACTATTACTGAGTTGTAATCTGTTTTTCTCCACCTGAATAATTCCTGAACACTTTTTACTATTTTAAAATAAATATGCCACTTGATATTTAAATTATTTTCAGATGGCATGTTCCTGATTTTTCTACCTTTTTCCTAACATATCACTGTTTTTAATGTAATTTATTGTGGAATTATTATATTCTGCCAATAGATGCTCCTTTTTGGCAACACATGGTAATAAAAAATTGATCTTTGATATCAGAATAACTTGGTAGTTATTTTTGTTGCTCGCCAACTATGAGTAAATTACTTGAAAGCAGGAAATCTAATTCAGGACTTCTGTGCTCTAGGGATTTGTTACATTAACTATGAGTAGTCATATCAAATAGTCCTTATGTCATTCCTTTATCCAATAGAAATAGTCCTTATGTCATTCCTTTATCCAATAGAAATAGTCCTTATGTCATTCCTTTATCCAATAGAATATGTCTTCCTTTATCCAATAGAAAACTCCAAGAAAAAAATTTCTTTTACTTTTCAATATTCTTCTATTTTCTGCATCCCTTCCTTTTCCATTTTCTTTTTCTTTTTTTCCTACTGTTTCCACCTTTCTTCCATTTCTTACTCTTTATTTCAAAGACATGGATATATTGTTTACTATTTTGTACATTAATTTCTAAAACAAGATAAAAGTTATGGCAATTCCTACATGTTTTTTAAGTGTGTGTGTGTGTGTGTGTGTGTGTGTGTGTGTGTGTGTGTGTATCAGAGAGCACTTTGTGTCACTGTGGAGGAACGAGGGTGACTTCAGGCATCATCCTGGATTGCTTCTCCCACTTGCTTCACTCTGGGATTACAGGCTCTGCCTGTGTAGCCATTTCTGCCTGGACTTGCTTGCAAGACAGAGTCAACCCCTGAGCCACCTCTCCAGCCCCAATTTTTATGTTTATGAACTAAATCTAATACTGTGAAATTTGTAATGTGCCAAGTCACTATAAAGATCAAGACAGTGATTTTGAATCATTAACAAAAAAGAAATGGAAACAGTAAGTATCAGAAGTTGAGTTTTGAGCTTACTGCAAGGAGAGGAACCTACACTGAAATTAAATTGTAAATCTCTTAAAAACTGCAGTGTTCTGACAGCTGCTAACATTCCTTACAAATGCATGTTAAGAATGCTGAACAAGTGGTTTTAAGATACCTGCATTTCCTCAAAGTATTCAACCTTCCAAAACTTTGAATTAAATAATAGCCTTTAAATGTTCTCCTAAAGGGCTGGAGAGGTGGCTCAGGGGTTAAGCCTCTGCCTTGCAGGCAGAAAGTCCTGAGTTCGGATCCCAGATCCCACGTATAGACGCCAGGCGGAAGAGGGAGCGGCCTGCACTTCTGGTCCTGGTAGGGCGGAGCCTGTGAATCCCAGGGCAGAAGAAGGTGGAGGCGTCCATGGTGGTTCGCGAATTCGTCCGTGGTTCTACACACACACATACACACATGCGCGCACACATACATACGCACACACGCACAATTGAATAAATAATAATAAAAAAAAATGTTCTCCTAAAACGCTAACACATATTTGAGTATGTTAATAAAAGAGAGTAACTTACTACTGTTACCGTAATTTATTGCTCCTAAAAAACATGTCAGGCTGATGATATGGCTTAGTGGGTAAAAGGACTAGATACCATGCCTGATGGCCTAGTTTGACCACTTGGATCTTCATGGATCCAAGTGGTTTTGTGGTGTAGTTTTGCCAGTGAACATTGTCAAAGCCTAATATGTGAATTTAACTCAATATGACCAAAGTACTACAGATAGCACCAATCTGAAGTTCTTTCTTTTACATGTGCCCTGACTGCTTTTATTAGAAACCACAGATCTCTCTTTCTCCTTCTCTCTCTCTCTCTCTTTCTCTCTGTCTCTTCCTCTCTCTCACTCACTCTCTCTCTCTTTCTCTCTCTTTCACATAAACACACACGCACACACACACACACACACACACACACACACACACATTGGATGCAGTGTCAAATGAAAAGCAAAGCATGCAAGGATTACCCATCAATACAGCTAAGAGGGAGCTGAGCTTGCTTCAAAACTGAGAAATACCAGACTTCCTATATGGAGAGAAGGATTATCTGTTTTTTCCCTAGCATTCCTGGTACAGGCATATGTATTCCAACTCTGGAGGCTCATGTTAGTTAAGTCTAAGGAAGTCTGTGAACAAGTGGACAAGATGTCATTATTTCTTAGGAATATGGAGGGAAATAATATGTCCCCTTATATTGTGTTCTCCACAGGGCTGCAATGTCATCTACTAGTGCATGTGCATTCACTCATAGGAACATATAAATAGAAACATGTGCATGTGATGTCTATTAATAAATAATTATCAATATTGCTCTAATGGAATGATGAATTAATACAATTCTTCCAACATTTAAAGTCAAATGTATCACATTATATCTCATTGTAATGAATATCCCATAAATGCACATCGTAAGTACCATTAAAGTTCTTTTTTTCCCTCCAGAAAATAATTTCAGAATTTATTGAAAACTCCATTAAAGCACTATTAAGTACAACTGAAACCATAAATGATAGGGTTGACATTGGTATATTAATAAAGTAACCTTTCACTTCTGAGTTGGAGGTCAGATATGATTCTGTCTTCTGAATATGATGAATTGTATAGATCAATTTTATATAAAATAGTATTCTGAAATAAGAACAGTTATATATGCTTTCCTCTTTTCCAGGGAAGAAGGCATATATAAAAAAGATTTAAGTCTATATCAATAAAAGTGTTTCTTTCTATGTGAAGAAAATGTCACATAAGCTATATGTAATGACAGATTAATATGAAGTAGTTAAGGGTCAGATTACCTTGGGCCTGCAAGTCCCAAAAATAATTAAACAATATGTAGAAACATTCTGTTGAGGAATTCAAAGATTCTATTCTGTCTATGCATTAGTAATGACATCTTTAAAGCCAGTTTAAGTACTGGGAGCTTAAATTATCAGCCATCTGCTCTTTTGGATCTATTTTGCAAAAATCGCACATATGATAGCTAACAGGTTTAGAAAATACATTCAGTTTGTCATGACCCAGTGTGAGGCAGTGCTTGTATGTCCCACTAATAACCACCTTTAGAAAAAAAAAATCAGACACTCTGAAGTATATCAAATTACACCTTTGAGAAAATCTACTGAATAATACTGCTTCAGACTGATTTCTTTTTATTTTCAAATGTATTTTGCAAGAACTCAGACACAGTACATCCATAGATGATATTAAGGATTTGTTCTCTATGTGAGAGGAGCAGTCATCTTGCTGTTTCATAATTAATAAAGCCAACTTTCCCAATCTCTTCTTAGCCCAGGTTTTAATGCACACATTTTCCTTGTTCTTGCAGGTTTCAGTGAACAAACTGGAAAATTACTGGTGATACCTTCCATGAAAAATCTAAATATCATGCTTTGGTGAAATAGTATACAATCATTGATGCAAAGCCACACAAGTCATTTTCAATAACTTTACCAGGATAACCAGTCCTTAGTTATTTGAAGAAGAACACAGAGTAAGTTAATTCATGAAAACACTATTTTCTCTAGGCATTATTGAACAAAGAAAGGATAATTAAGGAGCACTTTTAACTAACCTTATGTCAGAGTAGTCAAAGTAGGTTTGTATTAAAACAAAAAATAATTTATTTATTTTAATACATTTTTTATTATTATTACAGCTCATACAAACTTAATAGGTATACCAGTTCCCTCCCTCCCTCCTCCTCCCCCCGAACTCCCTGCTCCCCCTCCCCTCACCCCTCCCTCCCCATCTCTCATGCCTCCCGCCCCAATTCCCAGAGTCCTTTCTTGTGCAGGCCTCACTCTCCTCTGGGCCCTCCTCTCGGATGACCTACAAGGACCCAGTGGCATTTCCCTGAACCCTTTCCTGTGTTCCCCTTAAGCATAGGAACACTACTGTGGCTGTCAATCCCTTGCCTCCAAGGATCTTGGTGCCTTTAGCAGATGCTAGACTTTGTGAGGTCAATAATGTGTTGGACATTGCGCCAGGCATGCAATGTCCAATTATGATTGCTTCGGCCCTAACTTGTGTGGAGTATCTTGCAAACCATTGCTCCTCCCATACTTTTGCTCTTACACTCTTACCGCCCCCTCTTCCGCAAATGTCCCTGAGCTTCAGGATGGGGAGAGATTAGTCTGGCCTAGTTCTAGGTGGTTGATATAGAGTCTCTGAAGTTCTGGATAGTGGTTCATTGATTTTCTTTTGCAGTTTTGTTGCTCCTGCAATGCCCTTCACTCCATCGTGATGGGCACTGTATGTCACCCCCTGGCCAGAGACAGAAAGCTGATAAACTGGAGTCTTATTATAAGAGCACATTCAAGGATAGATGTAATACTTATACCCAAAAGTGGAATCTCAGGGTCATATGGCATTTGGCAATGGGAGGGGTCAATCACCCATTTGCAAAATGGTTACTTTTTAATCTGCTGG
This sequence comes from Typhlomys cinereus, assembly GCA_023101885.1. NCBI lineage: Eukaryota > Metazoa > Chordata > Mammalia > Rodentia > Platacanthomyidae > Typhlomys > Typhlomys cinereus. The sequence continues at coordinate 6,022,235 of JALPQD010000019.1, forward strand.
ACTATATGCCCTCCCCTTCTGGTGAGTTCATACCCCCTTAGTTGTAAATGATCAGGAACGAATGTCTGTGAACTTAGGTGTCACATTACTTTCTTGCAGTCCTTGATGGAGGCCTATTTTCTCTACTGTAACATGGTTACTTCTCTCCTTGTTTCTGGTGTGGCCCTCCAACTCCATCCCTCCTGTTCATAATCCCTGCAATTACTGTAGGTAATACACAGATTTATCTATGAGTGTCTCAAGATGGGCTGGGTGGGTTTGGTACTAGGAGCCACCTATTAGGGAGTACATACGGCGCTTAATTTTCTGGGTCTGGGATACTTCACTTAATATAATGGTTTCTAATGACATCCATTTCCTGGCAAATTCCAGTAATTCATCCTTTTTGATAGCTGAATAGTACTCCATTGTATAGATGTACCACTGTTTCCTTATCCACTCATCATCTGATGGACATTGGGTTGATTCCATGTCTTTGCTATTGTAAGCAGTGCTGCTATGAACATGGTTGTGCTTGTGCTATCGAGGTGAACCTCTGCTGTATGGGGGGGTTATACCCAAAAGTGGAATCGCAGGGTCATATGGGATTTCAATCTTTAATTTCTTTAAGAATCTCCAGACGGCTTGCCAGAGTGGCTGTATGAGCCTGCACTCCCACCAGCAATGTAGGAGAGTTCCCCTCTCTCCACATCCTCTCCAGTTGTTTGTATTGTGGATTTTTGCCATCCTGACCGGGGTGAGATCATATCTCAGGGAAGTTTTGATTTGCATTTCCCTGATGGCTAAAGAAGTGGAGCATTTTTTAAGATATTTGTTAGACATTTTAATTTCATCCCTGGTAAAATTTCTTTTAAGTTCCAGGGCCCATTTTTTAATTGGGCCATTGGTTTCCTTGGTGTTTAGTTTTCTAAGTTCTTTGTGCACTCTGGACAGTAGAGCTCTATCAGATGTGTGGTTAGTGAAGATTTTCTCCCATTCTGTGGGTTGCCTTTGAGCTCGTGTTACAATCTCTTTATCGGAACAGAAGCTCTTTAATTTCACAAGATCCCAACTGTTGAGAGTTGGTAGCAGTGACTGTGCCATTGGATGTCTGTTTAGGAAATGTTGGCCTAGCCCAATCAGCTCAAGGGAGTTCCCTATCCTTTCAACTATGGTTTTTATAGTCTCTGGCCTTATATCAAAGTCCTTGATCCATTTGGAATTAAGTCTTGTACATGGTGACAAGTATGGGTCCAGCTTTAATCTTCTGCATGTGGAGATCCAGTTTTGCCACACCATTTGTTGAAGATGCTGTTCTTTTTCCATTGGATTCTTTGGGCCCCTTTGTCAAAGACCAAATGGCTGTAATTTTGTGGGCTTATATCCGGGTCTTCAGTCCTTATCCATTGATCTATGTGTCTATTTTGGAGCCAGTACCAGGCTGTAAAACAAAAAAAATTTAAATAAAACATAATCCTAGTTTCTTAGATTTTATGTGCCAGAGACTGACAGGATCAATAGTTGGTAAAGTTGCTTAACATTCTAACATAGACTTTTATCAGAATATTCAGATTAAAAATGAGTTTGTAGTTTCTCATTGTACACTAATGACAGATATTTAATGGCATAATATTTGTTTGTTCCTATTTGAAATATGAGTTCTGACTTACATCATTAAGGGTGTTATTTTTCAAAAGAACAGAAGTAGGAGATACTGTTTTTAACCAGTTATACTTGAAAAGAGAATTGGGGAGAAATGATAAGATATAGTTTATCAATACCACTAAAACATGCTTACATGCTTTTATTTGAATACCTGTGATTTCAATACCTAATAGTAGTGACCCAAATTAAAAATTGTCAGATCTCTCAGAAGAATGAAGTAACACATACGATGACCATCCAAAGAGAAATGGACAAAGGAAATGCTGTACATTCATACGACACAGTTTAAGTCAGTTATAAAGTTATGACTTTGCAAGGAAATATTTACATTAAGTGAAATAAGGGAGACTCATTTAAAAAATACTTCATGTCCTATCACATGCGATAATGAATTTTAAATAATACATGGTGCGTGTTTATTTTATGTGCATGTACATGTAAGCCATGAAACTGGAAAGGAGACCATGAGAGAGGAAGAAGACATCATAGTGGAGGGGGAAAAAGAGGAAAATCAATTACAGATGATAGAAGTACATGGGACCAGGGTACCCATGAGAAGAAGGACAACCAAGTAGAGGCCTGCAGTGAGACAAGGGAATTATTAGGGACAAAGCATAAAGATATGCATCTTTATTATTATTATTTATTCAATTGTGCGTGTGTGTGTGTGTGTGTGTGTGTGTGTGTGTGTGTCCCTGCTTCTTCCGACGTCTATACATGGGGTCTAGGTTCCGAACTCCGGACCTTCTGCCTGCAAGGCAGAGGCTTAACCCCTGAGCCACCTCTCCAGCCCCAAGATGTGCATCTTTGAAAGTGTCATAATGGAACTTATTACTCGGGAAGGTAAACTAAAGCAAGTAATCTTCAGAAAGCAAATAGCTTTTAATTTTTCAAGAGAAGCCATAGACATGAGGCTTGTGATTTATGAAATGTGAAATTAAATATAGAACAAATATATATTAAACATTTAGAAAGAGGAGAATTGGCTGCTTTAGAAATGTTTGCAAGCCACCAATAGTAAAATCAAAAAGTGAAACATTTGAAGATAAATGAAATATTGGTAGACTGAATTAACAAAGTGGTACTAAGAAAAACAATCAAAGAATCTAAAATGGAAAAAGACCATGATATTTTTCAGTGAGTGCCATTTTCATATGTCGTCTCTCCAAATTTATCTGTACAATACTTTAAAGAATATCTAATCAATATGTTCAAAAAAACTATGCAAAAGAAGCAAAATTTTAAAGTAGTTATGCATATACCATCTATGTTAATACTGAAGCATTAATGAGAAAGTGATAGCAAGCAAAAGTGATGACCCGTATGATCAGAGTACAACTTTCAGAAGTCATTGCTAAGAGATGATCTCTACTCTGAGAAATTCATCATGGTGGTGGCAATTACAGGATATTATGACGCAGAGCTGATGAAATAACACAGAAAGTGGGACAGTATTAGTGAGTGAACTGGAGCTTTATAAGGCAGTGTACGTATGTGCATGAATGCTTCCAATATTTCTTTTGATTTTTTAATCACAAAACTGAAGATTATTCCTAAAGTTATTTTTTAAATAACTTTATAAATTTTATTTATTTATTTTTCATGTATATGCATCATAGGGTATTGTGTGTCCATGTGGAAGATCAAAGGTGATTTTGAGAATCATCCTGGGTTGCTTCTACCTACTTTTTGCTTTACAATGGGATTTTTCAGGCTGAATCCACCATGGCCAGAAGTGCAGGACACCATCATTCCCACCTGGCATTTTTTACGTGGGACCTGGGATGTAAACTCAGGACTTTTTGCTTGTGAGGCAGACTTTTGTGCCTGAGTCGTCTCTCCAGCCCACCTGAAGTTATTTTAAGGTATCAAAAATTTGACATGTTAATTAAAACAATTAAATTAACTTATATAACATCAAATTTGTGTGCTTGCATGTGGTTAGGTGAGCATGTGTGTATGGTTACAAAAAAGGCCTCTTGAGTGTGTGTGTGGGGGGGTTGTTGTGTGTGCTCATCTGTGGAGGGGCGAGGGAAACACAGAATCAACCTGGATTGCTCTTCCTAGTGCCTTGCGCTGGGGTTTCCTAAGCTCTGCTTATAGGGCTAGAAGTACAGTCTGCTACCATTTCTGCATGGCATTTTTATGTGGGATCTGGAAATCTGAATGCAGGTTCTTTTTCTTGAAAAACAAAGGCTTTATCTACTAAGCAATCTCCCCAGTCCTCTATTGTATATTTTTATATTAGTGGGAATGAGTTTATTTCATGCATTTTGTGGTTTAAGAAATGCAATAAATACATATTTGTGGATCATTTTATCTTCTGAAACTGTTTTTGCATTTTCCCCTGAAAGAAAATATTTAATTATTTTTTCAGAGTTTTATAGTATAGAACGGAACACCTGATAGACATAAAAACATATACCAAAAGCAAAATCTTGCAATCTGTGTAGTCAAACTCCATTTCACAGAGGGGGAAGCTAATTTTCAGTGGGGAAACATGCCTTGGACAAGATTCATGCTTTATTTTGGTATTTAATTTCACTGTGCTGTATCAGCTGATCCTATTTTTAGTACAGCCACCATAAACATATTATTTTATTTATGTGGGAAAGATTACTATCACTAAGTATTTCTTAAGTTTAGATTTCTTAACTACTTTGTTGTACTGATTGAATTTATGTATGTGATAAAAAATAGTTGCTAAGCGCTGGACCCTCTAAAAAAGTGTTTTGAAGTAAGAACTGTTTTTCAAGTATTTAATGCTTACACTAACCCTATGAAGTCAGCTGTATCATTCAATTGCTACTTCTATCTCCAGGTAAAACTTGTAAAAATAAAACATCAATACATTACAATACAATTCATAAATAAAAAACATATTATTTTGTTTGCTAATTATGTGAATTTGAATTTATGATGAATAGTTTTTATGTTACTAAGCATTCTTCTACTACAGTTATTTTAGTTCGTATTTCATAAAGATTATACTTAACTTTTTCCAAGAAGTTTGTACAGTATTATTTAATAATGAACATTACTAAACAACTAATAGTTACATTGTCTGACACTTCAATATTTACTTGGTAGTTTACACTACAAAAAACAATAATAATTTTTTTTGTAATCCCCAATAGTTACAAAGTTTATATCTACATCAAAATATAATTTAATGGTAAGAAACAAAAAGGTTCCAGTTGCTAGCTTACAATTAACCCATGAGTTGTTTGTCATGTGTTTCTGGTAGTTTTTACCTTTAATTTACCTTTTTGGCAAAATTTATTATACAACAAAATTTATTTCAAGTGTATAATTATTGTGTATAATAACATAAAAAACAATTGAATACTTTCAAACCAATAGTACTTCTTATTGGATTTATGTTTTTTTAATTGACTACATAATTTTATTACTTTTTTTTATTTCCACTCATACAGACTTAACAGGTACATCGGTCCCCTCCCTCCTTCCAATCTTCCACTGCCCTGTTCCCCCCTCCCCTCCCCACTCCCTCTGCTTAGCATATATAGTGAAAGAACCGGATTTGTGCGCTGTTGTTGTTGATATTATTTTTGGCATAGGCAAAGTCATTCACAAATCTTGGTTTTGACTAGTCTGGTGGCTATTAGGCATGGTTTTCATATGTGGTTTATTTTGGTTTTGAAGTCTAGTAAATGGCAAAATAGGAAATAGAATCATGTATTGCATGATTGACAAGCATAAGGTCCTGTATTTGATCCCTTGCATCACAGTGATACATGACACAGTTCACGAATACAAAGAATTATTATTATGTCACTTACAGATTATAATTTATTAGTATTGTATTCAGAATTATGTCAGTTTTCTAGAGGTGGATCATTTTAAGCTTTCTAAGCTTAGAAGCAAAAATCAAGGTATTAGATAGACATTTTAAATGTACAATCAAGTTTTACAAATCATAACATGATTATTAGTTTCTCACACTTCTTTAATGTCTACCAAAGCAATAGTTAACATAAAATTAATAATTTTGATTTGCCTTAATATCTATCATAATATTTAGCACTAATTCAAGCACTTTCATATAATAAATACTCATTCTTTTACATAAAAATTGACAATTACTATTTATCAATAAACATATTAAGTATTAAGAACACTGTAAGACATATAGATTAAAAACATAAATCCTTTAATGGATGTTAAAGGATGCTAAGGACATTAAAGAATGCTCCAGGGATGGGAGGGGGAGGCATTCAGGGATGGGGAGGAAGTGGGGAGGGAAGGGGGCACAGGGCGGTGGGAGTTTGGAGGGAGGGAGGGGACTGGTGTACCTGTTAAGTTTGTATGAGTGGAAATAAAAAAAGTAATAAAATTATGTAGTCAATTAAAAAAATAAATCAAATAAGAAGTACTATTGGCTTGAAAGTATTCAAAAATGTTTTTTATGTTATTCAGTAATCTAAGATCCATCTGACCTATTACTTGTATTTATAAATAAAGTTATATTAGAACACACAGCCCCAGTCATTTTCCACAATGCTGTTGCCATATAATAACATAACTGAATGCTTATAGCAGTACCTTGTGGTAGAGGAGTGGGTAGTGTTTATTGACTAGTCTTGGACAAAAAAAATCTTGCCCACCACTAAAGACATAGAATTGCACAATATAGAATTTGACAAATGAATGCTTATAAATTAATAAAATATAATGAGGAAATTGAGAAAACCCACCTGAAAAATAGCCAGCAATTTCTGTTGTGTGTTCACAGGAACATACTATGATACTCATTATCAATTCAATGATTATAAATCACAGCTATTGGTTACTTATATTGCTAGTATTCTCTTGTAGATTAATAAAGCCAGGGAACATTTGTAAAATAAGTCCTCTAGTTGGAAGTTTTATTTTTATAAAGAAATGTGACTTGATTATTGCTGTGCCAAGATTTCAGAGAATAACCAGTGAATAATTAATTATTTGAAAAAAATGAGGCTAAAATTAAACATTTTCCTGAATTGCAAATAAGTTTTGAAATTATTTTGCATGATATTAGTTTGTTAATTCATGAAGGTAAGTTTAACACAGAAGTTTAACACATAGATAAATGTCATGCTTAAAGCATAGATACATTTATAGGGTTTAGGTTGAAGTAAGTTTTGATCTTTCATGTAAATTGATATTTTTTAATATGCTATCATTAGGAAAGGAATTAATGGATGTGGTGAAAGCCAGGTTAAACAATATTTTTGTTCCACTCATTCTCAACTTATTGACTAATATTTATTTGACTTCTGGTTAATAGGTAGGCCATATTTCTCTCTCTTTTTTTTTCTTTCTATCCAGAAAGTGCTTTATCAAAACAAAGGCCTTCTTCCCTTTTGGCGTTTCACCTTTGTATCATAGACACAAAGACAAAAGGGTCAGTGTTAGAAAAATTCCCTTGAGGCCATCCTGGGAGTCACATTTTACTCTTTAAATTATATTTTCATCACACTTTCAGATTAGTAAACTAAATTAATTCAAAAACTTTAATCTAGACTGTGATATTGTAGACTGTACATTAGATATTTTGTTTCCATTTGCATAGAGCTTGATATAAAAACAGGTTTTTCCTTTTACATTTGTTGAAGACTATTGAGGATCCTAATGCACCATATTGACAGAGCAATAAAAAGAGCAAATTGCATTGCAGGCCATGTGCCAACATCATTAAACTCCCAGTCATACTGAAAACAATAATGAGGGCATAACAAAGCTCTCCTGCTCAACTCAGAACTCTTCTGCACCAATATCAGTGTTTCTATCTGTACTGGACTGCAGAATCAAAATCCTGGAGAATTCCGACTAAAGACATGAGGAATGTCTTTCTTATATGTTTCTAGATTTTAAGTTTTTTTTTCCTAAAGCTCAGTGATGACATTACATTTTATATATGTTGACTGCTGAGTTTCTAGTTTTTATTCAAAACGATATTGAGTACCTCAAAATCTAGAGATGTCACTCTTCAAATTTACATATGAAGAATTTAAATGTTCCAGAACTAATATCTCTTTATTTCATCCCTTGACCTATATACCCCATTCTGCAATTTTAACACTGCTATTGTCCAGGACAAATTGAGCATCTGGAGGAAATGCTTAATCCATGTTACCAAAATGAAGCTTATTATCGGAATAAGTTAAAACATAAATATTCTAAGGAGGCTCTTGTATTCTGCATCAAGATATGAGAAACTATAGGAACTTTGTGTGATTTCTAATAAAATATTTATGGAAAATAGTAATAGAGGTCAAGGAAAGAAATTAAACTTTTTATATAAGAGACTGAAAATCTTCTTGTGTTTCAAACTGATAGATTTTAAAAATATAATATAAATCCATAACAAGTTCTAAGTGTACTTTGTCAGCATTTATTTTAGGAAAATATTAAAATTAATTTATTTTTATTGTGTCATCTTTTAGATAGCAAATATGCTTTACTTAGAGAAAGCGTTTTCTAATTTAAAAATCACCAGTAAAAGCATGGATTTAAGAAAAAAATATCAGGACAACAGTGTTGTATGTATTCCACACAAATTCTTATCTGTTCTTTTTTTTTGAGAATTCTTTGTAATAGAGAGTGGTTGAATATGGCTGTTCAACATTATACAGCACCATCTTCAATTGCTTCATACAATATCTGAGGGAATGGTCCAGCAGGTTTGTAGCAGCTCAAATGAGTTTCATCTCCAGTATCGATTCACTTCTCCCATGACAGCAATCCCATCTGGGAAGTCCTCAGATCTTTGAAATCCTCATTTTTGTTCAGTTGACTGTGAACTCAGCTGCTTGTTCTTTTCACAATTGCAATATGTGGGCAAGTTTTCACTAAATTTCTTCATGAACCATTTAAACTAACCTACACTGAAAGATCTCTGAGACCTACAGGTTCAACATTCTCAGATGCCTCTCTTCCTACTGCTTAATAAAGGTGAAGAAGAAATAATTCAAATATAAGGTGCAAAAATGTTTGAATCTCCTGAAGACAGAACTAGAATTCTATTTAAATTTGAAAGATGATCAATTACACCATGCTGTGTGATTATCATGTGATAGATCTATAATGATGGATCAATCTTTTATGTGATTTAAACTGACAAGCCATGTTTCTACAGATTAAATTATCCTAGGCCATGCAGTGATACTAAAGTGAGATCAAGTTATATACTGAGTCAGAAGATAGATTTTTTTTAAAGGAGAACAATTTATGATTAAAGGCATAAAAGAATGTAAATTAGTGTTATCTTTTAGATAACCATGCCAAAAAAAGATAAAACCTCAAGATTGAGAATTAACCAATGTTTAAAGAATTAGACTGGTTTACCCATATTGTAACAACTGGAAGTAGAAAATAGTTCCTAAGAGCTATTGCCTTGGTTGAATTGAATGACCCATCTTCACCAGAGTTATACAGTGATTATTGAAATCCAAGATATGTGAGTCCCTTTTCAGAAACATCAAGTCAGAAAAATAACCATCCCAAATAAAGGGTCATAGAAGACAAGTCTGAGGGCATGCAGATTAATTGTCTAATTACATGGAAACTTAATTTAGAAATGATTTAGAGGCATGATGAAAGTATTTTAATAAAGGTAATATTTTTAATTGATCTATTTAATCTATGGATACCATATATAGCCACAAGTATTGTTGGGTATTGTGGTGGCTTTAATCAAATTAATGAAATGATGATCTTCTATGGAATCTATCCTGTTGGTTGAAACAAAGTAATATATTATTAGGCTTTTTGAAAGATAAATACATTTTCCAGGTAAAATAGGTTACTGTAGATTTTTCTTGATATCAATTCCCTTTGAGCTCTAAGATTCAGTCTCCTTCCTAAAATCTGGTCAGCATAAACATTCCAGCTTCTTCTCATAGTTCATTATCCAAAGAGAGAAAGTAAATATCCATCCTCTCAGAGGATATCTCAGAAAGATAACATTCTTATCTTGATTGATAAGAGGGGGTGTGATAACTTCCAAAATCCTCATATGACTCTTTCCTGAGCCAGGATGAGGAAAAATGTGGATTTCTCTACTTTCAAGATCTCTCCACTTTAAAATAATTCAACCATGGTATACTTAGTTTTTCAAGACCAAAGCAAGAAAATTCTATTTTTTTTGTTGATGTTTATATCAAATTTCAGATTTTTATAAACCCAGCCTTCTGATGACATATGGAAAGATAGCCTGGCAAATATTTTGATAAAGTCCAAAGTGCAACTACATTTAAAAAAAGGCTACTTCTCATCAGCTTCCTGTATGAATATATATTGAGTTCAAAACTTGAAGTTTGGGGCTGGAGAGGTGGCTCAGGGGTTAAGCTTCTGCCTTGCAGGCAGAAGGTCCTGAGTTCGGATCCCAGATCCCACGTATAGACGCCAGGCGGAAGCAGGGGCGGCCTGCGTTTCCGGTCCTGGTAGGGCAGAGCCTGTGAATCCCGGGGCAGAAGGAGGTGGAGGCGTCCATGGTGGTTCCCGATTCGTCCGTGGTTCTACACACACACATACACACATGCGCGCGCACATGCATACACACACGCACAATTGAATAAATAATAAAAAAAAAACCTTGAAGTTTGATGAAAAAATTTCTAGGAATTTACATTTAATAACATCAAATACAAAGATGGAGAGATGGCTCAGAGGCAATGACTTTTCCCTGCAAACAAAAGGACCAAAGTTGGAATTCCCAGATCCCAGAGGACAAAATAATAGATTCAAAGTGATAGCCTAAATCTGTTATGTAGGGCAGACTCTGGGAAACCCAGAGCAAAACAACAAGGAGGTAGAGCAATTCACAATGATTCTTGATTATCAACCCTGGACTTCTACAGATATACACACACTTAAGTGCACTTTTGCATACATACCCACACACCAAAAAATAGAATTCTACATTTTAATGTGAGGCGTAATTCATATTAAAATATGATTTTATGCCTGGCATGCTTGCCCTCCCCTTCCTGTTATTCTGCCATTCAGGAAGCAGAGAAGTCAAGGCCAGTCTCATTTATATGGAAATTCCCTTCTAGAACAAGTTAGTGAGACACTGTCACTAAACAAAAAACAAATAAAATAAACAAGCAAACAAAAAAGAGTTAGTCTGATTTTTAAATGTTTTTTAATGAACTAACATATTTAAGAATATTGTGTAGGCTTAAAAAATCATAATAATGATGAGGTAGTTTTAGACCATATTAATTGAACATGTTCCATTTGAGAAATGACTTCCCAAATTTCTTTATGGACTTGGTTGGCAGTAAGAAGAGAACACTATTTATAGTGTTGCAGCCATAGTAAAGAATCAGTTATCGATAGATGAACATGATAATGATTTTTGTGCACAAACTTTAGCAACAGAATGAAACATATACATAGTAGCTAATTAATAGGTTGATTTGGTTTTCAGGGTTTTGGTTATACTTTATTTTATAAAAATAGTATCTTAATTAACTATATTAAAATTGAAACTGTCATAATAGCTTCAAATCTATGAATGATCTAGTACACTGAAACAGTTCTTTTACTCCATGCCAATTTGAGCTGCTGCTCTATTGATCTTAAATAGGTAGTAGGTAATTGGTTCAACCTACAAGGTCAGCTTGGGCTGTGGAGCAGAAGACCTTAGTCTATATGGTTCTCTTTTTGTCTTGATTTCTTCCTAATACCTTGGCTGACATCCAAGAGGAACTATCTGTGATTTCTTTTTTTAAAAAATAGAATTTATAATTATCCCAGGCTTTGCATCAGAATCACACATAATGTTGTCTGACTTATTCTGATATTCAAACAATTCAGGTTATGGATCCAACTTACTATAAGCAGGGAATGATATTGAACTGATTATCTTGTTGTGGAAAGTGGGATGCAATTTATGACTATCAAGAAAGTTTGGAGAATTTGCTATGTTATTCCTGAATCCTTTATGTCATTTGCTTAAGCAACACACACACACACACACACACACACACACACACACACACACAAAATTATTTTTAATGCTTTAGTTATCACTCTGGAATGGTAGAAATGTAGATTTTAAAATATGATGATAGTTTTATATAAATAAGCATAACCATTCCTTAATTCTTGCTGAGAAACTTATATTCCAAATCTAGTATTTGTCTGTAGATTCCTTTTAATGAGCTGGGCATGGCATATCGTGTCTGTCATTTCACCCAAATGATGCAGAAGGATTTTAACTTTGAGATAACTTGAACTCCATGCTAAGTTCAAGGCAGCCTATGTTATACAAGGAACATATGTACATGACCAATTGTATCACATTTATTAAGATACTTTTCATTATGCATATAAATTTAAATGCAATATATTAACTATTACCTTAATAAAATGCAAAATATCAGCTGTTATCACAACAATATTTCATGACAAGTTGCCTGAACATGTAATAGTTTAAGCAATAATTACATATATTTAATATATATATATATAAAACTTTAGTTATTCTTTGCACGAGAGTGTATGTTGTTTGTGTGTATCAGAGGACATTGTGTGTCCTTGTGGAGCATCAAAGGTGACTCTGGGAATCATCCTTTTACCTCCTTTTTGCTTCACTCTGATATTTCTCAGACTCTGCCCACCAGGGCTGGAAATATAGGTCTCTACCATTTCTAACTGGAATTTTTATGTAGTACCTGGGATATTAACCCAGCACCTTTTGCTTATGAGGCAGTGTTTATACCCCTGAGCTATCTCTCCTAGCCAAAGCTATAATTATTTACTCGACTAAACATTATTTAATTTATTCAAATGTCAATGGATCTTCTTGGACTTAGCTAATTTAAATGAGATTGGCTGTGCTACATTCCAAGCTGCTGTGTGAGACAAAGCTTCTACATTTGTTTCTTCTGTTTTGCTTGGCAGGTTATCTGATATAATACTCTAGGAAATGAGGTCAAGTCAGTAAGCATAATTCTAAGTTTCTGTAGGTATGCTTTATAATCTTTCTTTGCTCATAATCAGTCATGCAATTATATGTACCATCTAAAGAACAAACATTATATGTTGCCTGTATTTGATGGGAATAATAAAGCAATTGAGTTCAAGGGAAATATATACATTAACCTATGATTCCAATGATCTGTGATATTTGCATATGAAAATACTTAGAAAAAAACTAGCAAGGAATGAATTTGTTTTCCAATAAAATTTAGTATTCACAATGAAGTATCTATTGATTAGTAATAGTTTAACATTAGACCGTCAACATTGTACAAGTATTCATTCTATACATCTAATGTTTAATTTGCAAATTCAATCATGCCTTGAGAGCATAAATGAAGATAGGAGACTGATAGAATTTCAATTTAGATCCCATGAAGGATAATTTCAGTTATCATCCTGACATAATAAAGGATCATGTGAAGGATGGGCCTTTTGGCAAGCAGGAGAAGGATTGCTTTGATTACCATAATTGAAGTGGGAAGATTGCTCTTAATTGTGGGCAAGACCATTCCCCCTTCAGGGTATCTGGAACACTCCAAGGATGGAGAGAACAAGCTGAGTCAGCATGCATGCATGCATGAATTCACTGCTCTTTGTTATGGACTGTGGGTATAAAGTGGTCAGCTCCTTCAAGCTCCTGTTTTGGCTTCTTTTTCATGATGGACTGAAACCTGGAGAGAAGTGAGTCAAATAAACCTTTCTTCCCTTTCATTTACCTCTATTGTGATATTTTATTTTATCAGTAGGAAAGAAAATAAATTTTAAATTTTATTTTAAATTTTAAAAATTTTAAATCATGAAAAGGATGAAGGGGTAAGTGACATTTTATTAAAAACTATAAATCCAATTTAGAAATCCTTAGTAAGCACTTACATATATCTCTGCAGTAAATAAAAAAGTTTAAAATTTCATGGCCTATATAGTTCTGAATATCTAAAACTTTTTCTGTACAACTGATTTTATAAACATCGAAGCTTACATATAGTATGAGGGAGTTTAAAGCCAGAAAATATGGGGCTGGAGAGGTGGCTCAGGGGTTAAGCCTTTGCCTTACAGGCGGAAGGTCTTGAGTTCGGATCCTAGACCCCACGTATAGACGCTGGGCGGAAGAGGGGCGGCCTGCGTTTCTGGTCCTGGTAGGGTGGAGCCTGTGAATCCCGGGGCAGAGTAAACAAGGAGGAGGTAGAAGTGGTCCATGGTGGTTCCCCAAATCGTCTGTGGTTCTACACACACACACATACATACACACACACGCATACATGCACAATTGAATAAATAATAAAAAAATTCAAAAAAGCCAGAAAATATTAGAGCAATATGATATTACACTCCCAGTCCAAGAAATTATTGTCTGTCACTTAGTTTTTTTAAAAGTTTTCTTAATACAAAAGGGGCATGTATTGTAGTTGCCAATAAATTCATGACCAAACAGCTTAAGGTAGAACATACAAACAAAGGATTTATTCTGTCTTATGAATCTTGGTGACAGTTCCTTGTCCAAGCTTGTTATATTTGCACCAGGAACTGAGGGAACTAGCTATACCATATCCACTGCTGAGAGAAGTACATTTCTCGCTTGACGGACCAGCATGTCTGGTCAAGTATACTTAAAAATGCCAACATCTTGCTCCATTTTATTCATCTGCTCAGGATCTAGTCCCACCTACCATGGGCTGGAAACTTTCCAGTCAGAGAATCTCCTGTACACTTGTCCAAGCTTTAACTCAACTGTTTTTTAATCAAGCCTTTGATTGCCAGGTTATCATCTAACTACAACAATATATAATTCTGAATACAAGTTGGTAAGTAAAATATATAAATACACAAATGTCAAGAAATTAGCATAAGTTTTAAAACATTCAAATTATAACATGAATAGTCACAACTATTCCTAGTCCATACAATTCAATAAGATATGAATTGTGCTCTGATACATTCTTTCTAAGATGTATGTGTATGCAATTATAATGTTTTTATAAACATTGTATGCTCTCATATTTATTGTGAAATATTCATGCACATTATATAGTACTCAATAACAGATATTTAAACACCCTATAATGTTAAAACTAGCATATATGTACATAAAAATCAGTATAAGTATAGCTCATTAATCCAGAATTCTTTATAGTCTTTATAGTAGTACTGTTGATATAAACTGACACTTTACCAGTGAGGTATTAAACTGAAACATAGGCCAAGTGAATATTTTTTACCATATCATTAATAATGAGGATAACACATACAGAGTTCTGGATATTTTACCTGTTGCATATAATATTTATATGATATATGAATATCTCTGTGTGTAATCTATATGTGAGAGTTAATCTTGTGTCAACTTGACCACATCTGGCATTAACTAAGATCAACCATCAGCCTCTCTGAAGAGATATTTTTGATAGTTAATCCTGGGTGTCAACTTGACCACACCTGGCATTAGCTAAAATCAGATGTAAAACCACCTGAGGAGATTATCTGCATCAATACATTTACAATACAAAGACCAACTCTAGATTTGATTGGAACCTTCCTAGATCTGATCCCAGTAGCAGACCAGATAAAAGGAACCACAATATAGAAGACTAAGAAGAAGAGAGCCTCTAGGATGTTTGCAGTGACTTAGCCTGCCTCCAGCTTCAGCCATCAGCCATGTTGCTTCTGCCATGAAAGAGTGTTTCTTGTCTCTGGAACCATAAACTGAATAAATCTTCCTTTCTCCCTTAAGTTGTTTGACTTTGGGAGTTCTCTCACAGCAATAGTTAAAAGTAACTGTTACACTATGTAAAATTAAATTTCCCTAAGTTTTTGTGTGTAGCCTAAAGTTCCATTTTTTCCATAGCTTTAAATTGTAAAGTTGCTTACTGATTCCCAGAATTGCATAATATTTGAGTGGAGTAAGAATCAGTGAATTTACTCTGCAATAATTTTACAGTCTATAGGAGAACATTAATATGACCAATCTCTATGACATTTCCACATATATTATTTATATGAAGTATATGTTTTTTAATCTTCATAACTGTCAACTTATCACCCATCCATTTACCAAAGCAGTAATTATTTCCCTGCAGATAGAAGAATGTTTTGTCACAAGTATTCTTTACTTTATATTTTTTTAGATAAGAAATTAAAAGTGTGTATTTATTTATAAATCCTCACTACTGCATGTCTTTTGGTATTGAAGAGCCATTGTGTTACCTTTGTTAGTGGTCTTACAAATAATGTATTTACTTTTTTTAAAGTGTCATCTTCTGTTTTCTAGTCACTATTACTTGAAAAAATTGTTCCCATATTCTCAATTTTTTCTTCAAGTTTTTGCTATTGATTTTTTCATATTCAGAATGGTTTCCTTAAAGATAAACAATAATCTCTGAGGTTTTCTTTACTTATGTTTCTATTTGAGAGACATGGGGAGATACACATGCTTACCATAGCACACTGGTAGAGATGAGAGGACAACCATGTTACAGCAGAGAAAATAGGCCTCCATCAAGGTCTGCAAGTAAGTAATGAGAAACCTGGTTAAGTTCACAGACGTTCTTTCCTGATCTCACCAGAAGGGGAGGGCATATAGTCTAGCAGATAAAAAGTAATCATTATGCAAATGGGTGATGGACCCCTCCCTCAGTGAGGTTTCCTACTCTTATTACATCTACCCTTGAATGTGCTATTACAACAAGACTCCAGTTTAACAGCTTTTTGTCTCTGGCCAGGGGGTGACATACAGTGCCCAGCAGAATGGAGTGAAGGGAATTGCAGGAGCAGCAAAACTGCAAAAGAAAATCAACAAACCACAATCCAGAACTTCAGAGACTCTATATCAATCACATAGAACTAGGACAGCCTAATCTCTCCCCATCCTGGAGCTCAGGGACATTTGCGGAAGAGGGGGCGGTAAGATTGTAAGAGCAAAAGGATGGGAGGAGCAACGATTTGCAAGATTCTCAACAATAGTTGGGGCCAAAGCAATCATAATGGGACTTTGCATGCCCTGCGCAATGTCCAGCGCACTGTTGCCCTCATAAAGTCTAGCATCTGTTAAGGGCACCGAGACCCCTGGAGGCAAGGGATTGACAGCCATAGTAGTGATCTTATGCTTAAGGGGAACAAGAGAAAGGGCTTATGGAAATGCCACTGGGTCCTTATATGTCATCGGAGAGGAGGACCCAGTGGAGAGTTAGGTGTACACAATAAAGGACTCTCTGGGAATTGGGGGGGAGGCACTGGGGGAAGGGGAGGGGAAGGAGGGGGTTCAGGGGGAGGAGGGGGGAGGGAGGGAACTGGTAAAAAATTTTAAAATGTATAATTAAATTTTTAATAAAAAAAAAGGAGGAAAAAAAAAAGAGGACAACTTTGGAAATCATTTCTTTGATTCCACCATTGAGCTTCAGAGAATCAAACTCAGGCAGGTCACAAGGTTTGTGAAGCAGTGCTTTGACTGATGTGCTGTCTTGGCATCCCCTGTATTTTTCTTGTTTCTGTCTTATAAAAAGTTCCTCATATATATCAGGCTAGTCTGGAGCTTTCTAAGCAGCAGAGGATGAACTTGAAATTTTTATTCTCCTACCTCTACCTCCTGAGTAGATGAGAACAGTGCTACATCAACTACTTTATGCAGTGCAAGGCTTGATGAATGTTAGGTGATACCGTTATCAACTAAACTGTACCTTCAATTCTAAATTCTTCATTTTATATTTCTATAACCTACTTTATATTAGAAGAAGACTCAGTCTCATTTAAAGAGTTACTTTCTCTCACAATCAATAAAAAATTCTATTCCATCTAAAATACACAGGTCATTTGAAAAAATAGACTTCTTTATCATCATATATTTAATCTTTTAAATCTGATATTTTAGTTAAGATAAGGCAGAGTATCATATAAACTAAATAGTAGAGCCAAAATTTGTAATGACTATTTTTAATTGTTTCTAATTTTTAGTATTGTAAATAACTATGTGTTAGGAAATTGTTTGGTACCTCATATAGGAACTTTTAATGCTGAAGTATAAGCTTTCTGTGTTCTAATAGTGCAATGATGTCATTAGGCCTTGTATTAATAAAGGGACAGCTACAGTTGAATCCATGATATCAAATCAATGGTAAATGAAATAATATTTCATTTTACAATTATTTTATAGTCACTCTGATAACCAAAACTAATTGTCACCTTGAAAGAATCTATAATCACAATGAAGAAAACTTCTGGATATATCTGGTGAGTTTTTTCTAAATTAAGTTAAATGAAGTGAGTAGATTGACTCCACCATAAATATGGGCAAGTCCAGGTAGCATAAAAAGTTTTCATGACAAATGATGAAATGTGATCATTTGTATCAAACTACTGACTCAATGACTTCCATTCTATGATAGAATATATTCCTTTCCTATGAACCAAAATAAACCTTTACCCCAATAATTTGTTTTTGTCAGTTTTTTTTTACGACATTGAGACAAATAACTAATAAACCTTTACTTCAATAATTTGTTTTTGTCAGTTTCTTTTTTAAAGCATTGAGACAAATAACTAATATTGTCATTTTTAAATTTATAGTTGGACGGGGCTGGAGAGGTAGCTCAGGGGTTAAGCCTCTCTGCCTTGCAGGTGGAAGGTCCTGAGTTCGGATCCTAGACCCCACGTATAGACGCCAGGTGGAAGCAGGGACGGCCTGCGTTTCCAGTCCTGGTAAGGGCAGAGCCTGTGAATCCCCGGGCAGAGTAAACAAGGAGGAGGTGGAGGCGTCCGTGGTGGTTCCCGAATTCTTCCATGGTTCTACACACACACACACACACACATACATACATACACACACGCACACACACACACACAATTGAATAAATAATAAATAAAAAAATTTAAAAATTATAGTTGGACAACAGTACTTAATAAATTAACCAAACCTCTTAATGCATTTACTTGTAGGCATCAACATGACAATAGAGAGCTATGCTTTTAGGCACACCCAGGAAAATAACTTAGTTAAGGCTAGATTTTGAGGAATCCCTTAAAAGATGATCTTAATGAAGTGGGAAGGCCATTCCAGGGCAGGTATATGAGATGGAAAGAGATGGTCAAGTATGTGGTAGATTGGCAAAGTAGAAAATATTTCACTCTCTCAGCACTTCCTGTCAATATGAGAGAGCCAAGTCCCTAACTCTTGTAATTTGGGACAAACTCTCTTGCCATCACAATGGATGAGAACCTGAAATTGTAAGCATTTTTAAGAAGTTTGATACTTCTCGCTACCATAAATTATTTGGCTTATGTATTTATCATACACAAAGAACCATGAAACTATTATAATTTTGGTAAAGATTTTGTATTACTAAGAAATTAAGATACCTATTCATGATTTTTTAAAAATTTTTAATTATTTTTTTAATTTTTTTTAAATTATTTATGCAATTGTGTGTGTGTGCGTGCGCGCGTGCGTGTGTGTAGAACCACGGGCGAATTCAGGAACCACCATGGACGCCTCCACCTCCTCCTTGTTTACTCTGCCTGGGGATTCACAGGCTCTGCCCTACCAGGACCAGAAACGCAGGCCGCCCCCGCTTCCGCCCGGCGTCTATACGTGGGGTCTAGGATCCGAACTTGGGACCTTCTGCCTGCAAGGCAGAGGCTTAACCCCTGAGCCATCTCTCCAGCCCCTTAAGTATTTTTTAACACACACTAAGATGACATTTTCCAGGAGTGATAACCAAGCACAACTCATAATGAAGTCAAAATCCATGTACATGGCATAGCAAAAGTTATAATAATCAATGTTGCTTTTCCTCAATGAAATATGATTTAGATTTTAATTTCACTTCCAAATACTAAATGTATTATGTTGCCATGACTACCTTGGGTAAGGACATACAATTATACAGGATTACACCTTACTTTGAAAAGTGGCTGAGATTTTGAGTTTTATGCCTGATGCTGCCTTGTGTGAGTTTAGAAAGTTTAGGAACATGATTCTATTTTTGCATAAAGAGATTGAAATAAATAACCTGCAATTTCACTTTTTATTCTAAAATGCTATGACCCTAATCTCTTTTATATATTCATCTGGAAACAATGATTACTGGATAATTTAGCTCAAGCCATAGAACTTGACCTCTAAACAAAATTACTCTGAAGGCGACATTTCTAAAACATTTCATGAATTCTCATTTTCCTATACTCTAAAATAAGCTAAACAATCATTTGATTTTCTATATCTTGAGATGAGGATGAACAGCAAATCAAGTGAAATAGTATAAATGGCAGTGGGGACTCACTACTTTAAAATACAACTGAGTAATTTCTTATCCTCAAGCATTTATAAACAAATATCACCCTCACAGAGTCCTCTGTCTCACTTTCATCTCATTCATTCAGAATATTCATGCTAATATATTCTATGACATCAATTTATTATTTGTATGAAAATAACCTCAGTGAACTTTGGCTAATCTATAGTTTTAAACTGTCTGCTTCCAAAGGAAAGTAATGCTTTCTTCAATGAAAGACATAAAATCACAGAATATATACCTAATTGCTCAGCTGGCTGGCTTTAGAATAAAACACTGCAAATCTGATTGGTGAATTGATTTTGCCATTTGCTGTGGTTTTCTTGCAAGCATCTAATCAATTGGATAGTTTGTGCTGACCCATTTTTGGGTTATTGTGTTCTCTGTAATATTTATCTTCAATTCCATTTTGACCTTATGTATTTTTATACTCTTGTAAAATGAAAGGATTGTATTTGTGCTGATTCTAGATCTTCTATGTGCCACATACGTACAATGTATAGGTTCAAATAATTTTAAATTTAAAGGTAATATTCAATATAAAATTTTCCATTTCAAATACATTCAGTACAGAAATTTTTAATTAATAAGGCTAAGGGACAAAAATTTTGACATTCAGAAATTTGAGCATTACATCGATGATGAATCTTATATTCTCCCCTCCTCTACATTGCCCTCATAAATTCATGGACTCTAGAATTTGAAAGTAACCTTAAATGTCCTCTATTCCAACAAGACATGTGATTCTTAAATTCCCTCTACAACATCTCCACCCTGTGGTTATTTGGACAAGTCACCACTAGTGACAGAAAACATACCAGAGAAAATTAATCTTATCTCTTTGGTATCTACTGCTGCAAATGGTTCCTTTAAGTTAAACCTATAATATGTCCCTTACTTTTAACAATTAGATTTAATCTCATTAAGTGTCTAAGACTTACATTATAAATCACTAATATTTGGTTCAAATTAAATCTTAGGAGAGATATTAGTACCACCCAAAACACTTTACATTTCTGACTGGATTTTTGTCAACCTTCTATATTGTGCTTATGTTCCATTGAATGTAGAACAAGGGTCTACACATTACACATTAGATGTTAGCCAATTTACAGAGTAAAGAAATGCAAATTATAATTCATTCAACAACATTCTTTAATTGTTTGGTACTCTTTTATACTTTCAAACTTTTATGAGTGGAGTAAGTACCTGTATGTATCTGTGTTGTACTTGTTTTCAGACAGGGACTCTTATCAAACCCAGATATTGCAGGTAGAGTTAGTCCAGCTTGTTTCAGGAATGTCAGGTCTGCCCTCTTTTCTGATGCTAGAATTAGTTGAAACCCTTCACACCGGTCCTGCATTTTACTAGGTTAGGTATCTGAGAAGTCAAAATCCAGTTGGCAGGTATGCACTGTAAGCACTTTAATCTCTTTTACAAGACCCCAACCAAATACTATTCAACAATTTTATTTACTTTTGTTTGCAGATAAGTGTGTGTGTATGTGTGTGTGTGTGTGCCTGTGGAGGCCCAAAATTGACATCAGAAATGATTCACGGGGCTGGAGAGGTGGCTCAGGGGTTAAGCCTCTGCCTTGCAGGTGGAAGGTCCTGAGTTCGGATCCTAGACCCCACATATAGATGCTGGGCGGAAGAGGGGCAGCCTGCGTTTCTGGTCCTGGTAGGGCGGAGCCTGTGAATCCCGGGGCAGAGTAAAACAAGGAGGAGGTGGAGGTGTCCGTGGTGGTTCCCGAATTCACCCGTGATTCTACACACACATACATACACATGCGTATACATGCATACACACACAATTTAATAAATAATAAAAAAATTGGGGGGGGGCTGGAGAGGTGGCTCAGGGGTTAAGCCTCTGCCTTGCAGGCGGAAGGTCCCGAGTTCTGATCCTAGACCCACATATAGACGCGGGGCAGAAGCGGGGGGCGGCCTGCGTTTCTGGTCCTGGTAGGGCGGAGCCTGTGAATCCCGGGGCAGGGTAAACAAGGAGGTGGAGGTGGTCCATGGTGGTTCCCGAATTCGGCCGTGGTTCTACACACACATACACACATACACACACACACACACGCATACACGCACAATTGAATGAATAATAAAAAAAAAGAATTGATTCACATGGTGTTCCAGCTCTTTATTGCTTTGCAGTTGTTTCCCAGGCTCCACCTTACAGGGATAGAATGGCAGGCATTCCTTCCCCTCCCCCTGGCATTTTTTTACGTGGGATCCGTAATCTAAATTCAAATCCTTCTATTTGGAAAACAGAGGCAATGAAAATTCTTACTATTTTGTAAGAGTATAAATTTATTCATGTATAAGCCAATTTTGTTGCTATAGAATATTTTTGGATATTTAAAACATACCAAGTATGTTCCTTGTAGAATCTCTTGATGTTCCAGGGAATATATACTAGATATTTGCAAGACACATATCTTTTTTTAAATTTTTTTATTATTATTTATTCAACTGTGCGCATGTGCGTATGTGTGCGCGCGTGTGTGTCTGTGTGTGTGTGTGTCTGTGTGTGTGTAGAACCACGTACGAATTCGCGAACCACCATGGACGCCTCCACCTCCTTCTGCCCCGGGATTCACAGGCTCCGCCCTACCAAGACCAGAAGCTCAGGCCGCCCCCGCTTCCGCCTGGCATCTATACGTGGGATCTGGGAACCGAACTCAGGACCTTCCACCTGCAAGGCGAAGGCTTAACCTCTGAGCCACCTCTCCAGCCCAAGAACACATATCTTAACAGCAGTAGAAAGTATTTTTCTAGCAATGCCGTTGATAAGAATGAAATATAAAAGTATGATATATTATAATAATAAAAAGATTTTAAAAGTATAAAATATTTTCAGTTCGTTTGTGCAAAGAAGACCTGCAAACACAAACAATTTGTTATCAGTTATACAAATATATATCACTGTTGAAAACTAACAGAATTGTGACATGAAATTAAATCCCTTTGGGGACAGAAAGAAAAAGATGAACATTTCCAGAAGAATGATCAGACAAAGGTGATTTATTTAGTAAGTCACAATCTTCGTTGCATGTTGAAGTACTGATAAATTGCTAATATTAAAAGTTACTAGCTCCTTTGTGTAAAATATTCTTTATTAAAAATATGCAAAATTCAGGCATAATTTAGGTATGTTGAGATTAATGTAATATGGAATGAAAAGTGATAGTGGTTCCTGATTAAAAGGAAAAATATCTTGTAAAGGAAATACATTCTAACCTCATATAAGTTAAAATCATGAGAGTAAATAATATTATTTAAAAAATTATGTTATCAATGGTCATGTTACATAATAATACAAAAATAAATTTATAAATATATGATAGCACTAATTTCATTTATAGCAAATTGCAAATGAGACCCAAAATATTATGAAGGCAAGTAGATTTTAATAATTATTTTAAATAACTCACCAATATACGGATGTCCCAAGAAATAACTAACACATAGTAGTTAATAATTTTCATAATATTTTCTTACAATGGATTGCAAAAATGGTAGGTTTAAAGGATCATTTATTGAAGCTGAATTCAAAAGGTCTATTATTAAAAATTGAAAGTTTTCATAATCTGTATTTATTTGTGTACACTAACAAACACATACATTTCTCCTACATTTCATTATGTAGTTATGCAAATGTTAATTTTCAGAGCTGTTACTTTTCAGATTTTGAAAACTAAATTTGCTAAGGTTTAATAAAATTAAAAAATAGCATAGTGGTTAAGAAAGTGTCATAACTGTTTTAAAGTAGGAAATACCAAAACATTAACACTGGATGAAAGACAAGAATCAAAATAGTATTAAATTTTACCTGTCAATCAATTAACCTTTAATTTGAACAAAACACTTATGAGTGATCATATTTAAAACATATTTAAATTAAAATGTTATGCAGATTTACCTCCTTCATCAAACAAAGAAGCTTAAGAAGTCAGGAAGTAATTTTTCTTTTTTCCAAGTAAGCTAGTAATACACAAAGAATATAATTGAATATAAAACCTAATAAACACATTTAGTATCATTTAGAAACTATGAAATACAAAGAATGAGCAAATAGGAGAGCATGAAATGACCCAATGAGTAAAACCCTAGCGGCTCAAAGCCAAGGATTTGGTTTGTTTCCCTAAAATCTATGTAAAAGTTGGAGATTACTTTATTTTTAAAGCTGGTCTCTGTGCTCCACACACACCCCATGATCCATGTACTTCCACATTCATACACACATCATATATACACATTAAAATAATAACGAGTTAATGAATTAATTAAAAATGCAAAAGAAGATGTGAATAGAAGATCAAGGAAAATATACCAGATATAAATACACATATAGATTATAATAAAATATAAAAGTTAATTTTAAGAACTTTACAAATTTATTGTAATTCAATGAATTGCTAGCAAATTATGAGTCCTGGTATTTATTCATCAATAAGTAAAATATAAAGTGCCAGTTGAAACTTATTTAAAATAAGTCAGTAAAAACTACATTAGAATATCTGACTTATATTTTAAATTAATATTCTTATCATATGCATGAAATAGTCTAGTATGAAATTGTGACAATGATATATATCCAAGAATTTAGAATGCTTATTAAGCTGTTACCCAGACAGAATACTGGTGAGTAGATTGCTGGAGAATAGATTTGACTCACAGCTTCAGAAGTTTCATTTTATGATAATTTAACTTTGTGTCTACAGTGACCCATATCAATCATGACTAGAGTGTTTGTAGAAACATAGATGATCACCCAATGGATTCTGTAAGAATGGAGAGACAGGAGGATGGGAAAAAGAATGAAATAAGGGAGGGATGGAGGAAGAAGAGAGAGAGCAGAGACAGAGATGAGAGAGGGTGAGAGAGAAAGAAGAAAGAGAGAGAACGAATGACTCCTGATCCCCTAAGGGATCTTCTAATCACCTAGATTCCTTCAACTAGTCCTCACATCACAAAGATTCTACCTCCTCTAAAGAGTACCACAAGCTGGTGAGCAGCTTTGGCACATGGGCCTAAGGAGGACATTCAATGTCTAAACAGCCAGAAGGCAGTACATTTAGTGAGGTAACCAAAGCTCAGTCAAATACTCCCATGTATTTTTCATATTGTATCCTGGTGTCCATTTTCATGTTGGTGTGCTCATTGGGAATAAGTTTTAAGAAGTTGCCAGGAAACAACTTGAAATGGGTTAATGAAATAGGGAGAAATTAAAGAGGCTTCAAATGAGGAGAGTGGACAATTAAGAGAACAAGTGGGAATATATCGTGTAATAGTAAAATGGTAACAGAAAGGGCAGAAAGGTAAGATCGGGAATGAGGGATACGGAGGTATTGGGGGAGTCCACCAAAATTAGGTGTGTTTGAAAGTGCCACAAGAAACCCCGTTATTTCATAAAGTAATTAAAAATTACTGCACACACACACACACACACACACACAAACACAAATACGCCTAATATACATGCTCATTCACCATTCATGCATGCAAACATAGCTAAATTTAACTAAATTAAATTAAATATGCAGTTCAATTTGAGAAGCAAAGAGAAATAAAACCTGGTGTCAAACTTTATGTGAAATGCGGTTTTAAATCACTGAATGACATAGTAATACATATTTCCCCTTTAGTACGTCATGATGAAAATGTATACATCAAATTTCTTTCTTTTATGGTGAGTAGATTTTGAAATTTGAGAAAAATATGAAAACAGGAAGAGATAAAAGGCATAGTAATAGTTGATAGTCTGAACATTAGGATTAATTCAATACCTTTTCACAAAACTCTTAATATATATATATATATATATATATATATGTGTGTGTGTGTATTATATGGACAAATTAAAAAAGCACATCAGGAAGGGTATGAAAATACTTGAACAGTACTAAGATTCGTAACAAATACATATTCTTCCAAAATTAAAGTCATAAGCTAGTCTGCTCATTATTACCATCCCCTAGTGTCATCAAGCAAATAAATTGCAGGTATGCAGGTATAAAATTTTTCTGGCATCTTTTGAGCATACTATTTTTTTCATTCCAATGTAGGGACTACACAGCAATATAATATTTGAAATCTGTGTATTTTTCTTTCAGCTAATTTCATGCTAAGCTCACTGATTCTTTCATTACCACATTTTCCATTATGTTTAAAAATAACGATCTGCCTATATTTGAGCTCCATAGGCAAAGGGGAGTCGTCATCACAGCTAATGTGGTACCTCCTCTCCAGAGACAGAAGCTGTGATGGAGGGTTCCTGCATCTGCCTCCTCCAGGTGGCTCTTCAGCACCCCTACCCACTGCTTTCTTCATTAACACTAATGTACTCTTTTAAGAATTGGCAACTCTTTTCATAAATATTGAGTATTTCTTCCCTTAGAGGAATAGATCTGAGAATTTTCAGAACTGATTAAAATTTTTAAAAAATAGTTAAAGCATAAGCCACATGGCCTCAAACATTCCGCTCTCTGTTACTCAACCTGATTTTGTTATTGGCAAGAACCTAAGCATAGTAAACAATTCAAAAAGGATTCAGATAACCACTCTGAAGAATAAAATATGCATGTTCTTATACAATAGGAAGGATATCTGTATCATCCAAATATAAAGCACTTTATTTCCATGTGTATCTTAGACTTTGGATGAGGTTGGAAATGCACTCATTGAGTGCCTTCAGACACAAGAGTTCAGAATATCATAACTTTAGGATGAGAAAAAAATTCTCTTATAATTTACAGATATGAAAGGAAGATGATTTTTGGTCTTTTTTGAAAAGTAAGAGCAATAATATTAGTCCTATTAGATCATATTTCATGTAACAGTTCTCATTGTGTTCCTTCAATGTTCAAGGGAGTTTGGTAGTTGCTGTGAGCAACTACATGTAATGTGGGGAATTTTTGATTTTTATCATAAGGAATTATGTGAATGCAATACGTGAAAGCAATACTTCCAATAAGAAATGAACATTGATAAGAACTTAAAAAGATATGCTCACCAGAATACATATTTTATTCCTGAGAAAATTGTTTTAAGATGTATTGGCCTTGTGTACAAGACTTCCAAGGCTTACAGCTCTGGTTTCTATGTTGCCCAGTGCCCAAAGTTGTTTCTTTTGCTTCCATTGTTGAAGCAAAGTCTCAGGTGATAAAATGTCCCACTGTGGCATGTACTCAGGAAAATCTAGCTTCTAATTTTGGGTGCACTCAGATAAGAACTGAAGATTTAAGTCCATTAGGATCCAGATGGTAATAACCATATGAATGAATGGAGAAGTTAATTCAAGGTTACAATTTGAGAAGACCTCATGATTTATGAACACTCTGATTGTAGCTCTGTGGGGGTCTAGCTAGAGATGAATGTTGTGTCAGAATTCCAGAACCACAGAATCAAGGATATAATACTTTGACTTACTAAGCTGGTATGTTTTGGAGGAGCTATTATATTCAGCAATACATTTTGTTGCAAGACTGAGAGGAAGAAGTTATTACATTAAATATTAGACATTTCAAAATGATAGTAAATTAAACAATTTGCATGTTCATGGGATTGATAAAGCAAATAGCCTGTGCAGATTATTATGACTTGCTAATAACATGTTCAAAGGGTGAAGTAACAGTTCAGTGGTAAGTGTATGCCTATGAAGCTTGAGTTCTTAAATTCAATACCCTATTACCAGGAAATAAATTCAAGCAAGAATTATACAAGTATTTTATTTAAATTGTATTATGCTTAGTGACACAAAAATATGCAGTGCCTGTGAAATCTCTAAAATAAGGGGTCATTAATGTTTCCTTCAGGAAAGTATATCATTAAAGCTTATGAAAAAGTAGGTAAGAGAAGATAGGTGTTTATAATTAGGCATACAATAGTCTCCTCCTAGCAACTAGGAAAACATGTGCAAAAGTGCCTGAATCAGGAGGTAGAAAGATTGTTTTCTCTTATACAGAATGTATTATATAGAGGCATCCAAATATTGCATGGTATGCAACTTTCTGGAAAACTTTTATAATTTTATTTGTCTGTGAAATAGTTAAAATTAAAATAAAAATAAAACACAGTCAGTTTAGAAAGGGATGTGACAAGGAATTCTGTGTTTTGCGTCTTTCACAACAGTAGGATCTTG
Organism: Typhlomys cinereus; assembly: GCA_023101885.1. Taxonomy (NCBI): domain Eukaryota; kingdom Metazoa; phylum Chordata; class Mammalia; order Rodentia; family Platacanthomyidae; genus Typhlomys; species Typhlomys cinereus. The sequence continues at coordinate 6,050,308 of JALPQD010000019.1, forward strand.
AAATTGCTTCCTAAGACTAAAGTGATTTTCACTAAAACTCTACGAAAACATTTCACAATCATATTTGGAATTCTCAGATCATTCTTTGGAACTCTTTCCATAAGGAGCAGCTTCTGCATTAAGGACATTATTTATGAAATTAAGATTAAATTATTAAAATTATTTCAGATGGCATTATGATGTGAGAGTGACATATTAACACATTCTATAAAATAAAATCCAGTTTTCCATAAATATTATAGCAAAGTATTTCATTTAAGGTACTTGAGTGGCCATGTGTCTCTCTGTGTGTGTATGTGTGTGTGTGTGTGTGTGTGTGTGCTGTGTGTGTGTACATGTTTGTTATCTATTGGAAGGAAAAATGAAGCATGAAGAAAAAGTTACAGTAAAAACTGATTTGATTTTGCTACAGATTTCACATTTTTTCACCCTTCCAGGAAAAATGATAAAAATTCCATTAGAAAAGCTTGAATTTCGACACTAATATTTGTATATTCATCCTTTCAAGTCATTTGAATTTCTATAAGGGTAGCAAAAAATAAGTCTAATTTAAATATTAAATGCTTCCCAAACCCTTGAGAGGAAAAAATAAGGAAACAGTACTTAATAGCAGTTATACCTCTTTTCTTTTGGACATTTCTCTGGAGGGATCAAAGTTCTAAGATAGAAAATGATATAATGTCAGACACACTAAAAATCTATCAATGGAGAATTGAAGGAAAATAATAATTGACTTTCATACAGTAACTCTAGCAGTCAAACTCCTCACTTGAAGGTAAATAATCTTTCCAACCTAATCTGTGTAGTGTTAATTTATATTGTCATATAATCTGAGTCATTGTTAAACATAAATACATTTATCCAAAGTGATTTTCAAAATGAAGTTTTTATGATGAATCCTTGTAGCAATCTTTATTTATGTATGTATTGATTTATTGTGCATGTGTGTATGTGTGTGTGTGTGTATCAGAGTGGACTGTGAGTCCCTATGGAGGACTAAGGGTGACTTCAAGAATTATCCTGGATTGCTTATACTTTCTACCTCCTTTTTGCTTTTCTCTGGGATTTCCCAGGCTCTGCCCACCAGGCCATTGCCTTTTCTCCTGGAAGTTTTAAGAACCTGGGATCCCTACTCAGGACCTTGTGAGGCAGATTCTTATCCCCTGAACCATCTCTCCAGCTCCAAGCAGAAGGTTTGAAATCCTACTAGAAGGCAGTACAGAAATTGCTTAGTGAGAAAATATATTACATTATATGATGCTTGTCGTTTCACCTTGTACTGTAACTTACTTACATACATTATACCCATTAAATTTCCTGTTACATTTTGTACATAAAAATAAACATTTGATACAAAATATAAAACTTGGTTTGCTACCATGTCTCTTTCAAATGATGCTAAAATAAAACATGAACATGTTCTTCTCCAGAGAACTTTGGAATTCATTTTCCGATGTCCTGTTAACTGTGGTAAGTTTAATGGAAATATCACAGTTGCCCATGTCCTCTTATTATTCTAAGAAGAAATCATTAAAAACCTGGAAATACTTTGTATTTGAGACCACTTTCAAGTTCAGACTATGCCAGTCTCTTAGTAAAAGTATACCATAGTTTTCCAAATGTTTTCCCCTGAGTCTATTTCCCTATCTTCCCCTAATGATTATTGGGTATAATTGTTCAGGTTTCACTGATTAGCATCTGTCACCTTGACAGCATTTTAACCTTATTCTGATAAAGGGCAAATGCTAGCTCATCATCTTTGGGTTATTACACTTGGTTCATACTCAGTGATTATTGACTCTGTACCTCCAACTTAGATTTAAATAAAAGGCCACTTATACCATATTAGACAACTGTGCTTTCATGCTTTCATTTTGTGAAGGTCACGTTTATGTCAGGAGCTGTTAAGCCATCAACCACACTCTAAACATCTGCTCTGGATTAGCATTAAGCAGGACGCAAAACATCTTCAATAGAAATACAATGTACCTGTGTATGGAAAACAAACATTAGAATACACTTACTGTTTTATCAGACAGCATTGAAGAAAAGCTCTTCGGATATATATATTTCACAAACTGTTCCAATCAATGAAGTTTACAGCACATAGAAATTAGGTAACTGAACATACAGAACAGCAAATAAGCATAGGTTTCTAAAGCCATACTTACAGAAATTGAATATTTTCTGTCATTTTTTCTCCAGTGCCTAAGAAATTACCTTTAAAGACAAAGAAATAATCATTGTGATAGTAACATCAAAAATTTATTTGTATGCATTTTAGTATTGTTTCTTTATTTTTCTTTTCCCCTTAGACAAAGCACTTATGTAATGTTTTTTTCTGTATGAAAATATAATTCTCTAATACTGCCCCAAACAGGAGGTAAGTTAAATTTTATATTCTTCCCAAAAATTTAGCAGAGAATTCATGCCCTTATACAGAAAAAGTTGCTATAAAAATATCAGCATTTGTCATTTACTGAGTCTATCTACAGGTGTGAATTACTTCAAAATAGAACTTTAAAATGAATTAAAAAAATACTTGTATTTTGGGTAGAATTATCCTGAGTCATTCTTTTCTATTGTATGTAATTGAACCCTTCACTCATCATTGTCATAGTTCTCAACAAAATTGAACAATTGATATTTTTATTTCCTTGAGAAAGAGAAGGCATTAATGATTATAAGAGTTCAGAAGTTTAGCCACATAGTAAGAGGAGAAAACATAATGTAATTCACATCACTCTGGTGATTTATTCAATAATGGTGACGTTATAGTATTTAAATATTATGTCTCGAAGTAATCCTCTTATCACACCCAAAGCTTCAGAAATCATAAGAAGAGACTGTAAGAAGGGAAGAGCCAGAGCCCTGGTCATCGAGACATGCTTGGAATGTCGTGTTTGTGAACTCAGTAAGGTTGAATTTTCTTCTAAAAGACCTGAACAAGATTTGGTCACTCCACACTTCATCATGGAAAACAGGGAAGCTCTCTCTCTTTTTTTAAAATTTTTTTCCACTCATACAAACTTAACGGGTACCCCGGTCCCCTCCTTCCCTCCACCCCTCCCTGGATCCCATTGCTTTCTCCCCTTTTCCTCTTCCTTTCTCCCCCTTCCTCTCTTTCTCCCAGTGCCCACTTCCCCCATCACTGGAGCATCTTTAGTGTGCATGTCAAACTTCAGGGAAGATCTCTTTTGTGTGTGTGTGTGTGTATGTGTGTGTGTGAGTGTGTGTGTTTTAGTTTCTTTATTAGTAATCTCTTTTTGCTACATTTAATTTTTTTAAGTTTTTTTTTTTATTATTTCTGCTCATACAAACTTAACAAGTACACCAGTCCTCTCCCTCCCTCCACCTCCCCTCCAACCCGCCTGCTCCTCACTCCCCTTCTCCCTCCCTCCCCATCCCCCAGTGCCCCCCCATCCCCGGAGCATCCTTTAATGTGCATGCCAAACTCTCCTCTGAGTCCTCCTCTCCGATGAGGTGCAAGGACTCTGGAGCATTTCCCAGAACCCTTTCCTGTGTTCCCCTTAAGCTTAGGAACACTACTGTGACTGTCAGGCCCTAGCCACCAAGGATCCTAGTGCCTTTAGTCCAAGCTAAACTTTGTGGGGTAAATAATGGGTTGGACATTGCGCAGGGCATGCAAATTCCTATTATAATTGCTTCAGCCCTAACTTGTAGGGGAAAGCTTGCATATCATTACTCCTTGCTGTGCTCTTACAATCTTACCTCCTCCTCTTCCGCAAATTTTCCTGAGCTTCAGGATGGGGAGGCTGGCTTAGTTCCTGGTGCTTGATATAGAGTCTCTGATGTTTTGAATTATGGTTTGCTGATTTTTGTTTTGTTTTGTTTTAGATTAACTGCTCCTGCAATGCCCTTGGCTCCATCCTGATAGGTATTGGAGGTCACGCCTTGGCCAGAGATTAAAAACCTGTTAACGGAGCTGGAGCGGTGGCTCAGGGGTTAAGCCTCCGCCTTGCAGGCGGAAGGTCCTGAGTTCGGATCCCAGATCCCATGTATAGACGCCGGGCGGAAGCGGGGGCGGCCTGCGCTTCTGGTCCTGGTAGGGCGGAGCCTGTGAATCTCCGGGCAGAAGGAGGTGGAGGCGGCCATGGTGGTTCGCGAATTCGTCCGTGGTTCTACACATACACAGAAACACACGCACACAGACACATACACACGCATATGCACACAGTTGAATAAATAATAATAAAAAAAAATTTAAAAGTGACTTGTTTTAAAAAAAAAAAACCTGTTAACTTAGAGTCTTATTATAAGAGTATATTCAAAGGTAGATGGAATAAAAGTAGGGGACCACAGTGAGAGAGGGGTCAATCACCCATTTGCAAAATGTTTGCTTTCTATCTGGCAACCCATATGCCCTCCCCTTTGGTGAGATCATACCCCATTAGTTGTAAATGATCAGGAAGGAAAATCTGTGAACTTAACCAGATGTCTCATTTCTTACTTGCAGCCCTTGATGGTGGCCTATTTTCTCTGCTGTAACATGGTCCCCTCTCTCCTTGTTTCTGGTGTGGCCCTCCTACCCCATCCTCTTTGCAATTACTGTAGGTATTAGAGAGATTTACTCTTGAGTGTCTCTAAGTGGGTTTGGTACTATGATCCACCTATTAGGGTATACATGTGGCACTTAATTTTCTGGGTCTGGGATACTTCACTCAATATAACTGTTTCTAACTCCATCCATTTCCTATCAAATTCCATTAATTCATCATTTTTGATGGCTGAGTAGTACTCATTGTATAGATGTACCACAGTTTCCTTATCCACTCATCAACTGTTGGACATTTGGGTTGATTCCATGACTTTGCTATTGTAAACAGTGCTACTGTGAACATGGTTGTGCTTGTGTTATTGAGGCAAAATTTTGCTGTATGGAATAGCAGGGTCGAATGGCATTTCAATCTTTAATTTCTTTAAGAATCTCAAGACGTCTTGCCAGAGTGGCTGTATGAGCCTGCATTTCCACCAGCAATGTAGGAGAGTTCTCTTCTCTCCACATCCTCTCCAGCATTTGGTGTTTGTATTGTAGATTTTTGCCATCCTGACCGGGGTGAGATGATATCTCAATGAAGTTTTGATTTGCATTTCCGTGATGGCTAAGGATGTGGAGCATTTTTTAAGATACTTGCTAGACATTTTAATTTCATTCCTGGTAAAGTTTCTGTTAAGTTCCAGGGCCCATTTTTTAATTGGCCCATTTGTTTCCTTGGTGTTTAGTTTTCTAAGTTCTTTGTGCACTCTGGATAATAGAGCTCTATCAGATATGTGGTTAGTGAAGATTGTCTCCTATTCTGTGGGTTGCCTTTGTGCTTGAATTACTATCTCTTTTTCTGAACACAAGCTCTTTAATTTCACAAAATACCATCTGTTGAGTGTTGGTTGTAGTGACTGTGCTATTGGATGTCCATTTAGGAACTGTTGGCTTAGCCCAATCAGCTCCAGGGAGTTCCCTACCCTTTCATCTATAGTTTTTATAGTCTCTGGCCTCATATCGATGTCCTCAATTCATTTGGAATTAATTCTTACACATGGTGACAAGTACGGGTCCAGTTTTAATCTTCTGAATGTGGATATCCAGTTTTGCCAGGACCATTTGTTGACGATGCTGTTCTTTTTCCACTGGATTTATTGGGCCCCTTTGCCAAAGAGCCTTATATCTGGGTCTTCAACCCTTATCCATTAATCTGTGTGTCTATTATGGAGCCAGTACTAGGCTGTTTTTACAACTATGGATTTGTAGTATAGACTAAGGTTTGGTATGGTGATACCTCCAACAGTGTTTTTGTTACTCAGGATTGTTTTTGCTGTCCTGGGTCTTTTGTGTCTCCATATGAATTTTGAGACTGTTTGGTCAACTTCTTTAAAGAATTGCTTTCAGATTTTAATTGATATTGCACTGAATTTATATATTTCCTTTGGTAGGATGATCATTTTCACAATATCGATTCTGCCAATCCAGGAATATGGGAGGTCTTTCCACCTTCAGGTGTCTTCTGCAATTTCTTTCTTTAAGTTTTTAAAGTTTTCATTATAAAGGTCTCTTACTTCCTTGGTTAGGTTTATACCAAGGTATTTCATTTTTTAGGAGCTATAGTAAATGGGATTGTTTCTCTCAGGGCTTTTTCACTTCTTTCATTCTGGGCATATAAGAGAGCCACTGATTTTTGTACATTTATTTTGTATCCTGCCATCCTGCTGAACTTCTGTATTAGTTCCAAGAACATCCTGGTGGAGTTTTTTTGATCACTCAGGTATAAGTTCATGTCATCTGCAAATGGAGATAACTGGACTTCTTCCTTGCCCAGTTGAATCCCTTTTATGTCCCTTTCTTGTCTTATGGCTTCAGCTAAGACGTCAAGTACAATATTGAATAGAAGTGGTGAGAGTGGACAGCCTTGTCTAGTTCCTGATGGAAGTGGGAATGCTTCCAATTGTTCCCCATTGAGTATAATCCTTGCTGTTGGCTTATTATATATAGCTTTTATTATATTGATAAAGGTTCCTTCCATACCAACCTTCTCTAGGGTTTTGACCATAAAGGGCTGTTGGATCTTGTCAAAATCTTTTTCTGCATCTATCGAGAGTATCGTGTGGTCTTGAACTTTGGACTGGTTTATATGGTGAATTACATTTATTGATTTATTGAACTAACTTTGTGTGCCTGGGATAAAACCTACTTGATACCCATGGATGATCTTTTTGATATGTTTTTGAATCCGATTTGCTAAGACTTTGTTGAGAATCTTTGCATCTGTGTTCGTCAGAGAGATTGGCCTGTAATTTTCTTTTTTAAGTGTATCTTTATCAGGTTTTGAGATTAACATGATATTAGCTTCGTAGAAAGAATCTGGTAGTGTTCCTTCCTTTGCTATTTGGTAGAACAATTTAAGGAGTATTGGTGTTATTAGCTACTTAAATGTCTGTGCTGAATCCATCTGGTCCAGGACATTTTTTGGTGGGAAGATTCAAGATTATTTCCTCAATTTCCTCATATGTTATATTTAAATAATTCACAACTTCCTGAATCAATTTAGTAATCTGTGCTTACTTAGGAATTCATCCATCTCTTTTGTGTTGTTTAATTTCACAGAGTACAAGTTTTTGAAATATGACGTTATAATTCTCTGGATTTCTTGGTTATCGGTAGTGATAACTCCATTTTCATTTCTAATTTTGTTAATTTGGGTTTTCTCTCTCTTGCTTTTGGTTAATTTAGGTAGGGGTGTATTGATCTCATTGATTTTTTTTTTTAAAAAACAGCTTTTTGACTGGTTGATTTTCTATATCATTTTCCTAATCTCAATTTCGGATAATTCTCCCCTTATTTTGCTAATCTCCTCTCTTTTACTACTTTTGGGATCGGATTGCTCTAGTTTCTCTAAAGCTTTAAGCTGCATTGTTATTTATTTCTGATGTTTCCATTTTTTTGATGTAGGCATTAAGAGCCATGAACTTACTACATCTTAGGACAGTTTTCATTGTGTCCCAGAGATTTTGATAAGTTCTATTTTCATTATCTTTTGCTTTCAGGAACTCTTGAATTTCTTTTTTAATTCCTTCTCCTTCATTATCATAGTGTTAAGTTTCCAAAAGTTAGGTATTTTCTGTTGTTTGTTGTGTTGTGGATGTCAAGCATTAGGCCGTGATGGTCTGATAAGGTACAGGCCAGAATTTCAACTTTCCTGTATATGTGGAGATTCATTTTGTGGCCAATATGTGATCTATTTTGGAGAAAATTTCGTGTGCTGCTGAGAAAAATGTGTATTCTTCGGTGCATGGATGAAAAGTTCGATAGAGATCTGTAAGAGCCATTTCAGTAAGCATTTGATTAAGTTCCAAAGTGTCTCTGTTAAGTTTTTTAATCTGTTGATCTATCCCAGGTTGAAAGGGCATTGTTGAAATCCCCAAGAATTATCATTTTTGGATTGATTTCTCACTTTAGACATTGTAGGTTTTGCTTAATGAATGTGGGGGGGCATATTGGGTACATAATGTTCAGTATTGTGAAGTCTTCCTGGTGAATTGTACCTGTGACTAAAATGTACTATCCATCTGTGTCTCTTATAATTTTTTTTTTTTTGGTTTGAAGTCCACTTTGTTCAAAAGCATAATGGCTACCCCTGCCTGTTTCCTGGTTCCATTAGCCTGCAGAATTTTAGACCAGCCTTTTATTTTAGGATGTGTCTATCTTTTGTGGTGAGATGGGTTTCCTGCATTCAGCAGATTGATGGGTTGTGATTTGTAATCCAAGTTTGTAATCTGTGTCTCTTGATCGGTGAGTTAATTCCTTTAACACTTAATGTTGTAATGGAGAAGCTATTTTTAATTCTGGACATTTATTATGTTTAGTGGCTTTTGTAAGTGTATTGTTTTGCTTTTATGTTTTGGTGGTATTATACTTCCTTTCTGTCCTCTTGGATATGCTTGTTTTTTTCTTCAAGCTTGAGTATCATTTCTAGCATTTTTTGAAGGCCTTGTTTGGTGGACATGCATCCCTTCAAGTTGTCTTTGTGGTGGAAAATTTTTCTTTCTCCCTTGATTGTGATGGATAGTTTTGCAGGGTATATCTGCCTGGGTTGACATTTTTGCTCATTTAATACTTGAAGTATGTCTCTCCAAGCTCTTTTTGCTTTTACTATTTCCATTGAGAATTATTTGTTATTTTAATAGGTTTACCTTTAAAAGTGACTTGTTTTTTTTTTCCCTTGAAGCTCTCAGCACCATTTCTTTATCTTGAATGTACAGTGTTTTAACTATTATTTACAGTGGCGAGTTTCTATTTTGGTCATATCTGTTTGGGGTATGGAATGCCTTGTGTATGGATGGGCCTATTTTTTTTAGATGAGGAAAGTTTTCCTTGATGATAGCTTGAAAAATTTCTTCAGGTGTGGTATTTTGGGATTCTTGCTCTGGTATTCCATGAATACACATGTTAGGCTTCTTCATGGTGTCCCATAACTCTTGAATATTTCTCTTGTGTATCTTTTTGGCTTTAACAACCTCTTCCTTTGAGCTGGTTAATACTCTTCAAGGTCTGAAATTCTATTTTCTGATTCATTAGTTCTGCTGATAAGACTCTCTGTTGAGTTCTGGGTTGAATATAACTTGTCTTTTAGTTCAGTTTTAAACTCTGCTTAAGTCTGTTTTAACTGCTCTATGCCTGTTTTTGTTTCTTGAACTGTTTTTCTCAACTACTCCAAGTGTCTGTTGTGCTCCTCTTCAAAGTCATTGATGCAGTTATTTAATTCCTCCCAGATTTCCTTTTTCATAATATTGATCATGGTAATGATCATGTTTTGAAAGTCGTTATTCTGGATCAGGCTTTCTTGGCTATTTTCCGTGGATTTGTTCTGGTTGAAGTCTATCATTATGGGATTAATTCCTTCAGTGTGAGATTTGTTTTCTTGGGTTTTGTTTCTCATGGATTTGCACTTTGACTTTGGTATTGTCATTTCAATTCTTAAGACCTTCTTTCAATTTCTGTGTTTTTCACTGAACTGAATTATTTGGCCTGGAGCAGCTCCTGCTCCAGCTGGCTGGTGGGAGCTGGGACCAGTGGGTTGCCTGGCATTTGGGGGGTAGGCAGGGGAAGTTTACCTAGGTAACCGTGTGTCCTGGCTAGACTGCACGCATCCCGAGCAGGTGGGGAAAGGCCAGGGAAGATCTCTTAAGTTCTCTTTAAAAAAAAAAAAAATTACTAGCCCAGTTTGCTAAAAAAAAAAAAAAAAAAAAAAAAGTTGTATTTTTTGACCAAGTGTTGCACAATAGGAAGTTTTGATTCACTCTATTATTAGAATACTACAATGACATACTGTAACCCAAACATTTGATATGAATGAAAAAGATCAGGTTGATTTGATATTAATGCAGCCACAAATATGACAACATATATATATAATCTTTACATTTGTTTGTGCTAGGTTGTGAATCTGTAGTTAATAAATAACTATCTGCTACTTGATAAGTAACTATGTAAAACAGGTCAATTATAGCTTATCGATATCCATTAGATTTATCGATCTATGATATCTGATATAAAATATTCCACAAATTAATAGAGGAAAAAGAAATGATTTCTAGAAGTTGTTGACTTGCTCTTTTAAAGAGGGTATTAAAAAACACTGGATTTTTCCTTAGATTTGACAATTATAAAAATTGTAACAGAATGTAGATTAGAATACAGTTGTCAAAGACTGAATTTAAGGTATTTCACAAGACAGTGATGGAAGCGACTTCGGCTTGACATGGGCATGCTTCTTTAGTAGGAAAATCAGGCAAGTTTGACTTTATTGAAGTAAAATAGTTCTGTTGAACAAAGAATGTCTTGAATAAACATAGGGGTTGGGTGACAAACAGGTAGGAATTTTACCGACCATTGGAAACTTCTATTTTCAAAATATCACCCAAATCAAATTACTTCTGTGTACCATTATTTTGTTCAAGCTGCTGCATCTCTCCTCTGGGCCCACAAGTCTCCTGCTTAGACATTTATTCATTCAGTAACTCTTTTCAGCATGGTTGCCAAAATTATTGTTATTTTTCAAATTAATAAATCAGACTGTGTGAGGCCTTTGCTTGCAAGTTGCCCCTGGTATATGATCAAAGTACATAAGAACCATGTAAATAATTAAGGTTTTGCCATTCAACCACGTTTAGACTTCTTTTTGAAATTTTTTTCCATTCTTTTATTTTTGTAATGCTGCATACATGAATAAAATGAATTCATAATGTTTTTAATTTTTACCCATTAGTATCCCTCCTTCAACCTTGTGATCCTTCATCTCCCTTCCCAGACTCCATCTTATTTTCAAATCTCACTTGCACTGCCCATCTGTGTTTCATCTGTGTTTTGTCTTTGATGACATATGCCTGGCGCGCTCCATGTATCATAGATCATACACCACTCAAGAAATCACCCTCCTTTTAAACCCCATCAGCATTAATCCCCATTCTGTTCTCAGAGAGGTATAGATTATCTTGAGATCTTTCAGTTTTCATGATGAAATGTTGAGAAAGTCTCATGCAATTCTTACATAACTGTTTATATATGTATGTATGGATATGTGTGTGTATATATGTGTGTGTGTGTGTATATATATATATATATAATATTCAGTGTCACAACTATCAAGAGAATGGCCAGCAGCTGTTTGGTCATACCTAAGACCCGCTTGTCACAATGAAATATATTTTGGTTACTATAAACTAGAACAAGAAACTAATGAAGGTAAAGACACATGAAATGTCATATGACCCTGCTATTCAACTTTTGGGAGTAATCCCCAATACAGCAAAAATTCACCTCAATGGCACAAGCACAACCACGTTCATTGCAGCACTGCTTACAATAGCAACGTCATGGAATCAACCCAAATGCCCAACAGTTGACAAGTGGATAAGGAAAATATGGTACATTTATATAATGAAATACTTCTCAGCCATCAAAAATGATGAATTATGAAAATTGCCAGGAAATGGATGGAATTGGAAAAAAATTATATTGAATGAAGTATCCCAAACATGGAAAATTAAGTGCCGTATGTACTCCCTAATAGGTGGATTGTAGTACCAAACTCACGTGCAGTAATTCCAAAGATTATAAACAGGAGGGATGGGGAAGGAGGACCCCACCAGAAACAAGGAGAGAAGGGACCATGTTACAGCAGATGAAAATAGGCCACCATCAAGTAAGTAGTTAAACATCTGGTTAAGCTCACAGACTTTCCTTCCTGGTCACTTGCAACTGATGGGGTTTGATCTCACCAGACAGGGAGGACATAGAGTCTGGCAGATAGATGGTAACCATCCTACAAATGGGAGACTGACCTCCCTCACCATGGTCTCTTACTCTTATTCCATCTACCTTTGAATCTACTCTTATAATAAAACTCTATTTTAACAGCCTTTTATCTCTGGCTAGGAGGTGACATCTAATACCCATCAGGATGGAGCCAAAGGCAGTTCAGGAACAGCAAAACTGGGAAAAAAAACACAACAAATCATAATTCAGAACATTAGAGACCCTACATTAATCACGAGGAGACAGGCCAGCCTAATCTCTCCCTATCCCAAAGCTCAGGGAAATTTGCAGAAGAGGGGGCAGTAAGATTGTAAGAGCCTGAAGATGGGGAAGAGCAATAATATGCAAGATACTCCACACAAGTTAGGGCCGAAGTAATAAGGACTTTGTATGAACTGCACAATGACTGACATAGCATTGACCCCCCTTCCCCGAAGTCTAGTATGGATCACAGGCACTAGGATACTTAGAGACAGGGGATTAACAGCCACAACAGTGTTCCTATACTAAAGAGGAACACAAGAAAAAGCTCTAAGCAATTCTACTGAGTCCTTACACCTCATCAAAGAGAAGGACCCAGAGGGAAGTTTGACATGCACATTAAAGATGCTCCAGGGATGGGGGGGCACTGGGAGAAAAGGAGGGGGGAGAGGAAATGGGGGGAGAGAGCAGGGGATCCAGGGAGGGGTTGAGGGAGGGAGGGAAGACACATTTTCCAGGGCAAGAAGAGACTACAATCGTTTATCTGGGAAAACAATACACACAACTGCTTTGTGAATATCTGTTATCATACTTACAGAAGGCAAGAGCACTAGTACTCAACCTAGAAGCCCCCTTCTACAGTAGAAGAGTTTATTACTGAAAACCACAATCACAAAATGTAGAGAATAAGTTACTACGAATTTTTTTAGATGTCTTCCTCTACTTTAAAAACCTGTTGTAACAGTTTTAGCTTTCAACACAAAACTTGCAAATGATGTCTATTTGTTAAGGAATTTATCACACAAGCCAAAGGGATAGACTTCAGATTTACAGATGACATGCAAAATGTACTACGTGTTTGTTGTCCTATTTGGAATTTTATCCATGGATGGAAGAACCTGGGAATCCCCAGAGAAAACTGACTATAAATGAGCTCTGGGTTTATAGACCCAGCCTCAAAATATTAATGTAAAAAGCATTCAGGAGCAGCTCAGACATTACCTCAATATGTACTTGCATTCATGTAGATAAACACTACACATATACACCCATCTATAAACACACATGGATACATTTATGCACAAACCCCAAAAATACATTTATATGAAATTGAGGGAAAAAGCAAGTGTGAAGAAAGGATTTATGCCCTGTACTTTTGCAGAAGATATGAACTGACTGGTTTCCTAGGCTCCTGATTCTGGTTTGACCTCTCTTACTTTTATGGGATTTTTTTCCAGTAGATGCTTTTAAGAATAATATTCATAATGTATACAACTTTTAAAATATTTTATGTTTGTAGTATTCTCCTGGACAGTCTACTTATTTGTGCAACATATCTATTTCCCAGTTTCTTAATCCTTTTCCTAATCATTTACCATTTTCAGACATACTATTGAATTTTCTCATGTTCATTGTCTTCTCTCTGTGACCATCCCTAAACCATGTCCTGCTCCATCAACAAGATTGTGTACCTCTGATTAAATTTTTCTGCTCTTCTCCAATATATTCTAAACATTTAAAATAAACAATATATCTTAGATTATGATTAATAGAATTTTAATTCATGAATGAGTGTATGCATAAATTAGAAACTGACCTGGACACATCCCTTTGGCTGCCTTTCTCCTTCACCACCCCTCACGCCACCTTGCTCTTCTCCCCCCAACAGGACCCTAGGGGGTAGGATGGCCCTGCAGCTAGTGCGATTGAGGGATTCTGGTCCAGCCAAATATCCCTCGGGGCTGGGCGGGTGATGAGTGTCGAGGCCCGGACTCCTCTCATCACCTGGGAGAAACACACCAGGCCGGGATATCTGTCAAAGCAGGAACTCAACTTTATTGAAGTATATATTGAGTATATACAAGGATCCTGTTAGGGGGAGGAGAGCTAGGTGGTGTGAGGGGTGGTGAAGGAGAAAGGCAGCCAAAGGGTTGTGTCCAGGTCAGTGAGGGGAGGTTACAGGAGCACTACATCAGAGAGGGGAGGAGGGGGACAGAGATAAGTTTTAGAACTCAAGGACAGGTTCTGAAACTTCAGCCAGGCTTAGCAATTTCCAGCAGACCTCAGGCTTGGAGGCCCAACATGTGTGTTCCTGTTCAAAGTGGTTGATGTGGTTATTTAACTCCTCCCGGATTTCCTCTTTCATAGTATTGATCATGGTAATGATCATGACTTGAAAGTTGTTATCTTTGCCTGGATTTTTTGGCTATTTTCTGTGAATTTGTTCTGGTTGGAATCTATCATTATGGGGTTAATTCTTTTGGTGGGAGATTTGTCTTCTTGGGTTTTGTTTCTAATGGATCTGTGCTTTGACTTTGGGCATTGTTGTTTTGTCTTTTAAGACCTTTCAGTTTCTGTGTGTTTTTGACTGAACTTACTTATTTGGTATTACTACTCTTGGGCAGTTATTACTAGTGTTTGCCTTGGAGTTGGGTACATTTGTCTGTTGTTATTGTTATTTCCTAGACGAGTCTGTTAGACTGCTAGTACATCAATTAACTGAGGTTTAATAGATAGTGGGTGAATATTAGTATGCTAATGTACTTTTACAATTTAATATCTTGGTGATATGGGAGAGTGAGTGGTATAATCACTGAAGTTGTATATGTTTTGGGGGTGTATGAAAAAGTTAATCTACAGTGATTAATAATTGAAAGGAGCAAGATGGTAAAAAAGGGGGTTATTTATCTTTGGACTGTATGTAAAGAATCTCTCTCATGTGATAGGATGATTTTAGAGGACTTCAGATGTATGGCCTTCATCTCTCGAGCTTTGCTTGAGTTACCTTTGGACTCTGTTGAATTCTGAGGAGCAGTGTGTCCTCCCTGGACCAAGTGTAAGGGTCCTTGGTGGACTGGTGGGGCAGAGGGGCTGATGGTAATGCCAGAGCTCTTCACCTGGGACCTGGGCTGTGTCCGAGTAGCCCACCCAAGCTCGGGGCAGCCTGGGTATTTCTCAGGCTGGCTGGTGGGAGGAGCTGTGGTGAGCGGGTGATCTGGGGGCTGGTGGAACTTACCTGGGAAGGAGGACTACAAGCAAGTAGGGCAGAAAGGGCAGAGGATAAATGTATTTCTTGATTACAAGATAAATAAATTCCATGTAAGTCTAAAATGTCAAGAGCTATCTTTCACATAGTAAGTTGTCTGCAGGTAAGCCAACACATCTTTGTCTTTTACATATGAGCATTCATTTATATACTTATTCACTGGAATTCTTAAACACATTTAGAAATAAATTATTAGAGAATTATATATTGAGCATTTAAACTGTGAGCTACTCTAACATCAATAGACCTGGTTTAAATGTGAGTTGCTGCTAACAGACTCATGTGTTTGAATAATTAGCTGATGTTAATGTTGGGGAAGATTGTATCACTTTTAGAAGGTAGGTAATTGCAGGAGAAAGGGATGTCGTGAGGGAGGAGGGAGCTTGACACTTTATACCCTAGCTCTGCTTCTTCTGGCAGTTTGTTCTTATATTCCATGATTGAACTAAACTAACTTCTTCCAGTTTCTGATATCTGCCATGTCCTTTCCACCATAGTGGACCATATACCTTTTCGAATCCTAAGCTATATAAATCTCCCTCTCTTTTGTGTGTTTAAGTACTGTCTCAGCAGCACAGAGAAAAGTATCTGAGACACTACCTAATAGTAATTAATGCACACAGGTTTCTTTGGCTTACTATTTTACTGTAGGTGAGTATAAGAAAATGTTTTAGGCTGACAGATTACTGCTTATATTCAGTTTAGCTGAAAAATACTGAATAAATTAACCATATCACTTCTCAGTTTTATGCTGGAGGGATGGATCAGGGGTTAAAACTCTGCCTCACACAACACTTCTCAGTTTTAACTACTTAAAATGGGAAAACAAAACATAGATAACAGCATATACGCTTCATATTTGTCTTAGGAAATTTAATATAATTATCCATAGCAGTCATTTATCTAAATTTCTTAGATAATTATAGCACAAATGAACAGCTATTATTACAAAACATTTCCATTAAATTAAGATTGCTAATCCTGGGCATGCCTACTTTGGAAGTCTGGTTTCAGGTGGGCACAGGATTAGTAATGAATTCCTTATCAAATAATGTTGATGACCATCATTCCAATACTTGGCTATAGGGAGAAAAATTATTGTAGTCTCATGAAACTAAACATAACTATTTTCTAGGTTCAAACACTAACGAGTCCAAAAAGTGGATATGAACATGCATAGGTCTGTCAGATACATAAAATTCTTCAGGAGGTTATAATTCAGCTTAAAATTTTTCAGTTTACTGGCACCTAGAAATGTTCACTCACAATCAGGCTAATCTAATCTCCCCCCATACTAAGGTTTTGGGAACCTCACAGAAGAGGGGCCAGTGAGGTTGTAAGAACCTAAAGATGGGAAGGTTCACCACTGGACAAAACATTCCACTTAAAGCAGGACTGCTACATCCAAGATCTCACTGTATTGAGACTTGTATTTACCAGACCAGCATAATGACTGACATACCACCATGCCCCCGTTGACTATGTAGGATCTTAATTGAGATAAGAACATACAGTGGACATCTTGGGGACTAAAGTTGGATGAGTGAAGAGAAATGCTTCTATCAGTGGGGTGGCCCAAAGAGAGGCAACTTTGAACCCCCACAAGAGTAGACAAGCCAGAGTGAACCTTAGGATCCATAGAAACAGATAAGCAGGAGAGGGGAAGGGAGTGGGATGAATTGATGAAGGGAAAGAAGGGACATGGGAGGGAGAGGAAATGAAGAGAAGCAGGGATGAGTACTAAATAAGTTTGTGAAACTAAAAAATAAAATAATAATTAAAAATTGTGACTATTGGAAAATTAGTATAGTATCAGTTGGAAAGTATGGATTTGTTGAAACTGCTTGAGTTTCAAGGAGATCAAGGACTCATTCAGCTAGGTGTGCTATCAAACATAAAATATTTCTGGCTTGTTGACTGAGAGTTTCCTTCCTCCCTCCCTTCCTCCCTCCCTCTTTCCCTCCCTTCTTCCCTCCCTCCCTGCCTCCGCCCTTCCCTCCCTTCCTCCCTCAGTCTTTCCTTTCCTTTCTTCATTCCTTCCTTTCCTATTTTCCTCCTTCCTTTCTTCCTTTTTTTCTCTTTTTATGACAGTAATAAAGCATGACATAAAGAAGCAATTAAAGTACTGTGTTTACTGGATGTCAACTGCTAATTAAAAGACAGCCATATTTGAGCTACATAGTTACAAAAATGAGACAGATTAACTACACACATTATCCCACAATCTAGCACTGTACATAGTATATGAAAAAATGATTATTCAATGGTTAAATAGCCTTTGTTAAAGTACATTCACAGATGAACACATAAAATTCTCCAAATTAATCATTTCATGAATCTTGTTCTTATCTTGTTAACATTGATATTAAAATTAAAAATTTCATAGCATCATGATAGACACAAATGATAAATAAATAATGATGTGGCCTAGACATTACACACAGAGGGCAGACAGTGCCCTGGCCTAGACATTAGACATGAATGATAAATAGTGCTGTGACCTAGATATTTTCTAATAATCATGATAGTTTCTTCATTGCAATAATATTCTATTTTAAATTAATTTATATTTTAGCTTCATACATGTTATATAATATATTCTGGTCACCCCCTGTAGCAGTTTGCCTGCATGGTTGCTGATAAATGGTCATCTAATGGCTTAGGAAATGAGGGGTTTATTTTCTCTTATGATTATCTGGTTACACTTCTCAGTCTAGCTTGACAAGAGAGCTTGTGCCTACACCAAGGCTGAGGGAACTGGCCACACCATTTCCACGTAATGGCTGAGAGAAGGATGCTCCTTACTTGCCAGACCAGCATGTCTGGCCAAGTATACATAAGGATGCCAACTCTCACAACTACCTCTCCATTATTTATTCCAGGGCCTAATCCCACCCACCATGGGTGGGACCTTCCCCATGAATTAGACAATCTCCTGCAGGTTTTCTCTGGGCCTAACTCAACCACTAATTCTCTACAAATTTGCCCAGAGTTCAAACTCTCAACTGTCAAGTTGACACTTGTGCCCAACTATGACACCCCCTCAACTTCCTGAGCCTTCAACAACTGGTTTTATGTCTACTGGTTTCTTATGATTTTGTTTTGTGACCCACTGATTTTAACGAAGAATGTTCAATCTAGTAATAGTATGGCACTTTTTGTTTAGCCTATATAGCGCACCAGTGATTACAACACTGAAAACAAAATCTCTTCCTTCCCAATCAGCCTTCAACTCCCGTAAGTTCCTGAAGATGGTCAGGAGTCCACTGTCCCTCTCCTTTCTATGTCTGAATGATGAAGGGCTCAACCTTAATAGACCTTATGCAGATAGCCACAGCTGCAATGAGTTCCATGGCCACCCCATGTCCAAAACTGAATATTTCAAGGTAGCCCTCTCTAGATTCAAACTCGACAGAAACTCTCCTTTGGGGCAAAGACTATATAAGATAAAAATAATCAAATAAAGCAAAACACAACCCCCCATACTACAAGACATAGGGTAAAAAGAGAAAGGCCAAATATAGAGGAAATCACTACAAACAAAAAGCTTTCCATCCCTTTCAGCATTAGCCTGAAACTCTAAATAGCATGACCATCTTCCAGGTCGACATATACGACATAAATGTCAACTCTGGATAGGAATTACCTTCTACCTATGCACATCCAATGTGATTTTCACTTGCAAAAATCTAATGTTATTTTTATGAGCGGAACAGAGAGGACTTATATGTAGTTAATGTCCAGATACAAAACGTAGGTTTACTTCAATAAGGCCCTTAAATATTTACCATTTTTAGGTACAAGTAATTATTTGAAAGAGTTTGACAGTTTGATATTTGGACTACTTGATGATCAAACTGCATGACTTCTTGATAATTCAGAAAACTAGCAAGCAAAGTTTGAAACTCTGATGAAGTACTGTAGACAGAGGGTAAAGTTTAGTGAGAGACTATTTGTCCAGTACAAAAAAAAAAAGAAATTAATTAATTAATTAAAGTTAGAGCACCAATTCGATTTAACTATGTCAAGATATGTATTTGTTTCCCTTAAAAAAGGATTTGGCAAATAATTTTAACTATACTAGTCCGAAAGTGACTAGCAACATTCTTCAGCTTTCTTAATACAGATCCATTGCTGTTTGTTGCAGATTATCTTCCTGCTGCTAATGAATACATGGCAAAATAACTTAATAGGATGCTTTTTTGTTGTTGTTGTTGTTGCTTACAACTCTATTTGCAATTCATAGTCCTTTTTGGCAGACTAGCTCATACTAAAATCAAGAGCATAGAGAGCTTAAAGTATCCATGGAAAGAGCTGAGAGATGAAAACACTTTATCTGTTTCCACAGTGCCTTCATGCCAATGTGCCAAAGAATGTGTTTTGACACATTCAATAAAAAAAAGTAGCTTTTTTTATTCACAAGATTATGGAATATTCCTACCTTTTACTGGATAGATCTTCCTTTATCAATAAGCCAGTTTCCCACAGGTTTATTCAGCCTCTGTAACTATTCTTCACAAAGAACAGTTGAAGGAAGAAAAGTTTAGCTTAGAGTCTAAACCCTTAATTGCCAAGTGTAAAAGGATAGCACCTGTATCAAACTGACAAACTGTATCACATCTCTGCAAACACCCAGAAGCAGAGAGAACGAAAGCAGGAAAGGAAACCTGAAGGCCCACTCTCTCTCGCTACTGTAATGTGCTATCCCCCAGAAGGTATTACTTCATCAAGGTGCCACAACTTTCCCAAAAATTAACATTGGTTAAGGATTCAAATACTTGGCCTTGTGGGGTCAACTCACATTCAAATTATGACATCAGCTTGCCTTCAAGATTATTTACCAACAAGTAGATTGAGGACTCATTTAGGACTGTGGTCAGAATCATTCCACATTACCCTCACCCTTTCCCACTAGCACTGATTCATGTCTTTTTCATATTTAGTCATCTGGGATGGAATGTTCTCCTTTGAGACCTATAGAAGGTTGTGATTATATTCTTCATTCTCACTGAGTAACATTTAACTGCGTGACCTTTTAATACAAAGACAGCTACTAATGACAGCTAATGTTTTTTAGTTTTAAACAGCCCAAGCATGTCTCAAAATATGTAAGTATAATATTTTTTCATAAATTCAAAAAAAGTAGGGAAATCAGGAAATGTAAGACAATTAAGAAGAGAATCTTTGTGAATTAAGTTCCAGTTTATTCTGTAGTTCAGACCTGCTTAAATAATTAATACAAATAAAAATATATACTTGCTGAATTTTTCCTCTAAAGTTTACCAAGGTTTGAATATGAATGGAAACCTGTTACAATGTAACAGTGTAGATGTAACAATGTAACAGGGGCACACAGAGACCCTTGGGAGCCGGGATAAGCTGGCAAGGAGTCAACAGCACAGACTCCGGGAGTCAGGCAAGTGGCAAAGCAGGCTCTCAGGCTTGTAGGCTCTCATTTATTATAAGTATCGAGCTGCTTATATACCCCACCCGACATCCCATAAGTCCTAGCGTGAGTCTTTTCTGAGATGTCCTGTCTGGATTGATCCTCTCAGCCAGGCAGGCTTAACAGCACCAACTGTCTTTGCTCTGGAGAAGGTGTAGTCTCCCAAGATTTGTAGTCTCGCAAGATTGTATGCTTAGCCGGAGGGAGGAGTCTGAGGAGCCTCTCTGCATAGAAGCCTCTGTGGCACAATCATTGTCTGTTCCTTCTACAGAAACCAAAAGATCAAATGGCCAAGTCTGTACAGTTATATATCAGAAAAAACATTATATAAATCACAAAGGTTAACCACAGTCTATTCATCTGTTTTTCCCTTCGAGATTACTATTTCCCCATGTGCTCTGTGAGTAAATTTATAGGGATTTGCTAGTATTTGTATTCTTACTTTTGCCCTACTCTTCTCAAACAATGTTTGTCACAGTTATACCACAGGTGTCAACTTGACAGTTGAGGGTTTGAGGCCTGGGCACATTTGCAGAGAATCAGTTGTTGAGTCAAGTTCAGAGAAAACCTTCAGGGGATTGTCTAGTTGATGGTGAAGATGGTGAAGGCCCAGTCCATGGTGGGTGGGACAGGTTCTGGAATAAAATACAGAGAGCTGATTGAGAAAGTTGGCATCCTTATGTACAGTTGGTCAAACATGCTGGTCTAGCAAGTAAGGATCATCCCTCTCTCAGCCATTATGTAGAAATGGTGTGGCCAGTTTGTTCAGCTCTGGTGTTGGTGTGAGCTTTCCTGTCAAGATAGATAGAGAACTGTTCCCTTAAGCCCTTTGATGGTGATTTTATCAGCAACCATGCAGGGTAACTGTTACGATGTCTATCAGCATTTCTTGTGTCCTGAGAACCTTAACACAAGACTATGTGGACAATTAGGAAAACACTGCACTTGCCTAGGATGTGGGCTAAAGATGTGTAGGTATTCTGGAGGCCTAAGCAGTGCTAGATGCCTTCTTCACTGTTCTGTGACAGACACCCCGACTCTTATAATTTCCTTGCCTTCTTCTGGGAGGCCCCTGACACTGGTGCTGCTACCCACTCATTTGGACCATCCTTTCTCGGGGTCGTAGAGATAGTCCACATTTCTTCAGACAGGCTTTGTCTACTGAGCTCAAGTCACTCCACCTCACTTCCAGCATCATTCTCCAATATGCCAATGATCTTATTCTATGTAGTTCTTCTCTCTCAACAATCTCCATTCACTTTCTAAATTTCTGGTATATAAAGGGTGTTGCATCTCCCCTTCTAAAGCACAAATATCCTGGTCTCAATTAACTTATCTAAGATGCCTGTTTTCCCCCAACTGCACATAGCTTAACACTTAATTGTAAACAGTATCTACAATTTCTATCTCCCCCTCATACCAAGGAAGAAGTTCTTTCCTTTCTTCGTTTAGCAGGACACTTGCTCTCTTGGAGCTCTAACTCTGTTCTCCTTTCTTGACTCCTCTATGTGGCTTCCAAACCCCCCACCCCCTCCACACACACCCCTGAATCCCTAGACTCACATTGGCCCTGTTCACTCTTCTTTTCAAAATCTACGGAATGCTCGCTTAGAGGCTCCAGCCCAAACCCTGCCTAATCTCACTCAGTCCTTCCTATTATATACACATGAGTCAGGGAGGTAGGCATTAGGAGTCTTGGATCAATTTCAAGGCCCCACTTTTGCCCCGTTTGCTTACTTATCCAAGGAGTTAGATAAAACCAACAAGGGATGGCATCATTGATTATGTGCACTTTCTGTAGCCTATGTTCTCACTGAAGAAGTTACTAAGCCTACTTTACACCATCCCATGATTGTCTATTCTCCCCATTGCCTTAAGAATTTAGTAATCCATCATGGTCTCTCTAATCTCTCACACTACCAATTTCAATTTTTCTACCTCATTTTCATAAAGAACCCAGACCAACCTGGAATCATCTCCTCATCTCAGTTCAGCATCCCTTATTCCCAAACCAATGAACCTTACTCACTCATGTACAGACACCCTGGACAACTATACTCAGTGTGTGTCTCCATCTACTCTGTTCTCTTAATGGCTCTAATAACACTAATTTTTCCAAGTGTTTCGTGTGCACTCCTCTATTTACTCACCCAAACCCTTAGCAAGGACTACTCAACAGGTCCCTTCTATAAGCAGTAGACATTGGTGTCTCTTGTCTCCAAAGCTCAGATACTCTTTCCTCTCCCCAACTCTGTGGCCAGAGTATCACTCTCAGGTCCCCTATATGAAACCCCAATGGTACTCTATTGTGGTACAACTATGTCCTCTATCATTACATAACCTCTGATACTCTGGGCCAATGCTACACTGTTCTGTACTTCCCTAGATTTCTCTGAAGGAGAGGTTACACTCGTCCTCCAACAGACTAGAAGCCTGATACCATTTGACCCCTTCAGGAGAGACCTAGGACTTTCAGTTATTATCGGCATCACCTTGGCAATCTTAATTACAGCCACAGGGCTAAGAATGAGTGTCCTAAATCACAGCCTCCCTCTATCACAGCTATTTTCTAAGAAGATTGAAAAATTCAGTACAGGAATCTTCTACTACCCTTCACCTTCTATAGCCATAACTCAATTCATTGGCTTCAGTCATCCAAAAGAACAGAGAGACTCTTGACTATCTCACAGCAGAAAAAGGGGGCACATGCCGAATGCCTATTCTTAAAAGAGGAGTCCGTAGGAAGCAATGAAAATATACAAATTTGCTACACTTGTACAAATAATGCACTTTGTCAAATAATAATAATAATAAAACTTTTTCATTTCCTGTATTGTGGCCACAGTTATAAAAAGGCACTCTCTCTCTTTCTCTCTCTTTCTCTCTCTCTCTCTCAGTGCCTTTACCTGCAAAGTCAAGCCCCAAAAGTTTGCTTTCACAAGAAAATGGAAACCATATACTCAATAAGGGTAACTGTGAGTGATAATTTGTAATTTCATAAATAATATGTACAATTAGTTTCAACTTCTAATTCTCTATTTCTTCATGTATTAAGCAAGAATTTTATAAAAAGTCAAGAAAAAAACAAAGCATGAATCTTTAATTTTTAGATAAAGCTAGGAGCTATTGAGGACAGACAGGTGGTGAGTTCTCAAAACAAGACTCTAATATTGCATCTCCACAGGTGTAGAAGGTGAGAGCCGGGGATGCCTATCACATATGTCAGTAGTGAATCATTTCAGATTTTTCTATTTCTACAGCAGTTTAGAGACAATAATGTATGAAAATGTATTGTGTTGAAAGGAGAAATTAATTAAAATTGAGAAATTCATAAACATGGAGGCTGAGGAATTCTCTGGGGTGTCTGCCATGGTGCAATAGTTTCATTGGATTTCAGTTCTGAGTGGCATTCTCTTTCTCTCTGTGTGTCTGCAGACTTCTTGGGAAGGAAATGAACGTCCCAGCTAGCCTAATGCTTACAATTTTTTTCCCTAGTACCTGTTCAGGTAATCAGTGAGAAAACAATGTGAATGCTACTGCTTCTGTCAATTAAATTAGGTCAAAAGTGTAACAGCAGTGGAAAGAGGAGATCAGACAGTTAAGAAAAAGCCCAAGACACTAGAGCACCTTATGGTATGTGCAAACAATTCACTGCACAATTTCTGGAGAGAGCAAGCTCACAAACTGTTAAATACTGTTTTCCTTTGGGTAAAATTTTAATTAAAAAACCAGCATGGATGCAGATTTGAGATCCTCACTATTCAAAGACCGAAGAAAGCTGTCAGAATGTTAAAACCTCATTCTGTAACATTTAAAATAAATTTTGCATGTATTTAAATATGATTTGTTCAAAGTTTGAAAAACACAGTAGATTGACACAAGACTAATAGAAGACTGTTGCTTGTGTGCGAGTGTGGACGGACACCTTTAAAGAGTTGCTCCCATAGGCTTTAGTGACATTGACTATTTTCTGAGAAAATGATGATCATGATTAAGTGAATTGAAAAGTGTTTTTACATAATCTTATTGAATGTCTTCTTTCTATTTTTTATTTTTTTATTATTATTTATTCAATTGTGCGCGTGTATGTGTGTGTGTGCGTGTATGCATGCATGTATGTGTGTGTGTATGTGAGTGTGTGTAGAAGAACCACGGACGAATTCAGGAACCACCATGAACCGCCTCCTCCTTGTTTACTCTGCCCGGGGATTCACAGGCTCCGCCCTACCAGGACCAGAAACGCAGGCTGCCCCCGCTTCCGCCCGGCGTCTATACGTGGGGTCTAGGATCCGAACTCAGTACCTTCTGCCTGCAAGGCAGAGGCTTAACCCCTGAGCCACCTCTCCAGCCCCTCTTCTTTCTTTTTAAAGTAGGGACTGAATGAAAGAAAAAAATGAATCAGATGGTGCTAATAATACCTTAGCAATTTGCACATAACTATTCTATATTATGGAAAAAGCAAGATATAAGGTGAAAGACCTCAAGTCTGACTCATTTCTTTCCTTATTGAAAATATCTTAATCTGCATTATTGTGTTTCAAAACAACAATTTATAAATCCCTTATTGGTGAACATGCCATTAATGCTTTTTTACAGGTAAGATGTGTTTTAAGTAATTATAATGAAACAAGCAATTGTACCTCTTTTAAATAGTTTGTATTCAATACTACACTATTTGTGGAAATAAACCATGGAGCTAGTCAATAAGAATCAACTTTATTTTATTCTGTTCAAAGAGTCTCATTAGTGTGCCTAGAGAAGTATTTGTCATTTCCAAAAAAGCAATGCATAAGCACTGAATATAGTACATATATTCTGGAGCTTGTTATTCCTTTGATATTGTTGCTAACAAAAGCATTTTCTTACAATGGAAAGTGTAGGTAGACAAAAATTTATTTATATGAGTTATACACATACATAAACTAGGCATACAGATTTATGTTTTGTGTGACCCTTTTAACTCTCTGTACTTGCTGTTAAGTTGTATATTTTTCTGTAGGAGAACGTAACTCATGAGAAAATGACTAACATTGAAAACTCAGTTAAGTCTCAAAAATAGGCATTAGTTCTCAGTCATGACTCTCCTTTTGGGAAATCAAAGTTTTATTGCTGGATAAATTAATGTTTCAAATGTATGAATACAGATGCTGTTTGCAAATTTGTCACAATCTGTCTCCCAACAGAAGAATTTATACTGTATACAGTAATAGAAACCAGAAAACTGCATATTTCACTAAATTGCAGCTGTGTAGAGAAGATTTATGTGATTACTTTTTGTCAGTGAAACATATAGTGAAACACCCATTATTTCACAGGAGTATTGTAAATGGATACCATATTTTTATTTTTAAACTTATTCTACATTTATTTCACAAAATATACAACACCTTATTGCCTTAAAAAGTACCATATTAAATCTATTCAGCATAATTGCATTACCTCAAAAACCAGTTTATATTTAAAATACTGAACGGGATTTTAACATTCACCCTTGAAAGAATAATCCACACAATTTCTCTGACTAATATTTTCTTACACCTTGAAATTGTGCTAACAGTTGAAAATTAATTTTCAGATAAGCACAAACAATTATTCATTGATCATGAATGGAAACCAATGAACATTGAGGTTCTCAATGCAAGCATTATATGTAGGAAGAACTGACCAATTGCTTGTGTCAGTTCTTTAATATATGTGTACATATGTGATTTTCACAAAATCATTTTGGTATAAATTTTTTCTCTGTTATCATAACAGAAAATCCCAATAATATGCAAGTTGTCTCATACTGACATAGTTAACATATCTTCTTGAGTTGTTGTGTTAACATGGGAAAAGACAGACTTATTTTACCAAGAATCTTGACCTGCTCCCAGGTCTCATAATATTAACCTATAGATAAAACTGAATGACTGATGTCATGAGAACACTGACCCAAGGATGTCATAGCATCTAAGAGCTGTGAAGCGTTGAAATTGGAGATCTAATCAGAAAGTCATTTCCAGAGTTTGAAAGAAAAGCCAGAATTTATACTTTAAATCAAATTGAAACCAAGCTTTCAAAAATTAATTATTAAACTGTAGTTTGAGATGAAGCTTTCTGGGAAAGCTGGAAGAATAAATTGGGTCATAAATATTTCTTGCTCCAGTATCTAACAGAATAAATTAAAAATAGTAGTAAGGAGCAAAAAAAAGTGCATCGGATCATCCTAATGAAGAATGGTGCAAAATCAGGCTATAAAATCTAAAAGATATCACCTAAAGAAATAGAATATTCTTGTTTTAGAGAAGGGTCTCATTTCTCATCCTAAGATCCATTCTCCAGAGGATGGACTCCCTAGAAAACAGAACTATGGTGACTTCTCAATGTCATTAGTGTGGAAGAAAGGACCCATTAGAGTTTCTTATATTTTCCTTTGTAATCTTAAGTAAGGATTGAGACATCACAGAATAGTGGAAACTGATATAGTGAGGGATATTACAATCTGAATGCAAGAGTAAAGTAGACATGATCACAGTTAAAGATACATTTTTAAAAATGACAAGAATTTTTAAATGTCAATATTATTATATGAAATAAGATGTAAGCTATATCAGTAGAACCACATAATATGGGGAAGCAAAAACTATATGTTTTCATAAGGAGCTACTTTTAGACTGCAAAAATGAGGTTTAAGCAAAGTTATTTAACTGAGAATGATGTAAGGGAAAAATAGTTCTAAAAAAGTACCTTCTCTATGTATTAATGATATTTATCTCATGCAATCAAAATAGAAGTAGGTTGAATAACACAGAGACAAAGGTAGTCAAGACATTAAGATGAGAAATGAAAGGAGGAGAAGAAAGAGCAAGAAAAGAATGAAATAACAACTTAGCATGTACATTGGCATCAGCAGAAGAAATGTGCACCCAAGTGAACTTGGTAGTGCTTGCCTACTACATTAAAGCAAGGGGGTACTGTGGCTGGATTTTCATGACTTTGAGGACAGCCAGAACTATCTAATAAGATTTTCAGTAACAGGAATAAAAAAGGACAATTAAAAAAAAAGAAGGAACAGAGGAAGGAAGGAAGGGAGGGACAGAGGGAAGGATTGAGGGAGGGAGGGAGGGAGGGAAGGGAAAGACAGAGAGAAAGAGAGAGAGAGAAGAAAAGAGAGTAAAAGAAGGCAAAATTTGAAGTCTTCCTTTTTTTCTCTAATAAATACCTTGATTCAAGTGAAACAGATGCTCTTCATTAGGAGAAATCAAGAAAACAAATTAAAAACTCAGCATCTAAAGTGTATTTTTATAGCTTAAAGATAGTCTTTCTTGGAGATCTGAAGTGCTCTTTTTATTGCTGACATATGTTAGACAGCTGTGATGATATATTCTTCAGAAATAACATATCTTTAGCTTATATTATCATATTCAAAATCATAGGATACTCATACTCATACTTATATAGAGACATATATTGCATTAAATGTGAGGCAAAATAACAAAACAGTATGACCTGGACAGAAATGCTACCTCCCTCCTTAAGATTTGTCTTTAATTGGCATAGAGAATACAAAGAATCAAGCTGCGTTTTCTCTTTAGAACTGGGATTACAAGTGTGTATTACCTGAACTGATATTTTTATGTCTTTCAAGACCAACACTTATTGAATGAGCTATCTTCCCATTCCGCTCTTTGTTTTTATTAGTGGTGTTTGACACATCTTTTAATGCTAAAATCATTAAAGACTCTAGTGCTCTTCAATTTATGTAATTTGTATCTACAGATATTGGTGTTTAGCTAGATGTGTCAGCTTACAATTGAGGGCTCCAGCTCTGAATACATCCGGGAAGAATTAGTTAAGCCCTGATCAAGTTTACAGGAGATTGTCTAATTGATGAGGGAAAGAACCAGCTGTGATGGGTGAGACATGTCCCTAGACAGGTGGATAAGATGGAAGATGATTGTAGGAATTGAGAATCATTTGGCACACAGACATGCTGTCTGGCAAGTGAGGGTTGCCTTTCTTTCATAATAACTTTGGATATGGCACTGATCAGAACCCTCTCATTGATGGTGGAATAAACTTTTTTGGCAAGCTGTGCTAAGACTGAAACTGCATAATCATAAGCTAAAGTAAAACTCCTAGTTTTTCTAAAAGCTGTAGGTCATGAACTTATCATCAATATGCCATCTAACTGAATCAGGTATTTATTATCTTATTTATTGCATTGGTTGTTTCATAATTATGTTATAAATCTGTGGCCTAGAAAAGTTGCATAATTAAAACATATATAGACATACATTGCATTAAATTTATCTATATTTCCAGGAAAACAAAGAGTTAATAAGAAGAGTGTCTATTTTGTCTTTAAATTGTCTCTAAAATAACTGATTTAATAGAAACAGTTTCCGTAGTCAATCTACTGCAAAATCTCTACTTGAATTAGCTGGGGGAATTGAACTTATACAGATTAAAAACTGGAAAGGAAATATCCATTATGTTTAATACTAAAGTAAAACTCAATGAAAGCTAGATTCTCTATATTATACCATGAGCAAACGTTGATACATTGGAAAATATTTGTATCACAGTGTTCATTGGGCTGGAAGTCATCTAATACAATATAAATATTAAACCAGATTAAGTTTATATTTATACTTATCAGATATGTCTGAGTAAAAAAAATGTTATTACTTTAATGAGGCTAAAAAGTTTTCTGTAATTCAATTTCTTTACTTGAAAACTAGAATTGTCCATGATAAGAAATATTCTGCTATTTTATTCTTTAAGATGAATTGATAAACTCACACTTACCCTTTTTGAAAGATGTTTAAAAAGTCTAAATTAATTCCCACAATTTGTCTGTCGGTTATTCACTAGTGAAAGAGAATCACTCAATGTAAAATATGACTATGTTAGCACATGACTCAGATATATACAACAAAAAAATCTCCAAGGCAGCCAAAATTCCCGAATCCTTAAGTGCTTTTGGTAGAATCATCCTATTTTTTTTCATTAAAATAAGGAGTGCTGAAATGTAGAGATTTAATAAAATTCACACTTTTAACCCATTGTCAAGAACATTCCTAAATGAAATGGGTTCTTATTTATCTTTCTTTCTTTGTGTCAGTTGCAAGGATGTTATCTAGAGAATTCAATGTTTGCTAATATTTTTGAAAGATGTTACTTCAGTTGTACTAAAGGAACCATTTTAATGACCAACAACTTTGGCATCATTATTGCAGTGTCTTATACTGGGATATGGCAAATACAATCTGATGATGAAATAACTTTGATCTTGCATATTTCCTTTGAAAATATTTCATTTGTTCTAAAACAAGAGAAAGAAACACAGAGGGAAGGTGCACATGTGCATCCCAAAGTGCACTTGTGATGGTTGAGGGCAATTTTCCTCCCACCATATAGGTATTGTAGGAATGGACCTTAGGCCACCAGGGTCTGGAGCAGATGTCCCACATGCTGTACTATCTTCCAGGCATCTATTTTGCACAGTTCATTTGTTCTTGCCATTTGTATTTTATGCATATTAATTTTATTTCATTTATTTATTTTTTCTTTTATTCTCTGACAGTCTTATACACAAATACAGAGATTCTTTTGTTTTCACATGTTACTGCCAATTTCCATTCCCTCCTATCCTGAGCAATTCTTATAACACATAGTCATTGCATACTATTGTGGACAGCATTTTTCCCCCAATCATACAAGCTCAATAGGTACCCAAGTCCTCTCCTTCCCTCCACCCCTTCTCAATCCCCCCTTGCATTCTCCTCCCTCCTTTTTCCCCTTCCTGTCTCCTCTTTCCTCCCTTCCCTCCTCCCAATACCTCCCTTTTCCTCCCTCCCATCCCCCGAGCATCCTTTTGTGTGAATTCCAAACCTCCCTCTGAGTCCTCCACCCTAGTGAGATGTAAGGACTCAGCAGCATAGCCCAGAGCCCTTTCATGGGTTCCCTGTTAGTGTGGGAACTCTGTTATGACTGTTAATCCCTTGCATCTAAGGATCCCACTGCCTGTGATCCATGCTAGACATTGTGCAGGTCACGCAAAAGTGGACAGCATTTTTATTCAAAAAAAGCATTTTCATATGGCTTTATTTAAATCCTGGATGATGATGAAAAATATTGAGATTCTTGCAGTCTGGATCTTGAAGAAAAGCAAGGATGGTATTTTGATATTTTTCATTTTATTTTGAAAAGAAGCCATGAAGGAAAAGAGGGGAAGAAGAAATGCATGCATCTGCAAGTTCTAGTACATCTGCATGTTAAACCAGAAAGCAGACATGTCAGGTGCCTGCATTGTCTCAGGGGAGAGAAGTAGCCTGATAAAACAGCTGCTTAGTATAGACACAGTATTCTGCTACCTGGATCTCTCATTGTTTCTTCTTCATGCATTAGCCTATAAGATGGTCCATCATACTATTATTTTTTCCCCAATCATACAAGCTCAATAGGTACCCTGGTCCTCTCCCTCCTTCCTCCTCTCCCCATTCCCCCTTGCATCCTCCCTCCTTCCCCTTTCTTTCCCCCCTAGCCCTCTGCCAGTGCCTCTCCCTTCCCCCCTTTCCCCCAACGCCAAACATCCCTCTGAGTCCTCCACTTTTCAATACATTGGACTTTGAAGAAATTTATTATTGGTGGTATGTTATGTTTTTATTTGCATTCTTAAAATCAGAAATGAAACTAAAAGAATCTCTTTTTAAAATTTACTTGAAATCTTCAAATAATGGCAACTAATAAGTAAAAATGAAAGAGCAAGTAATGAACATTCTATAGGAGTTAAGTTGTACATAAGTAAAAATCATCTAGACAAAAAAATCTAAAGGTTTCTCTAATATATATTATTGATTGTCTTTGCTGGCATTTCAGTTGTTAGATTTGACAAATTATCTCACCATGATTTCATTATTTTTCTTGTTTTTGAAAATTATGGCTTATAACTTTCCCAATATGGCAATCAAGCCATGTAAAATTAATATTTGGTCACTAATTTTCTCAAACATTATTAAAAACTTAATTAAATCAGTTTTAAAAAATTATTGTTTTTCAAATAATTCTGACCCTT
Organism: Typhlomys cinereus; assembly: GCA_023101885.1. NCBI lineage: Eukaryota > Metazoa > Chordata > Mammalia > Rodentia > Platacanthomyidae > Typhlomys > Typhlomys cinereus. Next base: position 6,081,890 of record JALPQD010000019.1, read on the forward strand.
TGTCTTATTTACATGAAAATTTACAATTTTATCTGAAGAAAGAAAACTTAAGAAAGGGAAAAGAACCTGTCATGATGATATGCATTAAAGTTTGACTTTTAACATTAGTCAGATTTTACAAAGATTTTGGCAAAAACATCATTGTGAATATCAAACCCATGTGCTCACCATGGGAATCTCCCATACCTTCTTCTTACATTCCTCTGTCTGCATTCTCTGACTCATTTCCCTCCCTTACATGCATGAACCTGACACAATTGTGTAGTGCCAGTTACATGTTTGTTACACAGTAAAATCATACAAGTGTCAGCTTTAGATTGGTTATTTTACTTTTCTTTTTTTTTTTTATTGTTATTATTTATTCAACTGTGTGCATGTGCGTGTGTGTCTGTATGTGTGTGTGTGTGTGTGTGTGTGTGTGTAGAACCACGGACGAATTCGTGAACCACCATGGACGCCTCCACCTCCTCCTGCCCCGGGATTCACAGGCTCCGCCCTACCAGGACCAGAAGCGCAGGCCGCCCCCGCTTCCGTCTGGCGTCTATACGTGGGATCTGGGATCCGAACTCAGGACCTTCCGCCTGCAAGGCGGAGGCTTAACCCCTGAGCCACCTCTCCAGCCCTTATTTTACTTTTCTTCTGCAAATGGTAAACTACCTTATTCTCTATTCCTCATACAAAAAAAGGATAAAAATGATTGCATTAATAGAAAAAAATCTCACTTATAAATGGATTTGAATGACACACAGCAGGTAGACACGTGCAGCTTAAAACTGCTTTTAACCTTTCATCTCAATGAGCCTATGTTTTAGAGTCTTATAATTCTTCTATTTTATAAAACCATCCTCTTAGTAAAAAGATTAAAAATTGAAGCCAATATTTTTCAACTGTGACGCACTGAATCCAATTACTCACAGCAACTAAAAGCAGAGTTTATTTTAATAGGATTTGCAGTAAAACAAGGCATATAAAATCAGATGCATAGGCAAAGGAGTTTTTCATCTTTAATCATTAAGCTACCAGCACAAATTGAGCCCGGAAGTTATTTCATTCCCAAAGGAGATCAGAGATTTAAAGAATTCAGGGGGATTAAACATTCTTGTTCAATTGAACACAGAGAGTGTCTTGAGCTTTCGATCATTAAAACAGTATTTTCAATATTTAAGTTTGGATGCATATACCATAATTCTTATTTTCTTTTCTACAATGAAATTTCATAGTTATTTCCAGGATTGACATTAAGAACATAGCAAGTGATTATTTGCCATCACAAAATATGTTAAGTACAATTTTAAATATATTTAAAGCAAAAAACATGTTTCTGTTCAAAGTGCCCTTCTTCTAAAGACATTTCTGTGTTTTGAAGACAATTATGTCCTGTTGACCTTTAACCTTATACATTTATGCTAAGGGAAAAAGTTAGGAAAGGGAGAAAAAAAATCATTTTATCATATAGTTTCTGAGAGTAAGTTTTGGTGAATCTTTACAGGATTTAGGAAGCAAATCACTCATATTTTCAAAGACCATATACTCGATGAAATAGCATAAGCATTCTTTCAGGTCTTTAAATAGCTAGCTACCTATCCATTTATTTCTTTCATTTTAGCACAATATGTATTATTGACAGACTTCTCTTTGGGAGTTCTCAATTAACAGATATGTAGATCATATAAGGACTGTTGTCATGGGACCAGAAAGGAACCTACTCTCAGGCTGATGAACTGAGAGCTGTTCCTTGGAAACCACATGTGAGAAGGTATGAACTGACTTCTGATCTGAGACTTGTCCTCTGCCCTATATTCATGTACCTTGATATATTGATACGTTCCCTGTGTGTGTATGTGTGTGTGTGTGTGTGTCTTTGTATCTCTGCTTCTCTTTCTCTCTCTCCTCTCTCTTTCTCTCTCAGTCTGTCTCTCGGCCTCTCTGTCTCTCTTTCTCTTTCTCAGAAATACGATTTATAAAAACGAATTGCTATTAATTCACTTAAAATTCATACATTGGCCAGGAAAGATAACTGAGGGGCTAAAATCTTTGTCTCACAAGCAAAACAACCTTAGTTCAAATCCCCAGACAATATATAAAATGCTAGGCAGAGCTGGCAAGCACCCTGTAATTCCTGTCCTTGAAGGCAGAGCCTGGGAACTTTAGATCAAAGCAATAAGGAGGTTTAGTACAAACCAATCATTCCCGAAGTCACCCTTGGGACTGCACAGTCACACACATATTCAAGTGCATTTTTGCATACAAAAAAAAATAAAAATAAAATAAAGTGTATGTATTGAAGCCGGGCCTAGTGACAAACAACTTTAATCCTAGCACTTGGGAAACAGAGCCAGAAGGATCACCATCGGTTCAATGTCATCCTCTTTACACAAGAAATTCCTGGTAAGCCTGGGCTACCAAGTGAGACATTATATCAAAAACAATAAAGATTTAAAAAAAGAAGAAAAAAATGAAAAAATGCAAATATTAAACATTGTTTAACAGTTTTTTAATTCATAGATTGATTTATGATTAAATCATAGACAATTAAACTTTGAGCTTTCTTAATGTCTAAATAGATTTTGGAAGCAAAATGCACCTGAGGAAAGTTGGTTTTGATGAAGAAAGCAAGGCCCGAGGCTTCCTGTAGGTAGAGATGGGAAGTGTTGAAAGAATCCACTGACAAAAGAGGTATAGAGCACCTGCCTTTGCTAGCTAAAAATAGCCATGCTCTAGGCCCAGTTCTGGGTGCATTACAATTTTTTTCTCATTTACTTTTACAGTTCAATATATGAGATAATGTATCAGTTATTGTATTCTTTCTGCAAGTAACAGAAAACAGTAAGTCAAATTGGCTTAAATATTAAAGAAATTTAATATCGCAAAATAATTGGAATTTCAGAGATAAGGCCGGCTTTGAGCACTGTTTTGTCTGTGTCCCTTGTCACCAGAAGCTCACAGCATCTCTTTCCTTCGCAGTTTAACTCTTCCTCCTCCTAGAGCAGGGTTCATGTGGCAAAGCCATCACCAAAGAAACTTAAAATAATTGAATCTTTGCTCTCCTGCCTTTTTTTTAAGTAAAAAAGAATATCAATCGTGGAAGATTTATCTTTCAGTGTTTGAGCTGCTGAGAAGACAGATTCATGTCTGGATGAATGACAGACTTCAGAAAATGCCATAGATTGATTTAGGATAACCAAAATCCATCCAGGCCACAGGGATGAAAGAAGAGTCTTGTGGTAACACATTTTTAGGGTGGGTAGCTACTTGAACGTAACTAGGAATAAAGAAGGGAATTAAAATGGATGAAAGTTAGCCAGTAGACAGTTCACTAGAGAAAAGGATTTTTTGCATGACCATTCTATTGAATGCTGTATTTAGATGTATGAATATATTACAATTTATTTTGTATTTTCATCTAACAATCATTGATTCTCATTTTACCATTATGTGGTTTTTAATGCTTTTTTAAAAATTTGCGAACCTGAAAAATATAGAATAGTATCATGTAAAACTATTCTATTATGTGAGCTGGGCCATCCAACATCTAAGAAAGATTTGTGTTGTACATCTCAGTGGTCTTGTTTTTCAGAAGTAGTACTCTGTGTCACCAATACAATAGATAAGGTCTAGATAATACTTAGACCTTATGTTTGGATGGTTCTTTTTTTAATTATTAAGACAGAATTTATTGGAGGAGAGAGAGAACAGAACTCACAGATTCCCATATAGAATTCATGAGGGACAAGGAACTAGAAAAGAACCACGAATTCCAGACATGGAATTCCACAAGGGGCAAGGAAGCCCTTTTGGATGGTTCCGTGTAACAGTGCTCTATTGGCCAGATTCATTCAACCTTGTCTTCTAAAGTAGACCAGACACTACCATTGATTTAAAATTCTCTGTTCCAAGAATTACAAGTTCTAATATGAAGCAATTCCGATGTATTCACAAATATTGGAAGGATCAAAGGGGTTTTCTAGACTATCTTTTGACAGCTCTAATTCCATTCATAAGAATGGATCTCTGATTAGATTAATCTAACACTTGAATATATCCAGAAAACCAGCACACAGACAATGGCAGTTTTATTACTTTTCTAAGTTATAACAAGTTTTGCCACACATATGTACTTTTTTCTATTTATTTCAACTTGAATGCTGTATTTAGATGGATGAATATATTACAATTTATTTTGTATTTTCATCTAACAATCATTTATTCTCATTTTACCATTATGTGGTTTTTAATGCTTTTTTAAAACTTGCAAACCTGAAAAATATGGAATAGTATCATGTAAAACTTTAGCTTTCGAATACCTTTGCTAGTGGTACTAAAAATCTTATATTTTTGGTTCACTGGATGTAATATGAATTTGTATGTATATTTCTTATTGATTTTCAGAAATTATTTGATCTCATTATTAATCTTTAGCAAATATTTTTACAGAGCCTGGATTTATCTTTCACCTGTGGGGTTTAATATATAGATTTTTTTAAGTTTAATGCATTCAAATTTATTAGTATATTCATTGATTTATTATCCTGATGATTGTTTAGTTTATACTATGTTCTTTTTGCATATTTGTTGGCAAAAATAATTCCTTCATGTTCTTTGAACAGCACTCCATGTTCCCTGTGCAGACACAGAATATAAATCCTGGGTTGCTCTTTACATAAGCCATTCCTCAGGGTGTGTTTGTATCAAATCCCTTCAGATGACGAGGTCATATGTCCTTCTAGACTGAGTGCAGGCTTGCTCATCGCTCATCAGAGAAGAAGAAAATCTTCCCCCAGCTCAGTGTTTCTTAGGCTCTATATCACTGTTCTGTTTGATTACTCTACTCCTTCTGCTTGTTGGACCAGTCTCCCATCTCCAGGAAATTTGGATGTGAGTTTCATGGTAATGTAAACAAATATAATGCTACAGTTGATGAGTGCTACACTATGAGTGTTTCTTTGTCTCTGCATGAGGATTGTTATATCTTCTACCTGAGATAATTTTTCTCTTTTACCTAACTGACAAGCAACATGGAATGACAGACTTTTTAAAGTTGTGGTGTTTCCAAGCACCAAAGCCATTCCACGACCTTCAGTACTTTACTTGGCATTTAACAACGAGAAAGAAACAATGAGTAACACAGTGAAAAGAGTGAACTGCTATAGTTAATATGTGATTTAAAAGAAACTAGGGATTGGAAGTGCGCTTGTGAGAGTTCACGTTCATGATCTTGGACTCCACTATAAATAGTGTTCTTCTATTTGATGGTGCTAGACTTAGAGATGAACATTTCAATTCCTACAGATCTACTTATCAATTATGTGATTAAAAAATGCAATAGAAGGCTTGCATGTTTGACAATGTCCCTATCACTGAAGTATATTTAATGTTTAATGTACAAGTTTATAGTGATATGTATTGTATGTGTAAGATGTGTTATATTTTGCATTGTGCTTTACAATAATGCACACTGTATTGAAAATCCGAAAATGAAAAGATGAATAAAATTTTTCATTTCTATATATAGCCAAATGACATGGTTACCACATACAAATAGAGATAAAAATCTTGATTATGAGGATACAATATCAGTTAAAATGAAAGTCATCACTTTATTATTTCTTCAAACTACTAGAAAACAGAGATAGTCCTTGTTTGGATGCTGTGTATAAAGAAAAAGACATGTCCATGTAAGCATATATTACTATCATCTCTACAATTTCCCAATGAAAGAAGAGAGAAAAGTGGTGTGTGATAGTGGTAACAATGCTGATGGTGGTTGCGTGTGTATGTGTGTGCGTGTGTGTGTGTGTGTGTGTGTGTGTGTGTGTGTGTGTGTTTATCAGAGGGCACTCTATGTCCCTATGGAGAACCAAGGGATGAATTTGACGATCTTCCTGGATTGCTTCTACCTCCTTTTTTGTTTCCTCTGGGGTTTCTCAGGCTTTGCCCACCATATTAAACCCGACCTGTAGGCTGTTGAGGGAGTAAAGTGATCTACAGCATATACAGCTGTTAGTTCTGCCAACTACAATAAGAATTGTCCTCACAATGTGACCCATATGATTGGGGAAAGATACCGTTTTCTGATTGTATCGATGGCCCATTCTGCAAGGATAGAGTTCATACCTGATACTGCATACTTAACTGATATTCCATGTATAAAGTCATAGGCCACTGGGGGAACCAAATTATGCTTTTTTGCTAAATGAATGTGATATTGCTTTTCTATAAACCCATAAATTAGTACAGCTTCAGTCTTCCATTGAAAATCCTCTTTTCTTGATAAATTGCAGTTAATGCAGAGAACCACAATGGCTCAATATACAGAGAATAAGTGATTATGAATTGCTTGGTCAAAAATAAGACATCTGAATTTTCCCAGCACTTTGAAGAATAGAGAACATCGTAAAAAACTGAATATAAGAGCCTACTGGCTGCTGAAATGGCTCAAGGCTAAAAACTTTGCAATGAAAACAGACAGAACAAGTTCACATCCCACATAAAAATGCACAGAAGAAATGTTGTCCTGTTCTTCAGTCCCTCAAAGGTAGAGACTGGGAAATCCCAGAGCAAAGCAATAAATTGGTTGAAAAGTCCAGGATTATTCCTGAATGTCAACGTTGGGCCTCAAGAGGAACATACGGTACTTTCTTTCATATATAAACCAAACACACACACACACACACACACACACACACACACACACACACACACACACATGTGCAAACAAAAACAAACAAACAAACAAACAAAAGAATGGAAGACTCAAAAGTTTGGGAAAAGAACCTACCAGAGTCATGTGGACATGCTAGGGTTATTATATTCAAGAACTCACAGCAGCTGTGTTTATGCGAGTAAATCTCAATAAGTTTCTCTCTGCTGGAATTTTAAGGAAGCTCTGCTACTCTCTCAGTGAATACTTTCAGTTAGTTCTTCCATTGGGATGTGCACACTTGATTCAATGTTGTTGCCTCTGGTATAACACCTACACTGAAGCAAGTGCCTCATCACATGATAATGCAGTCAATCTTCATTGAACTCAGTGTGTCACAAGCACAAATACACACAAATATCCAATGGGTTAGGAGTGAAATTTATAAAGAAAAAAGTTTGTGATAGAAGAAGGAAGGAATAAGAAGTAAGAATTTGTAACAAAAATGAAAAAGACATTATATATACATGAAATTGCAAATAATATAAAAAAGAGCGTAAAAGGAAACACCACTTTACATTTATGTGAAACCAATCAGCTACTCTCGATACTTAGAAATGATGTAAGAAAAATTTTATGGTATTTGTAATGGTTACCTTCTAGGATATCTTCCAAATATGTTTCGCATCAAAGATTTGTGGTGCAAGTCATAATTAAGTTAAAGCAGATTCATAAACCATTACTTGAAAACAGAATTTTAAAAATTCATTATTTTGATCATAGAAATTAAGATGAAATTATCAATGTTATTATATTTTGATCAATCTTTAATACCTGGGGATACAAAGGTCAATTTTCCAAATATTTGTATGGATAAGTAGACCAACTTGACAGTAAAGCTATTATTATAATAATTAAATGGATTCATTAAAAATTTTGCAAGGTAACTTTGACTGCAATACCCTAAAGTGTATGTAGTCAGAGATGCATCAATTTAATAAACATAACAGCAATGATTACTAGTTAGAAGTAAAATTTAAAAAGGTAATTTTCGTAGTGTTTTGCAAAACAAGTCCAGATTGTTGACGAGAGGACATGTGAAGGCTTCTTTTCATACAAAACAATAAGAAAATTTAGAATTTCTCAGCTATATAAACAAGTATCCATCACTTAAGACTGCTATAACTAAGGCATATATATGGAATGTATACTACAAAAAATTACTCTAAGATCCTTAACAATGTATGATAGGGTTCTTGATGTGTTTCTTTTCAGAAAGAACATTAGCCTGAACATTTTTTTATTTTTTGGTACTTGACTTCAGGGGTAAGGGAAAACATTTGTTTCTACTATAAACTAATCCTATAAAATAAAAAAGTCCCCAAATTATACCAGTCACATAAAAAGCTTCTAGCAATTCAATGAGGGGAAAAATAAACAATGAAGTGTTAATAGGTGCTGCCTTTTTTTATAAATGAAATGGAATTATTAAGAAATTTCCTTATTTAAGAATATAGATGTTATACATTTTATTACACTTTTTAATGCTTTCTTTTACTATAAATTATTTGTCAAAGAACCATGACAGTTCACAAACTTTAATTTCTTTATGGAAATTGAGACAAATATATAAAATTGTTTGAATTTGATTTAAAATTTGAATACTTTTATTCTTAAATGACCTAAATATTTTGTGCATTTTTATACATAATTTAATATTTAAGCTACACTAATAGTTGGGAAATTAGCTACATATTTTACTAGACAGCACCTCAAGCCATTGTTTCTAATTATATTTTTAAAGCTGTTGCTAATTCAGTTTTCCATTTTTAAAATTATTTCTGAAATTTAATTGACATCTTAATGAATGCAAATCTTTTCAAATCATTTGAAAGTCAGTCAGTTGCATCAATTTCCATTCATGTTTAAAGGGAAAATGGTAATAATTTTAAAAGTTTGAGAAAATAGCACTAATTTTCACATAGACTCATACTGTTTAGAAATGCAGTTTGGTTGTGCGATTGTTCATACTAGGAAAATACCTTGAAAATTATTCCTAAAATGTTGATGGGCTACTAAATGTTAGTGGATTACTCAAATCCATTGGAAAATAGCAGAAAGAGAATGTCATAATGATATATTTTTGAAATACATATAATTCACTTAGGTATTTATCAAGTTTATAAGAATATAAATATTTCAATTTAAGGGTCTTCATAAATATTAGCAATTCACCTTGTAAAAATAAGGCCATTTGAGATTCATTTTCTTCTATAAACAGTTCTGTTTTATTATATATTTTGATGAAATATAACACAAAGGACAAATATCTAAGAAACATAATTTGGAAAAACTTATTGAGATCCTGAATTCAAATATATTTTACAGATTTAAACAGTAGAACATTTTCACACTTATAGAGTTAGTTTCATTTGACATACATGTGCAAACACATGCACACACATATAAATTCAGTGACTACATATGCACATGCATACAAATGCATACCTAAACACACATTGCACAAACACACACTATCATGCACACATAATTTCTGGCATATGCTTTTAGTGTTTCATGAATTTATCAGCTTGAAACTGATATGTCTAAAATAAGATGAATAAAAATTTGTGAAATATTTTTTAAATTATATAGCAAGCAATCCAAGACTAATTTATGAATAGCTTTGACAATTTTAGTTTGTAGAGCAGTTCACATCTATATAATTTGGCATTATAAAGGTAATGACACAACTTAACTTTATAGTTGTGTGCACAATGTCATTTAGAGTCAATCAATTTCATTTTTAAACGGGGCTCTTTTTTTTTTCCTTTTCTTTCCTGAATTTTATTCTACTACTGAGTGCAATGCTGGATTCTTATGATGGAAAATTAAATGAGAATATTGTTTTTCCCTTGAGCACACCCAAATTAATTTCAGAGTATGTAAACGACCTATGAGAAATGTGTGAAAGGAGAAAAGTGCTACATTGACATCTCAAAACCTTAATTTAAAATCTGAAGTTCTGAAGTGCTTTAAAAAAATCAAGAGAGGATACACTTTGAAGAATAGGTAACTGAGCTAAGGAGACAGTTAAATTAATTAAATGACTAATTTTCAAGCATGAGAGATTGAGTATGATCCCTGAAATTCATTGCAAACCAGAAACATGTAGCAGTAAATGTTTATATTCATGGCATTGGAGAAGTGGGGAGATTTGTGTCTGGGATTGTGGCCAGGCATCTTTAGTTATAAAAAGTAAGGTCCAGGGCTGGAGAGGTGGCTCAGGGGTTAAGCCTCTGCCTTGCAGGCAGTAGGTCCTGAGTTCGGATCCAGATCTCACGTATAGACGCCAGGCGGAAGCGGGGTGGCCTGCGCTTCTGGTCCTGGTAGGGCGGAGCCTGTGAATCCCGGGGCAGGAGAAGGTGGAGGCGTCCATAGTGGTTCCCGATTCGTCCGTGGTTCTACATACACACATACACACATGCGCGTGCACATACATACACACACACGCACAATTGAATAAATAATAATAAAAAAAAAGAGGTAAAGTCCAGTTCAACTTGGAAATCTATCTTAAAAGAACATTATTGCATATCATTGTTCCTTTCTATCCACACAAGTTAGGGCCGAAGTAATCATAATAGGACTTTGCATGATCTGCGCAATGACTCACATATCATTGACCCCTCAAAATTTAGCATGGATCACAGGCATTAGGATCCTAAGAGGCAAGGGATTAACAGCACAATAGTGTTCCTATGCTAAAGTGGGACACAAAAAAAGAGCTCTAGGCAATGCTACTGAGTCCTTACACGTCATCAGAAAGGAGGACCCAGACGGAAGTTTGACATGCACACTAAAGGATGCTCCAGGAATGGGGGGAGGGGGCACTGGGAAAAAGAGATGGAGGAGAGTAAAGGAAGGGGAAAAGGGGAAGGGAGCAAGGGGATCCAGGGAAGTGTGGAGGGAGGGAGGGGAATGAGGTACCTATCATGTTTGCATGAGTGGAAGAAATAAAAAAAAATTATTGAATACCAATTGAGTATGACATCTAAATTTGTTCAGCAGCTTCTATAATCATGTGTATGTGTGCATCTTCACATACATGAGCACCTGCAAACACAAAAAACATATACATCTATGCACGCTCTCGTCAAGATGAAATGGTGTATAATCTGAAAATTCTAAAGGAATCACAATTTGGTAATTTGGAGGATATTTGGCCATTTTTGATGATACTGTGGGCTGTTGCCAGTGGGTAAGTGGGGATGTAGCTGGCATCTAACAGTACAAAGTATGGATGCTCAACAGAGAAATGGTTTTCACCCAAAGTGAGACAAATTCCTGATAATCTAATGCAAACTCCTAATACCTCTTGAGGCTGAATATAAGAATTATATAAATGCGAGCATGCTGGGTAATACTGCAAAACTAACATGCCAGAGTCTGAGGCAGAAGGATTACTAGGAATTCAAAGTTGAACGTAGATATGCATAGTACCAGGGCAGCTTGATATACTGTCACAAAATAAAACTTCAGACATAGAATACTACATAGGGAAATGTCGAACAGCAGATCATTGTTCACATTTGTAAGAGCATTTTGCAGTATACTGAGGAATTGGGGGGTAGTTTTAGAGCAAGAGGAATTTTCACATTTACAAAGAATCTTTATAGTTAGGCTTTGGAAATATGATTAAAGGTATAAACATGTTCCTGAAAATTTAGAATTTCTTAGTGAAGTAGAAAAACCAAGGGAACAGTGCATCTACAAATCTTCAACTTTAAAGCCAAATCAAATAGCAACTTGCACATGACTAACTCAGTCAAAAAGTCTCTTATCTTAAAATGTAAAAAGAACAAAGGAGTCAGTTAGCAGCAATTTACTTTTTCAGATCTTCAAGAAAGATGCATAGGTGTGTACAATTACATAAACTTTGTTTCTGGAAAATGCAGTGTGGGCTGTCACCCCAGCTGATAACACCTCCCACTCATTGAAACCTAGCTCAGAAGAGCTAGATAACAATGAATATACATCAGACACCAGTAGGAAGTGGTAGTTGTGGAATGAAGTTAATGTTTTAGACTATAAAATAAAATAGATTAGATTATTTTAAGAGGCATATATACTTAAAATGCTATTGTCTGTTACTATTCCTTGAGTTAGTGCTAAGCATAATGCTTGTTCAGTATTGATCTAATTGATGTTACTATGAATTAATAACTGAATGAATAAACTGAGGGAAAGAAGAGGAGAGAAGGAGGGGAAATGGGGAATGAAAAAGAGAATGTAAGTGTTAGGGAAATGTAGAGAGTAAAAGAGAAAAGTGAGAGAAGCTGGAGCATTCACAGGTGAGAAAAACTCAACAGTAAGTCTGATAACCAGGAAGTTGCACTTTTTCAAACAGTGGTTGAATTCTATTCATATGCAAAATTGATACTCAATAAAACATTAATCGACCAAAATATTAATTACTGTTTCCCAAATTTCTGTTCAACAAAATGCACATGAATAAGTTGGTGGAAGCATAGAAGGACAATATCCACATATGAAAAATATGAGCTACACCTATAATTTGGAAGTGTCCAAAATAAGACAATAGGTAATAATTTGGCAATGCTTCCATGCTTCCAACATTAGGAGCAAGTTAAGAAAATTTAGCTATGATTATTTCAATTTCTTAAATCATGAACTGTGTGTATGTATGTGTGAGAAAGAGAAATAGAGAAATAAAGAACCATGGGAGATAAGTCGTTTTCTGTTTCTAATTGCAATCTTGCAAAACATTATTGTAAAGTGTATGTGTATACACAGAGTAATAACTAATCATTGAATATAAACTGTCTACATTATTCCTAAGTCTTGTCCCAAAATATAAGGTTCTAAGACATTTTCTTTTCACAGCTGTTGGTGAATCATGAACTTATCTTAATTTTCTCCAAGTCATATTTTGATAGTTTCCATAGTATGTTAAATACCTGATAATTTTGTAACAATTGTAGGCTGTGACCTAAAGAAGCAATGTAGCACTGAAAGTGATTCAGAGAACTGTAATGTTGTTCAAAGTCCCGAAAATACAAAGGCACAATTATGTTCCTTGTTTAAAAATATAAGTGATTTATATCTGGCATCTTAACAATTCTCATAGGGTCCCTGTAAAATATGTCACTCTGAAGAGTTTTGCAGGGCTGGTTGTTTGACCCTTGAACAAAATTACTATAGAGAAGGGAAACATCTTTCAACCTTGAAGCAAGGTTTCTGAGGCATTTGTGTATTTTTCTCAATTCCCTTATCTCTTGAATGAGTATGATAATTTTACCTTTATGAACTTAAAAACCACATAGAAGATAAAGCCAAAAATATTTTTCAAAAATTTTTAAATTTCAAATGTTGTAAAATTTAAATTATGAAAATAATGTAAAACAGAGGAATTAATCAGCGTGCTTTGACAAAATTTGTTTTTAAAATATTGAGGAGAATATAGTTAATTGATTTAAAAATGCTTGGAATGTTTAATTTGCAGAACACTGAAAAAACAGGTGTTTTATTGTTTTTTTTTCCATTGTGAAGCCTTTCTTCTTGGGGTTTAATTGATCTCTCAAAGATATTACTTAATGGATAATTTCTAAAGTTTTGGAAAAAGATGAATACAGCATGCTAGTATGATATTTTATGATAACTGCTACAATTAACTCAAGTGGTCACTCCTAACGCATTCTTTGTCTACCTAATAAATTGCTGAATCTCGGTAGTTCCAACAGTAAATTATTAGCCTAAAGCCTCATTTTAAATCCCATGATACCTAACATTACTGATTTGGGATGATAGTTGTACATTAGTGTTGCCTTTTTTCATATGAAATTTGCTAATGAAACAGATAATTATTTCATTTGGCATTTAGTTGTGTTTTACCTCTCACTACAATGTCTGTTGTAAGTAAATGTTTAGGAGTAATTTTTCCTTTTAAATATCACAAACAAATGCTATTTGATTCACTTACAATTTATATGAGAAGAGTCATGAAATTTCCCTAACCTTTCCTGTAGTGCAATAAATCACAGACAAGAAGTTTAAGCACTACTTGAGTGGAAAATCAGCAGACAGATATAACAAACATTCCCCACAAAATAATTCAGAACCTGTTTCAATTTATCAAATGCCTACTTTATCTGTCAAAACAATGTCCTTTCTCAAATAAAGGGCATTGTTTCTATAGCATGGAAAAGGTTCTGATGTATTGTTATCTGCAAATGGATAGTGGAATAATGGAACAACAGGCAATGTTTCAAACACAGAGATCAAAGGCCAGAATGCATTACAAATCTTGTTAAAATAAACAAGGGTAAGAGGATGATTCCAATAAAGACATTTATAGTTTTAAACAATCTCTCACTCTTCTTAAAAGAGATCTTTGAAATGAATCTTAATCCTACCACAAACACCAAAAGGTTTTGCTGTTACTCTCAAAGAGTCCTATATTCAGAGCAATAAAGATTGTAGACCGCCCATGCAGGCGAGGCATCTGTATATGTCCATGTGGTGGCATTGTGGAATTTTGCTGGGATTGTTAATCTTCATAATTGGTACATATTCCTACAAAATGATCTTCAAGAAGAAAAATCCTTCATATATATTCAAATGTAAAAATTACTTCAGGGAAATGTTTAAATATGCTTACCATGAAAAGTTATTCACTACAAAGTAATATTTCTGACTCTAAATACTAGTAAATATTTACTCAGTGTTTACATACCTAGCATAAATTGTGATATTTTTAAGGTTAAGATAAATTTTACTTTGGAAATATTAAGAAATTAAAATCAAATTTTATAAATACATAGTATTAAATATGTTTTTCCTGTCCACACCCACTTAACTTTCATTCCTTGCCAATGTCATGCTTAAATATTGTTTTAACCTGAACATATCAGCTATATATAATGATTAATAAAGTATATACACTACTTTATTAATACTACATTTAATCTCAACCTGACAAGGAACCTGATGTGTCTCTCTTCCAAATGACTAAATGCTGTCATCTTTCCATAACGTTACTGTTCATTTCACTTATTTTTAGTTACTTTCAATGTAACCTTGAGACTGGGAAGGAATTATAGTATATTCTTTTTAATTTTTTTATCCTTTTTTATTATTTATTCAATTGTGCGTGTATGTGTGTGTGTGTGTGTGTGTGTGTGTGTGTGTGTAGAACCACGGACGAATTCGGGAACCACCGCCTCCACCTCCTCCTTGTTTACTCTGTCCCGGGATTCCCAGGCTCCGCCCTACCAGGACCAGAAACGCAGGCCGCCCCCACTTCCATGGGGTCTAGGATCCGAACTCAGGACCTTCCGCCTGCAAGGCAGAGGCTTAACCCCTGAGCCACCTCTCCAGCCCTAGAGTATATTCTTAAAACAAATCTGTTAATAATATGCCTTGGGAAAAAATCTCCATTCAAAATTACCTTTGTACCAACCATGGGATTCTAAAATGAATCAATACCATTTTAGTTGATACATTTATTCAGAATTATTCATTGTCACCAAATGATGACATACAAAACTGTGAGACCAAATATTTCACAATGTCCCAAATTTGAACAGTATCTAGAAATGACTAGGTAGTTATTGAAATCATATAATAATGATTGCCTTGGGAGCATAATGGGAAATGAAAATTTGGTACGTTTCAGTCAATGTAACATAAATTGTGGCATCTGATGTCTTGTGTCAAGATTATATAGTATAATTAAATAATAGTAACCATTTCATTTTCCAATAATTGTTTTTTAATGTATGATTTTAAATATTTAGAATTATACCAGGAATAATCCAAGCAATACTATTCATGAAGTCCATATCATCAGCTTTCAACTTAAGTTATGATTTTCTGTTGAAGGTCAATCATATTCTCTTAAATCCTTGTGATGTTAGTTCCCATCAGCAGTATCAGCAATGTAAGTGAAACAGCAGTATTATAAACTACGTCTATGGGTTAAGAATTAATGGTTTAAGGAATTTCATAACTTTTTAGTGTTAAGGAAGGAACAAGGCAGGTTACAAAAAGAGCGTGATATTATTTGGAAGAATATAACAATCTATTGCAAATGTCAACTTTGGGGGAAACTTAAGGCAAGTTTATCTGATCAGAAATGTAAATTCTAGAGAAAATAAATTACAATAAAATATTTCCATCAATTTAAAGTGGGGAGAAAATTAAGAGAAAATTTAAAGTTTACTCTCTATTATAACCATGGAGCTCTAGGGGCTGAATGATTAAAACTGAGCATGAAGATATGAAAGGGAAGATTAAAAAATTTATTTGATAAGGTTTTCTCTAGAACAATCTTCATTTTCAATGAATGTAAGAAACTGAAGAGCTTTGCTACTTTATTAATACCACAAACTATGGTTCATCCCATTGACCTTGCCCTTTTGTAATTTAGAGAATCCAATAGAGGACAAAATTTGATTTTACAAGGATGGACTGTTTTAAGTTATGTTGCTACTTTAAATTTTTAAGTTTTGAAATTAGGTTTTAAGGCATTAAAATATATACATTTATTAAAATTGATACATATACACAAAAGCAAGTGAATAACATTTCCAACAAGAGGCAATTGTTTATATTAAAAGATTATTAAAATAATAAATTTGAAACATGAATAATTGTACTGTTACAGATAAATTTCTCATTTCCTCTCAAATTGCACATGTTCTAAAATATTAATCAATTTGATAAGACTATTGCTCCTCTGTTTTAAAATTTCTATGACTATAGTCAAGGAACTTTGAAATGTTAAAAAATAATGCTTCCAGCATTAACACACTTTCTCTGCTACTTGCATGGAAAATGACTATTTAAATGTAAGGACATTTGTAATAGTAAAGGAATGTGATACTCAAGTGTGTGATTAATATGAACAAAATGCTAAACAGAGTAAAGTAACTGCAACAATGCAGTGATTTAAAACAACAAAATGTCTCTAAATATTAAGTCAATAACTTTTTGTGAAATATAAAATGTGCTTAGAACACAAATTTAATATGATTTCTTGCACATAAATTACTGTATTTTAAACAAAAGATATCTCACAGAGACATTATAATCTTTGCTGTATTTTACATATAGTACTTTAGAATTCATATTTCAGTGTTGACATATTTCAAATAAAGAAAATGGACTGTTGTAATTCTTTGCATGCTGTTTTCATTCAATTAGCTCTATCTTTCTTTTTTTTCTAAGCAAACAAGATGGCAATTTACTTAAAGTCAGTCCATAATAACATACATCAGCCAGAGTTGAACAAACACAAAATTGCTCATGCTACACCATTTAAAATCAAACAATTTTAAATAAAAGCAAACATGAACATAAATAGTGTTTCCCTTAGGAATTCGACTGTTGACAGAGAATGATAAAAAACATAAAAAGCTTTGAATTTGTAGGGAAGTTAAATAATTCAGGAAATGTTTTATTAACTGATAGCAGGGGAGCAGGATTTTGGCCTCTGCGTTATGGAGCAATGAAAGAATAAAATATGTGATGTGTGGCTTATGTGTCAGAAAGCTCTTCCTACTGCTCTGGAGTTTCACAAGGTAGTTGAAAACCACATTCTTATCAAGTACTTACAATAGTAGTATTGTGTTTCACTATCTGTTTTATTTCCTTTAAATGTTAGTTACAGCATTTTAAAGGTGAATGAAAATTTTGTGTGCAAGTATATGTTTCAGAAAAATGAATGTGGTTTGTGTTTTCAACAGACCATAATAGAAATTCAGAGGAATAGACATCAAAACTGCAAATAGATACTTTAATTCTTTACACATGTTTGTTTGAGATCTTGGACTATTGAACTCATAGAAATATGATATATTCTTGCCATTGAAAAATGAAAATAATGTTATCCCTAAGATAATATTAAACAAGAGTTTGTTGTATTTCTTAGGTAGAAATGTTTAGATCTACATATTTATAATGAATTTATTAATTTTGTAAGTTTTTATTTCTGTTATTATTCATAAAATTAAAATGGGAATTATTCAATTTTAATAAAATCTATTTTAATTTTTCCATCTATTAGCACATAATAGAATAATAGAATTAAAAAAGGATGCGATTACATACTTTTGGCTTGAAGACAAGATTGTCTATTTAGTAGGTATGTAACAAATTATAGTTCCTTTATTGATATACGTGAACTAACATGGCTACAGTAAGAATCATGCGATAAATTCACATAAAATTTAGTTAGCTAGCTTCGTTATCCATCTTCATTTTCCCTGGATTCTATGTAGTAACTGCTTAAGTTGGTGGGCAATATTCTCATTGAAAAAAGGAAGAATAAATAAAGATCTCTTTTCCCTATTTTCCTTTTGGTTGTTTTGTTTCATTGATTTTAATTTTCTAATTTTACAAACATGAGATTTTCTTACTTAGTAAATCACAACTTTCTTTTAACTTAATATTATTTTTCCTGAAATGCTTGAAAGTTGTAGAAGTATATTCTTCAAACTTTGGAATAAACAGGAGAATTTCTAAAAGGTTTACTTTCCTCTAAAGTTAATGATGTTTGTCTCTAAGTGTACTTTATGATAAATTTTTCTATGTTGTTTTCCCATATTTTTTATGTTTTCCAATTCATTGACAGTTATTCATTGTCTATTTATAAGCACAATGTGCAAACATTACAAGAAATTAGTTATAAACCTTGTTGTGCTAATTCTATTTCTCTTGCTTTAATCCCAAAATATGAGAGATGATGCAAAATAATTTATTTGCCCTGTTGTCATTGCATTTTTCAGTATGAGGAATCAGTATCAATAATACTTATGGAATTTAAGGCATGAAAGTAGTGGCAGTTTGCCTGCACATTGCTAATAAATTCATGGCTGAAGATCTTAGCAATAGAAGGAATTTTCACTCTTTCTTAGGATTCTCATTTTCAGTTCCAACTTGAAAATGGAGGGAACCAACCACATCATAGCCACAGGTTTGCTGAGGGAGGGGTAAATTTCACTCTCTAGGTGCAACTATTAGGATAATTTTATACTTGTGGAATTACATACAAAAATCAAAGCATGCAGCATAAGATGAATTATATGAGGACAAATAGAAAATTTTAATAGTAAATAAATATATCATTAGATTCACAACAAAATACAAAATAAAAAAAATTATTTTGGGGGCTGGAGAGGTGGCTCAGGGGTTAAGCCTCTGTCTTGCAGGTGAAAGGTACTGAGTTCGGGGGCTGGAGAGGTGGCTCAGGGGTTAAGCCTCCGCCTTGCAAGCGGAAGGTCCCGAGTTCGGATCCCAGATCCCACGTATAGACGCCAGACGGAAGCGGGGGCGGCCTGCGCTTCTGGCCCTGGTAGGGCGGAGCCTGTGAATCCCAGGAGAGAAGGAGGTGGAGGCGTCCATGGTGGTTCACGAATTCGTCCGTGGTTCTACACACACATACACACACATACACACACACAGACACACGCGTGTGCACACATACACACAGTTGAATAAATAATAATAAAAAAAAATTTTAAAAAAAAAAAAAAAAAAAGAAAGGTACTGAGTTCGGATCCCAGATCCCACGTATAGACACTGGGCAGAAGCAGGGGCAGCCTGCGCTTCTGGTCCTGGTAGGGTTGGAGCCTGTGAATTCCCCAGCAGAATAAACAAAGAGGAGGTGGAGGTGGTCCATGGTGGTTCCCGAATTCCCCCATGGTTCTACACACACACACACACACACACACACACACACACACACACAATTTAATAAAATAAATAAAAAATAAAAAATCTCATGAATTAAAATGAATATAGAAATTTGACATACTATATATTCTACTCTCCACCAAAATTTCTCAATGATAATTATGAAACCCTTAGTGTATGTATTGTTCTAAGTTCCATGGATTTGTGTGTGAGTAAATCTGAAAAAAAGAATCATCTGTCTTTTTGAAGCTGGTATTTTAGAATTTTTTTTCTTCAGTGAATGATGAATTCCAAGACTCAGAATGCTCTTAAAATTGCTTAATGTTTTCCTTGTGTTGATAATTTTCATTGAGTGACATCTGCTATGAAAAGCAAATAGTACATCAAATATCATAATGTGTATGCACCATGGATTGTATTTCTCTCATATGGAAATAGTGTGACTTATTTTGCCTTTATGCTAAGGCTGAGTGCTAAGTTAAAAAAGGAAATGTAGGCTTGCAATATTTTTCAAATATCAAAATTCTAAACAATCTAATATTTTAAAACTTTTTGTACTAATATTAACTGCAAGATTTCCAGCAGATTACATAAAACCAAGTAACCAATAAGGTAAGTATAGACACCCATATTCAACTTTGCAAATACAGGATTTTTTACTTTTAACTTAGAAAATGAACAATGTGGGTGAATGTTAGAAGAATTTGTCCCAGCAACCATACATCTTCATGGAAATACTAACCATGACACTAAGTACTGTAGTATTTGGAAAGATATACAGTAAAAGTGATTGCTTAATGACAAGTTTAAAATGAAAAACTTCTTTCCTAATTAAAAGCATGATAATTAATAGTATCCATCTTGAACTCTTTCTGAATCAGTATCCATTTTGTTACAAATCAAATCTAGGTGTGTGAGATGCCACCATATGTGTCTTCAAAATTAGAGCTGGTTGATGATATATGGCATGTTCAATGATGTTTTAATAAAATACTTATGAAGCAGTTTTTATGAAATAAAAAACTTATGAAACTTATGATTACTTATGAAACAATTTTAGGATTATGGGTGAAAACTGAAGAAACCTTCAACTGTGATCTAGGACTAAGCATTGAGTATTGTTATGTCTCTGTAGTTTAAAAATCGACTCGTGCTTTAGTGAAGCAATGAGAATCTTATTTTGTTAACAAATATTAAGGTTAATATTAACCTTTTTAAACAAAGGTATGAAATAGAACAAATACCCACTTTTCACCTATGTGCCTAAGGATCAGTATGAGATAAATAAGTCTTACATTTCACTTCCACAAAACTTTCTGAAGCTTATTGTCTTTTGAGATGTTATAAAGGTAGTGTTTTAATCCCCTTTAATCAAATTTCACTTTTAAAAATCCTCAAAGAACATGAGTTCAATGCAATGTTGTAAGGTGTACAACAACACAAGTGCATTAATGTGCATAAAACTGTGAAAACATTTTTGTGATACAAGTATGACCAACAATTTCTTCTGTGTAGTGAGAAAGTGATACAGGATTGAGGGTGTTTCAGAAAGTTCTCAGTCTTATGATCTGAGAATGACTAACCCTGTGGTTACTCATCTTACTAAGGGAGAATGTGTTACTATTTTAATTTTATAAGTCATTTCTTCAGCAAAAACCTCACTCCAGTCACTTCAAGTTAAAGAGTTTTACTCAGATAACAATTCCAATAAAGTGCATAACTTACAGAGAATCACAATATATCAGTTACTTTTCTCTATTGTTATGAGACAAGACTCCAACTCTAGTAGCTTGAGGGGGATAAGGAAGATGTATTCATCTTAAGTATCCAAAGGGGAGATGCTTTATATTATGGCAGAAAAGGCATGACTGACTGGCAGAAGTTGTAGGTGGCCTAAGTCACATCCTTCATGGAGGCTGAGAGCTGCAAACACGCCACCTGCACGAGTAAACGTCTCCAGGAAGTAGAATGGAGCTAAAATACCTCAGTTCCACCTCCTGTGACTGCTTTCTTCCAGAAACCTCTTCCTCTTAAAGGCACCATGACCTTCCCAATCAATTAAGGCTTCGAGCACAAGCTTGTTGGGGACACTCACATTTCAAACATGTCATAAGGCATCTTTAATGCAGAGAAGTAGCCTCATCACATCCATGGCAAAAGCAGAAATAAAAATAAAAGCCAGTTTTCACTCTTCCTTGTCTTTATGCAATCACATGTGGAATGGTCCTCCCTCCACTAGTTCTGCTTTCCACATCAGTTACATATTCAGCACAACCTTTACAAGTTTGTTATAAACCTCCTTAACACAGAGAACCCCTCCCAGTTGAACCTGACTCCAAAATGTGAAGTTGACAACAAATAATAATCATTGCAGTTACTTTCTTTGTATAATCAATTACTTTTGGATGATACTGAGCATAATATTGTTTACCTTAACCATGAGAAAAACCTATTTTCTTACAAGTGTGTTACAAGTTAAAGCCACTTGAAGGAAAAGAGTTTTACTTAGGTAACAATCCCATCATCAGGCCATCATTTCCAGAACACCCAGAGGCACTTCATTAGATCACAACCTTAAGAAAAAGATGGGGGTAGTAACAGCATTGGGTTTCTCCAGCAAGCCCAAGTCCAACAGTAGATTGGATGAAGAGATATCATCTTCTAATTTAGCAATCTAACATGATTTTCAAGTTTTATGAATTATTTCAGCATTCAAGGAAGAAATGTTTGAGCATATATACCTATATAGGCTTTTAATAATTATGGAAGCTTATTACTCTGAAATGCATACTACTGAATGACAATTGTGGCTTTTAGTTGTAAACTGAGTGACAATTTTAGTTGTAGATTGAATGATAATTGTGGTTCTTAGTTGTACATTCTTTGGGAATATCTGTGAAGACTTAGTAACTAATACAAAATATGCCAACCTGTGTCATTCTCTAATTGATGTGAAATAACCTAATTGTGGTGGTTTGGACGATTGACTGAACAGCTGGATAAGATGGAGTGAATTTGATTGGAAGTTGGCATTTAGGCACACTGACAAGTGAGAAAGTACATTCCATTTCATAAGTTCTTCTTTCTAGCCAATCTTCTTCCTACTTTCACATCTTTTAGCATATGGGACCTATTGAGTTTCATCTGGGTGGTCTATACTGGCAAAGTACTGAATACTTGGATTTTAACATTTTTTTTCAAGACAATGAAAATCAGATCTGAGAGAAGCTTCTCTGGTGTCTTTCTATCTCTGTCTCTTTCTCTCTCTTCTCTCAAAATTGAGAGAATGAATTTTTGAATGTAACATATTGAGTTTATCAGGACTTACCAGTACTGAACAGTATTTATTTTGTAAGCCACAGATTTGAAAATAACTGGAATCATCATCATTTGGACATTTGGTGGACATTGAGGACAAGAAAAAAGGTGAGTGGATAATTCATCTAGTGTGCTTCCCTGGTATTTTGGGAAAACACTCAACTCAAGGAGTAAGGTTAGCATGCCTCAACATTTTGTCCCAGGTGCAGCAGTTAGATGCCAGAAGAAATAAGAGAATAGGCACCTATTATGGTTTTAAATGTTAGTTGTCCCGCACAAGCTCATATGTCCCGCACAAGCTTTAGCTGTTTGGGAAGTTTATAACACCTTTAGAAGTTGGAGCCTTGCTGTAGGGAAGCAATTACAGAGGGGTGGGCATTAAGGTTGATTAGCCCTGCACTGCTTGAGTTAGTTAGTCTAATCTTGCATTTGGCAGTTTTGCAGCTCTCAGTCTTTTGGATGGACTTAGACTGCCTCCAACCCCTTGCTGCCTGCCATGCCTTTTTCTCCTTGAAGAACTGTATTTCTCCTTTGGAACTGTAAGATGAGTAAATCTCCATTTGTTTCTTAAGTTGCTTAACTTTGAGTCATGTCTCACAGCATCATAGAAGAGTAACCAATACAGCACCTGTGAAACAACCAGCAATGACAGTAAACAGGAAAGAGAAATGTATTTAATTTGAAATCTGGATACAAAAAATCAAGAGAAGTTACATGCATAGAAAAGTTTTAGTATCCAACCCAACCACCCCGGAGCCCCACGCGTGCCGGCAGCAAGCACCCAGGCTGACTCTTGCTTGGCCTGCGCCCCAGCCCGGACGACCCCAGCCCCCTTCATGCCGCCTCCCCCCCTCCCCCGCCCCTGCCAGCTCCCCAAGGTGAGTGAGAGAGAGAGCCCCCAACCACCCCGGAGCCCCACATGTCCGGCGGCGAGCACCCAGGCCTACTTCGGCTTGGCCTGGGCCTGGCCCCGGACCCTAGCCCCTCGCATCCTCCCGTCCCGTGCGCCTCGCCACCCCTCTAGGTCCCAGGTGAAGAATTCTGCCATTGAGCCAGCGAGAGAGAGAGCCCAGTCCAGCCCCAACCCCACCCCGGAGCCACCCGGCCAGCAGCACCAGGCCTCCCGGCCCCCGGCTTAGCACCCGGGGTTCCACCCCGGACCCCAGCCCTTCGCACCCTCCTGCCCCAGCGTGCCTCCGCCCCCCCCAGGTCGCAGGTGAAGAATTCTGCCATCAAAATCAGACCCTCTGCCTCTCTGGCCCACCAGAGACCTGCGAACATAGTCCACGGTAGACACACTGCTACTCAGAATTCAATAGAGCCCAAAGGAAACTCAAGCAACATTCTAAGGAACAAAGGGAGCACAAGCCATACATCTGGACTCCACTACAATCATTATATCACGTGGGGGAGATTCTTCTCATCCAGCCCAAAGATAAGTAAACTTTTTCTTTTCACCTTACTGATCCTTTGAAGTATCAATGCTGTAGATCAACTTTCTCATACAGCCACCCCACAACATACAACTCCAGGGAGTACACCACTCACCCCCCCATTTCACCAAGATACTAAATGTAAAAGTGCACTTACCAAACTAATATTCACCCCCTGGTAACATAACCAGACTTAACTGACGTACTAACAGCCTAGTAGCCTCATCTAGGATATAACAATAACAATACACAAACACACCCAGTCCAAGGCAAGTACTAGTAATAACTGGCAAGTGTAACAATACCAACTATGTCAATTCAGTAAAAAACACACAGAAACTGAAAGGTCCTAAAAAACAGAACAACAATGTACAAGTTCAAAGTGCAGATCCACGAGAAACAAAACCCAAGAAGACCAATCTCCTGCCGAAAGAATCAATCCCATAATCAGAGATTCCGACCAGAACAAATCCACAGAAAATAGCCATGAAACCCAGACCCAATATAACGACTTTCAGAGTATGATCATTACCATGATTAATACTATGAAACAGGAAATCCGAGAAGAGTTAAACAACCATATCAACCACTTTGAACAGAAACACAACAGGCAGTAGGAGGAGTTGAGAAAAACAGTTCAAGAAACAAAAATAGGTATAGAGCAGTTAAAACAGTCTCAGGCAGAGTTTAAAATTGAACTAAAAGACAAGTTATCTTAAACCCAAAACTCAACAAAGAGCCTTTTTTTTTAAATTTTATTATTATTATTATTTATTCAACTGTGCGCATGTGCGTGTGTGTATGTGCGCATGCGTGTGTCTCTGTGTATGTGTAGAACCACCGATGAATTCGTGAACCACAATGGACCGCCTCCACCTCCTTCTGCCCCGGGATTCACAGGCTCCGCCCTACCAGGACCAGAAGCGCAGGCTGCCCCCGCTTCCGCCTGGCATCTATACGTGGGATCTGGGATCCGAACTCAGGACCTTCCGCCTGCAAGGCGGAGGCTTAACCCCTGAGCCACCTCTCCAGCCCCTCAACAAAGAGTCTTATCAGCAGAACAAATGAGGCAGAAAATAGAATTTCAGATCTTGAGGACAAAGTGGGAGAATTAACCAGCTCAATGGAAGAGATTATTAAAGCCAAAAAGATACTGGAGAGGAACATTCAAGAGATATGGGACACCCTGAAGAAGCCTAACATGCACATTCATGGAATACCAGAACAAGAATCCCAAAATACCACACCGGAGGAAATATTTCAATTCATCATAAATGCAAACTTCCCACAACTAAAGAATGAGAGGACTATCCAAATACAAGAGGCATTTCACACTCCAAACAGATATGACCAAAATAGAAAATCGCCACGGCAAATAATAGTCAAAACACTCCACATTCAAGACAAAGAAAAGGTGCTGAGAGCTTCAAGAGAAAAAAAGCAACTCACTTTTAAGGTAAACCTATTAGAATAACAAATGACTACTCAATGGAAATAGTAAAAGCAAGAAGAGCTTGGAGAGACATACTTCAATTATTAAATGAGCAAAAATGCCAACCCAGACTGATATACCCGGCAAAACTATCTGTCATGATTGAGGGAGAAAGAAAAGTTTTCCAGCATAAAGACAACTTGAAGGGATACATGTCTACCAAACCAGGCCTTCAAAAAATCCTAGAAATGATACTTAAGCTTGAAGAAAAGAACAAGCATATCCAGGAGGACAGAAGGGAAGTATAATACCACCAAAACATAAATATCAAACAACATGCTTACAAAATCTACTAAACATAAAAAATGTCCATTATAACATTAAATGTCAATGGTATTAACTCGCCGATTAAGAGACACAGATTACAAACTTGGATTAAAAACCACAATCCAACAATCTGCTGCCCTCAGGAAACTCATCTCACCACAAAAGATAGGCACATCCTAAGAATGAAAGGCTGGTCCAAAATCTTGCAAGCTAATGGAACCAGGAAACAGGCAGGGGTAGCAATTATGCTGTTGGACAAAGTGGTGGACTTCAAACCAAAAAAAATCATAAGAGACACAGATGGGTACTACATTTTAGTCACAGGTACAATTCACCAGGAAGACTTCACAATACTGAACATTTATGCACCCAATACGGGCCCCTCCACATTCATTAAGGAAACCCTACAGCTCCTAAAGCAAGAAATCAACTCCTAAACGTTAATTCTTGGGGACTACAACACTGCTCTCTCAACACGGGACAGATCAACAGGTCAAAAGCTTAACAGAGACACTTTGGAACTTAATCAAACCCTTAAAGAAATGGACCTTACAGATCTCTATCGAACTTTTCACCCACGCACCAAAGAATACACATTTTTCTCAGCAGCACACGGAACTTTCTCCAAAATAGATCACATACTGGGCCACAAAATGAATCTACACATATACAAAAAAGTTGAAATTCTAACCTGTGCCCTATCAGACCACCACAGCCTAAAGCTGGACATCCACAACACAACAAACAAGAGAAAATACACTAACTCCTGGAAACTTAACAATATTATGCTGAATGAGAACTGGATTCAGGAAGAAATTAAAAAGGAAATTCAAGATTTTCTGAAAGTGAACGATAATGAAAATACAACTTACCAAAATCTCTGGGACACAATGAAAGCTGTCCTAAGAAGTAAGTTCATAGCTTTAATGCCTACATCAAAAAAATGGAAACATCAGAAATAAATAACTTAACAATGCAGCTTAGCTGAAGGCTTTAGAGAAACTTGAGCAATCTGATCCCAAAAGTAGTAAAAGAGAGGAGGTTAGCAAAATAAGGGGAGAAATATCTGAAATCGAGACTAAGAAAACGATAGAAAAAATCAACCAGTCAAAAAGCTGGTTCTTTGAAAAAATCAATAAGATTGATACACCCCTAGCTAAATTAACCAAAAGCAAGAGGGAGAAAACCCAAATTAACAAAATTAGAAATGAACATGGAGTTATCACTATTGATACCCAAGAAATCCAGAGAATTATAACATCATATTTCAAAAACTTACACTTAGTGAAGTTTGACAACACAAAAGAGATGGATGAATTTCTAACTAAACACAACCTACCTAAATTGAATCAGGAAGTAGTGAATTACTTAAATAGCCCTATAATATATAAGGAAATTGAAGAAGTAATCTCGAATCTTCCCAACCAAAAAATGTCCTGGACCAGATGGATTCAGCACAGAATTCTACCAGATATTTAAGGAGTTAATAACACCAATACTCCTTAAACTGTTCCATCAAATAGCAAAGGAAGGAACACTACTAAAATCCTTCTATGAAGTTAATATCATCTTAATCCCAAAACCTAATAAAGATTCACTTAAAAAAGAAAAAAGGCCAATCTCTCTGATGAACACTGACGCAAAGATTCTCAACAAAGTCTTAGCAAATCGGATTCAAAAACATATCAAGAAGATCATTCACAGGGACCAAGTAGGCTTCATTCCCCGGCACACAAGGTTGGTTCAACATACGCAAATCAATAAATGTAATTCATCATGTAAACCAGTCCAAAGACCAAGACCACATGATACTCTCGATAGATGCAGAAAAAAACTTTTGACAAGATCCAACAGCCTTTTATGATCAAAACGCTAGAGACAGTAGAAATGGAAGGAACCTTTATCAATATAATAAAAGCTGTATACAACAAGCCCACAGCAAGGATTATGCTCAATGGGGAACAATTGGAAGAATTCCCACTTCGATCAGGAACTAGACAAGGCTGTCCACACTCACCACTTCTATTCAATATTGTACTTGAAGTCTTGGCTGAAGCCATAAGACAAGAAAGGGACATAAGAGGGTTTCAAATTGGCAAGGAAGATGTCAAGCTATCCCTATTTGCAGATGACATGATCTTATACTTGAGGGATCCCAAAAACTCCACAAGGAAGCTCCTGGAACTAATTGAGAAGTTCAGCAGGGTGGCAGGATACAAAATAAATGTGCAAAAATCAGAGGCCTTCCTATATGCCCAGAATGAAAGAAGTTAAAAAGCCTTGAGAGAAACAATCCCATTTACTGTAGCCCCTAAAAAAATGAAATACTTTGGTATAAACCTAACCAAGGAGGTAAAAGACCTTTACAATGAAAACTTTAAAACCCTAAAGAAGAAATTGCTGAAGACATCAGAAGGTGGAAAGACCTCCCATGTTCCTAGATTGGCAGAATCAACATCGTAAAAATGACCATCCTACCAAAGGCAATATACAAATTCAATGCTATACCAATTAAAATCCCAAAGCAATTCTTTAAAGAAGTTGACCAAATAATCTCAAAATTCATATGGAGCACAAAAGACCCAGGATAGCAAAGACAATCCTGAGTAACAAAAACACTGCTGGAGGTATTACCATACCAAACTTTAGTCTATACTACAAATCCATAGTTATTAAAGAGCCTGGTACTGGCTCCAAAATAGACACACAGATCAATGGATAAGGGTTGAAGACCCAGATATAAGCCCACAAAAATACAGCCATTTGATCTTTGACAAAGGGGCCCAAAGAATCCAATGGAAAAAAACAGCATCTTCAACAAATGGTGCTAGCAAAACTGGATCTCCACATGCGGAAGATAAAAGCTGGACCCGTACTTGTCACCATGTACAAGACTTAATTCCAAATGGATCAAGGACCTTGATATCAGGCCAGAAACTATAAAAATCATAGTTGAAAGGATAGGGAACTCGCTTGAGCTGATTGGGCTAGGCCAACATTTCCTAAACAGACATCCAATGGCACAGTCACTGCTACCAACTCTCATCAGTTAGGATCTTGTGAAATTAAAGAGCTTCTGTTCAGATAAAAAGATTGTAACACGAGTTCAAAGGCAACCCACAGAATGGGAGAAAATCTTCACTAACCACATATCTGATAGAGCTCTACTGTCCAGAGTGCACAAAAAACTTAGAAAATTAAACACCAAGGAAACCAATGGCCCAATTAAAAAATGGGCCCTGGAACTTAAAAGAAATTTTACCAGAGATGAAATTAAAATGTCTAACAAATATCTTAAAAAATGCTCCACTTCTTCAGCCATCAGGGAAATGCAAATCAAAACCTCCCTGAGATATCATCTCACTCCGGTCAGGATGGCAAAAATCCACAATACAAACAAAAGTGCTGGAGAGGATGTGGAGAGAGGGGAACTCTCCTACATTGCTGGTGGGAATGCAGGCTCATACAGCCACTCTGGCAAGCCGTCTGGAGATTCTTAAAGAAATTAAAGATTGAAATGCCATATGACCCTGCTATTCCACTTTTGGGAATAACCCCCCATGCAGCAGAGGATCACCTCGATAGCACAATAACGACCATGTTCATAGCAGCACTGTTTACAATAGCAATGTCATGGAATCAACCTAAATGTCCAACAGTTGACGAGTGGATCGGGAAACTGTGGTACATCTATACAATGAAGTACTACTCAGCCATCAAAAATGATGATACTGGAATTTGCTGGGAAATGGATGTCATTAGAAACAATTATATTAAGTGAAGTATCCCAAACCCAGAAAGTTAAGCGCCGTATGTACTCCCTAATAGGTGGCTCCTAGTACCAAACTCACCCGGCCCACATTGAGACACTCAAAGGTAAACCTATGTAATACAGTAATTGCAAGGATTATGAACAGGAGGGATGGGGTTGGAGGGACACACCAGACACAAGGAGAAAGGGGACCATGTTACAGCAGAAAAAATTGGCCTCCAAGGAATGCAAGTAAGTAATGTGACACCTGGTTAAGTTCACAGATGTTCATTCCTGATCATGTACAACTGAGGGGGTATGATCTCACCACAAGGGGAGGGCATATAGTCTGGCAGATGAAAGGTGATCATTTTGCAAATGGGTGACTGACCCCTCCCTCACCGAGATTTTCTGCTTTTATTACATCTACCCTTGAATGTGCTATTATAACAAGACTCCAGTTTAACAGCTTTTTGTCTCTGACCAAGGGGTGACATACAGTGCCCATCAGGATGGAGTGAAGGGCATTGCAGGAGCAGCAAAACTGCAAAAGAAAATCAACAAACCACAATCCAGAACTTCAGAGACTCTATATCAACCACCTAGAACTAAGCCAGCCTAATCTCCCCCCATCCTGAAGCTCAGGGAAATTTGCAGAAGAGGGGGCACTAAGAATGTAAGAGCAAAAGGATGGGAGGAGCAATGATTTGAAGATTCTCCACACGAGTTAGGGCTGAAGCAATCATAATAAGACTTTGCATGCCCTGTGCAATGTCCAACACACTATTGACCTCATTAAGTCTAGCATCTGCTAAAGGCATCAAGATCCTTGGAGGCAAGGGATTGACAGCCACAGTAGTGTTACTATGCTTAAGGGGAACACGAGAAAGGGTTCAGGGAAATGCCACTGGGTCCTTGTATGTCATCGGAGAGGAGGACCCAGAGGAGAGTTAGGTATACACAATAAAGGACTCTCTGGGAATTGGGGGGGAGTCACTGGGAGCTGGGGAGGGAGGGAGGGGGAGCAGGAAGTTCGGGGGGAGTAGGAGGGGGAGGGAACTGGTCTACCTATTAAGTTTGTATGAGCGGAAATAATAATAAAAAATGTTATTAAAAAAGTTTTAGTATGGTTTGAAATATAAATAGGCTGACTTAGGAAGGTTTCCCAATTTAGAAAACGTCAGAAACACTGGAAGAAGTGTCTGTTTATCAGCATAAAATTATTAGGGAATCATAATAGTCAAGGAAATATAACCCATTTTAGGTTTCAAATGCCCTAACAAATAGAGGTTTAAGAATTTGCTAAGAAATTTTAAAGTAATTTTCTTAAATTCCACTATTGAGGTAAAGGACAATACAGATATGTGATTAAACATAATCAGGGAAATGTTATATAATCAAAATAAGAATATTAGCAATGTACAACTGTTGCAAAAACAATTCTAGAGGCTAAGTAAATAATGGAGTACAAAAGATTACTACAAAAATTATTTTATGAAATTGTGGGAGCATTGGTAATTATGCAGTCAGAAGAGTAAAAGGAAATTTTAGAGAACTGAACAAAGAGTAAATTGAATAGACTTACTGGAAGTAAGTAAGGAAAAAAGATTAATGTGTTCACTAATTTCAGAAAGAGGAATGAAGAGACAGAGAAAAGAAGAGAGTGGTTACAGATTTCTTAAAAAATAAAATAATGCCCAATATAAGAAAGGAAACAAACAAGCAAAAATAAAAATGCAGATCCTATTTTAAATTCCAACAGTCATATTTTTGGGATATAGTTGAAAATACTGAAATTAAGAACTCAGAGATACATATATGCATGTCCACACTCATTGATAGATTATTTTCAAAAGCAAAATCTTGGACACAAATCAACTCAAAGTCCTAAACAGTGGTTTAATCTTCACAGTGTTGATTTAAGCATGACTTTATTACTAATTGCAATTGCTAACCTAGGAAATTCCTTCTCTATTCGTAGAAGTTATATTCTATGTGAATGTTTAAATGGGAAGTTTATATTTCTTTTTTTTTATTATCTCCGCTTATACAAACTTAATAGGTACACCGGTTCCCTCCCTCCCTCATCCTCCCCCTACCCCTCTGCTTGCCCTCCCTTCACCACTCCCTCCCCATCCCCCAGTGCCTCCCTCCCCTGGAGAATCCTTTAATGTGCATGCCTGACTTTCCTCTGGGTCCTCCTCTCCGATGACATACAAGGACCCAGTGGCATTTCCCTGACCCTTTCCTGTGTTCCCCTTAAGCATAGGAACACTATTTTGGCTGTCAATACCTTGCCTCCAAAGATCTTGGTGCCTTTAGCCGATGCTAGACTTTGTGGGGACAATAGTATGTTGGACATTGCACAGGGCATATAAAGTCCAATTATGACTGCTTCGGCCCTAACTTGTGTGGAGTTTCTTGCATATCATGACTCCTCCCATCCTTGTGCTGGTACACTCTTACCGCCCCCTCTTCTGCAAATTTCCCTGAGCTTCAGGATGGGGAGAGATTAGGCTGGCCTAGTTCTAGGTGGTTGATATAGAGTCTCTGAAGTTCTAGATTGTGGTTTGTTGATTTTCTTTTGCAGTTTTGCTGCTCCTGCAATGCCCTTCACTCCATCCTGATGGGCATTGGATGTCACCTCCTGGCCAGAGATAAAAAACTGTTAAACTTGAGTCTTGTTATAAGAGTATATTCAAAGGTACATGCAATAAAAGTAGGAAACCACAGTGAGGGAGGGGTCAATCACCCATTTGCAAAATGGTTACTTTTTATCTGACAGACTATATGCCCTCCCTTTCTGGTGAGATCATACCCCCTCAGTTGTAGATGATCAGGAAAGAAAAGTCTGTGAACTTAACCAGATGTCTCATTGCTTACTCGCAGTTCTTGATGGAGGCCTATTTTCTCTGCTGTTACATGTTCCCCTCTCTCCTTGTTTCTGGTGTGGCCCTCCTACCCCATCCCGCCTGTTCATACTACTTGTAATTACTGTATTACAGAAATTTATCGTCGAGTGTCTCTGGGTGGGCTGCGTGGGTTTGGTACTAGGAGCCACCTATTAGGGAGTACATATGCACTTAATTTTCTAGGTCTGGGATACTTCACTCAATATAATTGTATCAAATGACATCCATTTCCCGGCAAATTCGAGTACTTATCATTTTTTATGGCTGAGTAGTACTCCATTGTATAGATGTACCACCATTTCCTTATCCACTTGTCAACTGTTGGACATTTGGTTTGATTCCATGACTTTGCTATTGTAAACAGTGCTGCTATGAACATGGTCGCACTTGTGCTATCGAGGTGGACCTCTGCTGTATGGGGGGGTTATTCCCAAAAGTGGAATCACAGGGTCATATGACATTTCAATCTTTAATCTCTTTAAGAATCTCCAGATGGCTCACCAGAGTGGCTATATGAGCCTGCATTCCCACCAGCAATGTAGGAGAGTTCCCCTCTCTCCACATTGTCTCCAACATTTGGTGTTGTTTGTGTTGTGGATTTTTGCCATCCTGACCGGGTGAGATGATATCTCAGGGAAGTTTTAATTTGCATTTCCGTGATGGCTAAGGAAGTGGAGCATTTTTTCAGATATTTGTTAGACATTTTAATTTCATCCGTAGTAAAGTTTCTTTTAAGTTCCAGGGCCCATTTTTTAATTGGGCCATTAGTTTACTTGGTGTTTAGTTTTCTAAGTTTTTTGTGCACTCTGGACAGTAGAGCTCTATCAGATATGTGGTTTGTGAAGATTTTCTCCCATTCTGTGGGTTGCCTTTGGCTCATGTTACAATCTCTTTATCTGAACAGAAGCTCTTTAAATTCACAAGATCCCAACTGTTGAGAATTGGTAGCAGTGACTGTGCCATTGGATATCTGTTTAGCAACTGTTGGCCTAGCACAATCAGCTCGAGGGAATTCCGACCCTTTCATCTATGGTTTTTATAGACTCTGGCCTGATATCAAGGTCCTTGATCCATTTGGAATTAAGTCTTGTACATGGTGACAAGTACAGGTCCAGTTTTAATCTTCTACATGTGGAGATCCAGTTGGGCCAACACCATTTGTTGAAAATACTGTTCTTTTTCCATTGGATTTTTTTGGCCCCTTTGTAAAAGACCAAATGGCTGTAGTTTTGTGGGCTTATATCTGGGTCTTCAACCCTTATCCATTGATCTGTGTGTCTATTTTGGAGCCAGTGCCAGGCTGTTTTTACATCTATGGATTTGTAGTATAGACTTAGGTTTGGTATGGTGATACCTCCAGCAGTGTTTTTGTTACTCAGGATTGTCTTTGCTATCCTGGGTCTTTTGTGCATCCATATGAATTTTGAGATTGTTTGCTCAAGTTCTTTGAAGAATTTCTTTGGGATTTTAATGGATATAGCACTGAATTTGTACATTGCCTTTGGTAGGATGGTCATTTTTACGATGTTGATTCTGCCAATCCAGGAACATGGGAGGTCTTTCAGCAGAGAAAATAGGCCTCCATCAAGGACTTCAAGTAAGTAATGAGACACCTGGTTAAGTTCACAGGCTTTCATTCCTGATCATTTACAACTGACAGGGTATGATCTCACCAGAAGGGGAGGGCATATAGTCTGTCAGATAAAAAGTAACCATTTTGCAAATGGGTGATTGACCCCTCCCTCACTGTGGTTTCCTACTTTCATTGCATCTATCTTTGAATGTGCTCTTATAACAAGACTCAAGTTTAACAACTCTTTGTCTCTGGCCAGGGGGTCACATACAATGCCCATCAGGATGGAGTAAAGGGCATTGCAGGAGCAGCAAAACTGCAAAAGAAAATCAACAAACCACAATCTAGAACTTCAGAGACTCTATATCAACCACCTAGAACTAGGCCAGCCTAATCTCTCCCCATCCTGAAGCTCAGGGAAATTTGCAGAAGAGGGGGCAGTAAGATTGTAAGACCATAAGGATGGGAGGAGTAATGATATGCAAGATACTCCACACAAGTTAAGGGCCGAAGCAATCATAATTGGACTTTGCAGGCCCCACGCAATGTCCATCACACTATTGACCCCACAATGTCTAGCATTTGCTAGACACCAAGATCCTTGGAGGCAAGGGATTGACAACCACAGTAGTGTTCCTATGCTTAAGGGGAACACCAGAAAGGGTTCAGGGAAATGCCACTGGGTCCTTGTATGTCATCAGAGAGGAAGGCCGAGGAGAGTCTGGCATGCACATTAAAGGATTCTCCGGGGATTGGGGGCTTGAGGCATGGGGGGATGGGGAGGGGTGAGGGGAAGGGGAGCAGGGGGGTTAGGGGAGGAGGAGGGAGGGAGGGAACTGGTGTACCTATTAAGTTTGTATGAGCGGAAATACTAATAAAAATGTTTTAAAAAAAAGATTGTCAAGGTGCTATTTAATGAATCAATTCAGTTCAGTTATTTAATAAATAGATGTATCCATGTATCCCAAAAGAGTTAACATACTTTTTTAGGAGATATACTTAGGAAAAATAATTGATTAAAACACATGAAAATTTGGAGTTAATTAAAATGAAACGTTTTTTCCTAATGGAGAGATAATAGCCTGCTGCAGTGTTATCATATCTTTTGTGTTTTTTATTTTGTGTGTGTGTGTTATCCATAGAAAGATGAGGGAAGAAATTCCAGAAATATTTGTAGAATGACACAAATCTGATCTCCACATAAATGCCTCAGGAAGAGATTCTTATTTTCAAAGTAGGAAACATTGATCCACTGTGTATGTCCTATTAAAACAACTTTATTCCTTAAAATAACTGGTGTAAATTCAGTCATGTAGACTGGTTCCAGGGTATGACATTTCTATGAATTTCTATGAATTCTATGAATTTATATGTATTACTAAATAGATGAAAATTTCTGTCTTAGCTATGTGTAATTTTCAGGAAACAGAATTAAGTTTGTTGAAGAGCACAGTAAGGTTTATTAGCAATTCATAAACAGTATATAATGGTCTTGTTTGTCTCTTTATTCTTTGATTTTTCTCTCAAGTAAACCTTTTCCAATTCTAGGCATCATTCAGTTCCATAATTCTGAATTATATGCAGTCCATTGAGAATTCCACATGTTGTTATATATCAGAAAGCACACATTTTCCATAATAAGTAAAGATTTATGACCAAGGACTATTTAAAGTAAAATAAATACTACTATAATAAAACATGATGAACAATCATTGCCTAGTTTTGATAGTATTTAATCTGAATAGAAGAAAGAAAAGATGACTGGAGGTCCAGGACATAATACAGAATTGTAGAGATTTATATGCTCAAATAATGTGCATGTAAATATATATGAGACTATTCACAGAGAATTTGTAATGGACACACTTTGCATGATAAAAGGTAACATGACCACTTAATAAGATATATAAGAAAGACATGATATTGTCTTATGGTGCATACTGTGGAACATCTATCTGTCTACATGTCATTGATTTTGCTGATATAAAATCCAGAATTATTTCTATTTCTTTTTCTGCTCTCTTCACTGGGTACTGTGTTCCTTGACATCTACCTGCCTGCTGCATTTCTAACCCACTGCAGTTTGCTAAAATAATTCCCAAAACCGAATTTTTTTAATGTTAAAGAAGAAAATGCATTGCTGGGTGAATGCAATGTACAAACAAAAGAGAAAAATAAACAAGTATTTTTTATTGAAATAATATTTACCTGATTTCAAAATGATTCATGGATTCAGTATATGGCTAACTGGTATAATCATTTTTTGGACAATCAAAGGAAAATAATTTGAATATCCATATAGTATATTAAATACCATGTGATTGTGACAGTCTCTCTATAACTCCAGTCTTGGGAGGTAGAAATCCAAAGCAAGTAGGCTGGATAGCCAAAATGGCCCTATCTGTAACTACAGTCTGTTCAGAGATCCTGTCTCTCAAAGAATAAGATAGGAGACTGCATAGATGGCTTAGTGGTTGATATGATTTTACACAAGCTTGAATACTGGGATTAGAATGACAAAATCATGCAAGTAAGTGTAAGGCAGTCATCGCTGACACAGGCAATCCTAACATTCAAAAGACAAAGACATGAAATTGCCACGTCCTTATTTGACCAGTCTGGTAGACAAGTCTCAGTTTGGAAAAGATGGATTCAAAGAAACATCTTTTGGAAATAGGACATTGCATTGTTTGAAATAAATAAGAGAAATAAGTAAAATATGGGAATTTTCAAGCCTTGGTGTTTCTGTCCAGTTCAGGCCTAAAGCGTGCTCTCTGGGGAATGTCAGTAACGCCCATGGGCAGGTGCTAGGAATTCCTTCCTAGGTAATTTAAGTTTTGCCTCTGGCAGGAGGAATTCTTCTGGGAATTGGGGGTGATTTCTACCTGTTCTTAGGTTTTTGGGGGACTAGCTTCCTGCTCTCTGATCTAGAGAAAAAGCCTGTTTTTAACCTTAAATCAAATTGCAACTAGAGATTTTATGTCTAGTCGCACACAGTAAGTAGACTTGTTAGCCAGAATGTACACAATGATTTTAAACAAATTAGAGAACAACTCAAGAGTCTTAAAACATAGGTGGGTAAAATTCCCACCTATGAATTAACTCAGAAATTCTAGAAGTATGAGACTATGCCATCCATTCACTAGAACTTTAAAAGGATGTTTGATCCCTTTTGGATTGTAATTTAAACTATTATAGGAGGAATTGTTCTTTTAATAATTATATTGCTTAAGTGTGTTTCCTTCAGCACATCTCTCAGCAGCGCTCCATCAACAAGATCACGCTACAGGTGCTTATGGCCCTTGAACATCCAAGCCATGCCCCCCCCCCCAGTGATGTGGTTCAAGCTTGGATTGCAGAGATTCCTGAGGCCTTGATCTAATCTACTACCCACATATCCTGACATGCCTTCCAGAGGTGAGGTCCTTTGAGGGCCAGTAGTCAATGACAGGTAAGGCTCCACACAAGGGTGGTATCTGATCTAAGCCAGGCACCAGTCCATTATGCTGGACCCCCTCTGAGGCGGGGTCAACAAGATCAGAGCAAAGAACTCTGGCTCCTGCTGGCTGTCAAAAAGGATGGATACATAGGAGGAACAGACCAGGCAGGCCTGTATTGTCTATATGGGCTGCATGCATTCCCAAGCTAGAAACTGCTGCCATGCCTGGTGCTAATGTCAACCCACCTGAAGGAGAGGACCAACACAGACAGGACAATAGCAAAACTCATGCTGGAACTTATGGGATGTTGGGCACACATATAGTCAATTGTAATGAAAAACATGTTCCTTATTGAAATCAAAAGGAGCTCAATTTTCCTCTGTGAATTTTAAAAATACAGTCTGTTTAAACAATGACAGTTATGTGGGCTCAGCCTCATGGCTATTTGGTGGAGCATTATAGATTAGCTAGATTTGGAAATACTGGGAGAATGTTTGTTAAGTGCCTTTACTCTCAAGCCATGGGTTAGGTTCTTGAAAAAAATGTCCACCCTGAAGGTGATTTCTGTTGACTAAGAGAATATGTGTCTGTTTGTAGGTGCAAAATTCTTTGTCCCCAAATTTCCTAATATAAAAGATGTCACAAAGTTTCAATAAAGTGGGTACAGATTCACTCAGCCTAGAGAGTTGAGAGTTTTGTGTTTCTGTTCTCCATTCAGCCAAAGCCTTGCCTCAACTGGTCCAGGGGAGCCCTGGTTTCGAAGCCACGGCTCTGGCCTGCAGGAAATATTGAGGGAAAGTTAGTTAGCTAGTTGAGCTGAATGATGAGGTATGGCTTCAATTCAGAAAATCTGTGTTTCAGTTCGCTTGCACGGTTGCTGATAAATGACCATCAAACAAACTAAGGGAACAAGGAGTTTATTTCCTTACGACAGTCTAGTTACATTTCTCAGTCCAGCTTGACGAGAGAGCATGCACCAACACCAGGTTCGTCCCAGGGCTTAATCCAACTACTAATTCTCCATAAATGTGCCCAGAGCTCAAACCTGCAACAGTCAAGTTGATACATATGTCCAATTATGACATTCTGTTTTCATACAAAATCTGAAGAAGTATGAAATAAGATACTCAACTTCAACTGTCAGCTTACGCACTCATTTTCCCAAAACACTAGTGAACTCAGTTGTAATACCTTTCTTTACAACTATGGTCTCAATGTATTCATCATGTTGCTACTCATGTATGGGAGTATCACAGGATTTACCAAGAATTTAGTGAGAAGATTCTGCATTTCTATACCCAGATTATATGTGGAAACTGTAACAACTTCTCTTAAAAAAGGAAAATTTTAAAAAATGTCTGATGTTTGGAAGTAAAAACCAAGTGTATGTATTTCACTGAGTTATGAATAATTACATTTTTGCAACTTCTTATCTGCCTACTCATTTACTTTAGAGATAGAATAAGAATAATACCAACTTCCAACCCATAAAGTACTGAACAGTTAGGGAATGCTACTTAATTGTGTCATTTCAATAACTGGACTTCCCATTTTCACTCACATGTTATCAAAAGAAAGACAGAGCAGAAGCTGCTGTTTTTTATGTTAGCTTGTATTAATTCATTGTGGCTTTTTCATTTTATTTATTTTTGATAGTACCACACATAAATACAAGGAATTTTTAAATTTTCATCACTTTTTGGCTAATCCAATTCCCTCTTCCTTCTCAATTT
Organism: Typhlomys cinereus; assembly: GCA_023101885.1. Lineage (NCBI taxonomy): Eukaryota > Metazoa > Chordata > Mammalia > Rodentia > Platacanthomyidae > Typhlomys > Typhlomys cinereus. Next base: position 6,121,166 of record JALPQD010000019.1, read on the forward strand.
AAACCTTCTTGTTCTCCACCATTCTCCCTTTTGCTTTCAGATCTTTTGGTGTGGGTGGCACACTGAGGGTCATCAAAGATGTCTGTATTTGTCTGTGTCTCGATCCTTACGTGAGTATTTATCACTGGGTATACAGCTGAGGAAAGTAGCATCCTTTCTGACAGCATAATTAGCATTCCATAGTCTCTCAGAGAGCTGTAGTGACTCTTGAGAGCTTCCCCTTTCTGTACTATCATGACAGGAAGTCAGCTTATTAGTTCTCTTTTCTCTTCATTTGACCAATCATATGTTAGCATGTTGTATCTTTCTCAATAAAATTTGACATAAGAAGGAAAGAAGGAAGGAGGGAAGGAAGGAAGGAGGGAAGGAAGGAAGGAGGGAAGGAAGGAAGGAAGGAGGAGGAAGGAGGAAGGAAGGAAGGAAGGAAGGAAGGAAGGGAAGGAAGGAAGGAGGGAAGGAATGGAAGAGTGACGAGGGAGGGCGAAGGGAGGAAGGAAGAAAGGTAGTGCGGAAGGCCGGCGCGTCGAAGCTCACTCCACCGAACTACCCTCGAACGAAGAAAGAAAACCAGGACAGACGGTGCAAGCAAAAAGACTATTTCTTCTCTCTTCACTAGGTCCTGTGCTCCGTGACTGCCTGCTGCATTTCTAACTGTAGTTTCCTAAAATAATTCCCAATCCTGAATTTTTTTTAATGTTCAAGCATTGTTAAGAATAAAGGTTAATCAGAGTGCCTAAAGGGAATTTTTTAAACTCATGCACGAAATGGATAACAATGGCATTTTAATGTTTGATGTCTCACTCATTCACAGAACATGTTTTTACTTTTCTTCCTACTTTATATTTGCACACATTTCAACAAGAACTATTTTCTCTAAATCATTCTACTATCTAAGATTCATTAGGGCAGACACATTTCCTTTCAAACCTAATTTTAGTGACTCTTTGGCTCAGTAGAAAAAAATCAATTAAGACACACTTAAATAGTCTAATTTAGGATCAAAAATTACAATAAGTAGGACTAACATTTTCTTGATTGTACTTCTAAGAGAAGAGCGAAATGAGGATTTATATTGGCACTTTTAACTGAATAAATCAATACAATTCCAAATCATCTTGCTGTATTTTAAAGTGCCTTTGTTTAAAAAAATCTATACTGATTAATTTATTAACTTCTAGAACCATTTAATACCATTGTTTAACCTTTGAAATGTTTCATATCTTTAAAAGGCTCAATGATTGCTATAATTTCAGAATCACTAACTTCCTTTCAAGTGCTGGAACATGTGCAGAAGGGTGCAGTATCTTGTCATTTGTCTGAATGTACTTCCTCAACCTGCTCTTTCCATGTACCTGTATTGAGATCACAGAAAAAATAAATGATCATGCCTACAAATGCAAAAATAAAGGAGTAAATTTGCCAACAGTTAGCATACAACATGTGAAAATGTATTTCCAACAATTAAGAAATTTAGAAAGATAACCTAAAGAGGTAGAAATTGGTTGTATTACCTCATTGAAGATGCAATTATTTGCTGTATGCAACTGACCAGTAACTGCAGATATATGGACTAAAATATCTATCAGCAATATTTGGTAATTGATAACTACATACAAAATTCAATTATAAGTTAGATATATTTTAATAAAAGGGCATTATATCATTGGGACAACGATAACATAAAATAATAAAATTAGTACAAAATAGCTTATCTTTTTGCTTGTAGGATGATACAAGGGAGCTTTTTCAATCACCTATTAAAATTTTTGGTTTTTTGAATTAGGTTTTCTCATTGATCCTGGAGGTCTCTGACTTACCTAACTGGTTATCAGAAAGCCCCAAAACTCCTCCTGTCCAGTCTTCTCTGTGCTGAGGTAACAGTCATTGTCAGTTTCCATTATTGTCTAAAGTAGTTACACAAAAAAGGCATTTATGCCTGAAAATGCATTTCTGGAAGTGGGAGTGTTGGGAAAGATTGAGTGGAGCCATGAGGGTTTTTTTTTTTATTTCAGCTCATACAAACTTATTAGGTACACCAGTTCCCTCCCTTCCTCCTCCTCCCCCCGTACCCCCTGCTCCTCCTCCCCACCCCTCTCCCTCCCCATCCCCCAGTGCCTCCCGCCCCAATTCTCAGAGAGTCCTTTCTTGTGCATGTCTGATTTTCCTCTAGGCCCTCCTCTCCGATGACGTACAAGGACCCAGTGGCCTTTCCCTGAACCCTTTCCCGTGTTCCCCTTAGGTATAGGAACACTGCTGTGGCTGCCAATCCTTTACCTCCAAGGCTCTTGGTGCCTTTAGCAGATGCTAAACTTTGTGAGGTCAACAGTGTGTTGGACAATGTGCAGGGCATGCAAAGTCCAATTATGATTGCTTCAGCCCTAACTAGTATAGAGTATCTTATATATCATTGCTCCTCCCATCCTTTTGCTCTTACACTCTTACCGCCCCCTCTTCCGCAAATTTCCCTGAGCTTCAAGATGGGGAGAGATTAAGCTGGCCTAGTTCTAGGTGGTTGATATAGAGACTCTGAAGTTCTAGATTGTGGTTTGTTGATTTTCTTTTGCAGTTTTGCTGCTCCTGCAATGCCCTTCACTCCATCCTGGTGGGCATTGTATGTTACCCCCTGGCCAGAGACAAAAAGCTGTTAGAGTCTTGTGATAAAAGCACATTCAGGGCTGGAGAGGTGGCTCAGGGGTTAAGCCTCCGCCTCCGCCTTGCAGGCGGAAGGTCCCGAGTTCGGATCCCAGATCCCACGTATAGACGCCAGACGGAAGCGGGGGCGGCCTGCGCTTCTAGGTCCTGGTAGGGCGGAGCCTGTGAATCCCGGGGCAGAAGGAGGTGGAGGCGTCCATGGTGGTTCGCAAATTCGTCCGTGGTTCTACACATACACAGACACACACATACACACACACACAGACACACGCACGTGCACATACGCACAGTTGAATAAATAATAATAATAATAAAAATTTACAAAAAAAAGCACATTCAAAGGTAGATGTAATAAAAGTGGGAAACCATACTAAGGGAGGGGTCTATCACCCATTTGCAAAATGGTTACTTTTTATCTGCCAGACTATATGCCCTCCTCTTCTGATGAGATCACACCCCCTCAGTAGTAAATGATCAGGAACAAAAGTCTGTGAACTTAATCAGATGTCTCATTACTTATTTGGGTCCTTGGTGGAGGCCTATTTTCCCTGCTGTAACATGGTCCCTTCTCTCCTTGTTTCTGGTGTGGCCCTCCTACCCCATCCCTCCTGTTCATAATCCTTGCAATTACTGTCTCTAGGTGGGCTGGGTGGGTTTGGTACTAGGAGTCACCTATTAGGGAGTACATACGGCGCTTAATTTTCTGGGTCTGGGATATTTCGCTTAATATAATTGTTTCTAATGACATCCATTTCCCGGCAAATTCGAGTACTTCATCATTTTTTATGGCTGAGTAGTACTCCATTGTATAGATGTACCACAGTTTCCTTATCCACTCGTCAACTGTTGGACCTTTGGGCTGATTCCATGACTTTGCTATTGTAAACAGTGCTGCTATGAGCATGGTCGTGCTTAAAAATATGGAACGCTTCACGAATTTGTGTGTCATCCTTGCGCAGGGGCCATGCTAATCTTCTCTGTATCGTTCCAATTTTAGTATATGTGCTGCCGAAGTGAGCACACCATGAGGGTTTTTATTACTGATAATTTACCTAACTCTGTCTTGGCATGAACAGGAAAATTCCTTTACAATATGAAACTTGAAGTGTCCAAAATATCAATAGTTTCCACAACTATTACCACAATTGTGGTAATTTGCCTTGTATCTTTCTTGATACTTGTACTCATATTAGATTTTTAAGAGTGTTAAATCAAAGTTCTTGCTTCATCATGCATTTATACAAATCATGGTAACATACCTTAACATCCTGATGAAAATGTGTAGCAGTAAACAGTTTATTCTCAACCTATCTAGTTTTACTGGCAAAACCAAGGGAGGAAATAGGGAGATAATTCAGTTGGTAAAGAACTTGCCTTGCAACCACAAATACCTCATTTCCACCCCTGAATTGATATAAAAGAGGCAGATATTTTATCATACATTTGAAATCTCAGTGTTGGCAGGAAGAGGATGGTAGATTCTTGAACTCACAGGTATGCTACCCTACTTGGTCCGTTCCAGACCAGAGACAGACTCTGTCTCCATAGACAAGGTGGATAACATCTGGAAACTAACAGACACCTGAGCATGTCATCCATATTCCTCGTGAACATTTACATGCATGCATACCACACATTCATGTACTTAAATACGCACACAAAAATAGACATACACAAATGAAAGTAAGTCATAGTGTATGATACTCCCTATAAATAGGTATATTTTGGAGCTACCTGTTAATTTAGATCTTTGAATTATGTTACAGTGTTGTAAGTGTTGTTATCTGAACATTATGCATTAATATATTAAATATTTTATAAATAGAATGTTATTAAAATTAAATTATTTTAAGATTTTACTCTTGTAATCTTTATTGCTAAAACCTGCAAATAGAACTTATTTTTAAATATTGATTTTTATCCTTTGTCATAATGAATTTATCAATTCCAAGTTGTCCAGTAGACAACTTGGTATTTTCTATATTGACTTTGAAATAAAGTTTCAATCTTTTGCATTTGGGATGAAAATTTTATCTGAAAGAATAAACAAACTCCAATATAATAGTAGTGGAAAACTATCAGTTTTGGAGAGATCATTCAAACTTCTAACAATAACACATGGTAATAATAGCATTACTATACTACAGACCTAATATACCTTATAGATATTTATAGGGCATACTTTCCAAAACTGCAGAATTCAAGAATTCAAGTTCATTTTCTCAGTGGCCAAAAAACACTCTAGAAAAAGAAATTATGGTAAGTCACAAACTAGAACTCAACAAAACACACACATACACAGAGAGAGAGAGAGAGAGACAGAGACAGAGACAGAGACAGAGAGACAGAGAGAGGGAGGGAGAGAAACACCCATTCACACAAATACTTTGTAACCTATTGGAAGAAAGTAAAAATTAGCAACTAAAGAAATGTTAGAAGTTATGCAGTGCCCAAGGGGACATTGAATGCATGAAAATTTGATATTTGAAAGTGAAGAACAAAAATAAATGGTAACACAAGTACACTATATCAATATCTTTTAACAATAAAAAGGCATGACTAGGACAAAAAATCAATAATAAGTATCATTTATACTACAATAAAAATTTCCAATAAACTAGTGGTGCTTCTTAAAGACCTAGAATAAAAAGAACAAACAAAACTTAAAATTTTTAGAGGGTATGACAAAAAAGCAACAAAGCTTTTTATTTAAAAAATTAAAGCTCATAATATCAATGATGTATATAAATTTGAAAAAAAGAGTAAAATCATCAACCTTAAATTTGGCAGATAATAATGGAAAAGGAGAGATGCTCCAAATTATAAATTTAGAGAAAATAAATAGATTTTGAAACCAATGTCACAGAAACTCAAAAGATCATTAGGGCCTATTCATGAAAAATTGCATGCTGAAAATATTGAAAACCAAAATAAATACATAAATGTATGAATACATATTACATACGTTCTCAATAGACCAAGTTAGAAATAACAGGAATGAATCACTAACTAAAAATAAAGATAACCAACGAAGGAAATCCTAAAATTAATTCCCTGCTGAATTTTTCATTTTTAAAAAAAGAAATTAATGGTAACCCCTCTCAATATATCCCAAAAGTTGAAGAGGGTTGATTCTTCCAAGTTTTCATCCTACAAGACCACCATTATCTTGCTACCAAAAGTGCATTGTGGTACAATAATAAAGGACACATAATAGACTGATATGTCAGAGGAGCATAGATACAAATATGTACAATAAAATCATAAAGTACAACATCAGTGGTTTTGATAAGTAGTACTAAGACACATGTAAGGTAGAAGTAACAAGTTCTGGTGCTCTATCAAGCAGTTTGATAACTCTAGTTCACTATAACTCCTCATAATTTTCATGAAGAGCAGAAAAAAAACCCTCAAAGTTTCCAAATCTATAATAGTGTTAATATTGCTAATCTGATCAGTTCACCTTTCACATATATTGTGAATTTTCTCTCAATTAATCTGCAAAATTATTGTTAAAAGGCTATAGTTTGATATAATAAGTTAAAGAAATATGAAAAAGTAAAAATTGTCCACCAGAAAATTTTTGTAATGCATTGAACCTCTATCTCTCCTGATAAAATAAAAATAGGTTAGATTAGAAACTGATCATTATCATTTCTTCATTCATTATTTCAACTTATCAAAAATGTTACATAGAAAAAAAATGTTACATAGTATTATGTGACATATATTTTTTTACCTAGATAGCTCCATTCCCTTCAGACTTGTACTTTGTCAGTATACTTCTGTTAACTGTGTATCATACAGTCAAAATTTTCTTTTATATAATTCAAATATTGCCTTTTAAAAATCCTTGAAGGGTTAAAGATCACATAAATTTTTATAGTCTATTATATCAAATATTTAATTATATTGAACTCATAGACTACATATTTGTTTTTACCATTTTTTACATTTCCTTGTGCCAAGGCAGTTGTATCTGAGTCTCCTTTTATCTGTGATTTTATTGTTAGAAGTATTGCATATTAGAGCTCCTAAATGTCAATTGTATATATTCAACACTAAGTTGCTGTTTCTACCAAGGGTGGGTGGTTAAGGAGGTCTGAAAGGTATCTTCCTGTCACTTCAGGCAGGCTGCCCTCAAATTCCTGAGATTCCGGATGGCTGAGATATGGATAGGCAAATTGTTTAATTCTGGCTACTATTGTTACTAAAAAAAATTAATTTGATTTCTGTTACCTTTCCTGATTCTTATTGCTAAGCTATATTTCAGCACTGACTTCTGAAGGAACTAAAAAAATGCAGTCTTCTCATTCATTAGGCATGAAACTCTTCATGCTGTACTCCAGATGAAATTAAAGTCCTCCTGCAGAGTTAAGGAGAGCTTAGTCTTGAAGATACCTAAATTTTGACTTTGATTTTGTTGCAAAAATCTGGGTTTAGGGATATCAACTTTCTTATGTAAAATTTGGAGACAGTATTTAATGTCCAATTCAGTCTCTTTTTGGGTTTTGATGTAGGATCTGGGCTTGATGGGGTCAAGAGCTGTTTTAGTTTTTAATTTTCCCTAGAAACAATCCCACCTATACTCAATCTTTTTCCTAGGAGGTCACAAGAGATTTTTTATTTTGAAAACATCCTGCATTGTGAGAATACACCTATGGAGTTCCAGGACAAAGAGAATCTCCTTTCCTCTATGTTTGAACACTGTTTCTAGTGCTTATAGACTAGTCAGTCAAAGCTCAGACTCCACATTTCAAACCCATAACTCTGCGTAATTGAATAGTTTAGTTTTTATTGGACAGCTAACACAGTTAGAAATTGTCACTCCTATGGGAACCATGCCCACCAACCCTTTAGTCTTTATCTCACTTTCCTAGTAACTCTTGGTCCACTTGCTAGCAAAGCTAGGACCACAAAGGATTGTAGCATCCTCTCCCTATCTCTCTCTTTTCTTACTGCCCTACTGCCATGCAATCATACTGTGATAATTCTGTCATTGCCAGTCCATGTGCTATGAGAGCTCTGTCACTGTTCTCTCTGACCTTAAGCTGTCTCCTCAGCTTTATCCTATCTTATCTTAAGGCTAAATTATGGCTTCTTTCTTGACTTTCTCAGACAGAGCTTACAAAAGTATCTTCTTTCTATCATTTTCAAAAAAATTCCTTTGTTAACCTCTCAACGTGTTTTGGTTTCAATTATCATCTCCAGAACATAAGGGACCCCAAAAAAACTCTGCATCACACTGACCTTTGTTCTAACATAGCTTTCATGGATTTCCATCAAATAATATTGTCCTAATTACTGTATGTTACTAAAGTGATATCAACAGACTTTAATGTTGCTTTTTTTTCCTGATGCTTGTTATTTGTTGGGAAGAAGGCCAGTGTTCTCTTCACTGTCTTGTGGCAGAAACCCTGCTAAGATACTTAGTCTCGATAGTCAATGTCACATTGTCTAGAATCATGTGGAGCAAGGATTCAGGGGCTTCTGTAGAACTGTGATATGATGAAAATTGTTGTGAGAAGTTTCATCTTAATTATGGGTGGTTTCGCTCTGACCCAGGAATATGGAGAATATGTCAAATATGTTAGCATGAACTGGACAAGCATGCTAGTGTTCATTGTTGTTTTGTGACCTCGATGATGGATATAATTTGAGCAGTTACCTAAGGCTCCTGTTTCTTTTATTTTTTAATTAAACACATATAAACTTAACTGGTACAGTGGTCTCCTCCCTCCCTCCAACCCCCCACACCTCCCCTCTGTCCCCATCCCCCAGTGGCTCCCCCTCCCATCCCCGGAGCATCCTTTAATGTGCATGCCAAACTTTTCTCTGGGTCCTCCTCTCCAATAAGGTGCAAAGACACAGTGGCATTTCCCAGAACCCTTTCCTGTGTTCCCGTTAAGCATAGGAACACTGCTGTGGCTGTCAATCTCTTGCCTCCTAGGATCCTAGTGCGTTTAGCAAATGCTAGACTTTGCGGGGTCAATAGTGTGTTGGACATTGCAAAGGGCATGCAAAGTCCAATTATGATTGCTTTGGTCCTAAGTTGTGTGGAGTATCTTGCATATCATTACTCCCATCCTGGTGCTCTTACAATCTTAACGCCCCCTCTTCCGCAAATTTCCCTGAGCTTCAGGATGGGGAGAGATTAGGCTGGCCTAGTTCCAAGTGGTTGATATAGAGTTTCTGAAGTTATGGATCATGGTTTGTTGATTTTTTTTTCAGTTTTGCTGATCCTGCAATGCCATTCACTCCATCCTGATGGGTATTGGATGTCACCCCCTGGACAGAGATAAAAACCTGTTAAATTAGAGTCTTGTTATAAGAGTATATTCAAAGGTAGATGTAATAAAAGTAGGAAACCGCGGTCAGAGAGAAGTCAATCACCCATATGCAAAACGGTTACTTTCTATCTGCCAGACTATATGCCCTCCCCTTCTGGGAAGATCATACCCCATCAGTTGTAAATGATCAGGAAGGAAAGTCTGTGAACTTAACTAGATGTCTCATTACTTACTTGCAGTCCTTGATGGTGGCCTATTTTCTCTACTGTAACATGGTCCCTTCTCTCCTTGTTTCTAGTGTAGCCATACTTCCCCATCCCTCCTGCTCATAATCTTTGCAATTACAGAGAATTCTCCTTAAGTGTCTCTAAGTGGGTTTGGTACTAGGAGCCACCTATTAGGGAGTACATACGGCACTTAATTTTCTGTGTCTGGGATACTTCACTCAATATAATTGTTTCTAATTCCATCCATTTCCTGGCAAATTCCATTAATTCATCATTTTTGATGGCTTAGTAGTACTCCATTGTATAGATAAACAAATTTTCATTATCCACTCATCAACTGTTGGACATTTGGGTTGATTCCATGACTTTGCTATTGTAAACAGTGCTACTATGAAAATGGTCATGCTTGTGCTATCGAAGTGAATTTTTGCTGTATGTAGGGTTATTCCCAAAAGTGGAATAGCAGGGTCATATGGCATTTCAATCTTTAATTTCTTTAAGAATCTCCAGACAGGGGGGCTGGAGAGGTGCCTCAGGAGTTAAGCCTCTGCCTTGCAGGCAGAAGGTCCTGAGTTTGGATCCTAGACCACACGTAAAGACGCCAGGCAGAAGCAGGGAGGCCTGTGCTTCTGGTCTTGATAGGGCAGAGCCTGTGAATCCTGAGGCAGAGTAAACAAGGAGGAGGTGGAGGCGGTCCATAGAGGTTCCCAAATTCATCCGTGGTTCTACACACACACACACATACACACACATATACACACACACACACAAGCACAATTGAATAAATAAAAAAATTAAATTAAAAAAAAAAGAATCCCCATACGGCTCGCCAGAGTGGCTGTATGAGCCTGCATTCCCACCAGCAATGTAAGAGAGTTCCCCTCTCGCCACATCCTCTCCAGTATTTGGTGTTGTATGTATTGTGGATTTTTGCCATCCTGACCTGGGTGAGATGATACCTCAGGGAAGTTTTGATTTGCATTTCCCTGATGGCTAAGGATGTGGAGAATTTTTAAGATATTTGTTAGACATTTTAATTTTATCCCTGGTAAAGTTTCTTATAAGTTCCAGGGCCCATTTTTTAATTGGGCCATTTGTTTCCTTGGTGTTTACTTTTCTAAGTTCTTTGTGCACTCTGGATAATAGAGTTCTATCAGATATGTGGTTAGTGAAAAATTTCTCCCATTCTGTGGGTTGCCTTTGTGCTTGTGTTACAATCTCTTTATCTGAAAAGAAGCTCTTTAATTTCACAAGATCCCATCTGTTGAGAGTTGGTTGCAGTAACTGTGTTATTGGATGTCTTTTTAGAAACTGTTGGCCTAGCCCAATCAGCTCCAGAGAGTTCAATTATGGTTTTTCTAGTCTCTGGGCTTATATCAAGGTCCTTGATACTTTTGGAATTAATTCTTGTACATGGTGAAAAGTATGGGTGCAGTTTTAATCTTCTGCATGTGGATATCCAGTTTTGCTAGCACCATTTTTTGAAAATGCTGTTCTTTTTCCATTGGATTTTTTGGGCCCCTTTGTCAAAGACCAAATGGCTGTAGTCGTGTGGGTTTATATCAGGGTCTTCAAGCCTTATCCATTGATCTGTGTGTCTATTTTGGAGGCAGTACCATGCTGTTTTTATAACTATGGACTTGTAGTATAGACTAAGGTTTGTGTTTTTGTTACTCATGATTGTCTTTGCTATCCTGGGTCTTTTATGCCTCCATATGAATTTTGAGATTGTTTGGTCAACTTCTTTAAAGAATTGCTTTGGGATTTTAATTGATATAGCACTGAATTTGTATATTGCCTTTGGTAGGATGGTCATTTTTACGATGTTGATTCTGCCAATCCAGGAACATGGGAGGTCTTTCCACCTTCTGTTGTCTTCTGCAATTTCTTTCTTTAGGCTTTTAAAGTTTTCATTGTAAAGGCCTCTTACTTTCTTGGTTAGGTTTATACCAAGGTATTTCATTGTTTTAGGGAGTATAGTAAATGGGATTTTTTCTCTCAGGGCTTTTTCACTTCTTGCATTCTGGGCATATAGGAAGGCCACTGATTTTTGTATGTTTACTTTGTATCCTGCCACCCTGCTGAACTTCTGTATTAGTTTCAGGAGCTTCCTAGTGGAGTTTTTGGGATCACTCAGTTATAAGATCATGTCATCTGCAAATAGGGATAGCTTGACTTCTTCCTTGCCGATTTGAATCCCTCTTATGTCCTTTTCTTGTGTTATGGCTTAAGCTAAGACTTCAAGTACAATATGGAATAGTAGTGGTGAGAGTGGATAGCCTTGACTAGTTCCTCATTGAAGTGGGAATACTTCAAGTTTTTCCCCATTGAGTATAATCCTTGCTGTAAGCTTGTTGTATACAGCTTTTATTATATTAATAAAGGTTCCTTCCATTCCAACTGTCCCTAGCGTTTTGATCATAAAAAGCTGTTGGATCTTTTCAAAAGCTTTTTCTGCATATATTGAGAGTATCATTTAGTCTTGGACTTTGGACTGGTTTATATGATGAAATATATTTATTTTTTAATTTTTTTATTATTTATTCAATTGCGCGCGCGCGTGTGTGTGTGTATGTTTGTGTGCGTGTATGTGTGTGTGGAACCATGGACGAATTCGGGAACCACCATGGATGCCTCCACCTCCTCCTTGTTTACTCTGCACAGGGATTCACAGCCTCTACCCTACCAGGACCAGAAACACAGGCCGCCCCCGCTTCCGCCTTGCATCTATACGTGGGGTCTAGGATCCGAACTCAGGACCTTCCGCCTGCAAGGCAGAGGCTTAACCCCTGAGCCACCTCTCCAGCTCGATGAATTATATTCATTGAATTGCGTATATTTTACCAACCTTGTATGACGGACAAAGCCTACTTGATCCATGTGAATGATCTTTTTGACATGTTTTCAATCCAATTTTGTAAGACTTTGTAGAGAATCTTTGCGTCAGTGTTCATCAGAGACATTTGCCTATAGTTTTCTTTTTTAAGTGTATCTTTATTAGGTTCTGGGATTGAGACGATATTAGCTTCATAAAAGGAATTTGGTAGTGTTCCTTCCTTTGCTATTTGATGCAACAGTTTAAGGAGTATTGGTGTTATAAGCTCCTTAAATGTTTGGTAGAACTCTCTGCTGAATCCATCTGGTTCAGGACATTTTTTGGTGGGAAGAGTTTAGATTACTTTCTCAATTTCCTCATATGTTATAGGACTATTTAAATAATTCACAACTTCCTGATTCAATTTAGGTGAGTTGTGTTTACTTAGGAATTCATCCATCTCTTTTGTGTTGTCAAATTTCACAGAGTATAAGTTTTTGAAATATGATGTTATAATTCTCTGGATTTCTTGGGTATCAGTAGTGATAACTTCATTTTCATTTTTAATTTTGTCAATTTGGGTTTTCTCTCTCTTGCTCTTGGTTAATATATCTAGGGGTGTATCAATCTTATTGATTTTTTCAAAAAAAAACAGCTTTTTGACTGGTTGATTTTCTGTATCATTTTCCTAATCTCCATTTCAGATATTTCTCCCCTTATTTTGCTAATCTCCTCTCTTCTACTGCTTTTGGGATCAGATTGCTCTAGTTTCTCTAAAGCTTTAAGCTGCATTGCTATTTATTTCTGATGTTTCCATTTTTTTGATATAGGCATTAAGAGCTATGAACTTACCACTTAGCACAGCTTTCATTGTGTCCTAGAGAGTTTGGTAAGTTGTATTTTCATTATCGTTCGCTTTCAGGAAATCTTGAATTTCCTTTTTAATTTCTTCCTGAATCAAGTTCTCATTCAGCATCATAGTGTTAAGTTTCTAGGAGTTAGTGTATTTTCTGTTGTTTGTTGTGTTTGGGATGTCCAGCTTTAGGCCGTGGTGGTCTGACAGGTCACAGGCAGAATTTCAATTTTCCTGTATATGTGGAGATTCATTTTGTGGCCCAATATGTGATCTATTTTGCAGAAAGTTCCATGTGCTGCTGAGAAAAATGTGTATTCTTTGGTGTGTGGATGAAAAGTTGAATAGAGATCTGTAAGGTCCATTTCTTTAAGGGTTTGATTAAGTTCCAAAGTATCTCTGTTAAGCTTTTGAGCTGTTGATCTATCCCATGTTGAGAGGGCGGTCTTGAAATCCCCAAGAATTATCGTTTGGGTGTTGATTTCTCGCTTTAGACACTGTAGGGTTTTCTTAATGAATGTGGAGGGGCCAGTATTGGGTGCATAAATGTTCAGTATTGTGAAGTCTTCCTGGTGAATTGTACCTGTGACTAAAATGTAGTATCCATCTGTGTATCTTATGATTTTTTTTTGGTTTGAAGTCCACTTTGTCCAACAGCATAATGGCTACCCCTGCCTGTTTCCTGGTTCCATTAGCTTGCTGAATTTTGGACCAGCCTTTCATTTTTAGGATGTGCCTATCTTTTGTGCTGAGCTGAGTTTCCTGAAGACAACAGATTGATGGGCTGTGGTTTTTAATCCAAGTTTGTAATCTGGGTCTCTTAATCAGTGAGTTAATACCATTGACATTTAATGCTATAGTGGAGAAATTATTTTTAATTCTGGACATTTTTTATGTTTAGTGGATTTTGTAAGTGTATTGTTTGACATTTATGTTTTGGTGATATTATACTTCCCTTTTGTGCACCTGGATACGCTTGCATTTTTCTGCAAGTGTGAGTATCTTTTCTAGCATTTTTTGAAGGCCTGGTTTGGTAGACATGTATCCCTTAAAGTTGTCTTTGTGCTGGAAAACTTTTCTTCCTCCCTCTATCATGACAGATAGTTTTGCCGGGTATATCAGTCTGGGTTGGCATTTTTGCTCATTTAATACTTGAAGTATGTCTCTCCAAGCTCTTCTTGCTTTTACTGTTTCCATTAAGAAGTCATTTGTTATTTTAATAGGTTTACCTTTAAAAGTGACTTGCTTTTTTTCTCTTGAAGCTCTCAGCACCTTTTCTTTGTCTTGACTGTGGAGTGTTTTAACTATTATTTGCCATGGCGAGTTTCTGTTTTGGTCATATCTCTTTGGAGTGTGAAATGCCTCTTGTATTTGGATGGGCCTCTCATTCTTTAGTTGAGGGAAGTTTTCATTAATGAAAATTTGAAAATTTTCCTCCGGTGTGGTATTTTGGGATTCTTGTTCTAGTATTCCATGAATGTACATGTTAAGCTTTTTCAGAGTGTCCCATATCTCTTGAATTTCCTCTCGTTTCTTTTTGGCTTTAACAATCTCTTTCATTGAACTGGTTAATTCTTCCACTTTCTCTTCAAGATCTGAAATTCTATTTTCTGCTTTGTTAGTTCTGCTGATAAGACTCTCTGTTGAGTTTTGGGTTGAAGATAACTTGTCTTTTAATTTGATTTTAAACTCTGCCTGAGACTGTTTTAACTGCTCAATGCCTATTTTTGTTTCTTGAACTGTTTTTCTCAACTCCTCCAAGTGCCTGGTGTGTTCTTGTTCAAAGTGGTTGATGCGGTTGTTTAACTCCTCTTGAATTTCCTCTTTCATAGTCTTAATCATGGTAATGTTCATACTTTGAAAGTAGATATCTTGGGTCTGGCTTTCTTGGCTGTTTTCTGTGAATTTGTTCTGGTTGGAATACATCATTATGGGGTTAACTCTTTCGGTGGGAGATTGGTCCTCCTGGGTTTTGTTTCTCATGGATCTGCACTTTGACTTGGGCATTGTTGTTTTGTCTTTTAGGACCTTTCAGTTTCTGTGTGTTTTTGACTGAACTGATTTAGTTGGTATTACTACACTTGGGCAGTTATTACTAGTGCTTGCCTTGGAGTTGGGTACATTTGTCTTTTGTTATTGTTATTTCCTAGATGAGGCTATTAGGCTCTTAGTACATCAGTTAAGTTAGGTTAAGTAGACAGGGGTGAATATTAGTAAGCTAGTGCACTTTTATGATTTAGTATCTTGGTGATACATGAGGGTGTGTGGTGTACTCCCTGGTGTTGTATATGTTTTTGGGGTGGCTGTATGGAAAAGTTAATGTAGAGTGATTACTACTACAAAGGAACAGTAAGGTGAAAAAAAGGAGGTTTACTTATCTTTGGGCTGGATGTGAAGAATCTCTCCCATGTGATAGGATGATTGTAGAGTTCTTCAGATGTATGGCCTTTGACCCTTAGAACTTTGCTTGAGTTTCCTTTGGTCTCTATTGAATTCTGAGTAGCAGTGTGTCTTCCGTGGACCACATGCGTGGGTCCCCAGTGGGCCAGAGAGGCAGAGGGGCTGATGTTGATGTCAGAATTCTTCACCTGGGACCTGGGACTTGGCTTAGTGGCCCATCCAAGCTCCAGGGATAGAGGAATGTGAGCAATTCCTGCCAGTTGAGGCAGACAGGTGGGAAGGAGGAAGAAAGGGGCTGGGGCCCAGGGCAAAACTGGAGGCAGCCTTGGTGTCTCTGGGACACGGGGCCAACTGAGGGGCTGGGCGGACCGCTGGGCAAACTCACCTGGGATGGAACATTGGGAGCTTTGTGGGGCAGACAGGTGGTCAGGAGGAAGAGGCTTCTGTTTCTATCACATCAAATCATGATGGACTGCAACCTGGGATTATGAGCTGGAATAAGCTCTTCTTTTCAAAAATTGTTTGAGTCAGATATATATGGCAGCTACAAGATATACTCCCAGATGTTTTTTCTAAAGAATGCCAGAGGTTGAGGTGAATTCTTGTCTGACATAGTAGAGAGCATCATAGGCTGTCTCTGCAACAAGCAACTTTTATCAGAAAAAGATAAATTTCTATTGAAGAAAAATAAGTTATGGGAAACATGAATAAGTTTTGGAAAAGGAATACTGTACACCTAAAACACATTTGGCCTGAAGGCTATTAGAAGAAGGAAGGTATGGATTAGAACTGTGATGAAAAGCAGAGTATATAAGGGGAAAAAGAAGAAAACAGGAAAATGAAGGAAATATTTTTAAATATAACTATTTAAAATTTTTATAAAATCAACATTAATAAAAACTACGTATTTGATGTAAATGTTCACGTTACCAATATTTCTAATGCACTGTTGAAACGTTTGTAAAATCCAGGGGATTCATGCTTTAGATGGTGAAATTATTTTGAGTTTTAAAATGCATTTCCCTCAGCTTCAGAGATATATATAAACTTCCACTGGCCTTACTCTTTGTGCATATTAAACACTGGCTTAGAATATTCCTTAGTTGGTATTTTGTTCTTCCTGAAATGTTGCCTCTAGAGAAATTCCTAATGACAACCAATCCTCAAAGCACTTTATTACAACTGCTTATCAATTAATTAATGAACAGAGGGATATCTTTAATGAAGCTTCTCACCTTTTAGGGAAGGCCAAATTAAAATCAGAAATCCCCTCTAGTGTGAAATAACAATTTTCCACTTTAAGCTAAATGATGTTATCAAAACCAAACTACCAACTGATGTGTTCCCATTTACTTTCCACTTTTGTGGTGTCCATCATTTCTAAAAATGACAGCACCATATGCACATCAGTCTAGGTACCCATCACATATCTCACTGGACCTAAACCACAAACTGCACAGAACACGATTTTGCATAAGCCATTGCTACTTAATGAAAATTCTTCTATCTATAGAAAACTTCTGTTGTTAGTTGTCTGACTGACTACTATTTTGGAAAGAGAAGATATTTGTCAAAGAGACAGAACAATTATAAAATCAATCAGCAATTTCTATTCAAACCCTGAATCCTTGTGATAGAATATATCCTCATCCTTTATTGAAAAATTTTTTTCTCATTATCAGTATATATATATTCTGTCCAGGACACATCAATTAGTCAATGGACTTAATCAATTTATAGTCAGAAAAACTTATGATTCAAATGCACTTTTCAAGTATGCACAAGTCTCAAGAAAAAAGTACACTCCCAATTATGTTTTTGTAAATGCTGTGACCTTATATATTCATCAAATTTATTTATCATTGCAATTTATTTTAAAGGATATCTCATGTATTTAAATGAAGTGAAATTATTTTTAAACAATACTTAAAAGCACATTGTATAGTAGATATATGGATTAGTTTTTATGCTTAGTGTTTCTATTACTCATTTTGTTACACATAACATCAGTACTCTGATGATCTTAAGAGCAAGTTTTATTCAATTTCCTTTTTTAAAGATTATTTGCCTGGGATTAGACATGGTAGCTTCACACATAGTGTCACAAAATTGTTTAATGACAAATATGAAACTGTGAATGGAGAACAATGTCCCAATGTCACGTCCCTAAATTTTATTATATACATAGATATTTAAAGCTTGCCATTTGATTATCACTTACCACTATCATCAAAATATTGAAGTACTGCGTATTGCAAGTCATCCTGATGTTTATGAAATTAATCATACTTTCTTTTTTCTCTGAAGTTCTAGATAAGTTTGACAGAGACTTATCTAAATGAAATATTTAGATATTTAAATAACCTTCACTAAATTATTTTGAAAAAAGTTATTAATCTCCCATTGGAGCTAAAGAGATAAATAAATGTTATTAAGTTTTAGTACTTTTTCTCATTATATCTCTATGAATTCTTTTAAGTATTTTTCATATTTACTTGTCTAAGGGTAATCCATGTTTTCCCTGTGGCCAATAAAAGAATGAAATAAATGGAAAGCTATGATTTCCTATATATGAAGTTAAGATCAAAGACTTTTAAGCACAGGAATGTATATAAATTTCTTCTGCATATTTAAGCTTTAGGTAAAGCTCAATATGTAATAAAATATTTTAAAGCTGTCATCTTCAGTATAAAATGTGAAATTAGCACTTAAGAAGCAAATAATAGAACTAATGCTAAAGGTAATTATTTGAATTATTTGAATTTTTGTCATATTTTTGAAATTTAACTTCCAGGAAAAACTGTGACTTTTCTGTTAAAATACCTGATGAAGCTACAGGAAGACATTTCTAATAGTAAACATTTGTGGTTTTGAACTATTTCCTATTTCATCATTTTTGACCCATGAATATTGTTAAACTAACATTCACTTGAAATAAAGTGAAAGTGTGTCATAAACTTGATTTATTGAAAAGAAAAATAAGAGATAAAAGGGGAATGAGAAGATGTCTAAAGACTCAATATTCTCAAGTGATATTATGACTTCCCAAGCAAGCGATTTGTTGAATCTTCTGTTAATCACAGAATATGTGACCATGGACAAAACCGCCAATTCAGTCTTTCATACATTTTAATATTGTGATTTAAATAGTACATTTAATTCCATTTGTTTGTATTTGTTTCACTGTCTTTCTGCTTTTCTCTGTTTAATCTCATGAAATAGAAATCCTAAAAAGTAGAGGTTTTCCTTTTCCTTGTGGGGTATAATTGTAATGGTTACTCTTAACTCTTGCTGTAAGTCAAATAACTTAAGGGAGAAAGGATAATTTATTCTACTTACAGTTCCAGAGGGGAAATACAGTCTTTCAAGGCAAGCAGCAGAAGCAGCATGGCTGACTGGCTGACTTTAGAGATAGGCTGACACGTGCATCCCAGAAGCTAGTGAGTGATGGCTGAAGGATTCCTGGAGCAGTCTCTCTCCTTTCCAGTCTTCTGTTTTGAGGCTCCTTTATCTGGTCCACTACTGGGAGGTTCCAGTGGGATCTATGGAGGTTCTGATCAGTTCTAGGGCTGGTCTTCATATTATCCAGATAGTCTCTTCAGGTGGTCTCATGTGATCTTAGTTAATGCCAGGGTGTCAAGTTGACACCCAGGATGAATTATCCCAATAATCTTAGAATATGAAGAGAAATAACAATCTTTAATCACAGAAAATACAAAATTGAATGGCAAAATATGAAAACAAATGAACATATGTGGCAAATGTAGAAAGAATTCTAATAGGTCTTAGAGTGAAGTTTTATTATTGCTACTATTATTGTTATTTATTTTAATACAAGATCTTACTGTCTAGCTGAGGATGGATTTGAATTTTGATCTTCCTGCATCAGCCTGCTGAGGGCAAAGATCACAGATATAAGAAAAAAAACACAATGCTCTACAGTGATTCATGGAATAAAATACCTTTTTATAAAAATTCTACTTTTCGTAATTTCTTTACATCAATGTCAATTACACATTTCTATATAAAGTATATTCATGATTGTTTGATTCATAATAAAACAGATCTTTTATTGTGTGAATATAAAACAGAGCATAAAAATTGAATTTGGAAATGCAAATATACTTTTGAATCTCATCTTAAAGCTGGTGGTATTTAGATATATCATTTGTAAGATTTCATTTGTAAGATTTCATAAACCATTCAATTGAAATGAAAGGATTCTAATTGACAAATATTTTTGCATTGAATTATGCGGTTTTTGTAGTGATTCCTTTTTCTAATGGGATGAGCAGCGTGTGTATATAGAATATGCAGTAAGAGAAGGAAGGAACCTTCTCAGTAAATCTAAGTTGCCTGATTCACTGGAATATAGTCTTCAAAGAGAAGACAAAGCATTTGATCTTAGTCAAAAGGCCACGAACAAAAGCTATTTTAATTTATTGCAATTAAATGAATGGGATCCAATCTAACACATTTATGAGGATGTGATAAGTATCGAGTCACATTCATTTCAATGGGGTGTGTTGCTCATCCAATTCTATTCATTTCCATGGGGATCCATTATTTATTGAATCACATTTATTTAAATGGGGATTCATTAGCTAAAAAATCTAATTAGTTTCCATGTGCATGCATTAGCTATCATGTCATCCTTCCTTTCAAAGACAATTCTCTAGTTATCAAATCCCATGCATTTATGTTTAGATTAGATTCCAGAGTTTAAAAAAGCTGTTGTTCTTAATTAAATGGTTGCAATAAACTTGTGGTTACCATAGTGTTGCATATTCAAGATTATTTTCTAAATATCCCAAGACTTAACAGTTTTAATTTTCAATAATCAAATGAAATCATATCTCAAATACATAAAACATTTTTATCATATATCCAAAATAAAAATATTGTTTTGAAAATATGAATGTGATATTATAGATTTAACTATATCTTTTTTTTTTGAAGTCCAGAATAGTAATTGGGCCAAGTTTCCATATTCAGAGAAAATTTTAAATTGAGAATAAAAAGAAATCAATCTTCTGAGGGGTACCAAAATTAGATTCCTAAATTTATAGGATATGTACAATAAGTATAATATATATGACATTAGTATTATAGTTGGATATCTTCAAATGTCACTCCTTGGCCATTGTTCCAATTATTCAATATCTTAAAAAGTCATTGATTTAAGAAACCAGAAATTTCCAACAAGCTACATAGTACAAAGTTAAATACATCTGTCAATATAATCCATTTATGAAGTTGTAATCAATGAACTAATTTATTTTACACAGGCATAAATATTTTCCTTAAATTGTATTGATATGCATTCAATGTATTTGAATAACTATGCCCTTCAGTGGCCTTAAAAAGATCACCTTTAAATTAGAGGACTCAATTTGTGAAACGTGCAGAAAAATTTATTGTGGAAAGTATTATTGATATGTAAACAGTACTTTAAGACCTGCTGTCACTGAGGACTGGTTTGGTCACTATCTGCTCCTACCATTCTTTTATAAATTAATTTATTCGTGTGTGTGTGTGTGTGTGTGTGTGTGTGTGTGTGTGTGTGTGTGTGTGTATCAGAGGGCACTGTGGCTTCCTGTGGAGGATCAAGGGTGACATCAGGAATCACTCTGGATTGGCTCTACCTCCTTTCGGTTTTGCTCTGGAATTTCCCAGGCTATGCCCACGAGGGCTGTAAGTTCATTCTGAAGCCATTTCTGCCTTGCTTTTACATGGGACCTGGTATCCAAACTTTGGACCTTCTACTTGCAAGGTAGAATCTTAACACATGAGCCATCTCTATGGCTCCTATTCCTACTATGAAGCATCTGATAATACTTGTTACTCTTCTTGATGCTGTGAGTGAAAACTCAAATTCAAATAACTTAAAGGAGAAAGGGAGATTTATTTAGTTAAGGGCTCCAGAGGAAAGAGAGCTTTTCAGGGTGAAATGGCTGTTGACAGAAGTTGGAGGCAGTTGGAAGGCTGAACTTCAAGACTGTCATAATAGAACAGTCCTCTCCTGGAAATAGAGTGGGACTATCCTTGTCAAGGCTCACCCCCTGTAACTGCCTTTCTCCAGCAAGGCTCCACCTCCTAAAGTTACCATGACCCTTCCAAATACATGAGATTATGGGAGACACATTTCAAACCATGACGTTACACCCTTGGTCCCTACAGGTTCATTATCAACTCTTTAAGCAACTGTAATGAGTTCAACTTTAAAAATCCCATAGTGTTGTAGGGTTCTTATGTTCAGAGTCAAAGACTGAAACCAAAACACATGTAGAGGATTTACATAGAGCTTATTAAGAGAGAAAGAATGGACCTCATGGACTTCAGACATGAAGTACCATGAAGGGCTGATACTGTGGAGAACTCATGGATTCCAAGTATGGTATCCTGATGGGCAGGCAGCTGAAATAAACTCATGGACCCCACATGTGGAGTGCCATGATGGTCAGGTATTAAAGATGACTGCTGAAGTCAAGTATATTCATACACTTGGGCAAGCTGGGGTGAGGGGAGAATGGCTTTTTTTCATTGTGGCCCAACCCACTTGATCTTGTGCCCACCTCAAGGTGAGGCTTTTCATTCCAAATGGGAGGCATGGGAGCATATCCAGGAAAGATTGGTCCATAACAAGATTGAAAACCAATAGGACAAACTTTAATTCCTGTAGCTCTATGTCCAACAGATGAACTTTCTGTTGAAATCATCTCAGTTCCAAAGACTTCAATTCTAGCTCTCCAGCATAGCTGTCTGTAGAACACATCACCTCTTGGGATGGTTCCTCCCAAGATATACAGCTCTCCATGGTAGATGTCCCACTTTGTCTCTGACATCTCTAACACCTTTATTTCTCAATGTCAAACATAGCTTTTACTCCAGATGCCCTTCTTGGACCTCTGACCTGCAGGCTTACTGCCACATGCTTTCTGGATTCTACCATTTTCTAAGACAATGGTGGAGGGAACCACCTCCTGCCTCTTGTACTCTTGCCAGGTAGAAGATAGTGCCAAGTTCTACTACATGTTGAGTTGAAGACTGGCCTCCTTGGTTAACAGCTGGCTCAATATCTCTATGCTGATGCTGGAAAGGGGAGAAAAAGAGCTTTCCTTTGGGACACCTCACTTTAGTTCTCCTCTTATAAAATAATTTTCATTTTTATGGGTGGTAGCCTCCTCTCCTGATATTGCCTTCAGGGTTGGAACTCTCTTATGAGCCAAATGAAGAGCAATCTTTGATTTACTAATGGAGCTAATCTGTTTAACAATGGTCACCACTTTGTTTTCTTTCTCTCTTTTGTTCAACTATTTAAGTTTTTCCCAGTATTTTTCCTCATATGAGCTCACAGTTTTTGCTTATTTCCTCCTGATTCCTTGGTCCTTTTCACTCTAAATAAGAGTATTACTGTGGCAATGCTTCACTGTCAAGACTGTCTTGCCTTTAAAGAACTTCCACCAAACACTCAAATTTAACTTCAGGTAAGCTCTCAGGATGAGGGAAATCTTCACTAAACTCCCTTAGCCACTCATTTAATAACAAACACAGTCTTTGTTCCCCTCTGGCCATCACAAGAGGGTCTTCCACTGCCTGCATCTTTCACAGCATTGCTATCTTCCAAGTTCACAAGAATGACACTTTTGGATCTGATCACCAGGATAGAAAGTCTTTCCCAGCACAAAATCCCAAAGATTTCTGTGTCTCTCCTAATGAACAGTTCCAAAGGCATGCTAGTGACATGGAGTTACTGCCTGCCAGAAACAGAAGCTCTGAATGCAAATATTGATGAAAAAGCCAATTTTTATTACTCTAGCTAGAGGTCTCTGGATTCTGGTCAAACGCCATGAGGCAGAAGTACACAAAGATGGGTTACACATCTTTTTTAAAAAGAAGAAGAAAAAAGAGGAACCATGTGTTGTCAATGATCTATCTAAAGAATGTAACAGTCTCCTAAATAGCTATCTACTTTATTTGGTAAGGAAGGGAAGCAGGAATGGATACTGAGATAGTCAGATGCCAGAAGAACTGATGCTTACAGAGGGCAGAAGACTTAGACTTCCATTCTTTGTGAGCTTTCTCATACAACCTCTTATCTCAGTCCCAGCAATTGACATACTGTTGGGTATCAAATTCTCTCAGCTTCACAAGCAACAGCTTCACAAATGTCTCTCGACTTCAAAAACAATTCACATTGTGTTAATTTTTTGTCCTAATCTAACAGCAATACACCACTTCTGACACCAATTTCGGTACTAGTTACTCTTCTCTGCTTGTGAAACATGACTCAAACTTAAACAACTTAAGGGAGAAAGGGAGATTTATTCAGCTTACAGTTCCAGAGGGAAGATACAGTCTTTGAAGACAGAAACGACAGAGGCTGGTGGCAGAATTTAGAGGCAGGCTAAGTCGTATCCATCTGGGAGTTCAGAGCAGCAAGACTGTCACGCTACAGCAGACCTCTTGGAAGTAGGGTGGGACCAAACCACCTCAAGGCCTGACTCCTGTAACCCGCTAAAGGTGCCAAGACCTTCTCAAACACATGAGCATGTAGGAGCCAAGACCTTCTCAAACACATGAGCATGTGGGGGACACATTTCAAACCATGACACTGTTGAAATCTTTTTCAATGATACAATCAAATTTTCCTGGTTAGATATCTAGCAGCACCATAGTTCCACTAACTTTCTATTTTGCCAAGGCAATTTTTATGAAAGTGATTTATTAGTATGAAAGATGTAAGAATGCTATGCAGAAAATTCTTCTGTGAAAGCTGTTTATTACTTTAGATTTGTTTTCAAATTTCCTCTCTTTGTACTTAAGATCAATACAATTCTTTATAAATAATTAGAAATATTTTAATGTTGTGTTCATCAGTATGCATTCAAAAGAACTGCAATGGAAATTATCATAAAATAATTACCATATGGGAATGTCAGTATCACTGGAATTATATTTCACCTTTGCTACCTTTACCCTCAAACAATTACTGGTAAAATTTTTTCATGTTTCTGACTACTCATCAGAAAATGATCAAAAGAATCAAAATTATCTCATATACTGTTATGAGAACTATGAAATAGAATGATTACAAAGTCCAGATGTGTTATTGATTTGTAAAACTTTCTGTAATAGCTATTCAAATCTGTAGAATCTGCATAAAAATAGGATGCACTCAATGTGAATTAATAATCTTATTTTTACTAAATTGAGAAAAAGCAAATATATCAATGAAAGATAAATTGTAATCCAAGAAGGTTACGTTTATTTTTCAAAAGAATTTTTGGTAATATGGGTAGGGTTATATATATTTAAAAATGTAGGATTTTTAATAAATATTTTCTTTAATTGGAAAACTTGTTTTTGTATATTCACATGCATATTAGATATGACAAAGAATAATAAATTTATTGGTAATTTGCATCTTCAATTAGTTTAACAGTTAGAACATATTTTCTCATTGTTTTGATATATAGTTGTAAGTTTTGTGTCAATAAAGCATGGAATTTATGGAAAACCATTGAGTGACTTTAGGAACAATTGTATTAACATGTGAATAACACCTACCTGAATTATTTTTCTGGGTAGTATGATGAAATACCTGACAAAGGCAGCTTCAGAAAGGATGAATTTATTCAATTTGGAATGTTAATTATGGCTCAACCTGGTGGTGGGGAAAATATAGTGGCAGGAATGAAAGTAGCTGGTCATTTTACATCCACAGCAAGGAAACTTAAAAGCAATGAAAGTTAATGCTAGACTTTTTTCCCCCTTATTCAATGTAGATCTTCCCTGAACAGTTAAACCTTTGTGGAAAAACCTCCTTCTATAAACAGAGGAATGTTTTCACAGTGATTCAAAGTTCCATCAAATTGAGAGTGTAGAGTAACCATCACGTTAAACAAGGCACTTTGAGATGTTTACTTACCCTATGATGGTAATGAACCTACTAAGATACAAAAAAACCTTATGAAATCCTTCAGTTAGGCCAAATGGATCCTTTATTTGGCATTATAGAGTTATTTGGTAGAAGTCTAATGATGCCACAGTTTGCAGCAAAATTTATCATACTCATCA
Source organism: Typhlomys cinereus (assembly GCA_023101885.1). NCBI lineage: Eukaryota > Metazoa > Chordata > Mammalia > Rodentia > Platacanthomyidae > Typhlomys > Typhlomys cinereus. The sequence continues at coordinate 6,146,483 of JALPQD010000019.1, forward strand.
TTTTTGTAAAATTGTATCCCCAGTATTATCATTCTTTGATGTTATATAACATATTAACCCACTTATACCATATTGGCCTACTTAAGTGGTACTAGTTGGATATTGTATTTTACTTTGCTCTACACATCCTTAGAAATTCCAAGTAAGTAATACATTCACTTATAAATGATATTTATGTCATTCAATTATTATTTTCATTGTACTATTTACTTATTTCAAAGATTTCATGGAACCATTGATCCTTATGCTTTCATTAACTTCATGGATAACTTATAACTTCCTTCTCAATATGAACACAAGACATTTAATTTTTTGTAAGATCTAATTTTACTTATTTAAGTGTAATTTTTTGATATCACATTGAGATTTAATTCTTTTTTTTCAGCTGCACACTCATTTTTCAACTGAGGAATGTTTTTTTTCCTAAGAATTGGGATCTGACTGACCCTTTGAAATATATGCTGTATTAGTAATAGAGTTCTTATGTATTAAAATCTTTGAGAAGTTAAGGCCTTACATGTAATGATCACTTTTAGTAAACATTATATGCCTACTCATATTGAATAACTTCTTTTGGAGTTTCTCCTAGTACTTTAGTAATAGCCTATTCCAGTCCTTTCAACTTTTCATATCTTTTGTTTAATAAGGTTGTTTAGTTTCTCTCCTGTTGCAATAGTCTGGTACTAAGTCTTTCATTTCATTTGACAAATCAATATTCTTTTAAAATATTAATCTTATTCATGGCAGTGTACATATGATTTGGCAGACTTTTTTGCTTCTTATTTATTCTATTTTGTGATGGAAGTATAATGGCCATATGTATACTCTCTTCCTTTTAAGGACATACTGGAAGATAAAAGCCTAGAAACTGAAGGTTCTATTTCCATAGCTTTTTTTGAGTGTGTGGGAGTGTGCTCTAAAGACAGAAAAAAATACTGACATAAATACAACTAGTAACTCAAATTTAGAAGTCAATTAAAGAGAATCAAATATTCCACTGTTAGGCAGTGTACCTGGCATTGCATATATATCTTCTATTTTTTTCTACATACTAGTGTTGGAGAGCTGAAAAGATGCCCCTGTACTTAGAGTTTATGATTCACATCTCAGGCTTATCTTGTCTATATCTATGAATATAATAAATCAAAGGTCACATTTCTATTTATAGATGAGTATTTACAGTTCAGTATATGTCAGAATTAATAGCATGATGAAAAAATGATCTATTTGTATGAACTGAATTTCAATTCTCGTTATTTTAGAAATAAATTAGTATATTTGGAGATTCATCATACCTAGAACCCTTTTTCTCAGATATAACATAAGCATGTTATGTTATATAAATATATGAAATGATATACTTTGCAAATATATAAGAAAAGTGAAAAAATTCATGCTTCTATTAGCTGTATATTTTTCATTTCTTAACATTTGTAGAATTTCTTGTCTTCATTCTCTTCCCTGAAACATAGTTCCTAAAGTTTGGTTCACATTCATCTCCATATTTCATCTCTGCTAACTGCTGTTGTCAATTTCTCATGATTTTATTGTGGGTGTTATGCAAGTCAGGGTCCTTTCATTTATCTATGGCATAATAGTCTGACAGTCTTTTTGATTGCCAAAATTATTAGACTTTCTGAAGCACCTCGTTTTCCTTCTGCTCTGTTAGCCTTATCAATGAGTTCATACAAGGCTTACATGAAGCACTTTATGGAGCATTTTCTCTACAATGTTTTGTCTTTGAAGGATCAATTATATTGGTGAGCTTCCTAAGATAACAGGCTTCTTTTTCTCTACTCTTAAGTTTCTTTCAGCACTGGGATTGGTTGGGGAACAAGGATCTCTAATGATAATCAGGAATGACTTGTATTTGGTAAAGATTCCATTTTAGAGAGCACCTCTTTTACTGCCAATGAAACATGTTATCTACATGTACTATTAAAATTCAAATGAAGAAAAAAATAGTGAATAAACAAGAAAATGAATAAGATTCCATTTGTATAAAAGCCTTGAGAGATCACTACATTGTCATCGGCAACATAAATACTCTCACTTGTGTTCAGATTATTACGGCAAGAAAACTATTTATCTGTTGGTAGATATTGATTATCAATCCCAGAACTGATTTAATTGGCTTGTATGGACAGAGAAATCAGAAAGGAGTATATCACACTTATTGAACATACAGTGTTGAAAGGAAAGCCTTTAATTTTTAGGGGAAATGATTCAATGTTTTATGAATAACTATTTAGAAATTATCTGTTTATTCAACAACTAGCTTTTTTATGGTCAATGATACATGAAAGCATTTGTTATGTAAAGTTATTCTTTTTAAACACTTTTTCTTAAAAGTGTGTGAGTCGTGTGTGTGTGTGTGTGTGTGTGTGTGTGTGTAGAGTGCACTTTTTGTCCCTAGGGAAGATTTCTTCTACCTCTTTATGTATCACTCTGGGATTTCCCAGACTCCGCCCACCAGGACCAGTAGTATAGGTAACTGCCAATCCACCCGGCATTTTTACTTAGGTTCTGGGATTCTAACTCAGGTCCTTCTGCATGAGAGGCAGAGTTTTAACCCCTGAGTCATCTTTCCACCCTTCTTTTATATATTTTAAAGTACATGTATGAGAGTAATTACAGAGATGTATTACATCTTTATAGAAAATTGTTATATACAAGCATATTTATTCATAATGGAGCTGCAATAAGTATGAATATGGCAACAATTAAATTTATTCTTAATTTGAAGAAAATAATTATTACCTTCTCCCCCCAAAAAGTATAGGTATTTTCAAAAGAACCAGAGCCTTGAACTAAATTCTGAGAGTTCATGAAGTATAATTTCAATGCTTTTAATTAGCAACTTTTTGTATTTCACTCTGTAAAGATGATGTGTGCGTATGTGTATGTTTGTGTGTGTTTGTGTGTATCAGAGGGCACTGTATGTCCTTGTGGAGAACCAAGGGGTAACTTTGGGAATTATTCTGGGTTCCTTCCACCTCCTTTTTGCTTCACTCTGGGATTTCCTAGGCTCTGCCCACCAGGATTGGAATTAGAATCTGCCTCTGGGTTTCTGCCTGTGTTTTTTACGTGAAACCTGCTATATGAACTCAGAATCTTCTGCCTTCAAGACAAAGTCACAAACCCTGAGCCATATCTCCAGATCAATGATGACTTTTTAAATATTTTGATTTTTTTATCATGAGAAGGTGTGCCACATATCATGTGACTGATTCTTCAAGGCATTTTATTTTTATTTTTTATTATATTCACTTATTTTTCCCCAATCATACAAGCTTAACAGGTACCCCATCCCCTCCCTCCCTCCACCCTTCCCCAGTCCCCCTTGCACCCTCCCCACTTTTCCCCTTCTTTTCACCCCCTTCCCTCCCTTTCTCCCAGTTCCTCCCTTTTCCCCCCTCCCATTCTGTGAAGCATCCTTATGTGTGAATGCCACACTTCCCTCTGAGTCCTCCACTTTAGTTAGGTGTAAGGACTCAGTGGCATTGCCCAGAGCCCTTACGTGGGGTCCCCTTCAGTATGGGAACACTATTATGACTGTTAATCCCTTGCCTTTAAGGATCCTAGAGCCTGTGATCCATGCTAGACTTTGGGAAGTCGTTGACATGTCAGTCATTGTGCAGCTCATGCAAAGTCTGATTATGGCTACTGTGGCCCTAACTTGTGTGGAGTATCTTGCATATCATTGGTCCTCCCCATCTTTAGACTTTTACAATCTTGCTGTCCCCTCTTCTGTAAGTTTTCTTGAGCTTTAAAAGGATGGAGAAAGATTTGGCTTGTCTGGTTCCAGGTGATTAATGTAGGGTCTCTGTTGTTCTCAATCATGGTTTGTTGTTGTTTTCAGTTTTGCTGTTCTTGCACTGCCTTTGGCTCCATCCTGATTGGTATTGGAGGTCAACTCCTAACCAAAGATAAAAAGCTGTTTAACTTTGATACTGAATGGAAGATGTTTGAACAGCTCATGTCTTCTATTTGGCCAACCCTTTAACAAACTTTTGAGGCATGCACCAGTACACTTTTCAAGACAGAATATTCTGCCCTCCCCTCTTCCACTCTTTCCTCATCATTAGACTTTCTGGGGTCTGCATCATTTCTACTAATGGAAAAAAAGACATTTAAACATTTGTACAATCATGGAATTTGCAATCTGATCGATACAGGTACAAAGACATTTGGTCACATACACTATAATGCTTTATTTCAATGCACCATGCTATTCATTAAATGGGAGAGATTATTCTCTCATCTAATAGTGAGATAGAGGACAGTACTCATTTTTGGAGGTGAATTGCCTGAACACAGTTGCATTAGAAATATTCTATTAGATGTCTTTCTACAGTATGTCAAGTGACTAACAATTTAGTCAGAATGCACATTCTGTGACTTAATGTGATTTTACTTAACTAGAAATGTAAACAAGAAAATTGTGAAACAAGCCTTAAGGATTCTTTAAAAAGAATTTTGAAGTTTCTTAATAGTTATTAGGTCTCATATTTCCTACTGTTTTCAGAGATACAAAAATAATTTGAAATTTTTTCTATTATTTTCATATTGGTCATTTGAAAATGAATTTCTGTTACTATATTTTTACTTAAAAATAGCAACAAGACCTCAAATAACAATAAATATTCCTGATTAAGTACTTTCTCAGAAATAATTTAATAATTATAATAATAAATTATTAACTCTCAGGAATATTTAATATAGATACAGCATGTAGCATATGTTATATTTAACTTGAAGCTGCTTGTGGATATGTTTTTAAATCCATTGCACATATTCAATTTGATTATTTTATTTTAATTACAGTGAGTGTTATAGTAAAGAATGAAAAAATTGGAAAGTTTTGTCTGTAAAAGATTCTTTTCAGAAATGTGTAGTAATTTTAATATAATCATTGGTAAAAGCATGAAAATGCTTTGATATATTTTTAGCTTGCCAATTTACTTGAAAAGATATCAATTTAATAGCCTGAACTTGTAGTTAATACAAAATCTGAAATGTGTATGTCATCTTAAAGTTTTCAAGTATTCTTTGTTTTTCCAGATTCATATAGTTTTACTATGATTTATAAAGAACAGTGCTAAAACCTGTCATTGTCAATTTCATTCACTATAAATAAATATAATTATAAACATATGTGGCTTGTGACATGTAATGAACTTTAATCTTTTTCTTACCATTTTATTTCTTTTCAGAAAAACTTGTAGATAGGGAGAGATAACAAAAAAATTGATAACAGAAGTTTCTCAATTTTTACTAGTAGATCAGTAAAGGCTTATTCAATTGAAAAAACATATGAATCTGTTAACTAAAGGAAGAAAGTGATAGAAAATAAAAGTCCAGGGCTGGAGAGATAGCTCAAGTGTTATGATTCTGCCTTGCAAGCAGAAAGTCCTGAGTTTGGATCCCAGGTCCCACATAAAAATGCCAGGCAGAAATGACGGTAGCCTGTACTTCCAGCCCTGGTGGGTGAAGCCTGGGAAATCTCAGAGCAAAGCAAGAAGGAATTAGAAATAATCCAGGATGATTCAGAAGTTACTCGGGGCTCCATAGGAAAACACAGTGCGCGCGCACGAACACACACACACACACACACACACACACACATACACACACACACACACACACACACGCACGCACATACAATGAATGAATGAAGTTTTTTTTAAAAAAAGTCAAAATGAAGAACTATGTCAAAAGGTAGCAATATTATTTCACTTATTTCTAGAAGAGCAGATCATAGTTTTAAAGACCTCAAAGTGAAATCATTAAATAATAAGGTAGTTTTTATTGAGTAGAAATGCAGGATATCCAATATAATTAGATAGTAGGCCCTGGGGGATTTACAGGATTTAGGGATTTTTAGAGTCAAAGAGCTAAATAAGTCAGTACTAAAAGATCTACCCCTGATAGGAATAAACCTCACATCTGTAAGCTGTTTTGGAAATTTGCTTTGAACCTTGTGAGGAGCTACAGCAAAGACAGTTTTTTTTCCCCCTTTGACGTGTTTCATTCTTTCTGATTATATTACACACACTCTCTCTCTCTCCTGGTCTCTCTCTCTCTCTCTCTCTCTCTCTCTCTCTCTCTCTCTCTCTCTCTCTCTCTCTCTGTGTCCTCTCCCTTCCTCACATTTTACATTCTTTTCTCCTTACTTCTCCCTTCTCTTTAAAATTATTTATAGATGCATGGATACATCCTTCCAAAAAGTGTATTATTTACAGTGTATTTACAGTGTCAGAAGTTGGCTTTCAGATTTTTTCTTTTGGATAACAGAAATTTTTCACTATCTCTTTATTTCTCATGATTTGAAATAGAAATGTATTTCTGTCACTCAAGTGTTTTCTTATCATAGGCTCAAATTTCCAAAACGTTCATAATATTCTCTTAAATTAGAAAGGAAATAAAGAACCAATATGATTCAACATGTTATAAAGAATTTCATAGGCAGAAAATTCAATAGAAACCCAAAATATGTTTTGTGTTCTGATAGGGAGTCTAAAGCATTGTTTAGATTTATTATGTTTCTTTCCAGTTCAATCTCCTCTTGTAACTCTTCTTGTCTCCCACGGGTCCGTTTCTCTTGGTTTCCTTTGTCTTCAGTGTCTAAATCTGGAAATCTCCTTTCTTTACCTTACACTATTATTCCCTTATAAATGGTTTCTGTGTGCAAGTGCTTTCAAGTCATTTTAATTTTTTAAACAAATAAAAGAGAACCACATGCATGTGTTAATCCATTTTTAATCTCCACTGCTGAAAGATGGGGCATTTTCTTGGTATTGTTTTGAATTGCTATATCTGAAAAGAGTTTTATTTTTATCAGGATCTATTGTGACATCCAGTTAAAATGACAAAGACTCCCATGCTGGGCAACTGCAGAAACCTTTTAGTTCATTGAATAAAGGTCTGAGACTGACAGCAGAAGATTAAAAAAAATTCTTAATATGCTATTTGTGCCATAGTTCTTTTGAAATAATTTTATTTACTATTAAGAAAACATGATATTGAGTATGCAGATAACTTTTTTCTGTCTGATGCAAAAGTAATGCAAGACTCAGTACATTGCTGCCATCTATAGACAGAAATAGAATACTGGATTTTAACTCTAAATGTGTGTTGACATTTTTCCATAAGAACCTCTAAACAGCAATCACATTTATTTATTCATATAGACAAATATGTTGAAAATCTATTAAAAGCAAGAATAGATGACTAGGGAGATCACTCAATGTGTAGAGTGATGGTTGTGCAAACTTGAGGACCTGAATCCTGAATTTTTCCCACAGAATCTATGTCAAGTGGGTTTTTTGATGGGCACCTGGACCCTCAGTGCTGAGCGATGGAGACCAGAAGGTAACCCAGAGATCCTCCCCAGGCAGTCTCAACCTAAGGGTGATATTTAGTTTGACTGAACAACTCTGTCTTCAAAAATAAAGCAATTGAGAACATACACGAGCATCTGGTCTCCACATGTGCCCACATGGACTTGCTCACCTGTACACATATGTATAACACACACACACACACACACACACACACACACACACACAGTCAAAATAATTGATTTGGAAGAAATAGATTTAGTGATTCAGAGCAACTATGATCATTGAACAGTTATCTGTATTAATTATTGAGATCGTGTCCACATACTGACCACTTGCTAAGATTATCAAAAGAGAAAATGTAACTTTACTTTTAGCTTTATTTCATGAAAAGAAGAAACCAGAACTAAGTGTGTGTTGGTGTTCTGCCTAGTCATTGAGCTGACTGGTGAAAAGTCCGAGAACAACTCTGCTGATTCTATTCCTGAAGTCACTGTCCAGCACCTTTCAGAACTGATCTTTCAGGACACTTGTTTCTCAGATTGCACATAAGCAATTACTACACAGTGTAATCTCTACTGTGTGACTCGTCAAAGTAAAACACAATAAGGGGCATAAGTTTCAATCAAATGTTATTTTAGGGAATAGGAAAGGCAAGTGCTTTTCTGGAACACGAAGAAACAAAGCACATGCATAAATGAAAGAAAAATACAATGCAGGGAATGATAAAGTCTACATCAGAGGAAAACTGATATGATACCAAAATTGGGTACTGATAATTTCTACAAGTTTCAAAGAAAAATAATTTTATGAAATTATAAACTAGTCACAAAAGCAGATCAAATGACACTTTAAAGTCATGCAGCTTTCAATAATTTAAACAAGAAAGATGAGGAAAAACACTTTTCTATGTTGAGAACTTACACTTGATTCTGTGTATTTTATAGGTACAGATTAAATGAAGCCAATATTACTTAGAAAAGGAAAAGAATGCCAAACACAGAGGTCTCAGAAAGATTTCAAAGAGAATATTTTATTTTTATAGAGATATTACTCTGCAGAGGGATCCATTTTTGCACAGACACCAATTTGGATAATAACAAGGAATAAGTCTTGTAAAATCATAGTTTTTGCTTTATAGTAGTAATCTAAACATCCTGAAACTTTTCTTTTTTGATATATGGAGGGTTGACTCTGTTTAGAACTGCATCTGAATCTTATATTTTTTAATTTCTTTTTTATTTTTATTTTTTTTACTAATCATACAAGCTCAATAGATAGCCCCATCCTCTCCCTCCCTCCTTCCCTCCCCAGTCGTCCCCCCTTGCACTCTCCCCCTTTCCCCCCTTCCTTTACAACTGTTTTGGTGATCAGTATGACTATTTAGCTCTGAATTTTATTTTAATCATGTTATGTTTCTTTAAAAATAATTGTACAACTGAAAATTTACATAAGACATTTAGTAAATGACCAGAAAAATAGCATAACAAGGAAATCATTATGTAACAATTAATTGTTTACATAGTGCTTTCCTCTGTATGAGTTTGTGATTACTTTTTGAAAGTTTTCACACTTAAAATCTGTCCTTTAAATGAAGTCTTCTTTGTCTAAAGCATCTTATATTCTTTTATAAATTTATACAATGCAAATTCTATTAATAAAATTGAGTCTCCTAAAAAGCACAGGCATAAACTTTATAATGTAGGAAACAAAAATAATGTAAAATACATGTCTTTATAAATAAAATAATTCTACATACTTGGTGGAATATCTTCATTCCAATTCAAAAATATATAATGTAGGTATATTACATCTAATTTCACTATTAAAGTGTGGTACTCATAAATGAAATATATGTGTTAGCTTCTACTGGATAGGCTAATTATGAAATTAAATACACTCAGAGATCTCAGTACATTTTAAATGATTTGTATGTTTGTATTTCTTTTCATATTATGCCCACAAAGTTATCATGTATCCCTTCATTGGTTAATGTGATCACAGCAAATAATCTTTCCTCAAATCTAAAACTAAAAATGGTTCTTTGGGTATGTAATTGAGCCAATGAAGTGACAAATTGCAAATATGCCTCTGTAAGCAATTTGGCCATACTAGACATTCTATGTACAGGAAATGACATTAATTGAAATACAAGTACATCTCAGCCATTACTCAAGCAAGTACATGCAGTAATAAACCAAAGCTTTGATTTTATTTATTTCTCATGAATAATGTTATTACTGTGAAATATAAGCTGAAATGTATATTTGTAGATCACAATATATAATAATCATTTTTGGTTCAAGTTTCTTCAGTGATTTTAGCCCTGATTTTGAAATGTTTTTATACTACCTCTAACTTAAAATGACTGACATGGCTAAGTTAAGATTGTAATATACCATTTGACCTTTTCAATTAAGTATTAAGGTAAATAATCCTGAGAATGCCAATGAAGCATGCATAACACCTCCTTCAATGCAGCTTCTAATTTTAACAGTAAAATCCTGAAGGTATTTACTCCTCTATGGTAAGTTTGCTGTGGTGATTTCCTTTTACCTCCCTGAGTTTATCCAATTTCTTGTATCAATGGCTTCATTATAATTTGTGAATACAGACATACACCTGCATAAATCAACTTAAAAGCAGTATGTCAGTCAAGAAATTTTTTTCTGTGGAAAAAATGCACTTCTCTTTTCAGGAATTTTTGGCCTAATGCATTATGGGTTTGAGATGACATGTGGAGAAAACATCACAGGAAGAGAACTGGAAAATAAGCATGATCAAAATTATAAAAAAGAATAGGCAAGCTGGGGTTTCATGAGTGTTATTTTCCCCTTGTGTCCCTGAATTGACAAGAATAGTCAAGAATAGTAAGAATGAGTCACAAAGATTATTGCATGGCATGCTAAGGACTTGAAAACATAATAGACAAAATGAATTAATTTGAAATGTTATAATAGAGAAATTAAGATATCATTAGATTCCACTTTATAAAACCATTTTCATACTGTAATGTGGATAACAGATTTGATAGAGTTGTGGAAATTAATAGTTTAGATTGCTAATAATCCAGCCCTGGCCTCGAGGATGTAAAAGCAGGAATAAAAAGAAATGCTGTCTTGACATTACTAAGGCTTGTGCTCTTAAATACAATCCATATTAAGAAAAAGGAGCAGATGTGAAGAAAAAGAAAATTTGAATTAATGTTAAACATTACATCTGAAGTGCCCAAGTAGTTTTAATTTTTAATCACCTAGAAAACAATAGCCATGACATGTGAGCATGTACATGTTTTTGAGTATGTGTGTATATGTATGTGTGTGTAATGCCTATGACTGTGAATGTATATTCACATGTTCGTAGAGGTCAGAGGTCAATATCAGGAGCATTCCTATATTGTTATTTCGGATATTTTCAAGATAAGGTATCTCTCTGTGTCTAAGGTCATTGAAGATCATGTAGGTCTACTACCTAAATTGTTTCAAAGACCTTCCTGCTCTAGCTTATCTAGTTCTGGGGTAACATGCACTCAGGACATTGGCTGGTTTTAGGTAGGTTCAGGGAATCTGAATTTAGATCCTTGTGTTTGTGGCAAGATATATAATAGTAACTATCAAATCCCCAGCCTCTAAATCCTTTCCTAAACTTAAATATTGTGATATTCTATCATGGTAATATAAATACCTTATGATTTATCTTGGAAAAGAACTTATAATTCTAGGTTTAAGAAGTTAAAAGCCATGACAGATTCAATCCTATATTAAAGAACATCATGATAAGCAGCATAGCATGCAAAGCAGTTTGACTTATGGAGAGAAAGAGAGAGAGAGAGAGAGAATGGTAGAGGGCCAAAGTAAAAACAATATAATCTACTAAAATAAGGGTAGTCCCTACTACCTACACCCTCCTACTTCATCAAATAGTACATTGTTTTGAGTCAGTCTATCAGTGGATCATCCCATTGATGACATTTGAGTCCTTGTGCTCCAATCAACTTCTAAACGTCCCACATGCAAATTCCGCAGCATTAATATCCAAACTTTAAAGTCCAAATCTAAATGAGGATTTGTAGTATATTCCATATCTGAACCATAATACATACCACCAAGAATGTATGAAGGTAAGTACATTATGTAATGTTCCTTCCAAAAAGTCATATTACTCAGAAAGTAGCCAACTCAGGAACCTTGGGAAATTACTGAAGTGAACAAGTTTCACAAAGTTTCTCTATAAAGTGGTAAAAGCTATAAGCAAAGGCTGTGGGAGAATTCCTCTACAAGCTGAGGTAATGGGAAGATATTCCCCAACATGTGAAGCTGCCAGGAGGAACCTGTTCATACTGTTGGGGTCCCTGCATAGAGCTAAAGATTTGGCTCAGGTGGGCATTTTGAGGACTTTAAGTTATTTGTACTCTCTCAAGAAATCATTCACTCATACTCCAATAACTAATCCCAGTGCATTTAGTAGTTTGTGAATTAGACTTTGGTGAAATCATTGTCTAGATATGTTGTTGCTTGCCTATCTGGGACTTTGTTTACCTACATGTTCACCTATCCCTAGAAAATGTCTTACATGAACAACCGACTCAACTTTTCATTATCCAGACTCCCTTTGTTATTTAAAATAATTCTCATTTATCCATATCAATAGTGCTTAGAGTCATAGCATAGTTGATTTTCAAAGTACCAATCCTGGATTAAATTGAGCATATTATCATGTAGTCATTTGTCTTGTGGTGTCCTGATAATGGAAATGATTAATTATAAACAAAAGTTTTCAATGTAGGATATGTAGGCTATTTAATAAACAATAGAGAAGGTGGAAGTCCATGGTGAAAAGTGGTTGTGAAATGAGAATAATGGATTTATTTCAAGTCATCTTTAAAGGTGACTACTTGGAAGAAAGTATATGTAAATAATTAAAATCATTCATAGATTTTAAATTAGTGTATATCCATATTTATTAGTATATGAATAGATAACAGAAATGTAGTACATATACATGGAATTCTAGTCAACTGTCAAAACATGAATTAATGAAATTTGTTGTTAAATGGATGGAGCTGGAACAAATTATACTGAACTGAGTATCCTCAAAACAGAAAGACAGACACCACATATTCACCCTTATAAGAGGATCATAGGGCTGGATAGCTGGCTTAGGGGTTAAGCCTCTGCCTTGCAGTCAGAAGGTCCTGAGGTCGGATCCTAGACCCCACGTATAGACGCCAGGTGGAACCGGAGGCGGCCTGCGTTTCTGGTCCTGGTAGGGCCGAGCCTGTGAATCCTGGGGCAGAGTAAACAAGGAGGAGGTGGAGGATTTCATGGAGGTTCCCGAATTCGTCCATGTCTACATACACACACGCACGATTGAATAAATAATAAAAAATTAAGAAAAAAAGAGGATCATAGTATTAAATCTTTAGAATGACATATTAAGACAAACTTTTATAACATCTACAATTAGTAAAGTAATATAAGTCATGGGCAGAGGAAGATCAGGAGAATGGAGAAAAAAGAGCACAGCCAAATAAAACAGTGAAATGAAAGAAAAATACACTAGACAGAAACAATGTTTCAGTATTAAATGTAAATACTTGACAGTATTCCATCCTCTAAACACCTTTTATTATGCGATCTCAGAAGTCAACCTATATATGCTATTGCAATGAAAGATTTCTGAGGGAGAAAACCACAAATGAACAAAGTTTCAGTGATCCTAGAATGTTCAGCCCTAATCAGGTAATGCAAATCTTTCCCTATCCCAAGGCTCAGGGAACTTTGCAAAAGAAGGGATGATAAGATTCAAGAGCTTTAAAGTGGGGAGTGTACTTCTGGCCAGTTTGCTCCAGTCATGGTAGGTCTGCTAGCTCCAGAAACTTACTACAATAAGATCTACTACCACTAGATTTGAACAATTGCTGATATATCATCATTTCCCCATGAACTAGGGAGTATATCTCAGGAGAAACAACTGCGTTTAATGAGACTACAGCAAGGATGTCTCAGGAGAGGCAGCTACACTAGATGGAAATTCTAGGAGCAGGTACCAGATAGTGAAGGAGGGATTCCCCACTTGTGGGTTTACCCACAAAAGAGCCACTCATACTACCACAGAGGCAGGGTGCTTTTCAGTGTTCCGAAGTCATCCATGTGGTCAACACATGCATAGAGAAATAAGTGTAGGAGCAACAGGAATGAATTATGAAGAAAAGGGAAGGTGAGAGAGAAGGGGGTAGCTGGGGAAGGAGAAGGAACAAGGACAGAAACCAATACTCTTTGTACATAAGAAAATTCTTAATAAAAATGAGAAAAAATAAGTGTCAATGTACACTTAGGAATTAAAAGAAAAGTTTCCCACCATATTATATTCTTCATTGTTGGCAAATGTTTATACATTTGATAAACTTCAAAACTGATAGACCTCCTGAAAATTTAGAAGAAACAAGTTCAGAAACTATTGTGTGAATCTTGAGTGATGTAGAGGTGAGTTTTTGGAAGCAGCTACTATAATGAAAATTAAGCTTTAAGGATGATTATATCTTCCTGTGTAGAAACTAATTCAAATATGTTAATAACTTACAGACTATGGGATACTACTTTTATGTCAGTAACATACATTACTGTTTTTAATATATAGGAAAAGTAAAAATTAAAAAAATTAAAATTGCAAAGAAATGAAGCACATATTCTAATATTATCACCCATTGGTAAGTATCATTCTCACAATTGCTACATGATTACTTTTAATACAATAATCATTAAATACAATACAATAATCATTGCCTGTGTACTACTCTCTTACTTTTATGATTTATGCTATAAAAGAAAATAGGTTTGGTCAACCATTTTTTTAACTTTTTTTCAAGGTTATTGTGTATAGCTTTCAGAGTCCAGCATCTGATCAGTGGAATTCTTTTATGGAAATCTTCAACTCTTCAGCATGTTTGATTTTAGTTACACAATTCACCTCCAACCTGAAGTTCAGTCAATGTCTTTAGAATGGCTTTCCTTATTTGAATGAAGGTGCTGATATGCCAAGTGTTTCTCAGATACCAATCTGTCAGTGAAACCCTTTATCTTGAATATAATATCTTATATCCACAGTATGGAAAGCTGTCCATTTATCTAAGACAGTCTCAGACTTTTTAATATATAACCCATGTCTCTTGAACTGTCAGGTAATTTGAAAGGGAAAGAATCACTGAACATTTTTCTCATTCAAATTACATTGAACATCTCTGTTCTTCTCAAGTCTGTACCCTTGTTCTATCACGTGAAACTCTCTTGGCATATAAAACAGAAGACAGGTGCCCATCATAGTTACTAAAATATGAGCCTAAATCATCATATCAACTATGTTTCATATACTGGCATATTACATAAGTATACAGACAATCTCATGGATTTTGTAGATAAGAGTGTATTCCTGGGTTAAAATGTTCAACTATATACCCAAACACATAGAGGGCAGTTAATAAATAAAGCTCTTAATTTAGTTTTTTAGTAATCAAGTTTTCAATTAGTGAAAGACTCTTCCCAATGTCAGGTGGCATTGGTGTGAAAAGATGCAAACTTTTAGAGGAACCAGGTTGAAGTATTCTATCCTGTCATTCAATATGTTCCTATGGAGAAATTAATTTTATTATTAGACAATTTCATGCATGTGTATAATAAGATCTGATTGCTTTTTACCCTACCATATCTTATATTCCTTTCACCCATATTCCCTTACTTACAAGTCTTTTTCCTATTTTCATGTCTTTCTGTGTGAACCTAGGTTCAGTACTATTTTCTGGAACCTAGTAAGCTTCTGGCCCATGAATGCTAACCTGGATATTTATAACCCCTAATCTGTTAATTGTTCATTTTTCATTAGTAATTCTTACGTTATCATCTCCTATGAATGGGTTTCTTAAAAAGTTCTGAGCATCTGAGCTGGAAAGATGGCTCAGGGGTGAAGCCTCTGCCTTGCAGGCAAAAGGTCCTGTGTTCAGATCCTAGATCCCACTTACAAACACCAGGCGGAAGCGTGGGGTGGCCTGCACTTCTGGTCATGGTGGGCGAAGCCTGTGAGTCCCGGGGCAGAGCAAAAAGGAGGTTATTCGATGATTCCCGAATTCACCCTTGGTTCTACACACACACACACACACACACACACACACACACACACACACACACACATACGCACACACACACAATTGAATAAATGAATAAAAAAAGTTCTGAGTATCATCTTTAAGAAGGAACTACTTTTTCATTAATATTTCATGAGTAGTGAGACCATCTTCATAGATACTGATTTAACAAAAGTAGAAAAAAGATATATTTATTTGGGGTCTTTTGTTGTCTCTCAGAACCAATGAAACTGGGCAGCATTAAAGAGGAATGATTTTTGTTGATACAATTTAAGAACTCTAGTACACACACTTTGAAAGAGATCAGACAAACTAGAGAAAAAGACATATATTGAAATACAATTTAAATGAAAGAAGCCATAATTTGTAGTATATGTTATTCAGGGAAGCAGTGCAGTTTCTTCCTATATAAAATGACAGACTGAATTCTCTTAAAGGACTATCAATCAAAGAATTAGTTTTAGCACATACAACAGTCTATTGCATTTGACTTGATTGACATTAGTGCTTTGTTTATGTTTGTTTTCTCATAATATTAGAAGCGAATATTTCAAATTGCCCAAATAATGGAATTTTCCTTAATTATTTTTCAATAAATTCAGTAAGATCAGAAGATATATACAAATGAGCAGTTCACCATGTTGATAAAAGTGAAATGGCATATTTAATAAAGAGATATTTGTTCACTGAACTAATTCATCTGCATACTATCATTGAAGACACTGTGTGTGCATATGTGCATGCTTGTGTGTGTGTCTGCGTGTGTGTTTGCCAGAGATTCTCACATTTTGAGCGTCCTATTGTTCATTAAAAAAAAAAAGCTTCTGGAACTTAGTTTGTACTTCTTTTCAAGTCAATGTGATATTGTTAAAAAATGAGTGTAAGCAGCTAAGAAATTGGAAAATAAAAGTAGAAAGGAGAAAAGAAAGAAGCTGAGCCAGGGATCTTTGGAAAGAGCAACAATGAGCTCTAGTGGCAGATAGTTATAACGTCAGGCATGGATAAATGCTGCACACAGTTTTTCCAGCATATATTCAGTAAAGGGTTCTCAGTCCTTCAAAAATGAAGATTAATATGTGGAAATAAGCATTTCTCTAAGTCAGAATCTCATTAACTCACACACAATAGTAACCACCTGGGTAGCATTTCCATAATTTACACATTGCATATAATTTATCTGCCATAGTTTTCAGAACAGAACATCAATGAGATTATTCTATTAACAGCATCTCTATGTTTGAGATGACATAAGTTACATTGCATCTCATCAAATCATTCTTAACTTAAGCCTGGGTTTAAAAAGATGGCTGATTTATGAGCTAAGCACTCAGTAATATATGTGTCTATCATCTTATCCTCTACTCTAACATCTGTTTCCTACCCATATGGAGACAAAATTTAAAAACAGAAAAAATGTTTCTCTATTTTTGAGATAAAAAAAACGCGTTATTTCATTCATTAATGCAGGCAGTGGCAATGCTTTTGCAAACATAAAATTAAAATAAGTAGGAATTTCTATCTCTCTTGAAATTTTATGTCTGAACAATACTTTGCCTGCATTGTGAGATTATTCATTATATTTCTTTATTGTTTTACTGTGCTGGTAGGCTTGAATACACATGTGTGTGTAAATGTACAGGACAGAGTCTGAATTCAGGTGTCTTCCTTTTCAATACCTTCATTATTTTTATTATCATCATCATTATGAGCCAGAGTTTCTCACTAGACCTAGAAATTACCATTTTAGATAATGCTATACCAGCTGTCCAGTGAGCCCTAAACATTCATGTATCTGTGGTATCAGTGTTAATGTTAGATAACACACTGTAATATCAGGAATATATGTGAATTGGTAGGGATGTACTCTCAGTTCTTCATTCTTCTGTGACAAGCACTTTACCCACTGAGCTATCCCCCATCCCTATCTCGAGATGATTTTAATTCCATATATTCCATCAAAACAGCAACTAATGTACAAGTGCTAAATAATTCAGGAAAATATGTAGGTAGCTAAATAATGCTATGATATATGCTAGATCATACATGATGTTCTGTCAAGAGCCCTGTTAGATTTTTTTTCTGTGAAAAGCAAGAATCATTTCAAACTTTCCTACTTCCCTAAGGAAATGGCTCTAATCCATAGATTATAAGCTAAACACAATGAAACAAACTTCAAATCAAGGATTCAAAGCTAGGTAGCTCATCTTCAAATTCTAAATTTTCTTTTATTCCTCATCTCACTCCTACTGTGTTATCTCTCTTCATGGCCATTTATAGTAACTGGTTTGCAAAAAAGAATTATATCCAAATATACCTGATAACTTAAGCCTTTTTGTCTACAAACTGCTTTTATACATCTAATTATTTCAAAGTGATCTGTAATATGAAAGAGAAGTATGCATTCTACTTAAATAATTTTCATTATGAAACATTCAAAACTCTTATATTTTTGTCATTATTTATTTTTTTTCTTTTATGTAAGAACTTTGGAGTAGTAGACACTTGCCTTGAATTTCTTGTCCTCCTCAACCCCCCCCCTACTTCTGGCATTCTAGCCTTATGTGTGAAAAATACTCAATAATTTATTATTATTATTTTTTATTTCCACTCATACAAACTTAACAGGTACACCGGTCCCCCCTCCCTCCAACCCCTTATCCCCCTGTGCCGCCCTCCCCTCCCCCTTCCCTTCCCATCCCCAAGTGCCTCCCCCTCTCATCCCCGGAGCATCCTTTAATTTGCATGCCAAACTCTCCTCTGGGTCCTCCTCTCCAATGAGGTGCAAGGACACAGTGGCATTTCCCAGAACCCTTTCCTGTGTCCCCATTAAGCATAGGAACACTACTGAGGCTGCCAATCCCTTGCCTCCCAGGATCCTAGTGCCTTTAGCAAATGCTAGACTTTGTGGGGTCAATAGTGTGTTGGACATTGCACAGGGCATGTAAAGTCCAAATATGATTGCTTCGGTACTAACTTGTGTGGAGTATCTTGCATATCATTGCTCCTCCCATCCTGTGCTCTTACAATCTTACCGCCCCCTCTTCTGCAAAATTCCCTGAGCTTCAGGATGGCGAGAGATTAGGCTGGCCTAGTTCCAGGCGATTGATATAGAGTCTCTGTTTGATGTTCTGGATTATGGTTTGTTGATTTTTTTTTCAGTTTTTCTGCTCCTGCAATGCCCTTGGCTCCACCCTGATGGGTATTGGATGTCACCCCCTGGACAGAGACAAAAACTTGTTAAATTACAGTCTTGTTATATGAGTATTTTCGAAGGTAGATGTAATAAAAGTAGGAAACCGCGGTGAGGGAAGGGTCAATCACCCATTTGCGAAATGGTTACTTTCTATCTGCCAGACTATACGCCCTCCCCTTCTGGTAAGATTATACCCCATCTGTTGGAAATGATCAGGAAGGAAAGTCTGTGAACTTAACCAGATGTCTCATTATTTACTTGCAGTCCTTGATGGTGGGCTATTTTCTCTTCTGTAACATGGTCCCCTCTAGCCTTGTTTCTGGTGGGGCACTCCTTCCCCATACCTCCTGCTTATTATCCTTGCAATTACTGTAGATATTACAGAGATTTATTTTGAGTGTCTCTAAGTGGGTTTGGTACTAGGAGCCACCTATTAGGGAGTACATACAGCACTGAATTTTCTGGGTCTGGGATACTTCACTTAATATAATTGTTTCTAATGACATCCATTTCCCGGCAAATTCCAGTAATTCATCATTTTTGATGGCAGAGTAGTACTCCATTGTATAGATGTACCACAGTTTCCTTATCCACTTGTCAACTGTTAGACATTTGGGTTGATTCCATGACTTTGCTATTGTAAACAGTGCTGCTATGAACATGGTCGTGCTTATGCTATCAAGGTGAATTTTTGCTGTATGGGGGGTTATTCCCAAAAATGGAATCGCAGGGTCATATGGCATTTCAATTTTTAATTTCTTTAAGAATCTCCAGACGGCTCGCTAGAGTGGTTGAATGAGCCTGCATTCCCACCAACAATGTAGGAGAGTTCCCCTCTCTCCACATCCTCTCCAGCATTTGTTGTTGTTTGTATTGTGGATTTTTGCCATCATGACCAAGGTGAGATGAAAAAACTCAATAATTTTAAAGGATCACTTATTAACAACAAAGAGCACATGCATCTGTTAATTATGCAATTGCAGTCATTCCTTGCAATATATATTTATATTTCAAAAAACCTCATGTTTACTGTAAAAGTTTACTGTAAGCCCTATATAAGTTATTTTAAGCTTAAAAAATTCATGAAGTGTCATATTCGTTAGTGTAAAATGACATTTGCATTATGCATGCTGGGACCTTAATGCAGAATGATGTCCACATGGACATCAGAAATGGAAGTATTACTTCAGGTATCTCCATTTGTTCATCTTTCTTTACCCCACTGTAAGGTACAATTCTAAATCATGCTGGGATTCAGATGGATGAATGGAATAATTTCCATTGTGACAAATTCTGTCATACTAATGACAACATTGGACAATTGATAACCACTTCCCACTGACAAGAGTATAGAGATCTTTTAAATACCTGCAAAATACATCTGTTAAAATCTTTCCTACTTATAAAAACACTGACATTTGAGAATCGCATTTTTTTAAAATATCAGGTATAGTACATTCCTTACAGAATACAGAAGTTCAAATCCAACTTTAGTCAAGTCTTAAGAAATCATGTTATGTGTTATCCAAAAGTATTTGTGCCTCAGAAAAACTTCTCAATATAATTTACATGTAAACCTGTGATTATTTTCTAAATCATTATGTACATTGTGTAGTCCAATTTTATATGAAATAAGAACATAGTGTGGAGCTGAATTTATAGCTGAATTTATAATTCAATCATCATGAGAACCTTTGAAATTTCATTCTCCCAATACCTTCTGAGTGACAGTTTAAAATCTTTATTTGAGGCCCACGAGGGCAGGGCTGCTTATATAGCCCCACCCAACATCCCATAAGTTCCAGTGGGAACTTTTGCTGCGTTGTCCTGTCTGGATTGGTCCTCTCATTCAAGTGATTTGACATTGGCACCAGGCATGCTGGCAGGTTCTAGTTTGGGGAAGTTGTATTTGCACATGCACAGCTCATACAGGCAATACAGTCCTGCCTGGTCTGCTCCTCCTACATATCCACCCTTTTTTACTTATTTTGACAGCCAGTGAGAGCCAGAGTTCTTTGCTTTGACCTTGTTGACCTTGTTTCAGAGGGATTCCAGCATGCTGTACCTTGTCTGTCTTAGGTCGTCCTGTCTCACAGGATCTTACCCATCATTGACTACCAGCCCTTGAAAGACCTCACTTCTATATGGCATGTCAGGATATGTGGATAGTAGATTAGACCAAGGCCTCACGAATCTCTGCAACCCAAGCTCGAACCACATTTGTATGGGGCCCATGGCTTGAATGTTCGCAAAATGCACCAAGTACCAAGAAAACATGTCTCCTACAGAAAACAACATCCGTACTATAGATAACAATTAGAACAACCTCATGGGTACCAATCAGGAAACCAATACAGAGGATAGATAATATCCTCCAAGGAAATGTTATGGACATGATCAGCAAACTTCATGAAGAACTATAAAAGGAGCTTGAGGAATTATTAAAGGAATGTAGAGAACTTCAGAGAGTAAATAAGTGTACCTTCTTATATGAACAAGAAAATAATAAAAACTTCTGATATAAAAAAGAAAACAGAGGAAAAAAGAGCAAGTTTAGAATAAGTGAAAAGTCAGCAACTGAAATTTAACTGAAATCCAAATGAAAATAAGAGAAGATGAAAGCTCAACAGAAAGTATCACATAGGATACATCAAGCAGAAGATAGAATAACAGATCAAGAAGATAGATTGACAGAACAGGATCACTCAGTTGAAGAAAGTGAAAGTTATTTAAAAAACTCTGTAAAGAATATGCACATATTATGGGATACCATGATGAAGTCAAAACTACACATTCCATGTTATCCCCAAATAAGAAGCCCAAGAAAAACTTCCAACACAGATTATTTGGTCAATCATGAATGGGAACTTCTCATATCTAATGAAAAAGAGCTCCATCCTAGTACAAGATTCATATTTCCATCATCCAGATATAACCAAAATAGGAGGACAACAAAAAAGTAGTAATTATATGTCAAAATCATGACAAGAAGATCATTCTGACAGGTGCAAGAGAGAAAACCAAGTCATGTTTAAACACAAGCCTATTAGAATGACAGCTGACTTTACAATGGAAACAGTAAGAGCCAGGAGAACTTGAAAAGGGACTTTTTTAGTCATGAAAGGTAACAAATGCAAATCAAAAATGCTATATCCAGCTAAACTATCACTCATGTTTTAAGGAGAAGAGAAAAATACTTTGTGACAAAAATAAACTAAGGTCTTTCTTATCTACCAAACCAGGCCTGCAGTAAATAATAGAAAAAATTCCTCAAGATGGACAAAATTGATCAGCACACTCAACAAGATAAACAGGAAGAATAATGAAATGATACCTTAAATTATTTCATAAAAATGAAAAGAAACACTTATAAACTCTTTCAATGAAGCAAATATTACACTCTTCTCAAAACCAAATGAAGACACAATAAAATCTCATTGATGAATACAGACACAAAAATTCTCAGCAGTATTCTAGTAAGCAGGATTGAAAAACATATCAAAAAACTGACCCAATATAACCATGTTGGGTTTATGTATGTAAATCTATATATGTATGTATGTAAATCTATAAATACAATTGCCATATTTACACATGCAAAGACAAAATCACATGATTCTCTCAAATGAAGCTGAAAAAGCTTTAGACAAAATTTAACACCCATTTATGATAAAAACCCTGGAGAAAACAGGGTTGGAAGGAACATATATCAACATAATAAAGGTTATATACAATAAGCCTATGGCATAAATCATCCTAAATAGTGAAAAACTGGAAGCATTCTCACTCAGATTGGGAACTAGAAAAGTCTATTCGCTCTCACCACTTCTATTCAACATTGTATTTGAAGTCTTAGTTAAAGACTTAAGACAAAAGAGAGAGATACAAGAGATACAAATTAGAAAAGAAGAAACGAAATAATCTCCATTTACAGATAACATTCTTTTACACCTCAAGGACCCAAATATTCTGCCAGGAAAGTACACTATTGTAGCTAATAAACAAGTTCTGCAGAATAGCAGGATACAAATTATTCTTAGAAAAACTCAGTGGCTTTCCTATATGCTATGGATAATCAAAGTGTGAATGATTTGAAAGAAACAATACCATTCACCATTGCTTCTAAAAAGTGAAATATCATGGAATAATCCTAGCTAATGATGTGAAAGTTTAATGGAATGAAAAGTTTGAAACTCTAAAAAAAAAAGAGATTTTTTTTTAATGTACAGAGTATTTTATTTTTTTTGTTTTTTTTTATTAAAAATTTAATTATACATTTTAAAATTTTTTACCAGTTCCCTCCCTCCCCCCTCCTCCCCCTGAACCCCCTCCTCCC
Source organism: Typhlomys cinereus (assembly GCA_023101885.1). NCBI lineage: Eukaryota > Metazoa > Chordata > Mammalia > Rodentia > Platacanthomyidae > Typhlomys > Typhlomys cinereus. The sequence goes on from JALPQD010000019.1 coordinate 6,169,492, forward strand.
CCTCCTCTTCCTCCAGTGCCTCCCCCCCAAAAAAAAAGAGATTGCAGAAGACACCAGAGATGGAAAAATTTCCCATGCTCTTTGAATTAACATTGTTAAAATGATCATTCTACCAAAAGCATTATACAGATTCAATGCAATACCAATCAAAATTCAAAAACAATTCCTCAGAGAAACTGGTAAAATAATCTCAAATTTCATATTGAAAAATAAGAGACCTAGGATGGCAAAAATTATACTGAGTAATTAAAAACTCCACTAGAGGTATCATCATACCAGATCTTAAAGTATACTATAAAGACTTAGTAATAGAAATAGCATCATGCTTTGCAGAAAAAGAGATATGGATCAATGGTTTGGAATTTAAGATACAAATATGTATGCAATTACCTACATTAAACTGATATCTAACATACATGCAAAAAAATCCATTGGGAAAAGGAAAGCATATTCAACAAATGGTGTTGGCACAACTGATATTTACATGCAGAAGAATGAAGGTGGATCCATATTTGTCTCCCTGAATGAATATCAACTCCAAAATGATCAAAGAACTCAATGTTACACAAGAGATTATAAAACTCCTACAAGAAAAAATAGAGAACACCCTAAAACAGATTGGCGTTGGTCAGCATTTCCTCAGTAGTACCCTAAAAGCACTAAGAAAAAGTCCAATAGTAAACAAGTGGGACTATATAAAATTAAAAATCATTTGCTTAGCAAAACAACAGAGCAAAAAATGTAACTTACAAAATTGGAGAACATATTCACTAACCACATGTCCAATAGATGACTAATATTCAGAATAAACAGAGAACCTCAAAAATCCCACAAAAATGTGCTATAGAAATGAACAGAAACGTCTCATAAGACAAAATTCAAATATCTAGTGAACATCTTAAAAAATATTCTACCTCCCTAGTCATTAAGGAAAGACAAATTCAAACCACCCTGAGATATCATCCCACTTTAATTAGAATGACTAAGGTCCAAAACACAAACAAAAGCAAATGGTTGTGTTGATGTGGGGAGGAGACCTTCATACATTGCTTGTGAGATTGCAAATTATACAACTCCTTTAGAAATCAATTTGGAGGTACCTAAAAATCTAGATTTGAAATTCCAGGTGATGTAGCTTTACTGCTTCTGAAACTATTTCCAAAGAAGATTGTATTCTGCATCAGAAACACATATACTATCATGTTCACAGAAGCTCTTTCCACAATTGGAAAGAAATGGAACCAACCTAGATATGTAACAGTTAATGAATGGTTGATGAAAATATATATACAATGAAATACTATTTGTCTGTAATGAAAGAGGAAGTAAATGGGTGGGATTGAAAGAAATCATACTGAGCAAAACACCCCAGCTGCAGAAAGACAGAAGCTCTGGGCTCTCCCTTATAAGTGGATCCTTGTCTTTAGCCTTCAATTTGATAGAATCAAACAGAAACTCGTACAACACCCACAAACAAAAAGGAATGCAAGCATGGATAGGGAAAGATGGAAGAAGATCACAAAAGAGGAGAAACAAAACAACATAGGTAAAAAGTTAAAAAAAATTTATGTAATAAAATTCTAAATGGACAGAGAACAGGAATAGGACAGAATAGATAGTGTGGCTAGCCTCCAGAAAACTGACCATACACAGCATCAGATGCTTCAATATTAACCAAAAAGCAGTGGAGAACAAACTTCCATCTAAACATGTCTCATTTTATCTTTAAAGAAAAAAAAAATCCCCCTCCTACGGAAGAGCAACCTGGCTGACCTCAGCCTTACAGTGCGTGGCTTCCTAAGGGTCATGTGTGTTTCTGTGTGGAGTGGGAGCAGGGCCTGTATTTGTCACAGTGCACTATTTCCTTCAATAAAGGATTTAAGTGGCTTCCATATATATATATATATGCATATATATATCAACACTCGTCAAGAGGCAGTCTAGTGAAATGGAAGATCAGTGAAATAGCAACAGTAATCAACAAGAATGCAGAGTGCCAATGGCCCTGAAATGCTCTACCAAAATCAGGCCAAACAAATACCTTCCCATCCTAAGGCTCAGGGAACATTGAAGAATAGGGGATGGCAAAATTGTAGGAGCCTAAAGATGGGGAGGTGCACCATTAGCCAAGAAATCCTTCTCAAGACAGGACTGCTGGATCCAGGAAACTCACTTCAGTGAGACTTACCCTCACCAGAACTGCAAAATAGCTGGTATGTCAACATTCTTCCATAGACTAGTGAGGAATTCAGAAGACATAATTACATGCAGCGAGCACCATAGGGTTTAGGGCTACACAGCTGAAAGGGGGTGCCTCTACCAGTGGTTCTATCCAAGAGAGAGACACTTAATCTGTTGCACATGCCTGATTCCCAACTAGAGCAGATATTACAAAGGGAACTCTGGGGCTTATAGAAGCAGACAGAGAGGAGGGTGGGAAGGAATGGGATGGTTTGTAGGGAGGCGAGAATGGGAAAGGAAAAGGGGAGAGAGGAAGGTGAAAAGGAGAGAGGAAGCAAGAAAAACTGTTCTCAGCTATGCCACTGAATCCTTACACCCCACTAGGGTTGAGGACTCAGAGGGAAGTTTGGCATTCACACAAAAGGATGCTCCAGGGGATGGAAAGGAGGAAGGAGGAGGCACTGGGAGAAGGGGAGGAGGGGGTGGTGAAAGGAAGGGAAAAATTGAGGGAGAATGCAAGGCGGGATTGGGGGGGGTGGAGGGGGAAGAGGATGGGGTACCTATTGAGCTTTTATGATTGAGGAAAAAATTGAATAAAAGAAAATCAGAAAAAAAAAAGAAAGAGAGGGATAGGGGAGAGAGAGAGAGAGAGCTGGATGAGGGAATAGAAGGGAGGAAAGCAGGGAGGAGGGTAAGTGAAAAGGAGGCAGTAAGGTTTCCTATTTATTGAAATTGTATAATTAGGTAAAAAATAAAAAAGGGTCAAAAGAAAAAATATAAGATAAAACCGTAACTATAAATGATATATAGATAACAAAAAGTCATATATTATTGGAATAAAAAATGACACACTGTATTCTGTATAAGGAATCTACTTCACATGATAAAGGCATATTAAAATGTGTAATATGAAAAAAGAAATGTCTCTTTCTAGCAAATAAAAAATACAGTGGAATTCAAGTATCAAAGAACATATAGTAAAACTGAAAATCTTTTATATAATGTTTAAGATGGTATAGATACTTTTATAGGTAAACATCAATTTTTATCATATATTTTATGAATAAATAAAACATTTCAATAAATTGCAGCACATTCATTTGCATTAATATATACATGAAACGTTTCCATATTCCACAAGTTTCCCTTCAATGACAGTCATCTCTCCATAAATCAACTTACTTTTCACAAAATAAAAATCAATGCTAGCCAAGTCACAGTTCCTATTTTCTTACCACAGTGCTCTCCTCTCTTTTCATCAGCATACTCTGGTCTTTTACATACAAAAAGTGATTCCATTTTTCATTCATTATCTATGAAGTGACAAGGTCCATACTGGTTTTAAAAGATGTGCCTTTTGAATCTTCAGAACTGATTACTTTATAAAAATACTTCGTAGTCTGGAACACATGGTTATGATGGTTCATATTTAAACCATTTTTGTGTGTAAAATAGAGAGAGAGAGAGAGAGAGAGAGACAGAGACAGAGAGCAGAGAGAGAAAGCAGAGAGAGAAAGAGAGGGGGATACTTAATTTTTTTTTCTGTTCATGTGAATTTCAGCATACATGATACACATTTTAGGTCAAAAAACAGGGTCTGTTATTTGTCCTTGCTTCGAATGTTGTTTGAGAAAGATTATCTCCTTGTTTGCTGCTGCCTACAACAGTTTCTGGACATTCTGTTTCCACCTCCCACCTTCTCATAGGAACATTGATATTGTGAATGTTCACTTCATCAAGTTTTGTGTGATTTCCGGAAATCCAAACTCATGTTATCTCTTTTCATGGCAAACACTTTACCCACTGAACTATCATCCCAGGCCTCATTCATACCAGATCCATGTTCCAAAATTTTAGTAACAATTGAGAAGAAAATCTAGAAAACAGTTCTCCATTATTCACTAGAAGTAAGTATGAAACTTTCCATTAGGAAAAAAAAAACTTTATTCACATATTATTTAGGACATTTCTAACATTAAAAATGCATAATACAGATCATTATATGAAATATGAGGGATAGCATGGAATAGATTTATATTTTTTCTGTAAGTCTGCTTTTACCTGAAAGAATAATGTAAGTAAAGGAGGAAATAATAGAGAATGATGTCAATAATATGTAATTTTTAAAAATTTTCTCCAAAGTGAGGTTTTTATTCAGTAAAAAAAAAAGTTTTAAATGAGAGTTGCACTTGACAACACTTCTGTGAAATCTGAGTTAAAGATTTGTATGACTATTCCTAAGCCATTTTGATGGCTGAAAGCTGATCTTTCCAGACCTAAAAACATTGCAATATTTAATGTCTATTTCTCAAAAATCATATGGAGAGTATGATGTCCTTTGAATAGTACAATTATCTATCATAGCAATGCACAATAGAAAGGTATTTCATTTATGGTGTTTCAAATTCTCATAGAATGAAATGAAGTTGAAGCACAAATACCAAAATATGATAATTTCTCAATTTATATGTGAAATTATGACTACAAAAAGGGTATCTTTTATGGAGTGTCTTATTAATATAAAAAGGAGTCATGATTTCTTGTACAATTAAATGATGTCTTATGTCTACTAATGGAAATATTCTTGTAGTACTTTCATCAATTATGTAGTAATTTGTTTTGTGGACAGTAGTTATATGCAAGCATTTCTTTTATTTTTTTCTATAGCAATCTGTAACACAGTCCAACCAAATATTTGCTTCTGATAAAAAAGTTAATCTTTTAATATCACTTATTCTTTTCCAAACGAAATTGCTGACTTTACACAATATAGCTTCTCTTTAAGTAAAAAAGGATGAGTTGAACTTTGCTGATCTAGTTCTTCCTTTTCTATTTTGTTTGGCAGAAAATATGTAAATGTTATGTCATAATGTCAATGTTACTTTCTCATAAAAACAAGCACTTAGATAACACAAACCCCAGCTTTATTTCCTTCCAATACAGTCTCATTTTATTATGACATGGTATACTTGATTAATGTACTAAATATTATATTTATGATCTTAGATTCTACCTTTCTCCTTCCCTTTTGCAGATGTGGGTACATGAGACCACAGTCAATTGTGTTTATTACAGTTCTGGTATAACATCAGGCAGTTGGTAGATATCAGGCAAAATCTGTTGAACACATGCTGATACAGATTGAAATAGAGTTTTAATAATCTGAGTGCATAATTCTTAATTTTATCTCTTATATAAAGAAAAAGATTTATGTGAACATAGTAACATGCATTTTCTCTCAATTAACTAAGATAAACTTATTGCTTTAATGTGGAATGAAAATTGCCTTGCCTTTTAAATTGGAAAATTAATGTTCAAATCTGAAGCAGAGCCCATATAACCACTTAAAGCACCAAATCTTAAGCATTCATAATAGATTAGAAGTCATAATCTGTACTGCTGGATAAACATAATTGCAATTACAGTTTTATTATTTTGGAAAAACTCATTTACATTGATAGCACAACATATTTGGAGAAATAGTGAGGTGATAGAGGATGAGGACTGACCTTCAATCAAATTGCTGTCATTGATCCAAGCATAATCCAAAGAACATTTAAAGAAGACACAATTGTCTTTAACCATTAGAAGCATATCTTGATAGTAATCAAATTTATTCATCAAGCAAACTTTTATCAAAACTCCTAGAAATCTGTGCTGTTGCATGAATAATTCTCAACAATATAGCATTAAAGCTCAGTGAGTAAACACATGTGGCTTGCTATTCAGTTGTACACATACTGTGCTTTTTTTTTTGGTATGTGGTCTTTGACATATTTTTTAAACTGTGTGAGAAACCCTTTCTCACAGGTGAGTTAAGAATAATAAGCTTTTTTGTTTGGAGATCATTGTGTGGATACTCAGAGATTATGTATATATATGTATATATGGATCATACAACATGTTCATTGTGGAGATGGTATGTTTTGTAGTCATCAAACTAGCTCATACCACCCCTATTAAATTTGTTTAAGAATTGCAATAGCAGAAGCTGGAAAGATGGTTCAGGGTTTAAGTCTCTGCCCTATAAGCAAAAGTTCAGATCCCAGATTGCAAGGAAAAATATCAGACAGAGGGTCTGGAGAGATGCCTCAGGAGTTAAGACTCTGCCTCACAAGCAGAAGGTCTTGAGTTCAGACCCCACACCCAAGGAAAAATACCAGGCAGAAGCAGAAGCTGCACTTGTGTCCCTCGTGAGCAGAGCCTGGGACATCCCAGAGCGAAGCAAGGAGGTAGGAGGAATCCAGGATGATTCCTGAAGTCACCTTTGGCCCTCCATAGAGACACATGTGCCCTCACACAGTGAGTGAATAAATATTTTTTATATGCCAGACAGAAAGAGTGACTGCCTGCACATCCATCTCTGGAAAGTAGAGCTTGGCAAATCCCAGAGCAAGACAAAAAGGAGGTAGAAGCAATCCAAGTGATTCCTTAAATTACCCTTTGGTCTCCACAAGTATACACACTGCCCTTCTCACACACACACACACACACACACACACACACACACACACACACAATCAATAAAACTATGACTGTTTAAAAAATTGCTGTAGCAAATAATATGTAAAAGATAACTGAGGTCTGGAAAGATGGCACAACTGGAAATGTGCTTACTTTGTAGCATGAAGGCATGAGTTTTATTCCCCACACCCACATTAAAAAGTCAGGCATTGAGCATATACAATCTCAATAGTTGATAGGCAGAGAGATGGGGGATCCTTGGACCTTGCTGGCCAGTCAGTGTAGCGGCATCAGCGAGATTCCTATTCAGAAAGAGAGAGAGAGAGAGAGACTATATCAAAAAAGTTTTAAAAACTGAGCAATTGAAATAAAACAACAACATCCAGTTCAGGCCTCCATACATATGTACTTGTACGCCAGCACATATGTGCATACATACAAAAGAACATACATACACATACAGACAGAATAAAAACAAGAAACAACTATAGTAAGTAAAAAGTTAAAATTCATTGTTATTCTCTAAAAATAAATCTCTACATAAGAAAAAAATTCAATTTATTAATACACATGTGTCATTAAGTTATGATGATAGCACATTTGTTGCTAACACACAAAAAACAACATTGAGAGAAATAGCAAACATATTTAATTTCCTAATAATTCATTATCATCAAAAAAACCTTCACATAGTCTCTACAATGGGAACACATAACAATGAATAACCCCAAATCCTGGGCTGGGAAAACAATATGACCAGCAAGTGAGAATACAAATTATAATCCTTGTGGAAATCAGTATGGAAGTTTCTCAGAAAATTTACAACACAAGTATCATATGATCCAGGCTTAATACCCCTGGGATTATCATAAAGGAATATGTCAGTACACTACGGAGGTAACTGTACATGGAAGGAAAGTCTTTTAGATGCTAAACATTGTGTTGTGAGAAAACACTCACAAAAACAACTTAAGGGAGAAAGGGAGATTTATGTGGCTTATGATTCCAGAGGGAAGATACAGTCCTTTGTTGCAGAAAAAGCATGTCTGGATGGAAGAAGCTAGAGAAGGCTTAAGTCATGTCCAACATGAAGCCAGAAAGAGCAAACAGCAAACGGAAAAAACAGTCTCCTCATGGAAACAGGGGGGACTAACCTACCTCAAGGATCACTACCTGTGATGTATCTTCCTTCAGTAATGCTCCACCTCCCAAAGGTGTCATTACCTTCCCAAACAAGTAAAGATTCAAACACATGAGTCTGAGGGGGAAAATCTGTATTCAAATCATGATACTAATCATCATGTGAATAGATTGTTTAAAGAATTGTTGTAGCAAATAATATGTAAAAGGTAACTGAGGTCTGGAAAGATGGCACAGGAATATGTCAGTACACTATGGAGGTAACTGCACATGGAAGGAAAGTCTTTTTAGATGCTATATGCACAATGGACTCCTATTCAGTCATAAAAATAACACTTTGCTTTTTCCATGAAAATGAATGGAGCTACAGAATGTTGTAATAAGCACAATGAGCCATGATTTAGGAGACCAATGCAATATGTTTTCTCTCATATGTAAATCAGACACACACACACACAGACACACACACACACACACACACACACACACACACAACTTTCACATATATTTTAATGTAGGACATAGGTATAAATGTGAGATTGAGATGACCTTGACAACAAATCAGGATGCAGCCAAGGGCAGTGCAAGAATAGCAAAACTAAAACACAATAAGCCATAATTCAGAACATCAAAAATTCTACAATATTCACCCGGAATCAGACCAGCCTCTTTACATTCTAAAGCTCAGAGCCTTACAGAAGAGAAGCCAGCAAGATTATAAAAGCCTAAAGATGAGGAAAATAAATGATATGCAAGATATTCCACACAAGTAGACAGCCAGGATATACCCACAATGTGATTTGACTTTGCTTGACCAGCATAATGATTGACATGTCAACAACCCCCCCTCCCAAAGTCTAGCATGGATCACAGGGGATAAGGCTTCAGGCAGTAGGCATCCTTAGAAACAAGGGGTTGAACTCTCAATAGGATAGGGGACTCACAGGGAGGTTCAGCGCCCACATAAACAGATGTTTAGGAGGATGGGAGGGAGAAAACAGGAAGCACCAAGAGAGGGGAAGGGAAAGAAAAGGGGTGAGGAGAGGCAGTGGGAAGGAGGGAGATTGGAATGAGGGACAACAGGGTCGAAAGGAAGGGGGATAGAGAAGAAGAGGGATACCTATTGAGCTTGTATAACTAGGCAAAAAATGCAATAACAAAAAAAGAGAAAATAATCAAAGAATAAACCAGTAAGACCTTCAAAAAAAGGTGAGATTGCCTGGGATAAAGAAAGGTGCTGGTGGAAGGAGGAAAACTAACATTATATGATCAAACCATATAATGTATTAGAATTAAAGGTTTTTAAGAAATATATCCTACATATAATAAATAAAAGCAAGTAAAATTGGGAACATAATCATTACATATTTCAGAACTTATCAAAAATGTTCCTTATGCTCTGCATCTAGCTCCATTCACATGGGTTAAATCACATTATCAGTGGAAGTGAGAGACAGTCAATTTTAATTCCATCAAATAGGCATTTTCTTTCCAACTTTTATTTAATAACTTGTCCAATTATCATTGCATGGGTATATAAATTTGTAGTTATTTTTATAATTTTTATTATTTATTCAATTGAGCATGTGTGCGTGTGCGCGCATGCGTGTATGTATGTTTGTGTATGTAGAACCACGGACGAATTCGGGAACCACTATGGACTCCTCCACCTCCTGCTCATTTACTCTGCCCCAGGATTCACAGGCTTCGCCCTACCAGGACCAGAAATGCAGGCCGCCCCCGCTTCCACCTGGCATCTATACGTGGGGTCCTGGATCTGAACTCAGGACCTTCCGCCTGCAAGGCAGAGGCTTAACCCCTGAGCCACCTCTCCAGCCCCATAAATTTGTAGTTCTAATCCGTGCATATTTAAGAATATCTAAATTTTAGCCACTGGTTTGAAAGCTTAGTTCTTATATCAGGAAATTGGTATCTAAAATTTTTAGTTACAGTATTTGCTGAGTGGTTTCACATTAATAGTGCATTTGCAATCTTCTGACTTCTGATATTAAGACTGCAAAATATTCATCACAATTAATTTAATTGGAAATGTTGCTTAAAGCCATGAGTGCCACTACATAATTCTGTGCAAACATAATAGTAAATGGGACGGACAGTCATGGATTTGTTCATCTTACTGACTCAGTCAGGCAGTCAATGTCTCCTTTGCTCAGTGTGCTAATTTTCAAATGAGTGAGTCTTCAGGGCTTGCATTTAGATACAGCTAGCAAAAGAATTGAACAAATTTTGACTCCATTAAGAGAAAGAACAACATGATCTAGTTTGGGGAACTACTTTTCAACCCAGGCTACAAACGCTTTGTCATTTTTATACTGATCATCTTAGCAGAAAAATAAAATATTGCTCTCTAGGCAGAAATCCTCTTATAAAGTGCATAGACCTTGTGTAACCAGTGACAACATAGATGATGAATTTGGAACAGACTGAGGAGGAAAATCTCCCAGCTTCCTTGCACCAGTGTATCCATTATTTTGGCATATTGAAAAAGGCCATGTGTGGTTGAAAATGAAATCTAAATGACCCATTTTTCATCTTTGTATCCTTCATAGGTCATGTGAATATTATTATACCAAGAAATGAGGAGTTCTAAATGCACATTTAAAAATTCAATTTGACTGACATTTTCTAGGCATGCATTGTAGCCTTTTGAAGCACGCAGAGGTCCATAAAAGTAAAGACCACATCTTGTTTAAATATGTGTTCCAAAAATCACAATATGGTTACAGTGACTTAAGTCATCATTAAAGATTCAAACTTGGGACCTAACTAAAATTTCCAGAATTTTGAAGAACCTTAAACTTAGCACTACTGTAGGTCATTCTGATGTGAATAAACTGCATAAATACAGTTTTATTTTAACTTAGAAGAACACTATTTAACTATTTTATTTCATTGTAAATGGACATTTGATAGATAGTTCTTTCAAACTGGTAAAGAGATCCACTAAACTCAAAGAAGAAAAGAGAAAATAGTTGCCAAAAATAAAATTCAAACCCAGATATTAATATTTAAAAATTTAGAAAAGTAGTTCATTTCAATGTGGGCTTTGCATCTTCCTAAAACTTTAGAATTACAAGAAAATTAACTCTGAAGAACCATAAAATTTTCAGTGGAGAAATATAGGAGTTTAAGAAATTCCAGTCAATTATAAAGTATATAAAATACAGATCAAATTTGAAGACAAATGTGTTACTAAAGAAAAACTAAAATGTGTTAATGTTAACATTCGAACACAAAGAATTTAATGCTGTGTTAGGTAGCTTATTACTAGTACTTCATGAAATTCAAATAACATAAGTTATGTGAATATATGTGAGGACAAGTGTTAATTATGTACTGATCATTCAGACAACTAGGAGGAGGCAGGTGTCCCACATGAGAGATATTCTGGTCCACTAAGGTTGTCCTTGGATGTGCCTTGATTTTCTTTATTGCATAATTGATGAGAGAAGACCCAGTCTCTTGTGGGAAGGGCCTTTCCCTAGTCAATTAGTCAAGAATTATGTAAATTTGACTGTACAATTTCAGCACAAATAAGCAAGCAATCAAGAAGCATATATGAATTCATCATTTGTTTTCCATTCCTTTCTATGAACATGTTCTCCTGGTTCATGCTACTGTGACTTTTCTACCATGGTGGACTATAAGCTGAAATTTTGAGCTTGGTTCTGATATTTTGTTGCAGGAAGCATAATCATTGCTATGAGAAACTGACTGTGTGACAATTGAGCCTTTGGAAATCTCCAAAAATACCTGTTTAGGTAAATATGTTCTCAAGGTCAACATACAGGAACTGAGATAACTGTATGATGAGCAGAACAAACAAGCCACTATCCTGAGATGGCAGAAGATTCTGGTTACATAGGCCAAGGGCTATTAATTTTTTAGATTTAGAAGATGCGAGTTTGAGGAGGTCATGACAAGCAAGTTGTGACCTTGAACCAAGGGACAGAGTCATAGTCTCTGCAAAGAAGGTGAAGCCTGTGAAGCGCATAAGATGTGGAAGATGCCAAGACCATGTGATATACATTAAAGTAAGATGCTGGAATAGATTAAGTTTACTTGAGACATAGGCTTTGTTAATAAAATTCCTGCAGACCTAGATGAGATTTTTCCAGATTTTTAGAGTCTACTTTATTAAATATGAGTCCCAGGCATATGGACATAAAGTTTCAGGATTTGATAATGCCTTGAATTTTGCTCTGAGTATTACATATTATACCTGTATTATTCCATTCTGAAACATTGGTAAAAAATTAGTTTGTACTATTATATGCTAAATTATTATTTTTTATTTCACAGATAAGAGACAGAATCTTTGAAAAGTTTTGAAATGTTAATGGTTATGAAAATTTTAAAGTTGGACTATGGGAACTTTCAAATTGTATTGAATATATTTTTATTATAAGAGGAATATGAGCTCTTGGGAACAATTAGTAGATGATTATGATTAGAAGTTGAGATGTTTTTACGTTAAATTAAAAAGAGACAGAGCTATTTAAGGATAGTACTAACATCCATCTGGCACCTGAGTACTGTTCTCAAGGCACACATAAGAAGTATTCTCTAGATTAAAATTTACCTTTGTTCCTCACCAAAGTATAATTGTTATGGGAAGTCCCAGGGCATTGTGGGTAGAACCATTCTCCAGGAAATAAGCAATGACTTGATAAAGTTCTGGAAGGTTGGATGAATAGAAGCAAACAAGCAATATATAAGTATGCTCATACATTCGAATGTGTGCTTATTTTCTTTCTCATCCTGACTGTCAGCATGATATAACTAGCTCCTTTTTTATTATTTTTATTATTATTTCCGCTCATACAAACTTAATAGGTACACCGGTTCCCTCCCTCCTTCCCTCCTCCTCCTCCCAACCCCCCTGTTCCCCCTCCCGTCACCCCTCCTTCCCCATCCCCCAGTGCCTCTCCCTGCAATCCCGGAGAATTCTTTAATGTGCCTGCTAGTCTCTCCTCTGGGCCCTCCTCTCCGATGACATACAAGAGATATAACTAGTTCCTTGATTCCTGATGCCATGACATATTTATCATGATGGTGTATAACTTGGAATTAGAAGCCAATCAATCCTTCCTTCAAAAATTATCTGGGTTAGATATTTTCTTGAAACAACCTACACCGAAAATAGACCTTACTCTATACTGTCTGAGAGGCCATTAATTTCTATTCATTTATTTTAAATTTATTAATTTTTTTCTTAAACCTATAGATTCAGTCTGTATTCTGCCTTTGAATCACACTAATACTTTCCATGTAGTTTTCATATACCTTATTTTACATGTTCTGCAGTTGTGTGAAAATGGATGAAACAGTGCTATAGCCAAAGTCATTTAATTCTTTTTTTATATGCTTTCACCTTATGTAACAGATTTTTATCTGTTCTTTACTGATTAGCATTTTATAGAAGGAAGAATTTAAATACGTCCTAGATAATAAGACACAAACAATATTCTGTATTTCTTTGCTTTCTATTCTCACATTTGATACTACATACAAATGATGCCATAATAATTTATGAGATTTTTGAACATCACCTGCCATATCTCATTGTTCTTATGTATTCTACATCTATCCTGAGATTCAATTATTTATTCAGATATTGAATGACACATGGGTGTGTTCTGAGCAGCCTCAGGCCAATAATTGAGTAAACAGAGATAGGTTATGGTTTTAATGCAGGCCCTGCGTTTGATATTTGATCTCCAATTGGTTGAAGAGCTTAGGGAGGTTGTGCTAGTGCAGAACTCTGAAGGAGATTTCTGGTTCTAGTAGAAACTTCTTGTCTTAATCTGCCTAGATGTCACAAGACCATGTAATAGTTAATATTCATTGACAATAGGCTAAGAATTACTATCACCTTGGAATTCATAGTAATGGAGTATCTTAGAAAGAGATTCCAGAGAGAATCCTGACTGTGGACAGCACCTTCCCTTGGGTTAGAATATGTGACTAAATGAAAAAGCATAAAGAAGGAAGTCGCTCCTCTTCCTTGTCCTTCTGCCCCTGTATATAATGTGAGCAGTTATGCCTCTGTCTCCATACTTCTCCAGAATAACAGAAAATATTAGCTCAAATTCTTTCTTCCTTTACATTACTTGTACCATGTTCTTTGTCACATCAAGGAGAAAACTACTAATACTCTCAATGCCAAAGGCCCAATCCTTTCAGTCAATATACCCTGGTGATCATGAAACTGTGAGGAAAAAAATATATTTCTCTTTCTTTTGTTTCTTCTTTTAAGTAGTTTGTTATAGGTACTCTGAAAAAAATCAATATTCCTTAGAAACTCATAGAAATATCAACATGTTATTAAAATATGATCAATTCTTTGATGAAATTATGATATGCTAGTTGAAGGAACCAGGAAACCTATAAGGAACTTTTTTTTAATTACATTGATTTAAGTTGTTTTCTAATTGAGAAAACATTTAGAAGAACTTAGTCTCAAATTTTCTGGTGAAATTCAGTAACAGAAACTTGCAAATCTGGCCCATGAAAATTGAGAGCTAGGATGGTAGACTGTAAATTTCAAACAGTGAAAATGTTGCTATGGAACATTTTTTACTTTTTATATTTTTAGTGTGTGCCTGTGTGTTGATTGTATATGCCCATGTGTGCATGTGTATGTGTGCATGTGCATGCGTGTGCATGTGTATGTGTGTGCGTGCATGCATGTGTGTGTATGTATGTGTGTGTGTGTGTGTATCAGAAAGCACTTGGGATCTGGGAATCAAAAGTCAGGTCCTTTTGTTTGAGAAACAAACACTTTAACCCCAGAGCTATATCCTAAGTACTATTATGGCATTTTCAAAGACTGGGTACTGATTTGTGCAAAGATAAGATTTCCAGGAAATGTCTCAGAATTGTGAAAGTCAAATAATTAACAAAGTGAAAGGAAGATTAAATAGTTTCTGAGACACAATGTCATTCTGACATGAGAAGAAAACCTGCCTCCCTATGTTCACCTTACTCACTTTTGCTGAATATCTACTATAGTTTATAATTACATATTGAACTTGGCATAGAAGGGAGGGGGCCAGTGTCATCAATGACAAACAAACCCTGTTCTCCAGTGTGAACAAGGGCAGCTACAATGAGGCAGACTCTAGGTGAGTAACTCATGTTACAGACTTTAAAATTGATATACCAGTACATTAGAATTTAATCTTGTGTAGATAACTAATGACTATTCTGTGATGCAAATTTTTTCAGTGTTTAACTTATGACAAAGGAAGTTTCCAGTAGCCTAGAATTAACAGAGTTAAGTGGATTAAAAATGTCCTGTTAAATGAGAATAAATTATTATTGTAACAGATTACAGGTTTTCTTACAGTTTACAAAGCCAAGAGCCTTGAATAACAGGCAAAGTATTTAAAAAATAAAAAAAGAAACATGATTTACCTCAAGAATCCAGATAGTAAATATGAGTTAGGGCAATCAATCATAATTTCCAGTTATTTATCTTGAGTTTTTTCTTGCTTTTACTCTTATTTTTCTCTGCAGGTGAATTCACAGCTATGCAACTTTTCCCAAGAAATAATTTGATATTATGTACCTCTAAGGCCTTTTCATACATTTGGAAAACTCATAACTTACAACTTATAAAATAAAATAGCCATAAAATATTAAGACTACACAGTCTATGTATTAAAGTATACTGCACTCAAGAGCCATCTAACAATCTTAACGATTTGGAACTGCACTCCATGGTGACCACTATTAGCTCCAATTTATAATAAGGGCTTGATCCTTCCCAAGGCAATGAGAGTAAATCCCAGAACAATTTCTTACTCTAATGTATTCTAAGTGTGGATTTGTCAGTGAAATGTTCCATTCTTTGTAGAATTATATAGTGTGAGTTAAAATGAATCGAAATAAATACATTTAATTTGCCATGGATTAACAATTCATCATGGAGCATCCAAGAGAATTACTTTGCCACATAAATGGAAAATCTAGAAAAATAAGTTCTTGGGGTAAATGTGTTACTCCTTTGATGATATTTTGTTTTCTTGAACTATCTCAGGTGTAATAAATTTAAGATAATTTGTATCTTTAGACAGACTGTCAGTGAATGTTTCAGTTAATGTATTGATCAAAATGACACTGTCGAAATTTTGAGAGAATTAATGTATATATTTTTTAAATTTCCAGCCTTTTATTTTTTTCTCCCACATTTTATTTTTTTTCCTAATCATATAAGCTCAAAAAGTACCCCATCCTCTCTCTTACCCTTTCCCTCCCCAGTCATCCACCTCCCCCCTTTCCCCATTCCTTGCACCATCCTCCCTCCCTCCCCTTCTCTTAGTGCCTCCACCTTCCTTTCTCTCATTCCTGGAGCATCCTTTTGTGTGAAAACCAAACCTCCCACTGATTCCTCTTAATCCATAATGTTTTTAGTCAGACCAATACATCTTAATCATAAAAAGATATAGTACTCATAGAGAATATCTGAAAAATTTCAGTGTTTCAAAGATGTATTCAAAAATCCATTGAAAGATAAAATATTGCTTAAAACATATATTCAGTCTGAAAAAAAGAGTACTTTTCAATAATAACAAATATAAGTCACAAACTTTTTTAAAAATATACAAATTTCCAACACAGTAGTTTATTGCTTTATCAGAGGCTAATAAAATACATATAAGCTAATTGTAACATGTCACAGTAGTTAATTTGATTTGTATCATGTCAGAGTAGTTATTGTGATCCAGAAAAAGTAAAACATCATAGGAACTCATTAAGGTATTTACAAAATATTTCTACTTTGGCATGATGCACATTTGAATGTCATTTTCATTAGTGGCTACTTTCAAAGTAACAACAAAGGTAGATATTTTGAGGTATGATGGGATTGCTTGGCAAGGTCAAGCACTTGCCCTACAAACATGGAGACAGACTCAATTCCTGGAATCCACATGGTAGAAGATAGTACGGATTCCCCGAAGTTATCCTCTGACTTCCACATGATTTGACAAAAATGCACTAAATGCTATGCAGTTAGATACAATACAAAAATATCACTTACGATTTTTAACTTTTGTGGAGGATGTAGCTCAGTATTTTAATGCTCACCTAGCATACATGAAATCAAGCCTCAATTCCTAATTATACACACACACACACACACACACACACATGCACACGCACATGCACACATACAGACACAGACACATACCGAAACAAAACATACAAGCACACACACACACACACACACACACACACACACACACAAATATTTATAATGGTTGTATTTCACCAACTTTTTTTAAACCTTTATGAAGATGAATTCAATACTTACTGCAACTGAATTACTGCTACACTTCATTATACAAATTGACTTTCTATGTTCTTCACAATAAATCTCATTTGATTACCATATCAGCTGAATATGTATTACGTACTACATTTTTATTACAAATGCTATATCAAAATAAATTTTATTTATTGTTCAGGCTTTATTTTAAGCTCTGAGTTATGTTTTATTTGGTGCTAAGTACCCAATACAGAAAACAAACTCAAGAAAAAAATCATGCTTATTTTAGGAAAAACATTAGGGATCAGTTTGATAGCATTTTCTCACAAATAAAATTTACATGAATGCTTATCTATGCAATTACTAAGCTATTGCTCAATTTTTATATTAAAATGTGTTATACAATCAAAAATTTTAAATACTTCATGCTTACCTATATAGATTATTTAGATTACTTGGTGTGAAAATGATTGCTAACTCAAACTTGGATAAAATTTTCATAGTTTTCATTTGTAAATGCATTTTTAGCATAATTAAAAGCACATTTGTTTCATGAATACTCTAGAAATATTAAATTTCTACATGAGTTGATTGAACAATATTTTTAGAATATTAAATCACTTTTTGTTCATATTTTCAAGTCAAGATAATGATTCAACAAAAATCAAGTTTTAAGATACTAGTTGTTTTCAACCTTACATAACTATGTGTATTCCAAAATTATTTATGAGAAAAATCCAAATTACTTTTCCTCTTTTAAAACTTGACTGCTTTGAAATGTTTTACATTAGTTTTGCACAATTTAAGTGATTTTGAAATTTTTTTACATATTTGTCTATTAATATAATTCAATAATATAAATTTTATAATTTTATAATTCTTGAGACTTATTGCAAGAATTCTGGCTTTTTTATTAAACAGAAACTGAGAATATTCTTAATTTTTTATATTTCCATGCACATTTTTAGATTGTTCCAAAATGTCTTCTAATGTTCTCTAAAACAGAAGTACCCAGTTCAGTTTGATATTGCCAAATTATTTTGACTATGTGAACAAAGGACATAGGTTAAGTGGTTGAGCCCTTATCTTCCACTGGCAAGCTCCTAAGTTCAATTTCTGGAACTACATGCTTTATAGTATCCATATTTATATGAAATGTACACAAAATTTCATATTTATATAACAGAATTTTTCATATACATATAACTTTCATTTTGAAGCTCTTTCATTTTTATTTTACAAATTTATTCTTCTCTGAATACAAAAATCTATCAAAATAATTACTTTTTCATTATTTAAATATATTATTGAATTTCTGTTTGTGCCAGCTAAATGCTTTGTTGATGTTAGAATAGGCTTGGGAAAATTAACTTTGGCAATTATAAGACAATTTAATACTTAGGGTTGAAAAAAACTTCCCTACTACTCTCTCATACTTTAAAAAAAATGCTCACAATATAGATTTGGTTCTTTTCCACATGGTTCTCAATGAAGAAAAGTGTATGGTGAACCTCCAGATTGATGAATGATTCTTTCAAGAGGAAGAAGACAGTGTTGTGTTGCAGTGTATGTATGTGTGTGTGTGTGTGTGTGTGTGTGTGCGCATGTGAGTGTGTGTATATATGTATGTATGTTGTTGCAGTTCACATGCATTGTTGCTGATAAATGACCATCAAACGATCTAAGGGAACAAGGGGTTTATTTTCTCTTATGATTACTGGTTATAGTTCTTAGTCAAGCTTGCTGGGAGAGCATGTACCAACACCAGGGCCGAGGGAACTGCCCACAATGTCTCTACATAATGGCTGAGAGAGGAACAATCCTTACTTGCCAGACCGAAATGTCTGGTCCAGTATATATAGGGATGACAACTCTCAACCATCTCTGTGTTTTATTCCAGGGCCTAATTCCACCCACTTGGTCCTTCCCCATGAGTCAGACAATCTCCTGCAGGTTGGCTCTAATTCTTCACAAATGTGCCCAAAGCTCAAAACCCTCAACTGTCTGGTTGACACCCGTGCGTAACTATGACATACATGCTTATGAGTGTGTCTGTGTATGGGTGTAAATGTGTGTATATTTATGTGTATGTGTGTTCTTGTGAGTGTTCGTGTGTGGGTGTGAATGTGTGTGAGGTTCTGTGTATGCATGTGTGTGTGTCTGTGTGAGTATGTGTGAATGTGCTTCTGTGAGTCACTGAGTGTTCTGATCATTTCCTCCATAAACCTCTGCAGAATCTAAAATGTTTTACTCCATTTTCATAGGTAGATTTACTCGACTTTAAAAATTTGATATATTTTAATCATCTGTAGTAAAACAGATTACAATCCATTCCATTATTCAATTAAAATGTAGGAAGAATTAAATTCTATGGAAACATTCTAAGTGCAAAATTTATATTTTACAGATTCAAGAGCTCATTTCATCTGAACTTTATGTAGTAAAACTTCTATAAAATATTATTGCTCTTGAATAATAAAACATATTCCCTAAAAGGAAAACAAACTCTCTATTTTGCTCTTGAGTTTCTTCAATAAAAATTATTTCAGAAACTGATTCCCAGAAATTACTTTTAGAGAGTATGGGGAAATCATTTAGTCTTTAAATACTTGCTATGCAATACCTGCAGAACCTATGTAACAAGCAGGACACAGCTTTTGACTGTCATCTTATCACAGGTTCATATGACATATGTAGAGCCCTTGGAGCTCATTAGACAGATGGCCTTGTTGTACTGATAAGCTCCAAATACATTGAGAGTCTTGTTCTCTAATATTTTTTCAGATTTTAAGTGTGGATATTTTTCTCCAAGATTTTGTATGATTTTTCATCTTCTTGTCCTTCTGTCTCCCATTCTTTTCTTTCTCCCACATTTTATTTTTTCCTACATACAAGGTCAATAGGTACTCCTGTCCTCTTCTTCCTCTCACCCCTCCCCAGTCATCCTCCTTTGCACTCCCCCCCCCTTTCACCGTGCTCCCTTCCTCTTCCTCTCCAGGTGCCTCCCCCTTTCTCCCTCCCATCCCCTGGAGAATCAGTGAGCACCCAACATTCGTGATTCCTCCACCCTAGTGAGGGTTCGGGACTCAGTGGCATAGCCCTGGGGGGGGGCTCTTCTTGGGTTCCCCATTCGTATGGGAACACTATTATGAGTGTTTAATCCCTTGCATCTAAGGATCCTACTACTTTAAGCCTTATTCCCTGTGATCTGTGCTAGACTTTGAGGGATTGTTGACAGGTCAGCCATTGTGCAGGTCAGGCAAAGTCCAATCCTGGCTGCTGCAGCCTTAACTTGTGTAGAGCATCTCTAATTTTTATAGAGAGAAATTGAGTAAGACCTTCATGACATCTTGTGAACACATCACCACACACAAATGGATACATAGTTAGGCACACAATTATATTGTTAATACAGTTAATTGTAGAGGAAAAATAAGCAAATATACATATTAAAAAACCATTAATTGTGCAAAAAGACCATCCACAGAATGTAAGAAAATTTTTGCCAACTATGAATGTGACAAAGGATTAATCTCCAGAGTATACAAAGAATCAATCTCCAGAGTATTCTGATAGAGAAACAGAAAATTAAACACCAAGACAGCAAACATTTCAATTAAGAAATTGGCCTTGACATGCACATTAAAGGATGCTCTGGGGATGGGAGGGGGAGGCACTGGGGGATGGGGAGGGAGGGGGAAGGGGAGGGGGCCACAGAGTGGTGGGAAGTTGGAGGGAGGGAGGGGACCAGTGTACCTGTTAAGTTTGTATGAGTGGAAAAAAAATTGGCCCTGAAACTAAACAGGGATTTACGCAAAAAGAAATTATTGGAGAAATACAAATCAAAACAACTCTGTGACACCATCTTACTCCAGTCAGAATGGCTAAGATCAAGAACACAAACAACAGAGATTGCTGGCGAGGCTGTGTAGAAAAAAAGGACACTTATTCACTGAACTTTTTATATATTAAATTTATTTTTAATATATTAACTATGAATTATATGTTTTCTTCACTCGTTACACTCCCATCCCATCACACATATTCTTTCACCTTATTGGTCAGTGTATCTGTTGTCCCTTTACCATATTGTATTTTATTACAGTTATTTTTATTACAGAATGTATATGCTGTAATATAGTTTTAAATAGGGTACATTAAAGCCTCCTGTGGTGTTTTGTTGTTCACGATTGTTCTGACTACTGTGACCTTTTATGCTTCCACAAATTTTCAATTTCTGTGAAGAGTTACATTGAAATTTTTGTTAGAATTGCATTGAATTTGTGTATTGCCTTTGGCATGATAATCATTTTCACAATGTTAATACTTTTGATCCATAAATGTGGCAGGATTTTACCTTCTTGTATCTTTTTAATTTCTTTCTTCAGTGTTTTCAAGTTTTCATTATATAGGGCCTTCACTTTGTTGGTTAAACTTACATCAAGGTATCTTTTTTCTGAAGTATGACAAATGGAAAGATTCTCTCATTTTCTTACATCTTTGACCATCTTTAGTGTATAGGGAGGGCAGTGAGTTTTTCATACTAATTTTGTAGCCTGCTACACTACTGAATATTTTCATCAGTTTGAGCAGTATCAGGGTAGAATAGATCTGTCAGGTATGAAATAATGTCATCTGCAAATATGAAAACCTTGACTTCTTCCTTTCCTATTTATATTCCTTTTACCTTTCTCTCTTCTTTTATGGCTCTAGCTAAGATTTCAAACAAAATATGATATAGAAGTGTTGAGAATGGACAACCTTTCTAGTTCCTGATCTAAGTGGGAATGTTCCAAGTTTCTTTTTTTACCATTTAAGATGATATTTTCTATAAAAGTATCATACATAACTATGCTGTGTTGAATTATGAGTCTCCCATCCCTATTGTCTCCAATAATTTTATCATGAAGGGCTGTTGTATTTTGTCAAATCCTTTTTCTTTATCTATTGAGAAAAACATGTGCTTTGTTTTTGAATCAGTCGATGTAAACAACCTGATTTTGTTATTCTTAGGTTCACGGTCATCTCTTTTACACAAAACTGAATAAAATATGTCAAGAAAATAACTAGAATAATAAAAGAAAAAAAACAAAAGAACAATAGCTATGGTGAATGCCTTTCTCATTTACTAACAGTAAAGTCATTTGTCTTAAAAATGAATACCCAATTTTTTCTGGCCAGTGATTAGACTTCTTTTTTTTAATTATTTTTTGTTTTTTGTTTTTTGTTTTTTTTGCTTAATTATACAAGCTCAACGGGTTCACCCCTTCTCCCTCCTCCTTCCTCACCTCTTTGTTCCCATTCCACTCTGCCCCTCTTCCCAATTCCCCCCATCTCTCTCACTCCTTTTCCTTTCCTCCTCTCTTAATGCTTTCTGCTTTCTCCCTTCCATCCTCCAGAGCTTCTGTTTATGTGGGTGATGAATTTCCCTCTGAGTTGTCTATACTAGTGAGGTTCAGGACTCAGTGGCATAGCTTGGGGTCCCTTCTGGGGCTGCCTGCTAGTATGGGAATTCTATTAGGACTGTTTAATCCCTGGCCTACTGCCTGAAGTTTTCTACCCTGTGATCCATGCTAGACTTTGGGGGGTTGTTGGCATGTCAGTCATTGTGCATGTAAGGCAAGATCCAGTCACACTGTGGCTATATCCTACTGCTGCAGTCCTGATTCGTGTGGAGTATCTTCCCTAATGTTAGTCCTCTCCATCTTTAGGCTCTTACAATCTTGCCACACCTTTTTCCACAAGGTTTGACTAAATTTCTGCACATAGGACTTAGGTTATTCCTGCTGAAGTATAAAGTATATATTTCTTTAGCATGATGATAGATATAGTTTATACTTACAAAAGTGTCTAGGGCACATATAAAAGGTATCTATGTAATATAGATAGTAAGAATTATAAATTAACTTTCTTCTAATCACAAATACTTTCATGGAATGAGAGGGTTACTTAAAATAAATAGTGGTTCTATATTAAAGTAAACTGATTTATTTGTGTTAATACCACTTTGTCATAATGCTATTATTCAAAGTGTTATTCAAGTATGAATCAAATTAATGAATACTATAAAACAATAGTCACACCAATTTCAATTTTCCCTGAAATCTTAATGAATAATATGAAGATATGACGGCAAATGAAGTATGAAACTAATCTCTGTCAAAAGTAAGTAAGCACAAGCAATCCAGACAACTCAATTACTATTAAAACCTTGATTTATTTAGTGGGCTGCACTTTATTATCATATTTTCTTTACTATTTAAAGTTAATAGTAAATGTGAAACTATTATAAAAATAAAATGTGCTCATGTAAATCAAATGATATGTTACTTTCTGTATTCTCATTCTTTCGGTAATGATGGAAAAATGGAGACAAGAAGAGAATAAGGGAAAGAATGATGGTATTGATTAGAGGAATTAGAGGGAGAGATGGAGGGAAGAAAGAGGAAACTTAAAATGTCACCTGCAACTATAATTGCATCTGCAATGTCCTTAAACATACCTTAAGCTGCATTGAAGCTCAATTTATTTGATTTATCTAGCATTAAAAAGTTGGTTATAAAATATTTCCATTTGATAGTCATATTTTATATATTGTCATTACTTAATATGTAACAATATTAATGACCTATATGCCATTTGACTCAACCAAAATACTTAATGTTTTCAAAGAAACATTCACACTGTGGCTTTTCTTAGATCTATATTATTTGATATAATTATATACAGAAATGCATTTGAAATTAGTAAAGAAATCAAAGATGTGAAAGAAAGAAATTACATATCTGAGGTTG
This sequence comes from Typhlomys cinereus, assembly GCA_023101885.1. NCBI lineage: Eukaryota > Metazoa > Chordata > Mammalia > Rodentia > Platacanthomyidae > Typhlomys > Typhlomys cinereus. The sequence goes on from JALPQD010000019.1 coordinate 6,193,366, forward strand.
TATTTTATGTCTATGTTGTTATTCAGAATGAACTGGACTTGTTAAAAGTATGATAATAAAGCTCAAACACTAGATTATTGATGTTTTTAATTATCCAACCTAAAGCAAAAATGACTAAAAAATGTTTAGGAGGCTGAATGATAAAATACTCCTAGATTCAGTACACATAAGGTAAAACAGCATAAAATAAATTAGTAAAGAATTTGAGTTGATGCTTACATCCAAAATAGATGTTATGCATCACGATGAGGAATGTCTAGCCATTCATATTGTCCTAAAATTTTATTTGGTCTGTTTATAATACTCTTCTTTTGAAATTATTTTGTCTATGAAGCTTTCTTTATAGTCATGGAAAAGAAACCACCAAATTTCCTAATACTTTTAATAGGCTATAAAAATGATTTGTTTTGACTGCTGACAATGTATCTCAGTGATAGAACAATTGTCTCAAAATTTTAAGGTCCTGGATCCCCAGAATTGAAAGGAAAACTGTCTTTGATAATGCATCAACTGGAAAATTTTGTTGCAAGTGTGTTTTACATTTTTGCTAAAATCTTCTTCTTAAACATATAGATTATAAAGTGAGCTGTGCGTTGAGAATGAAATATCACGTGTTTGCACAATTGTTCTCCAACTTCTGCTGCTGTTTGGAAAGGTGATAGAACCTTAGAAAACAGAACCTTGCTATAGAAAGATGTCACTTAGGGCTGTTCTTGATGTTTACTAGTGGAATACTAGTGAAATAAGATTTTTGTTTCTGCTTATATTTATAGAGAGTTTAAAGCCAAACTCACAGAATTGATCTTTTATCCTTGCCTCTCTGTTCACTGTCTAGAACACTGTAGGTTTTATTTATAGATCTGGCATTAAGTTCACTAAATTCAAAAGATCCAGGGGCACTATTTTATTGAATCTAATGTTCTTTGCATGTGATAGTATAATTCTATCTAAACCTTGAAATTTCTCTAATTTTATACACAGCAGATGTTCATCTTTAAAAAATAGAAATCACAAAAGCATAAAAAAAGAATCAAAGTTTTCCCCAGGAATCAAAATAATATATCCTTAATATTATATATGTAATGTTATATAATATATATTAAGTATAATATAATATGAATTATATAAAAATACATAATATATGTAATATAAATTATATATAAATATAAAATAATATAAATAACATATAACACGAAGTTAGAATGTGTATATATATACAATCTAATTCTTTTTTATATGATTTTTAATACTTTTTCCCCAATCACACAAGCTCAATAGGTACCCCAGTCCTCTCCCTCCCTCCACCCCTCCCCAGTCCTCCCTTGTACTCTGCCCCCCTTTTCACCTTCTTTCACCTCCCTCCCTCCCCTTCTCCCAGTGCCTCTCTCTTCACCCCTCCCATCCCCTGGTACATCCTTTTGTATGAATGCCAAACCTACCTCTGAGTCCTCCACCCTAGTGAAGTATAAGACTTTGATGGCATAGCCAGAGCCCTTTCTTAAGCTCGCTATTAGTATGGGAACACTATTATGATTGTTCATCCCTTGCCTCTAAGGATCCTAGTGCCTGTGATCCATGCTAGACTTTGGGGAGTCATTGACATGTCAGTCATTGTGCAGGTCATGCGAAGTCTGATTATGGCTACTGCGGCCCTAACGTGTGTGGAGTATCTTGCCTATCATTTGTCCTCCTCATCTTTAGGCCCTTAAAATCTTGCCCGTCTTCTGCAAGTTTCCCTGAGCTTTAGGATGGGGAGAGATTTAGCTAGTCTGGTTTCAGGTGGTTAATATAAGGTCTTTGGCATTTGGAATTATTTTTTTGTTGTTGTTTTTAGTTTTTGTTTTTCCTGCACAGCCCTTGGCTCAATCCTGATTGGTATTGAATATCACTTCCTCACCAAAGATAAAGGCTGTTTAAATGAAGATCTTACTATAAGAGGAGACTCAAAGGTAGATGGAATAGGAGAAGGACACCACAGTGTGTGTCTAGGAGGTCAGTGTCCTATTTAGAAGGTGCTTACCGGGCTGGAGAGGTGGCTCAGAGGTTAAGCCTCCGCCTTGCAGGCGGAAGGTCCTGAGTTCGGATCCCAGATCCCACGTATAGACGCCAGGCGGAAGCGGGGGCGGCCTGCGCTTCTGGTCCTGGTAGGGCGGAGCCTGTGAATCCCGGGGCAGAAGGAGGTGGAGGCGTCCATGGTGGTTCGCGAATTCGTCCGTGGTTCTACACACACACAGACACACACACACACAGACACACACACACACACACACACACACATACACACGCCGCGCACATACACAAGCATATGCACACAGTTGAATAAATAATAATAATAATAAAAAAAATTTAGAAGGTGCTTACCATCTATCTGCCATTCTCTATACCCTCCCTGATTTGTGAGATCAAACCTCCTCAGTCGCAAATAACCAGGAAGGAAAGTGAGAGTGAGCTTCACCAGATATTGTGCAACTTACTGGCAATACTTGATGGTGACCTATTTTCTTTACTGAAGCATGATCACTTCTCGCCTTATTTCTGGGAGGGCTCTACTTTCCCTTCCCTCCTGCTTATAATCTTTGTGATTACTATAGGTATTACAGAGATTTATCTTTGAATATGTCGTTAAGTAGGTTTGGTACTAGGATCCACCTATTACGGAGTACATACAGTGTTTAATTTTCTGTGTCTGGGATACTTCTTCACTCAAAATAATTTTTTCTGAATCCATTCATTTCCTGACAAATTTCATTACTTCATCTTTTTTGATGGCTTAGTAGTATTCCATTGTATAAAACAATTCCATTGTCCCACATTTTCCTTATCCACTTGTCTACTGTTGGGCATCTGGGTTAATTCCATGACTTTGCTATTGTAAATAGTAGTGCTATGATCATGGTTATTCTTGTGTCATTGTAGTGAATTTTTGCTTTATCAGGGATTATCCCCAAAAGTGGTGTAGCAGGGTCTTATAGCATTTCAATCTTTAACTTTCTAAAAAATTCCAGACTGATCACCAGAGTGGTTGTATAAGCCTGCATTCCCACCAGCAACATAAGATATGCTTATTCTTTTCTTCAAACTTGAGTATCTTTTCTAGAATTTTTTTAAGGCCTGGTTTGGTGGTCATGTAACACTTCAAGTTGTCTTTATGGTGGAAAAATTTTCTTTCACCTTCGATCATAACTGATAGTTATGCCGGGTATTTTAGCCTGGGTTTACATTTGCTATTCAATACTTGAAGTAGGTCTCTCCAGATGTATGGCTTTTACTGTTTCCATTAAAAATCATTTGTTATTTTAATAAGTTTACCTTTAAAAGTGACTTGTTTCTTTTTTCTCTTGAAGCTCTCAGCACATTGTCTTGTAAATGTAATGTTTTGATTATTATTTGCTGTGGTTAGTTTCTGTTTTAATCATATATGTTTTTGAATGGGCCTCTCTTTCTTTAGATGTGGAAAGTTTTCTTCGATAATTTGAAAATTTCCTTGGGTGTGGTATTTTGGGATTCTTGTTCTGGTATTCCATGAATGCACATGTTAGGCTTCTTCAAGGTGTCCCATAACTCTTCAATATTTCTCTCAAGTGTCTTTTTGGGCTTTAACAACCTCATCAATTGTGCTAGTTAGTTCTTTCACTTTGTCTTCAAGATCTAATATTTCTATTTTCTGCTTCATTAGTCCTGCTGATAAGACTCTGGGTTGAAGATAATTTGTCTTTCAGTTCAATTTTAAACTCTGTTTGACATTGTTTCAACTGCTCTGTGCCTATTTTTGTTTCTTCAACTGCTTTTCTCATCTCCTCCAAGTGCCTGTTGTGTTCCTGTTTAAAGTAGTTGATGTGGTTACTTAACACTTCCCATATTTCCTCTTTCATTGTTTTGATCATAGTAAGATCAGAGTTTGAAAATCATTATCTTGGGTATGGCTTCCTTGGCTATCTTCTGTGAGTTTGTACTGTTTGGAATCTACCATTATGGTGTTAATTCTTTCAGTAGGAGAATTGTTGTCTTGGTTTTTGTTTCTCATGGATTTCTGCTGTGACCTGGGCATTGTTGTTTTATCTCTTATGATCTTTTTTTTGTTTCTGTATGTTTTTGACTGAACTGAATTTGACAGCATTACTATACTTGAGCCATTATTACTAGTGTTTGCCTTGGAGTTAGATACACTTGTCTGGTATTGGTGTTATTTCTTAGATGAGGCTATTGAACTGTTAGTACATCATTTAAGTCAGGTTTAGTAGACAGGGAATGAAGATTAGTATGGTAGTGCACTTTTTTGGTTTACTTCCTTGGTGATGTGTAAGGGTGAATGTTTTTGTCCCTGAAGTTATGTGGGTTTTTGGGTGGCTGTATGGAAAAGTTAAACTACAGTGACCAGTAATTTAGAGGAACAAGATGGTAAAAAGGGTTTACATATCTTTGAGCTGGACATAAAGAATTTCTCCCATGTGATGGAATGATTTTATAGGTCTTCAGATGTATGGTGTTTCTCCTCTAGTGCTTTGCTTAGGTTTTCTCTGGACTCTATTGAATTCTGAGGAACAGGGAGTCTGTCTTGGTCTGGGTCCTGGGCAGAAAGACAGAATGGCTATCCGGGTGCTCAGATCACCTGGCACCTCAGGTGTGGCCTAATGGCCTTACCTGAGGGGCAGGGAATCCACCCTGGTCCGAGTCCAGGGTAGAGAGGCAGAGTGGCTAGTGGGGCATACATAACCTGGGACCTGGGACATGGGCTAGGGGCCTTCCCTAGTGCCAGAGAAGCAGACTGTCTGCTGAAGGGGCATGCAGGTGATCTGAGACCTAAAGTGTGGTCTAGGGGCCTTACCTGAGGAGCAGGGAGTCTGCTGTAGTCCCGGTCTGGAGCAGAATGCTATATCATCTATTTCTAAATGTTTAATGTTATTTCCAGCTGCCAGTGTATTTCTAAAATATACAAAAGCTTCTTGATAACTTTTTTGATTTTTTTTTCTATTTGGTTAATGTTCAGGCTGTTATAATCAGAGTGTCATTGTTTTAATGCAAATCCTTTTTCAAATATTTTACTTTTAAGAGAAAGACAGAGAGAGAGAGAGAAAGAACATGCATGTCACAGTGCTCCAGGATTGGTCATTGGTCAACATTCAGAAGTCAGTTCTCTCCTGTACCTTGAGGCTTCTGGGTATCTAACTCAGGTCACTATGCATGCAAGCAGTAGTCTTAACTTGCTGAGCCAGCTCAATGACCATACATTTATTCTTAGCAACATGGTTCTAAGACATTAGACAGCAAGGGTTGTCTGTATACCAGAAAGAAGATAATTTGCCTATTATAAGAATCATTTTGATTACTTCAGTGTGTAAAGGTATCAAATATTCTGTCTTCACAATACAGATCATTATTGCTACCAAATTAGAAATACATAAATATACGTAGAATTCAAAAATGAGTTTTTCTTCCCCAGGTAAGACATGAAAAATGTTGGAATTATTACAAAATGATCTCTGTTCTGCTGAAGGAAGAACTGAAGGAGAGGACTTTTGAGGCATTAGGAACAAAAATGGTGAGAAACTAAAAGCAAGGTGAAAAATAATCGAAAAATAACCTTCTGAATTTCAGATGATCAATGATATTCCCAACAATAATTTCTGTGTCTATTGACCACCTTCCTGTCTGCAGCTTTTATCAGAAAGCAGGACTTTTCAATCCTTTCAGGATTTATTTCGCACATAAACTTTTTTTTTCCATAAGAAAGTTGTAGATAAATAAGTTTATTGACTTCACACGGGGCTAACATAGCTATGTGGGATTAATAATTCAATTTCTTTGTTAGACAGAATCTGCTGAAATCTCAAACTGATGCTGATTCAAGAACTGAAAATATCTCTTGATAACTTTGCAAGCTGAGCTGTCTTAAGGGAATGTTATGACACTCTGCAACAAAAATATTGCAAAATCTTCTCTGCACCTTTCCCAAGGTCATGTAGTACTTATTAGAATGGTAAATAATAGGGGCTGGAGAGGTGGCTCAGGGGTTAAATCTCTGCCTTGCAGGCGGAAGGTCCTGAGTTTGGATGCTAGACTCCACGTATAGACAGACGCCAGGTGGAAGCCGGGGTGGCCTGCATTTCTGATCCTGGTAGGGTGGAGCCTGTGAATCCCAGGTCAGAGTAAACAAGGAGGAGATGGAGTTGGTCCACACGGTGGTTCCTGAATTTGTCTTGGTTCTACACACACACACACACACACACACACACACACACACACATGTGCACACACACACAATTGAATAAATTAAAAAAATACTTTAGAATGGTAAATAATAAAGAAAAGGATGTGCCTAAGCTCCTCAGAGTATATAAATCACTAATCACAACACTAGGGACTATAAACACCACTTAATATTTAACTGACATGAAACTCAAAGTCCTGTGGTTTGTAAGGGTTAAATGAGAATAGACTTAGTTAATTAACTAATCATTTTTCATTTTCATAGTTGACCACTATGTATTTAGGCTTGAGATATTTACTCTTCATTGGCATAATAAATCATAAAAAGTAATTATAACAATCATCTATCAATAGCTCAAAGAAAAATTGTCTTTTATTAGGAAAAACAAAGCTACAAGTAGAAAAATTAAATATTTAATTATTTTATGCTTATGTGCTTAAGACTTCTCATTTATTATGTGTTCGTTCAGTAACGACATTTTTAATGGGTCTAAGAACATGAAAATGATGATTTGTCTTTCTTGGTTTAATAAACATGCTTTTATAAAATAGTTCATTTTTCTTCTCATGCAGCCTCACAACAGAACTCTTTTTATGAAACTGAAAGTATAATATGTATATCTAGAAACTACTTCACATGTCTTTTCTCTTAGATCTTGCTTATTACAACTTTTCTTATTCAGTGGGTTTCCACAGTTTCCATAAATGCTGCCTTCAAAATGACCTTCCTATGAACCATGTGTAGTCAACTGTGTGTAGACAACTTTCTCATGACATCTGGACAATGTTCAGCTTTTTAAAAATATCTTTCATATTTAACAAAGCCTAAATGATACTTCAAGTTATTAAACATGTTCTTAAAAAGGGATATTAAAGATAAAAGAACAAAAGATTATTTTCACCAGCATACATGATATAAGACAATAAAATTATGCAATAAAAATTATACAAAAAATAAATTAGAAATAAAAAGCTACAAATCAAATAATAAATATGACTTTATAAAATAATCATTATTTACAAAGAAAATGTATTTGATTGACATTCCAACAAATCTGTTTATATATAAATTAATGTGTGAATGAACAGGAAGTATCTTATGACATAGTTAAAATGAATTTAAGAAGTATGACAAAATATAATCCAAAAATGAAAAGGTATTTCATTACGTATGCAAGCTAAAACATAGCATCTTGTCAAAAAGGTATGTCGTGTATAAGAAAATGATTTCATATAAGGGATATCAAATAAATAAGATAAAATATAACAAGCAAGTGCTAACTGAAAGAAAATTACGGGAGTAAACAGAAACCCCTCAAACACGCAAGTTATGTTGCAAAATATACTGCTGTTTTGAGAACTTCCTCCTTGCCAGATAGCATACATGGTACTAAAAATACTGTAGAAGTTACTGGGGGAGAAAAACTATCAATGTCCTCAAAAACCTGTGAAATCTGCAAGTTGCAATAAAAATCACCATAGCAACAGGTGCCCACCAGTTTAATAGTGGCATGAGTATCAAGGAGACAATCAACACTTTCTTATTGGACTCAAGACCTGCTTTTCAAAATGGGACACATTTCTGTTACTGTTAACTAGAACAAAAACCTATAAAAAGGAAGAAAATAAATCACTAAAGAAGAACAGACTATGATTCCATAGGTAGAAAGAAAGTACACCAAATTGCTCTGTAAATACCTGTTATTGTATCACTACATTGGAACAGTACTCAGCAATCAACATAGATGTCTTCTACAACAAAGGTAGAAAATTTCACACCCTGAAATAATACAGCCTAGACCAATGAAAGAGCCATTTACTGATAAAAGATTGTTTTAGCTCACAGTTCATGAGGAAAAGCATATCAACAGTGACAGAAGTAGCTGTTCATGCTGCATCTCCAGTCAGGAAGCGCAGTGGTGAGGACTAGAGCTCAGCACACTTCTTCCTTTTCAGTCAGTGCCTGACATCATACTGAAGTGTGTTACACCTAGCACTAACTTAGTTCTTGCTACCTTATTTAACTTAATCTGGATAACCCATAAGAAACAAGTGTCAAAGCATATATGCTGAATGAATCTAGATCCTGTCAAATGGCAAGCTATATGAAACAACATTAAACATTTTATATTCAAACAAGGAATTACTGGCCCCTGGGGAATATATATATATATATATATATATATATATATAATATATATATTTATATTTCATTCATATATATATATGAATGAAATTCTGATCACTCCAAAAACTATAGTTTAGTTATTTTTAGAAAGTTTATATGCATTCAAAAAAATGCTATGGAATATTCTATATAATATTCATTTTAATGGATCTGTAAATGGTGTTCTGTACATATATCAAAATTGAATATAAAACTTACAAAGACCTTTCAATGTAATTTATAAATATTATATAATTTGAATAAACATATCCACTTATGATAATGTTTTAGAATAATGGTGCTGCAGTAGAAATGAATATGATCCAAGCATATTGGCACAGGAACAAATGCAGAAATACCATTCAGAAGCAGACGAGGGGCACTGTGAGCATTCAATAATGCTTCATTGGTTGCATTCTTTTGGGAACAATGCCCAGTTTCAGTGCAATACCACTCATTATCTCAAAAGGGTGAACACAGAAAAGTATCCAGAGCAGAGCTTCTTAAAATTTTACTCTTATGACTCTTTATAACAGGAAGCATTTTTATGCAACATTGAGTATGTGTGTATAAAAATAGATAAGGTAATTCAAAAACTTACATATATTATAAAATATTTTTCCTAAAATATTTTGGTTTGCCTATATTGTCACTATTAAAGATAAGTTTGCATATTAGTAATATGACATACTTATTTCTTTTCAAATAAAGAATGAAAGTGTCATATACTTGATAATTCAGGACATTGTTTACTTTCAATGCTCTTCAGTTGGTCAAGATTTTGATTTCATAAACTCCAATGTTCTGAAGACTGCTTCACATGTTAACAACAAAATATCAATAGTATTATCAATGTCACTGTTATTAGCAAATATTGGAAATTCTGTAATGAACTCAAAAGTCATCTAAATTATTTCTTCTACTGCAGCCCTACCTCACAACCCACCACTAATCATTAAAAAAATTCTCTAAGAATGTAAAAGAGGCCATAAAAACCACAGTCCAGGGACCAACAAACCAACTCCATGTAACTGAGGATTCCAAGAATCTCACCATTCAACAGAAGAGATTCTTTACACCTAAATCTAAGATAAGTAACACATTTTACTTTCCTTTTAACCTCAAATAATGGTCACCACAGCTTAAAATTTTTATACACAGTACACAAAGACCCATATACACCAATCCTTCAGGGTCTTAAGCATTCACCCTCACATACCTCAAACAATATAAAAACTACCATATTTATTTCAACTCCATCCAACTCCTGGCTACTATGCCACCCAGTTTTCTTTTTTTTTTAATACATTTTTTATTATTATTTCAGTTCATACAAACTTAATAGGTACACCAGTTCCCTCCCTCCCTCCTCCTCCCCCCTAACCTTCTGCTCCACCTCCCCTCTTCCCTCCCTCCCCATCCCCCAGTGCCTCCCGACCAAATTCCAAGAGAGACCTTTCTTGTTCATGCCTGATTCTCCTCTGGGCCCTCCTCTCCGATGATGTACAAGGACCCAGTGGCCTTTCCCTGAACCCTATCCCGTGTTCCCCTTAAGCATAGGAACACTGCTGTGGCTGCCAATCCCTTGCCTCCAAGGATCTTGGTGCCTTTAGCAGATGCTAGACTTTGTGAGGTCAATAGTGTGTTGGACATTGCGCCGGACATGCAATATCCAATTATGATTGCTTCGGCCCTAACTTGTGTGGAGTATCTTGCAAATCATTGCTCCTCCCATCCTTTTGCTCTTACACTCTTACTGCCCCCTCTTCCGCAAATGTCCCTGAGCTTCAGGATGGGGAGAGATTAGTCTGGCCTAGTTCTAGGTGGTTGATATAGAGACTCTGAAGTTCTGGATTGTGGTTTGTTGTATTTCTTTTGCAGTTTTGCTGCTCCTTCATCTCACTCCGGTCAGGATGGCAAAAATCCACACTTCACTCCATCCTGCTGGGCACTGTATGTCACCCCCTGGCCAGAGACAAAAAGCTGTTAAACTGGAGACTTATTATAATAGCACATTCAAGGGTAGATGTAATAAAAGTAGGAAATCTCAGTGAAGGAGGGGTCAATCACCCATTTGCAAACTGCTTCCTTTTTACCTGCCAGACTATATGCCCTCCCCTTCTGGTGAGATCATACCCTCTTAGTTGTAAATGATCAGGAACAAACATCTGTGAACTTAACCAGGTGTCACATTACTTACTTGCAGTCCTTGATGGAGGCCTATTTTCTCTATTGTAACATGGTCAATTCTCTCCTTGTTTCTGGTGTGGCCCTCCAATCCCATCCCTCCTATTCATAATCCTTGCAATTACTGTAGGTAATACATAGATTTACCTATAAGTGTCTCAAGATGGGCTGGGTGGGTTTGGTACTAGGAGCCACCTATTAGGGAGGACATATGGCACTTAATTTTCTGGGTTTGGGATACTTCATTTAATATAATTTTTTCTAATGACATCCATTTCCTGGCAAATTCCAGTAATTCATCCTTTTTGATAGCTGAGTAGTACTCCATCATATAGATGTACCACAGTTTCCTTATCCACTCGTCAACTGTTGGACATTTGGGTTGATTCCATGACTTTGTTATTGCAAACAGTGCTGCTATGAACATTGTCGTGTTTGTGCTATCAAGGCGAACCTCTGCTATATGGGGGGATATTCCCAAAAGTGGAATAGCAGGGTCATATGGTATTTCAATCTTTACTTTCTTTAAGAATCTCCAGACGGCTCGCCAGAGTGACTGCATGAGCCTGCATTCCCACCAGCAATGTAGGAGAGTTCCCCTCTCTCCACATCTTCTCCAGCATTTGGTATTGTTTGTATTGTGGATTTTTGCCATCCTGACCGGGGTGAGATGACATCTCAGCGAAGTTTTGATTTGCATTTCCCTGATGGCTAAGGAAGTAAAGCATTTTTTAAGATATTTGTTAGACATTTTAATTTCATCCCTGGTAAAGTTTCTTTTAAGTTTCAGGGCCCATTTTTTAATTGGGCCATTAGTTTCCTTGGTGTTTAGTTTTCTAAGTTCTTTGTGCACTCTAGACAGTAGAGCTCTATCAGATGTGTGGTTAGTGAAGATTTTCTCCCATTTTGTGGGTTGCCTATGAGCTCGTGTGACAATCTCTTTATCTGGACAGAAGCTCTTTAATTTCACAAGGTCCCAACTGTTGAGAGTTGGTAGCAGTGGCTGTGCCATGGGATGTCTGTTTAGGAAATGTTGGCTTAGCCCAATCAGCTCGAGGGAGTTCCCTGTCCTTTCAACTATGGTTTTTATAGTCTCTGGCCTGATATCAAGGTACTTGATCCATTTGGAATTAAGTCTTGTACATGGTGACAAGTACAGGTCCAGCTTTAACCTTCTACATGTGGAGATCCAGTTTTGCCAGCACCATTTGTTGAAGATGCTGTTCTTTTTCCATTGGAGTCTTTGGGCCCCTTTGTCAAAGACCAAATGGCTGTAATTTTGTGGGCTTATATCTGGGTCTTCAATCCTTATCCATTGATCTCTGTGTCTATTTTGGAGCCAGTCCCAGACTGTCTTTATAACTATGGATTTATAATATACACTTAGGTTTGGTATGGTAACATCTCCAGCAGTGTTTTTGTTACTCAGGATTGTCTTTGCTATCCTGGGTCTTTTGTGCCTCCATATGAACTTTGAGATTGTTTGGTCAACTTCTTTGAAGAATTGCTTTGGGATTTTAATTGGTATAGCATTGAATTTGTATATTGCCTTTGGTAGGATGGTCATTTTTACGATGTTGATTCTGCCAATCCAGGAACAAGGGAGGTCTTTCCATCTTCTAGTATCTTCTGCTATTTCTTTCTGTAGGGTTTTAAAGTTTTCATTGTAACGGTCTTTTACCTCCTTGGTTAGGTTTATACAAAGGTATTTCATTTTTTTAGGGGCTATTGTAAATGGGATTGTTTCTCTCAAGGCTTTTTCACTTCTTTCATTCTGGGCATATAGGAAGGCCTCTGATTTTTGCACATTTATTTTGTATCCTGCCATCCTGCTGAACTTCTCAATTAGTTCCAGGAGCTTCCTGGTGGTGTTTTTGGGATCACTCAGGTGTAAGATCATGTCATCCGCAAACAGGGATAGCTTGACTTCTTCCTTGCCGATTTGAATCCCTCTTATGTCCCTTTCTTGTCTTATGGCTTCAGCTAAGACTTCAAGTACAATTTGGAATAGTAGTTGTGAGAGTGGACAGCCTTGTCTAGTTCCTGATCGAAGTGGGAATGCTTCCAATTGTTCCCCATTGGGTATAATCCTTGCTGTGAGCTTGTTGTATACAGCTTTTATTATATTGATAAAGGTTCCTTCCATTCCTTCTGTCTCTAGTGTTTTGATCATAAAAGGCTGTTGGATCTTGTCAAAAGCTTTTTCTGCATCTATCGAGAGTATCATGTAGTCTTGGACTTTGGGCTGGTTTACATGATGAATTACATTTATTGATTTGCGTATGTTGAACCAACCTTGTGTGCCAGGAATGAAGCCTACTTGGTCCCCGTGAATAGTCTGTTTAATGTGTTTTTGAATCCGATTTGCTAAGACTTTATTGAGAATCTTTGCATCTGTATTCATCAGAGAGATCGGCCTATAGTTTTTTTTTTTTTAAGTGAATCTTTATTAGGTTTTGGGATTAAGACAATATTAGCTTTGTAGAAGGAATTTGGTAGTGTTCCTTCCTTTGCTATTTGATGAAACAGTTTAAGGAGTATTGTTGTTATTAACCCCTTAAATGTCTGGTGAACTCTGTGCTGAATCCATCTGGTCCAGGACATTTTTAGGTGGGAAGATTTGAGATTACTTCTTCAATTTCCTTGTATGTTATAGGACTATTTAAATAATTCGCAACTTCCTGATTCAATTTAGGTAAGTTGTGTTTACTTAGAAATTCATCCATCTCTTTTGTGTTGTCAAACTTCACAGAGTATAAGTTTTTGAAATATGATGTTATAATTCTCTGGATTTCTTGGGTATCAGTAGTGATAACTCCATGTTCATTTCTAATTTTGTTAATTTGGGTTTTCTCTCTCTTGCTTTTAGTTAATTTAGTTAGGGGTGTAACAATCTTATTGATTTTTTCAATGAACCAGCTTTTTGACTGGTTGATTTTTTTCTATCATTTTCTTAATCTCGATTTCAGATATTTCTCCCCTTATTTTGCTAATCTCCTCTCTTCTACTACTTTTGGGATCAGATTGCTCTAGTTTCTCTAAAGCTTTAAGCTGCATTGTTAAGTTGTTTATTTCTGATGTTTGCATTTTTTTGATGTAGGCATTAAGAGCTATGAACTTACCTCTTAGAACAGCTTTCATTGTGTCCCAGAGATTGGTAAGTTGTATTTTCATTATCGTTTGCTTTCAGGAAATCTTGAATTTCCTTTTAATTTCTTCCTGAATCCAGTTCTCATTCAGCATCATATTGTTAAGTTTCCAGGAGTTAGTGTATTTTCTCTTGTTTGATGTGTTGTGGATGTCCAGCTTTAGGCTGTGGTGGTCTGATAGGGCACAGGTTAGAATTTCAACTTTTTTGTATATGTGTAGATTCATTTTGTGGCCCAGTATGTGATCTATTTTGGAGAAAGTTCCGTGTGCTGCTGAGAAAAATGTGTATTCTTTGGTACGTGGGTGAAAAGTTCGATAGAGATCTGTACGGTCCATTTCTTAAGGGTTTGATTAAGTTCCAAAGTGTCTCTGTTAAGCTTTTGACCTGTTGATCTATCCCATGTTGAGAGGGTGGTGTTGAAGTCCCCAAGAATTATCATTTGGAGGTTGATTTCTTGCTTTAGACGCTGTACAGTTTTCTTAATGAATGTGGAGGAGCCCGCCAAATTGGGTGCATATATGTTCAGTATTGTGAAGTCTTCCTGGTGAATTGTACCTGTGACTAAAATGTAGTATCCATCCGTGTCTCTTATAATTTTCTTTGGTTTGAAGTCCACTTTGTCTGATATCATAATGGCTACCCCTTCCCTTTTCTGCTTCCATTAGCTTGTAGAATTGTTGACCAGCCTTTTATTTTGAGGGCATGCCTATCTTTTGTGGTGAGATGGGTTTCCTGCAGGCAGCAGATTGATGGATTGTGATTTTTCATCCAAATTTGTAATCTGTGTCTCTTGATCGGTGAGTTAATTCCATTAACATTTAGTGTTATAATGGAGAAACTATTTTTAATTCCAGACATTTATTATGTTTAGTAGTTTTTATAAGTATATTGCTTCACTTTTAATGGTGTTATACTTGCCTTCTGTTCTCCTGGATATGACTGTTTTTTTCTTCACACTTGAGTATCATTTCCAGCATTTTTTGAAGGCCTGGTTTGGTGGACATGTATCCCTTCAAGTTTTCTTTGTTCTGGAAGATTTTTCTTTCTCCCTCGATCATGATGGATATTTTTGCAGGGTAAATCAGCCTGGGTTGACATTTTTGCTCATTCAATACTTGAAGTATGTCTCTCCAAGCTCTTCTTGCTTTTACTGTTTCGACTGAGAAGTCATTTGTGATTTTAATAGGTTTACCTTTAAAAGTGACTTGTTTTTTCTCCCTTGAAGCTCTCAGCACCAGTTCTTTATCTTGAATGTGGAGTGTTTTAACTATTATTTGCTGTGGCCAGCTTCTGTTTTGGTCATATCTGTTTGGGGTGTGGAATGCCTCTTATAAAAGGATGGGCCTCTCCTTTTTTAGATGAGGAAAGTTTTCCTTGATGATCATTTAAAAAATTTCTTCACGGGTGGTATTTTGAGATTCTTGCTCTGGTATTCCATGAATACGCATGTTAGGTTTCTTCAGGGTGTCCCATATCTCCTGAATATTTCTCTCAAGTATCTTTTTGGCTTTAACAACCTCTTCCATTGATCTGGTTAATACTCCCACTTTATCTTCAAGGTCTGAAATTCTGTTTTCTGCTTCATTAGTTCGGCTGATAAGACTCTCTGTGGAGTTCTGGGTTGAAGATAACTTGTCTTTTAGCTCAGTTTTAAACTCTGCTTGAGTCTGCTTTAACTGCTCTATGCCAGTTTTTGTTTCTTGCACTGTTTTTCTCAACTCCTCCAAGTGTCTGTTGTGTTCCTCTTCAAAGTGATTAATTCGATTATTTAATTCCTCCAGGATTTCAGGCTTTCTTGGCCATTTTCCATGGGTTTGTTCTGGTTGGAGTCTAACATTATGGGATTAATTCCTTCAGTGGGAGATTTGTTTACTTGAGTGTTGTTTCTCATGGATTTGCACTTTGAGTTTGGTATTGTTGTTTTAACTCTTAAGATCTCCTTTCAATTTCTGTGCGTTTTTCACTAAACTGAATTATCTGGCCTGGGGTATTGGGGGTGGGCAGAGAGGGAGCTTACCTAGGTTGAGGTGAGTAGGCCTGGACCCCATACGTCCTGGGTGGCGGAGAGGGGGAAGGGAGGATGGGGCGTCACCGGGGCACTATTTAACCTGGGGGACCTGGGGCAGGGCCCGGGCACAGAGGGGGTGTTCTCCTCCTCCCAGGCTCCGCACGCAGTGGCTCGGGCTGGATGGTGGGAGGAGCTGGGTCCCTTGGGCGGCCTGGGATTCTGGGGGTGGGTGCGGACCGAGCTTACCTATGTCGCGCGGTGAGGCCCGGTTGGTCTGCTCATGCGTCCCGGGTGGCGGAGCGGAGGGAAGGGCCAGTTTTCTTTTCTTTTTTTTTTTAATTTTTTTAATATTATTATTTTTTTAAATTTATTTATTATTATTATTTATTCAACTGTGCACATGTGCGTGTGTATGTGTGCGTGTGTTTGTGTGTGTATGTGTGTCTGTAGAACCACGGACGAATTCGCCTCCACCTCCTTTTGCCCCGGGATTCACAGGCTCTGCCCTACCAGGACCAGAAGTGCAGGCCGCCCCGGCTTCCGCCTGGCGTCTATACGTGGGATCTGGGATCCGAACTCAGGACCTTCCACCTGCAAGGCGGAGGCTTAACCCCTGAGCCACCTCTCCAGTCCCAGTTTTATTTTCTTAAAGTTGTTCTTGGATTGGAGAGATAGGCAAAGTGTTTAAGATTCTACCTTACAAGCAGGTCTTGTGTTGGGATTCCAAGTCCCAAGTAAAACACCAGGCAGAAAGGTCCCTGGTGGCCTCTCAGAGTGAAGCAAGAAGAATGTAGAAGCAATAAACATACATACATACACACACACACACAAATAAATAAATAAATAAATAAATAAATAAATAAATAAATAAATTTAAGGTTGTTCAGATAATCCAAATACCACCTAAGAAACTTGACACCTAATCTTAAAACTCTCAGCAAAAATTAACCCCAAGCCCTGCTACCTCCCTAAACCAGAACTGGGCTTACACATTCCTTTGGGCACTGCAACCACCTTATTCACAAAACAGCATCAAGCAAGCCTAGACTGACCACGTTCACATCCAGGGATGTGGTCCCAACAAATACCTAAGTGTGAAAATTCTTTGACTCAAAAAAGTTAGAAATGTATACCAAAGGGATAAAACATAGATTCAATATAAAATGCCCATGTCACATCATAAATTCACAAAATACAAGAAAAAGCAGGACAAACAATCCTACAGAAAATGTCAACCCCATAATTACAGATTTCAACTAGATTAACTTCTTGGGTATTAACCAAGAAATCATTATCCAAAATAATGATTTTCAAGGCATAATTATCAATGCGATCAAAGAAATGCAAAAGGAATTCTGAGACGAGATGAATAAACACATAAGCCAATATGAACATGAAAATAATAACCATCTGGAGGAGAGTTGAAGAAAAAAAAACAGTTCAAGAAACAAAGGTAAGCATAGAGCAGTTGAAAAAAATCTCATGTTAAGATTAAACTTGAAATTTAAAAAAGCTAAGTAAAGTCCAAAATTCAACAGTCTCACCTACAGGATTTGTGAAGTAGAAAATAGAATATCAGAACTAGAAGACAAGTTTGTATAACAAAATTGTTCAATGAAAGAGTATAAAAAAGCTAAAAAAAAAAAAAAACTTGAAAGGAATATTCAAGAGCTATGGGACACCTTGAAGAAGCCAAAACTTTATATTCATGTAATCCTTGAAAAAGAAACTCAAAAAAACACAACATAAGAGATTTTTCAAACTATTTCAAATGAAAATTTACCATATTAGGAAAAAGATCCCTATCCAAATACAATATGCCAGATTAATCAGAAATGACCCAAATAGAAACTTGCCATAACAAACAATAGTCAAAATACTGCAGATACAAGGGAAAGAGAATGTTTTGAAAGCCTTAAGAGAGAAAAACCAAGTAACATTTTAAGGCAAGACTATTAGAATAACAGCTGTTTTTTCAATGGAAACAGCAAGAAACAGAATAGCTTGGAGGGATATTATGAATGATGACAAATACCAACACAGACTGTTATATCCATCAAAGCTGTTGGTTAAGATAGAAGGTGGATGAAAAATTTTCCATCATAAGGAAAAATGGAAGGTCTACATAACCACCAAATCAGGCCTGCAGAAGATACTAGAAAAATTACTCAAATTTGAAGAAAAGAATAGCCATAAACAAGAATATAAAAGAGAAAACTAATACCAGCATAACAAAGAAATTCACACAGAAAAACCCACAAAACTCACATAGTGACAAGAATCAGCAAACACTTCTCAATTCTAATCTTGAACATCAATGAGTTTAACTCTTCAATGTAGGGACATAGGCTACAAAATGAATAAAACATCACAGACCATGGAACTTTCTCAAAATAGATCATACATTGAATCACAAAGGAAGCCTCAATATATACAGGAAAGATGAAATTACATTCTATACTTTATCTGACTACCATGGAATAAAGCTGGACATCTACAACAAATAAAAGAAAGTAAATTCACAAGCCCTTACAAAATAAATACCATAATACTGACTTAGAAATAAGTTAAGGCAGAAATCAATATGGAAATTCAGAAATTTCTAGAACCGAATTAAAATGAGAATAGAGCATATCAAAATCCCTGGGATATGATGAAGGAAGTCCTAAGAAAGAAGTTTATAGGACTCAATGTCAATATCAAAAAAAATGGAAACATCACAAATAAACAACAATGCAGATAAAAACTTTAGAGCAATAAGAATGGTTCAATCGAAAAAGCAGTAGTGGAGAAGAGATTAGCAAAATCAGGGGGAAAATATCTGAAATTGAGATAAAGGAAAAGATAAATCAAATGGTCCTATAACAAGTAATGAACTCTCATAAATATCAATCTTCCCAAAGATAAAAAAGACAGGACCCAATGGATACGTTCAGATTTCTACCAGATATTTAAAGAACAACTAATATCACTATTCCTTTAACTATTTCACAAAATATCAAAGGAAAGAACACTTCCAAACTCTTTCTATGAAGCTAGCATTACACAGACCCCCAAAATGAAATTAAGATACAACAACAACAAAAAGAAAACTATAGACAATATCATTGATGAATACAGATGCAAAGGACGAAAACTCCATGATTCTCTCCTTAGACACAGAAAAAAACTTTTGAGATATTCCAATATCCATTTATGGTAAAAGCCTACAAGAATATAGGGATGGAAAGAACTTATATTAACATAATAGAAACCATTTACAACAAATCTTTAGCAAGGATCATTCTAAATGGTGGAAAACTTGAAGCATTCCCACTTTGATCATGAACTAGGCAATGCTGTCCTCTCTCACCATTTCTGTTCAATATAGTACTTGAATTCTTAGCTAAAGCCATGAGAAGAGGGAGATAAAAGGATTCAATATGAAAATAAGACGTAAAGATTTCCATTTGCAGATGAATGATTCTATACATGAGATCCTAAAAATATCACCAGGAAGCCCCTGAAACAAATAAATAAGTTCAGTACAATGACAGTTTAAAAATTAATGTTCAAAAATTGGTGGCTTTCCTATACATAAATGATAAAAAGAGTGAGAAAGCCCTAAGAAAAACAAGTCTGTTTACTATAGGTCCTAAAAAAATGAAATATTTTGGTATAAACATAACCACGGATGTGAGAGACCTATACACTGAAAACTTTAAAACCCTAAAGAAATAAATTTCAAAAGTACCATAATGTGGAAAGACCTCCCATGCTCCTGGATCAGTAGAATGACCATTGTAAAAATGACTATCTTTCAAAGAGCGATATAAAAATTCAATGCAATATCAATCAAAATTCCCAGTCAATACTTCACGGAAATTGAAAAAGCAATCTCAAAATTAATGTGAAGCAAAAAAAGGTATAGGATAGAAAACAATCCTGAGTAATTAAAAACTCTGATGGAGGTATTGTTGGGCCAGCCCAGGAGAGATGGCACCGGGAGGAAGCAGGGCGTAACCAAGCACATGGGACCTAAGATGGCACTGGGAGCTACTGTGCTGGGCGAAACCTTGTTTGCATCACAAGGAGCCCTGATTGGTTCAAAGGAGTTCCATACACGTGATCTTGGCGTGTCCCCTTCCATATAGATGAATGCTGATCCTGGCACATGTAGCCTGAGTGTTGTGCTGGCCATTAATGTGACTGGCTGCCCGTGTTGCATCTTTTGGTCTCTTTTCTTTATAAACTGCTGCACTGTCCACAATAAACTGAGTTCCCTGCTTCGACTTGACTCCCTGTCTGTTTGAATGTCCTCAGAGGGCTGGGAATGAGTGGGTGGACATGAGTCTGAACCCCACATCATCTAGCGCCCAAATGTGGGGCAGTGAAGGACTTCAGATAGGAGCTAATCGGTCATCTCTGGGTAAGTGAGACCCTTAGTATGGGTAACACAACCGGTTCAAGTAATGACCCAGTGCTGAAGATGCTGTGACTCATGTTAAAGAGTTGGAGGTTGGAAATCTCTGACTCAGCAGCTGAAAAAACGTGGCAGACAATTTTGGAATTGGCACCTTGGGTCCCCATTTCTAATCTGTTCTTTTGGACCACGTGGGCACGGGTGAAGAATTTAGCAAAGGAAAGGGGGAAGCACTTTGGAGTATTGCCTTCTCTGGGCTTTTACCCCACCATCTCTGCTCTAAAAGCCTCCTTCTACCCAGAAGCCATTCAGCCTCTGCACAAGATCACTATCTCAGACCTCCAGAGGAAAAACCGGTAATGGGAAAGGGAGATTCTGCTGAGGACTCAGCCCCACCTGAAGAAAAAACAGAGTGGGAGAAATTTGATAAAGAAAAGGCTGACACACATAGGTTAGAGCTTAGGAACAAAGTCACAACAGTTTCTGAGCCAGAGAAAGGGCAGAACCCTGCTTCCTCCCTCATATATTCTGATCTGTCGCTCCTCCGGAGCCAAAAAGGGAGGTGCTGTCTCCATATGCTAGCCTCCAGAGTCTCAAACAGGAGTCCCTTTCTCTGAGGAACCTCTTCCTCCTCTCCTCCTCCTTCCCCTCATCATGAGCCTGTTTAACACAGGCTTTAACCATGGAGGAAATGGACCTGAAAATTGGTATCCATGGGAAGCGAAAGAGCTTAAGGAACTCAGAAAAGTGGTTTCTGAGGATGGTCCAAATTCACCCTGGACTAATACATATCAGCCCTGTATGGCCAAGGCAGTTTTGTCAGGCCCTCATTTCATTAAGTGGATGGCACCCTTCAGGAAAGAATGTAAGGTGCAGATGGAATGGAATCAGGGTGCTAATGATGTGGTTCCTATCACCTTTGAGATATTTACAGGGGCTAATGATCAATATGCCACAGGGCAGCAACAAGCTGTCATTGCAGCACTGTACCAGGAACAGGTCCATCAGGCGAGTCTAAATCCCTGAGGAAACTAGATGAGGGCCCAACTGAGTCACCCATTGGGGGCATAAGACAGAGGCCAAATGAAACCCTCCTTGAATTTATTTCAAGGATAAAACAGGAGATTAAGAGAAAACCTCCCCTGAACCTCCTGAGAGAGCAATTTCTAAAAGTCCTGGTTTGGGAAGAGATGAATGGAGACCATAAAGCTGCATGTATAGGTCTCAAAGAGACATCCCTGAGCTCTTGGATCATAGCCTCTGAAGAGGTTGGAACTCAAAAGCACTAGACCCGGGGCTGGAGAGGTGGCTCAGGGGTTGAAGGTCCTGAGTTCGGATCCTAGACCCCACGTATAGACGCCGGGCAGAAGCGGGGGCGGCCTGCGTTTCTGGTCCTGGTAGGGCGGAGCCTGTGAATCCCGGGGCAGAGTAAACAAGGAGGAGGTGGAGGCGGTCCATGGTGGTTCCTGAATTTGCCTGTGGTTCTACACACATACATACACACATGCACACACACACACACAATTGAATAAATAATGATTAAAAAAAAAAAAAGCACCAGACCCAAGCTCTGGCAACTGCATTACAAGCCCAGACAGAGATTCTGGCTATCTCCCTCACTCAGGTGCTACATGCTATAGCTCTGTCCAAGAAGAGGGGGGGACAAAACAAAAAGGGAGTATGTTTTCAAAGTGGGAAATTGGGTCATTTTAAGCGGTAGTGCCAACAAGGGATTTAAGTGTCATCGAGGGGAGGAGGAGGGAGCAAGCATCCTTCCCAACCCTGCCCCGGGTGTAGGAAGGGATTCCATTGGAAGAAGAACAGCCATTCTAAATTTGATCTTGCAGGCAGACCTTTAAACTCGCAGTGGGGCTGTCCCCAGCCCCATCAAAGAATAGGGGAGAAAATTTACCCACGAGGCCAGAGAACAAATCTCAGCCAAGGCATTGCCTCCTGCTCCCTGCATACCTTCTCGGTGCCTGGAGCCAGAAGAGTAATCCTGGGTGTCCCGCTGCAGAGCAATGGCCAAGCAGGGGAAGCCGTGGAGAAGGCTGGCATGCCCCGTGCTTGGTGGGATCCGTGCTGAGCTGTGCCCCTGCACTGTGTTCTTGGGAATATTGGGAAAAATTTGGTGAGGAGAAAACCCAGACACACAGGGCTGAAATTGAAAGTGAAATCATAATCTAGCCTGAGGCACTAGGAAGAGATAAGGAGGATCTGGAGAGCTGAGCCGCCACCCAGAGCCAGGGGCTTGGGCTCCAGCAGCTGCTACTCTGGTGCTTCCACTTCACTCCAAGAGCTGAGGAATGATGCAAGCGAGTGGCTGCCAAGCGCACCTGGGGCAGCCGGGACCGGTCCCCTTTATCCAGATTTAAATCCGCTCAAGAGAGTAACAGGTGGGAGCTGTTTAGGCAAGGGCCCCTGTTTATCCCCCTCACAAAGACCTTTCCCAGAAGGGTCTGAAAGCGGGCTGGTGAGTACACTCTCTGCCTCTGTCTCTCTCTCTTTATTGTCTGTTATGTGTTTGGAATTCCAGCCTGAAGGAGGGCTCTGTGCCGGCCGGTGGAAACTGCCTCTGTTTGTAAGAGTTTGCCTACATTATTTCCTTTCATGTTGTTTATATGTTGTCTCTGTGCTTGTGTGGACTCAGACAGACGAAACAAGGGGACAGACTGTTTCTAGTTCCTTAGACCTGTTGCTAGGACATTTTAAGGATGTTAGAGAAAGAAACCAAAATCTGAATGTTGAGGTAAAGAAAGGGAAATATACCACCCTCTATTTTGATGAATGGCCAACTTTCTAGGCCAACAGATTTGTGTTTTAAACTGCCTCATGCTTGAGTTAAGGAAGCCTCTGCCCTCCCATGCACTGGAGGGACATAAAATCTGTCTGTTGTTCTTTGTACTTTGCCTGTGATGATAAAGGGTTACTTTTAAAAAGTTCTAACTTGCTTGGTTACCTGCATTTCCTATATGTGTATTTTATGTTTCAAAATAACAAAGCTGTGGCCACTTCAAATTTTACTGCATGCTTATAATGACATTTTGGTTTTTGACTCTGTTTATTATTTGGCATGCCCAATTTAAATGCACGTGCACACTTAAAAATGGATCATTTTGATAACATTAAAAGGCCTGACTACGTACTGACTAAAATATCTTGTTTTATCTTGGTTTTTATGAAGCTTCACAAAAGGTGGTATTGTGTTTTTACCTAGGATCTGATAACAACACTTTTGTAATTCCTTTAAAAGTTTGTTTTCCCATGTGTAATACCAACATATCTAGCAGCCAGAAAGGAAAATTGATTTCTGAGAAATTCATTAGAATTTCTTCCTTCTTCTGGTATGTATGAGCTCTCTTTCTTGGGGATGAATCTGCTTTCTAATTTCATGCTCCCATGTGCTCCCAGGATCGATACTGGACCCAGCATAATCTGTTTTCAGGAGATTCTAAGTGCATTTGGGTTCAACTCGAGTTTATGTCTCCTTTTTCCTTGTAAGATTTTGGCCCAAGTTAACTTAAGGAGTTTCTCTGAGGATCCATAGAGATAAAGTACTAGCAGGCATGCCCAAGCTGACAAACTGAAATTCCCTTCCCTGCAGGGAAAGAAAAATGAATGCTGGTTTTTCACTTAGATCTGAGGAGTGGTCCTACCCTAAAGATGAGACAATGCTTAGAAACCTATAGTAGTTTCCATGTGAGGAGATAATGTCCCCCACATGTGTCATCTTAAAAAGGCTTGTGTCATTTTGTTTTTCAAAACCCAAAAAGGAGGACTAATTCAGATTGTTCTGCTCAGACAGTTCACATTGTTTTGGACAGGTTCTAGGATGTGGTCTTGGAGATTTACAGTAGCCCCAGGAGAAAGGTCTCTGATATGAAAATTACTTATAGCTCTTGGCTTTTATTTTTTATTTTTAATACATTTTTTATTATTTACGCTCATACAAACTTAATAGGTAGGCCAGTTCCCTCCCCCCTCCTCCTCCCCCCGAACCCCCTGCTCCCTCCCTCCCTCCCTCCCCATCTCTCAGTGCCTCCCCCCCAATTCCCAGAGAGTCCTTTATTGTGTATGCCTAACTCGCCTCTTGGTCCTCCTCTCCAATGACGTACAAGGACCCAGTGGCATTTCCCTGAACTCTTTCTCGTGTTCCCCTTAAACATAGGAACACTACTGTGGCTGTCAATCCCTTGCCTCTAAGGATCTTGGTGCCTTTAGCCGCTGCTAGACTTTGTGAGGTCAATAGTGTGTTGGACATTGCGCCGGGCAGCAAAGTCCTATTATGATTGCTTCAGCCCTAACTAGTGTGGAGAATCTTGCAAATCATTGCTTCTCCCATCCTTTTGCTCTTACAATCTTACCGCCCCCTCTTCTACAAATGTCCCTGAGCTTCAGGATGGGGGGAGATTAGTCTAGCCTAGTTCTATGTGGTTGATATAGAGTCTCTGAAGTTCTGGATTGTGGTTTGTTGATTTTCTTTTGCAGTTTTGCTGCTCCTGCAATGCCCTTCACTCCATCCTGATGGGCACTGTAAGTCACCCCCTGGTCAGAGACAAAAAACTGTTAAACTTGAGTCTTGTTATAATAGCACATTCAAGGGTAGATGTAATAAAAGCAGGAAACATCAGTGAGGGAGGGGTCAGTCACCCATTTGCAAAATGGTCACCTTTCATTTGCCAGACTATATGCCCTCCCCTTCTGGTGAGATCATACCTCCTCAGTTGTACATGATCAGGAACGAACGTCTGTGAACTTAACCAGGTGTCACATTACTTACTCGCTTTCCTTGGAGACCTATTTTCTCTGCTGTAACATGGTCCCCTCTCTCCTTGTGTCTAGTGTGGCCCTCCAACCCCATTCCTCCTGTTCATAATCTTTGCAATTACTGTATTACATAGGTTTACCTTTGAGTGTCTCAATGTGGGCTGGGTGAGTTTGGTACTAGGAGCCACCTATTAGGGAGTACATACGGCGCTTAACTTTCTAGGTTCAGGATACTTCACTTAATATAATTGTTTCTAATGACAATCACTTCCCAGCAAATTCCAGTAGTTCATCATTTTGATGGCTGAGTAATACTCCATTGTATAGATGTACCACAGTTTCCTTATCCACTCGTCAACTGTTGGACATTTAGGTTGATTTCATGACTTTGCTATTGTAAACAGTGGTGCTATGAACATGGTCGTGGTTGTGCTATCGAGGTGAACCTCTTCTGCATGGGGGGTTATTCCCAAAAATGGAATAGCAGGGTCATATGGCATTTCAATCTTTAATTTCTTTAAGAATCTCCAGACAGCTCGCCAGAATGGCTGTATGAAACTGCATTCCCACCAGCAATGTAGAAGAGTTCCCCTCTCTCCAGCACTTGTTGTTGTTTGTATTGTGGATTTTTGCCATCCTGACCGGGGTGAGATGATATCTCAGGGAACTTTTGATTTGCATTTCCCTGATGACTAAAGAAGTGGAGAATTTTTAAAGAAATTTGTTAGACATTTTAATTTCATCCCTGGTAAAATTTCTTTTAAGTTCCAGGGCCCATTTTTTAATTGGGCCATTGGTTTCCTTGATGTTTAATTTTCTAAGTTTTTTGTGCACTCTGGACAGTAGAGCTCTATCAGATATGTGGTTAGTGAAAGGAGGTAAAACCTTTACAATGAAAACTTTAAAACCCTAAAGAAAGAAATTGCAGAAGACATCAGAACTTGGAAAGACCTCCCATGTTCCTGGATTGGCAGAATCAACATCATAAAAATGACCATCCTACCAAAGGCAATATACAAATTCAATGCTATACCAATTAAAATCCCAAAGCAATTCTTTAAAGAAGTTGACCAAATAATCTCAAAATTCATATGGAGGCACAAAAGACCCAGGATAGCAAAGACAATCCTGAGTAACAAAAACACTGCTGGAAGTATTACCATACCAAACCTTAGTCTATACTACAAATCCATAGTTATAAAAACAGCCTGGTACTGGCTCCAAAATAGACACACAGATCAATGGATAAGGGTTGAAGACCCAGATATAAGCCCACAAAAATACATCCATTTGATCTTTGACAAAGGGGCCCAAAGAATCCAATGGAAAAAGAACAGCATCTTCAACAAATGGTGCTGGCAAAACTGGATCTCCACATGCAGAAGGTTAAAGCTGGACCCGTACTTGTCACCATGTACAAGACTTAATTCCAAATGGATCAAGGACCTTGATATCAGGCCGGATACTATAAAAACCATAGTTGAAAGGATAGGGAACTCCCTTGAGCTGATTGGGCTAGGCCAACATTTCCTAAACAGACATCCAATGGCACAGTCACTGCTACCAACTCTCAACAGTTGGGATCTTGTGAAATTAAAGAGCTTCTGTTCAGATAAAGAGATTGTAACATGAGCTCAAAGGCAACCCACAGAATGGGAGAAAATCTTCAGCTCTTGGCTTTTATACCTTATAAGCATGTGTTCTTTACTAACTTTTGCTTGTACAGTAAGACTGCTAGGTTTATTTGGTTTATCCCTTATGCCTCCTCAATTATAATGGCTTAATTCTTGTGTAGATCTTGGAGGCTCAATTTATCTGTGTTTTGTCTCTTTTAAATGGACCTTGAAGTAATAAAGCCATCTATGAAGGATGTCTAGACCATTCCAGCATTTCATAGATGAGGACATCAGACTGCCCTCACTTCAATCGCCCCTCATCCCTTGAGCAATCTGGGTCCTCAAAAGGTTAAGGGATACAATGGGCAGATGTAGAACAGTCCCTTGCTGAGATAGTCTCTATGATCTTTGAAAGTCTCTGACATTCCTGGAGGTTATCCCCTACTGCTGGAAATACCCTGAGGGAACACTCTTGCTGAGGAACTGACTTGAATCCTCCCAGAGATAAGATAGCCAACTTCTCTATGTAGGGATTATGAAGATGAGCTCTCCATGTCCAACAAACAGCTTGATCTCTAGCCCCACCTGGGCCTAAGGGCAACTGGGTTGGGTCCAATGGGAGTTAACCAAAGAGAAAAAAGCCAGTTTCCTTGGGTTTGCCATTTTTAGTCACATTCCTGTTTAAAAAAAAAAAGAAAAAGGAGAAATAAGCCCACATCAGCAGTTAGGGCTAGCATTTATTTTCAAAAGGAACAACTAGAATCAAGATTTCAAAGACATTGGGGTCACCTATCCACTAAACCTTCTATCAGGGTGCGCAGGAAGGACCCCCTCACTGGTCATTGGAGGGGACCAGACCCCTTATGGGAGTTTGTATTTTCTCTATTGGGGAGTCCTCTCCAATTTGGGTACCAGACAGGTACCTTAAATTTTGTCCCCAGGAGCACCTTCATGACGTGACCAAGAAGGGCCTTCCTAAAAGGAATGGTGGATACCCCATGTGGTTAACCAAAACATCCAATAAACGACAAAAAAACAAACATAAGAATAAATATTATGCCATAAAAAACCAAGGTCAGACCACCCTTGAGAAAGTCTTTTCTTTCTTTTTTTAAATTTTTTTTATTATTGTTTATTATTTATTCAATTGTGCATGTATGTGTGTGCGTGTGTGTGTGTGTGTGTGTGTGTGTGTTGTGTGTGTATGTGTGTATGTAGAACCATTGATGAATTCGGGAACCACCATGGATGCCTCCACCTCCTCCTTGTACTCTGCCCCAGGATTCACAGGCTCTGCCCTACCAGGACCAGAAATGCAGGCCACCCCCACTTCCGCCTGGCATCTATACATGGGGTCTAGGATATGAACTCAGGACCTTCCTCCTAGAAGGCAGAGGCTTAATCCCTGAGCTACCTCTCCAGCCCCGAGAAAGTCTTTTCTGTGATTTCTGTTTCAGAACTCACCAAGGAATTCAGTACCTACAATGGCCAAAGGGTTATTAGCACCACTGTTCCTGCTGATCCTCATAGACTCAACAAAAGCAATGCCACACAGCACCCATCAGCCCCAGCAGGTCACCCAACTGCCAACTGCTTGGTTCCCTGACATTCTTTTTGACTTAGATGATTTGGCAAGGGGCTCATGGAATGTACCAGACTGGACTGAAGGACATGCCAGCCGGCCTGAATGTAGAGAGAAGAAGGGCTGTACCCTGCCTCTCACCAGGTCACCTAATCATCCAGGATGCTCGCTTGTGTCAAATGTCTGCCCTGGATTTTTATTGTAATTTGGAATGCAAAAAGACAGGGACAGGGCACTGGGTTCACCGCCAAGGGCAACCCCATCAAGGTGCCATTATGACAGGCTGCCCACTAGCCCCTAACAGTCCTGTCTACACCGAGGTGGTTCATGCCACCTTGGCATCAAAACCGTCTGGCAACAGGGCCAAAGGCCTGACCTCCTGACATGCCTTCCAGAGGAAAGATCCTTCCAGGGCTGGCAGCCAATAAAGGGTAAGATCCTGTGAAGCAGGTCAATACAAGCCAGGCGCAGTCCACTCTGCTGGATCCCCTCTGAGGCAGGGTCAACAAGGTCAAAGCAAAGAATTCTGGCTCTTGCTGGCTGTCAAAAAGGATGGATATATAGTAGGCCACATGCAACTTCCTCAAGCTACCTGCTGCCATGCCTGGTGCTGATGCCAACCCGCCTGACTGAGAAGATCAACCCAGGCAGGACAACAGTGATAGCTCATGCTGGAACTTATGGGATGTTGGGCACATGTGTAGTTAATTGTAAAATATGTTCCTCTTTGAAATCAAAAGGAGCTCTATCCTCCTCTATGTATTTTAAAATACAGTCTCTGTTAAAACAAAAAGGGGGAGATGTTGGGCCAGTTTAGGAAAGATGGTGCTGGGAAGAAGTGAGCAGGGTGTAACCAAGCACATGGGACCTAAGATGTGCTGGGAGCTAGTGTGCTGGGTGTAACCCTGTTTGCATCACAGGGAGCCCTGATTGGTTCAAAGGAGTTCCATACCCGTGAACTCAGCCTGTCCCCTGTATAAATGAATGGTGAGCCTGGCCTGTGAAGCCTGTGTGTTGTGCTGGCCATTAATGTGATTGGCTGCCCATTTCACACCTTGTGGTTTCTTGTCTTAATAAACTGCTGCACCACCCACAATAAACTGAGTTCCTGTTTTGACTTGACTCCCTGTCACATCTGAATATCCTTGAAGGGCTGGGAATGGGCAGACAGCACACTTACCCCTCTCCATCCAGTCAGCTGAGAGCTGGCGACATGAGTCTGAATCCCACAGAGGTATCACCATACTGAACCTTAATGAATGCTACAAATCCATAGTAATAAAAACAGCATGGTACTTTCTTTAAAATATACTCAGACATCAATGGATAATAATTGAAGACCTAGATACAAGTTAATACACATAAGTTAACTAATTTTTGACATAAATATCCAAAAAAATAAAAAAAGGAAAACATCTTCAAGAAATAGTGACAGTAAAACTGGATATCTATGTACAGAGATTGAAATGGCACTCCTACCTGTCATCCTGAATAAAAACCAACTCCAAATGGATCAAGGCCCATATGTTAGACCAGAGATGATAAGGGAATTCCCTCAAACTGGTTAGCCTAAACCAACATTTTCTGAAGAAGACCCCAGTTTCCCAGGAAATAAGACCAACACAACAATGTGAAATTTCATGAAATATAAGAATTTCTGCTCAGTAGATGACATGATCTTATACATGAGTGATCCCAAAAACTCCACTAGGAAATTCCTGGAACTAATACAGAAGTTCAGCAGGATGGCAGGATACCAAATAAACATACCAAAATCAGTGGCTTCCTATATCCACAGAATGAAAGAAGTGAAAAAAAAAAAAAAAAACGCCCTGAAAGAAACAATCCCATTTATTATAGACACTAAAAAAATGAAAAACTTTAGTATAAACCTAACCAAGGAGGTAAAAGTCCTTTACAATGAAAACTTTACAACCCTAAAGACAGAAATTGCAGAAGACACTAGAAGGTGGAAAGACCTCCAATGTTTCTGGATTGGCAGAATCAACATCATAAAAATGACCATCCTACCAAAGGCAAAATAAAGATTCAATGCTATACCAAGTTAAAATCCCAAAGCAATTCTTTAAAGAAGTTGACCAAACAATTTCAAAATTCATATGGAGGCACAAAAGACTCAGGATAGCAAAAACAATCCTGAGTAACAAAAACACTGCTGGAGGTGTCACCATACCAAACCTTAGTCTATACTACAAATCCATTGTTGTAAAAACAGCCTGGTACTGGCTCCAAAATAGACACACAGGTCAATGGATAAGGATTGAAGACCGAGATATAAGCCCACACAACTACAACCATTTGGTCTTTGACAAAGGGGCCCAAAGAATCCAATGGAAAAAGAACAGCATCTTCAACAAATGGTGCTGGCAACACTGGCTCTCCACATGCAGAAGATTAAAATTGGACCCGTACTTGCACTATGTACAAGAATTAATTCCAAATGGA
The DNA here is from genome assembly GCA_023101885.1 of Typhlomys cinereus. Classification (NCBI taxonomy): domain Eukaryota; kingdom Metazoa; phylum Chordata; class Mammalia; order Rodentia; family Platacanthomyidae; genus Typhlomys; species Typhlomys cinereus. The sequence continues at coordinate 6,223,919 of JALPQD010000019.1, forward strand.
TCAAGGACCTTGATATCAGGCCAGAGACTGTAAAAACCTTAGTTGAAAGGGTAGGGAACTCCCTCGAGCTGATTGGGCTAGGCAACAGTTCCTAAACAGACATCCAATAGCACAGTCACTACAACCAACATTCAACAGTTGGGATCTTGTGAAATTAAGAGCTTCTGTTCAGATAAAGAGATTGTAACTCGAGCACAAAGGCAACCCATAGAATGGGAGAAAATCTTCACTAACCACATGTCTGATAGAGCTCTATTATCCAGAGTGCACAAAGAACTTAGAAAACTAAACACAAAGGAAACAACTGGGCCAATTAAAAAACGGGCCTTGGAACTTAAAAGAAACTTTACCAGGGACGTTATTAAAATGTATAACAATATCTTAAAAAATGCTCCACATTTTTAGCCATCAGGGAAATGCAAATCAAAATTTCTTTGAGATATCATCTCACCCTGGTCAGGATGGCAAAAATCCACAATGCTGGAGAGAAATGGAGATGGGGGAACACTCCTACATTGCTAGTGAGAATGCAGGGTCATACAAGCAGTCTGGCAAGCCGTCTGGTGATTCTAAAAGAAGTTAAAGATTGAATTGCCAATGACCCTGCTATTCCACTATTGGGAATGACCCCCCATACAACAGAAATTCACCTGGATAGCACAAGCATGACCATGTTCATAGCAACACTGTTTACAATAGCAAAGTCATGGAATCAGCCCAAATGTCCAACAGTTGACGAGTGGATAAGGAAAAGTGGTACATCTATACAATGGAATACTCCTCAGCCATCAAAAATGATGAATTAATGGAATTTGCTGGGAAATGGATGGAATTAGAAACAATTATATTGAGTGAGGTATCTCAAACACAGAAAATTAAGTGCCATATGTACTCCCTAATTGGTGGATCCTAGTACCAAATCCACTTATAGGCACTCAAAGATAAATCTCTGTAATACCTATAGTAATTGCAAAAATTATAAACAGGAGGGATGGGGAAGAAGGGCCCCACTAGAAACAAGGAGAGAGGGGATCATGTTACAACAGAGAAAACAGGCCACCCTCAAGGACTGGAAGTAAGCAATGAGACATCTGGTTAAGTTCACAGACTTTCCTTCTTGGTCATTTGCAACTGAGGGTGTATGATCTCACTAGAACGGGAGGGCATATAGTCTGGCAGATAGAAAGTAACCATTTTATAATGGGAGACTGACCCCCTCCCCACCGTTGTCTCCTACTTTTATTCCATCTAGCTTTGAATATACTCTTATAATAAGACTCTAATTTAACAGCTTTTTATCTCTGGCCAGGGGGTGACATCCAATACCCATCAGGATGGAGCCAAGGGCATTTCAGGAGCAGAAAAACTGAAAAAAAAATCAACAAACCATAATTCAGAATGTCAGAGACTTTATATCAACCACCTGGAATTAGGCCAGCCTAATTTCTCCCCATCCTGAAGCTCAGGGAAATTTGCAGAAAAGGGCGTGGTAAGATTTTAAGAGCCTAAAGATGGAGAGGAGCAATGATATGCCAGATACTAGACACAAGTTTGGGCTGAAGAAATCATAATAGGAAGAAATCATAATAGGACTTTGCATGTCCTGCATAATGACCAACACATTATTGATTCCTCAAAATCTAGCATGGACTAAAGACACTAAGATCCTTAGAAGCTAAGGATTAACAGCCACAATAGTGTTCCTATACTTAAGGGGAACACAAGAAAGAGTTCTAGGAAATGCCACTGAGTCCTTACACAAGAGAGGAGGACCCAGAGGAAAGTTTGACATACACATTAAAGGATGCTCCAGATATGGGGGGGGGGAGGCACTGGGAGATAGGGAGGAAGGGGGGGAAAGGAAAGAATAAAAGGGAAGGGAGGCACTGGGGATAGGGAGAAAGGGGGGAAAGGAAAGGAAAAAGGGGGGAGGGAGTAAGGGAGTCCAGGAAGGGGTGGAGGGAGGGAAGGAACCATGGTACCTATTAAGTTTGTATGAGCTGAAATAAAAAATTAAAAAATGAAATAAAAATTAAAAAAATTAAGTACAAATTTAAAAAAAAGAATTTGTGCTCAGCAAAAAGATAATCTACAGAATTGAAGAAAATCTTCAGTAATCACACATCTTTTAGAGGACTAATATCCAGGGTACACAAAGAACTAAAAAAATTAAATACTAAGGAGATAAACATCCCAATTAGAAAATGGGCCTTGGCACTTAAAAAAAAATTCCTAGGACAAAATTAAAATATGTAAGAAATACCTTTAAAAAATGTTCCACCTCCCTAATCACTATGGAAATACAAATCAAAATCTTGAGATTTTATCTCGCCTTCTGAGAATGGCTAAAATCCAAATTGTAAACAATAAGAACAATGCAGGGGGAATGTGGGGAGAGGGGAACCTTATACTTTGGTGATTGGAATGCAAAATTGTGTAACTGCTCTGGATATCATTATGGTAGTTCCTTAAAAAGTGTTAAAATTTTGATTGCTTTAAGACCCAGCTTTACTACTCTTGGGAATATTACCATAGAATGTCTCTTTTTAGAGACATATATACATGCATATTCATTGCAGCTTTATTAACTATAGCAAAGACATGGAATTAGTCTAAATAACCAACAGTAGATGAATAGATAATAAAAATATTGGATGTATGCAGAATGGAATAATATCAGCTATCAAGAAAAATGAATTAGTGAAATTTTCTGGTAAATGGATGGAGTTGGAAGAAGTTATCCTAAACAAACTATCTTAGACACAGAAAGACAGACTTTGTATGTTCTCCCATATAAGTAGAACCTAGTACTATGACCTCAAAGTGATATTCTCAAGGAAAAATCTCTGTAACATCCCCTAAAATCACAAAGGAACATAACATGGGGAGCAGGGAGAAAAAGACCCCAAAGAAAGTAGAGACAAAGAACATAGGTAAATAGATAAATAAGGGCACTATAGAAGTAAAGTCCATATGGTGATAAGTCTTAATAAGGGCTAAGGGAGGAAAAAAAAAAAAAAGGTTAGTGGCTGTGGATAAAAAGAGAGATCAAGGACCTGACCCAGTAGTGAGTGCTGTAAACCATTATATTTCCAGTAAGAACAATTTAAGGAAGTAACAGAGGTATGTAAGACCAATAAGAAAGTAATTATTCTCTAAGCCCATTAATATGAGGGAAATCATTAATTAATATGAGGGAAGCAAATAAACTAGAACAGCTAGCCTAGTGTTAGTTATAAAAAGAGAACAACAAGACAACATCAAAACAATCCTTTATTTGGCCCTTTGATAAGAAAAGCTCTTAGAGCTCAATCACATTTCACCCTATTACAATGAAGGACTAGTTAAGTAGAAAACAACATCAGTCGAGAGAATAGAGTATTAGCAATCTTGTCTACCTTCAATCCTAGTCAGTCCATCAAAATCTTATCCCACACTATATTTATAATTTAGGGAACCTTTTCAAAGAGGGGGCAGTGAGATTGTAAGAGCTGAAGTTGGGATGAGGTACTCCTGACCAACACATCCCAGAAAAGACAGGGCTATTGTATCCAGAAGGTCATTGCAGTGAGAACTTCTACCACCAGATCTACACTACGGCCAATGTATCAACATTCCCCCAGGGTCTAGCTAGGACCTTAGAAGAAACAGTTGCTCTCAGATGGTGTCTCAGGGGTAGGTTGTACTAGTTACTCCTTTCTGTGGCTGTGAAAGAATACTCAAAATCCACTTTTTAAAGGGAGAAGGGGAGATTTATTCAGCTTCTGGTTTAAAGGGGGAAATACAGTCCTTCATGGCAGAAATGGCATAGCTGGCTGGCAGAAATTTGAAGGTTGTACAAGTTATGTATTTCATGGGGGCTGAGAGCTGCAAAACTGCTTACTCCAAGAGTAGACCTCTCCCAAAAGGAAGCTGGAGCTAATCCACCTCATGACCCACCCCTGAGAATCCCTTCCTCCAGAAAAGTTTCAGCTAAAGGTGCCATGCTCTTCCCAAACAACTAAAGATTGAAACAAATGAATCAATGTGGCCATCAATCCACACATCAAACCATGACACAGATACTATTCAAGGGAAAGGACTCTCTCCACTTACGGTTTTGCCACTGAAGAGCCAAATAACATTCAACAGAAATCTGATTTCCTTATCACAGGCACTTCAGAGTCCTGTGATACATACAAGCACAAGGACAGGAGAGGGGCAGGGTGGAGACAGAGAAGGATTGATGAAGGGACAAAAGGGTGGGATAAGAGTATGTGTATGAGAAGGGTGGGAGAAGATGGAGGTAAGTGAGGAGGGAGTGGGGTCAAAGACATAAAGTTTGTTTCTAAATAAATTAAATAAAAAATGATTTTAAAAAGCTACTTAATGACTTGCAATGAGATTCAAGCGAGCTACTCAAATAACAATATTTTAAATTATGTATTCAAAATCATATGCTCTTAAAATATGTTATATTGATTCTTTTCTAAAACAAAGTTTCCGTATGATTAGAAATCTATGGAAATGCAGTAAAAGGTTTGTTATTAATAGCTTTCAAGGTCTGGCATCTGAGATAATGTGCTTCAGACAGGGCCTCTTAAGTTGCCAGTGTGCTGACCATGTGTGTTGTTCATCTATGTACAGAATCAGAGAAGCAATGATATTTAACAAGGGCAATCGGTAATATCTAAGACTCAATACACATTTGATTTTTGAATTAGTTTTCAGTCTATGAAAGTTTATTTGTTGCCAAATATTTTATGACCTGCACATTCATTTACATGACAACATTAAGGTCATGACCCAAGTTTTAAGAAGTTGGGCTATAGAAAATGTCAGAGAGAGAGAGAGAGAGATAGATTAGAGAGAGAGAGAGAGAGAGAGAGAGAGAGAGAGAGAGAGAGAGAGAGAATGTCTCTAGAAATAGTTCCCGATGGCAATTCCATAGTGTTATAATAATCTAGTCTTAGTGATCAAATTGCCTAGAAAACCAGTGTGAGTTATTGAATCTATGTAGTGAATATTCAGAGCCACAAGTTTCTCCTTCATATAGTAACAATGCAATTCTGGGAAAATCTGAATGAGAAACTCCTTTCCATGTTTCTGATAATCCTAGTCCCCCTCAATAGGTCAGATCTGATATACATTACTTTTTATTAATATGTGGCATGTTGTTTCTGATAAGGTTTTAAGTGGTATATTTCAGGAAAAATTATTTCTACCAATTTACCTAACACAAATACTTTTTCCCATGAATTTATTTTTCCCTTGGAATTTGGCAAGTAGTAGCAAGTAAAGAAGTCCTTTCAAAGCAAAAAGTACATGGATTGGTTGGTATTAATGGTGTGCTGAAGACTTCCTAGTTCCTGTTTCAAAATTGTAAGATATTGGCTGTGAAATGCTAATGTTCACGTTTGCAAAGTGGTATGCAACTTCCAGATGTTCTCAGCTTTCCTTGACCAGAGAGAGATAATGAAAAATAAAGATCAATGCTTGATTTGCAGCTACTGTGTATTTAACTATATCCTGTGGTGCAAATTTTCATAATGGAAATATATTTTCTTTCAAGTACTAATAATTTCAAGTCAAAATATATGGAATCGAACTGTCTACTTCATAAATCAAAGTAATTAATTATCCATTGGACAATAAAATAATATTGATTTATTTTAAAAATAAATTTAACAAAATTTCATGAAAAATAAACTTACTTTAAAAAGCTGAACAAAGAGACTGGAGAGGTGGCTCAGGGCTTAAGCCTCTACCTTGAAGGTGGAGGGTCCTGAGTTTGGATCCTAGACCCCACGTATAGATGTGGGTGGAAGCGGGGCAGCCTGCGTTTCTGCTCCTGGTAGGGCGGAGCCTGTGAATCCCGGGGCAGAGTAAACAAGGAGGTGGAGGCGGTCCGTGGTGGTTCCCGAATTCGTCCGTGGTTCTACACAAACACACATACATACACGCGCGCACACACACATACACGCACAATTGAATAAATAATAATAATTAAAAAAGAAACATTCTCATTAAAAAATAGCTGAATAAGAAGAATATCTCTACAGTAAATATTTTATTGCAATTTGAATTGGATTGTGCATTTAAGAGTCAAATCAAATTATGTATTTTAAATGTATTCTCATTTATTAACAGATCATTTTTACTAGGTCATACCAAATATGACCACCAGATGGGGATAGAAGATTGACTGATACTGCTAGTTGCGCTGGATGAGGCATCTTACTGTATATGGTTTGCTTATAGAACTTTTCTTCAAGTGCTATTATTACTTTTATAAATCCTATTTTTCTACTGATACTAATTTCTTTTAAATATTTAAGTTATGTTCTTGATACCTAAAAGTTATTAATATTTTAAAACAGTAACTTAGAGTTACAGATAAGGAAAATTTAAGAGCTTAAAAAGTGAGCATTTTTATAATTTTATATTATCAATATTTCTAAGATGTACTATATGTTTACATATACTACATGTAATTATATTGTGTATTTAGTCTATACTATATATACTTGTTTCTAATAAGAGTAAAAACAAATAAAACAAATAAAGATTAATTTCACACAAAACAAAATTTTAAATGATTTCAATTCTCTATTGATGAGTTAGTAAGCATCTTTACATATAAATGTGAATATTGCTTTCAATTTATAAAAATGTCTTATTTGCTTATTTATTTGAGAAATATATTTTGAGAGAAAGATGGAGAGAGAGAGACAGAGGAGAGAGAGAGAAAGAGGGGGGAGCACATGCCATGGCATGTGAGTGAAGGTGTTCAGAATTCAGTTCTTTACTGTTATGGGCTTCAGGGATTGAACTCATGAGGTAGTTTTGTGAATTGGTGTGTTTGCCTGCCTGAGCCATCTTGCCAGCTTCCAAATAACATTTTTCTAACTTTCATGAAGCCTTATAACAGGAAACAACATTCCCTAATTTATCTACATTATTCATTCACAACCTGTAAAATGACATCTATTTGGCAGTAGCAAATACAACATATTCTGAGCATTCTGCATCAGTTTTTCTTCATATAGAATCACTTGGTTATGTGTAAATTCTTCATTATTGCTTCTGAGTTTAAAATTAGTGTGGCTACCTCACATTCAACTTCCAGTTAGCAAGTAAAATAATTAAGATAAGCATTCCTATGTTTTATATACCTATGAAAATAGTATATATTAAAACAGAACATCTCATTTTAAATAATTCCATGTGGGTAGCTAGCAGGTTTGTCAGAAATATTATGAATGCAATTATCTTTTAAAGAAGAAAGAGGTGTTTGTTAAGTTAGATTCTACCATAAAAATAAAAAATTAAAATTCTTTTTAAAATGTCGTTCCTTCTGCAATATCCACATTAATGATAGTCTCTCCATTTTTCCTCTCTTGCCATTTTTTCCCATCAATGTTTTCAGATACTTCTAAGACAATCCAATGACAGGCCACATATTTCATTTGCGGCAGCACATACTCCACATGCACTTCACAACTTGAATCAGTGGCCTAACATATAGACTATTGGCAATGTATCACAGGCAGATAATTGAATTTTAAAAAGCACAGCAACTCTCAATACTGTTTATTTTATTTGAAATTTAACTAGTAATTTATATGCATGTCAGGCAACATCTTAAATCTAAGTAGTAAAATTGCCCTGTGATATCTGAGAATGTATGTCCAGTTCACTGCAGTTCTTACAACTAGGTTTGGGTCTCTTAAAACATTCCCATATGCCAGTTATTATTTATTATCAGTGAAATTTAACATCATTGCTGCTTCACATATTAATAAGGTCTTTCCTGACATAATACCTCAAAGGAGAAGAAAGCAAGAAAAACTGTTTTCCTCAATTTTCATCTCCAATGATGCAAAACGATATTGAAAAAAATCAAGGACTGAGGAGTGCTTCTGGATACCTCTAGGTGTTCCAGGAATCTATGTTAATAGGCCCACTTTTCTCCTTTTCATTTCAAGTGGCACACATGCATTTATCTGTAAGTTTCTGAAATATACTTTGGTTAGTCTCTTACAGGCACATACATGATGGAAAATTTGGAGACAATAGAAGGCAGAGGAACTCCCTTGTTAAAAGAAAATGCTATCTCGCAAGGATGTATCTAATTATGTGGAAGGGAAAATGGGATTTCTTTATCTGTTAGATTATCACTTGAAATTATAAAGTTACTACTGTATTTAGATAACTGCTAAATTGCTTCCTTTGTCCCCAATATAGATTAATAATCAAACTTCCAAGAATTAACTCTTCTTATACCTGTATTCAGGGATTTTTCTGATCTTTTACTAACCCGTTAAAGTCATGATCCTTGACATGTAATCAATAAAAACATATAAAATTTAATATCAAAATAAATTTGTGAATGAAAGAGTGTGAAAGATTCATGCTCATGAGTTGTGGCAACTTTGAAGCTATACATTCTAATACTAGATTCTTAAATACTGATCACTCTCTTGTTATATTCTTCATGGGAGGCTTCTTAATATTTATTTTCCTTTGTTGATAAAATAGGAATAGGAGTATATTTATCTTTTAATATTAGGACCCTGTTAAATAAGGAATAAATGCAAAGAATATGGAAAAATATTTAGGGATAATGCATGCCATCTCCTCCCTTCTCATGCCCCCACCTGTCATTTCTTCAGACACATATCCTCTGATGACTGATCTCACAAACTCCTTGGCACTTGCCATAAAGATATGTTGGGATCAAACAGACAAAAATGATATCATGTCTGTGCTATAGTAAACCCAATCACAATGTGAAAGATAAAAAGTCAAAAATTTGTTTTTTCCTTAAGAAAGATCATGAGAGATGATTAAAAGACTTCAGATTAAAGAGGAGAGTAGGATATAAGCAAAAATTTCAAAAAAGCAAACTGAGAAACTACTAAGTTATTAGCATTCCAGTGGTCATAGAGTTGTCAGTCTTGCATTTTTGAGTTTATGGACTTTGAATCATAGATTTGGGAAGAGTAAATGTCTGTTGCTATTCCTCTGCAATGTCGCTGATAAATACACATCCAAACAGCTTGTAGGGAAACTCAAGCTTTATTTTCTCTCTTACAATAGTATAGTAACACTTCCTTGCTCACCTTGGCAGGAGAGCCTACACCAACATTAAAGGGCCAAGGGAAGTGGCCACTCCATATGCAAATAACAACTGAGAGAGAGATAATCCTTGCTTGCCAAACCAGCATATCTGGCCAAGTATACAGACAGATGACTACTTTCTTAACTAGTTCCCTCCCTCTTCTTCACCTCACTAGGGAAAGTCCCATCCACCATGGGCAGGGCCTTCTGCATCCTATAGTCGTCCAGAGCTTAATTCAAATATTGATTTTCTACAAATATATCGAGTCAAGGTGACACCTGTATCTAACTAAGACAATGACATACTCCAATTCACAATCGATAAAATGTAACCTCAAAAATATGTGATCAATATCTCTTGCTAACTCTTGATTCACAATTTAAATGTTTAGGACAAGTACCTTATGAATATCACTTTTTAATTTCTTAAAAATTATCAGTTACAACTGAGGGAGTATGATCTCACCAGAAGGGGAGGGCATATAGTCTGGCAGATAAAAAGTAACCATTTTACCATTCCAAAAGCTCCTCCATAAAATAGGTTTAAAGGTTGTAAGATCACAAGTGTTATGAATAAGAAGACATCTCCCCCTGGGAGCAGTAAGAGGTATATTTTCAACTCTCCATTTTGTGACCTCTGATCTTGAATTTGCAAAAGAAGTACTACTCTACCAACATCTGCGCTTACAGAGAGGCCACTGTAATGGATCCATGGAACACATAGTCATGTCTCATCAACATTTCCTAGTGCCTGATATATATAATCATCTTTTAAAATGGAGTATGCTTTTATGAATGTTTTTTCATACATGATCCTACTTTTATTACATCTACCTTTGAATGTACTCTTATAACAAGACTCTAGTTTAACAGCTTTTTATCTCTGGCCAGGGGGTGACAAAAAATACCCATCAGGATGGAGTGAAGGGCATTTCAGGAGCAGCAAAACTGCAAAAGAAAATCAACAAACCACAATCCAGAACTTCAGAGACTCTATATCGACCACCTAGGACTAGGTCAGCCTAATCTCTCCCCATCCTGAAGCTCAGGGAAATTTGCGGAAAGGGGGCGGTAAGATCGTAAGAGCACAAGGATGGGAGGAACAATGATATGCGAGATACTCCACATAAGTAAGGGCCAAAGCAATCATAATTGGACTTTGCATGCCCTGAGCAACACACTACTGACCCCACAAAGTCTAGCATTTGCTAAAGGCACCAAGATCCTTGGAGGCAAGGGATTGACAGCCACAATAGTGTTCCTATGCTTAAGGGGAACACAGGAAAGGGTTCAGGGAAATGCCCCTGGGTCCTTGTACGTCATTGGAGAGGAGGGCCCAGAGGAGAGTCTGGCATGCACATTAAAGGATTCTCTGGAGATTGGGGGGGAGGCACTGGGGGATGGAGAGGGAGGGGTGAGGGAAGGGGGTGTAGGGGGTTCAGGGGGGGAGGAGGGAGGGAGGGAATCGGTGTACCTATTAAGTTTGTATGAGCGGAAATAATAATAATAAATGTTTAAAAAAACAAATTATACATAAAACAGCATCAGAATTGCTATGGAACAAACATATGTGTTAATTTATATATTTAAGTAATATTTACGTAAACATTAATGGAAAATGGGATTAAAATGTCCACATATCTGCAACCTTCTTCTCCATCTTCTCTTTATTAGTACACAGCATCCAAAGGCAGAACCCCTTCCATGTCACTCAGGGCATTGCCTTTTGAGAAAATTCACACTTGGGCTTTTACCCCTCTGACCCTCTCCATCTAATTGATTTGAGCACCATTCCAAAAACTCCCCCATAAAAATAGGTTTAAAGGTTGTAAGATCACAAGTGTTATGAATAAGAAGACAGCTCCCCCTGGGAGCAGTAAGAGGTATATTTTTCAACTCCCCATTTTCTGACCTCTGATCTTGAATTTACAAAAGAAGTACTACTCTGCCAACATCTGCGCTTACAGAGAGGCCACTGTAATGGATCCATGGAACACATAGTCATGTCTCATGAACATTTCCTAGTGCCTGATATATATAAGCATCTTTTAAAATGGAGTGAGCATGTTTTTATGAATGGTTTTCATACAGGTGCATATAAAATTGCTTTTTTTCCCAATGTTATTCTTTTAAGGAAACATTTGGTTTCCTTTTGATCTTCCTTAGAAGACATTGAATTCCACCTACAAAACAGAAGATATTTGATATTTAGAGGTAAGTATTACTTCTGAGACAAAAATAGAAGTTCATGTATTACTGTAAAATATCATAACCTTTATTTTAAGGCATAAGTTGAAATAAGATTAAAGGATTACTTGCAATGTCACTGAAGTTTATTATCTTCAGAGAAATATTTGTGCTAAAAGCAAATCCTGAACTATTATGCTTCCATTGCAAAATTTGAATCATTCTGACCATTACCTTCACAACCTATCTGATGTTTTCGTAAGGATATGACTATGTTTGCCCAATGGAATAAAAATCTAAATATTAAATTTGACAAATATATGCTCCAAAAACTATGGCATATTGTCAGTATCTTAAAACATTAAATTAAAAATGACATGTAAATAGTTTTAATTTTCAATGTTATATAGTTCTTTTTTCTGCCATGATTTGATGTTCCTACCCTTAGCTCAGTTTCTAACCACATAGTGAAGGAAAAGTTCACCCTTTTGCAATATTATCTTATATTTTTAGCTTTTGTTCCTAAATCACTAATTAATACACTAGATTCTCTGAAAGCTCTATAAAGACTATGTAGAACCAAGAGAATACATGTGAAGAGTTTTTGTTCTATTATTATTTGCTTTGTTTTGTTTTGCTTTATTATTCTAAATTTGGGTGTAAATCTAAATTTCAAGTACATATTTTATTCTAATATTAAAAAAGTACTTGGAAAAGACTTCTTGATTTTTCTCCTTAATTATGACTTTTTCAAGTAAATTAATTGAAATGAAATGTATTTTTGACTGCTTAATTACAGGATTTTAATATTAGTTTTTGCTAGTATGAAGTTCACTTCGTAGACTACACTGACCTCAAATTTATTTTTACCCTCTCCAATGCTGCCTCTAGTGTTGACTCTACCACTGCATCCTATCACCCTTAAAACAAATGCTTGTCCTTGAGGCTCTTCCAAATAATAGACACACAGAACAGTATGTTGTTTCTTATGTGCATCCTTTGTTCTTCCATCTTCTTTTCCAATTATTTATTTATAATCTATAACTTTAATAGCTGCAATGTGTTGCAAATTGTGAAAAACACTGATAAAATCCAACAAATGAGATTGAAAATGTCTTGTGCATTGAACTTCTATAAGAAGAAAGTTTACGCCATGTGTATTAATAGTAACTTTTCTATCACATACAAAAAAGTATGGTAATTGATTTATCAAATATTGCTCATCTGTATAATGGGCAGATAAATAAATGGATGGATAGATGATTAGATAGATGAATAGATAGATATCATAGATAGATAAAGTGTTCAGAAAGGATTGAGGCAAAATATAATTATTAATTTTTGATCAAGTTATCTGTTATGACTTATTTAAATTATCATTGGGGGAAATATTAATTTTAAATTTGTATTATAAGTTTAGGTGCCAGCTTTAATATTTGCAATCTATTCCTAATAACATGTATACAGTTGTTGATATTCTGTGTGAGTATTTAAAAAGCAATCTTTATATATTTTTCTGAGCTTTATTGTTCTAAAACTTACAGCACTACATTAGGGCTATTGTCAGGTTGTTTTTGTTTTACCTAAGGCTGTGTCTAACCTCTGCTTTCAGGACCAATGAAATTAGACAATTAGGAACATTAGTATATTTGATGGTCTTGTCAGTAGAAATGGTAATAGGTTTTAGAAGATTAATAGCAAGCAAAGAATTTCATAATGGAACATCTGCAGAAAAACCATTAAGCAAATTTGTCATGATAATTTTATTTGCAGCTCCTACAAAAGAATTCTCAATATTCAGGAAATACTTTGCTCTGACCAAATATGTATTTGGAAACCTTCTTTCATGCATGGAAATGAGCTATAGAGTAAGGGTATTGGTTTGTAGGTTGCAAATAATTTAGACATAACATAATTGACCATTTTAGCAATAACATTGCGATTTCCATTTGCTGGTTTGTGAATTATACTGAATTTTTAGCAGAAGCTTATATACTTAATTACACAATTATTACTATCAATTATAAAATTACTGAAATACATTATAAATGCTATTCTAAATGTTGACAGCCAGTATTTTTAAAACTTTTGGTGTTTCTACTTGAAATATATGTTGAAGTATATTTTAAATTTTCTTTTGAATTTACAATATAGATAATACCAATGATAATTTATTTACTTTTTTGTGGTGCTGTAGATTGAACCCAGGGCCTGGCATAGTCTTGGCAAGTGAATTAACATCTTGCTAAACTTCCAGCTCTTATCATATTAAAAAATATACTCGATTTATATGATACTTTAATTTTCAATATTGACTATTTGAAGATAGCATGCAGAAAATTATTTCCATTTCTATATATACTAAATAATATTTGATGACCCAATTAACACACTTGTATACAACACATTATCCTTACCTGAATCCTTTATTATTTCTAAGTAGGAACCTTCTAAAATCCAGAGAATACGACTACATAGTGCATATCATTTATAAGAGAGTAAATTCTTCTTTATTCTAATTTCATTTTGGACACATACTTATGAGCTTTCTAGAAGGAACATACACTACTTCTAATACTTTATTAACAACCTTTTTGCAGTCATTAATATTTCATTTCAAAGGCAACACTGGAACTGGAACAATCCTTATGTGATGGATTGAGGTTCATAAAATTCATGATATTTCAAGATTATTCTGAGTTCAGTATAGTGGGTTGTTGTCAACAATGGCATAATAAAGAAAAGGTGATGATAAAGCAGGAAAATTTATTTATAATGAGACATGTATCATAATTGATACTCTATGTACATATTCAAAAGGTCATCATTATAAAGTTTCCTAAATTTTATTGTTTCCTATATTAGGAATATTAACATTTAAATTTACATAATTAAAATTATTAAAATATATTTATAAGATTTATTAAAATATTAGCATTAATGAAACATTTTGAAAGTTGTTGAACATTACAAGAACATAGATAAGGAGGTAAAAATCAATAAAGTCTAAAGAATGATTAACATATTTCAACTAGAAATTAAAACTTCAATAGTTGTTTTTGAGTTATGCAAAAGAGAATGCATTTGTAGAGAATGTCATTGATATCTAAATATGGTGCTAACTTCTCAATCTTGGAAGAAAGTTGAGTGAGTATAACAATATTATCTAGAAACTAATATGATTTAAGGAAAATGATTTTGTGATAGCTTAATGCAAGATATCAGTTTAAAATCCCTATGCCTAATATTTAAATAACTAGAAATATTTCATCTCATTTGGGAATAAATTTGGAAAAACAGTGGCTCTTGAAAAAATATTTATAATAACAGAAATGTTGTGATTGATACCAGGAGATGACAATATCAAAGAGAACCAGTAAAGAGAAAACAGAGAATTAGAAAATTTAACATTTACATCTTTGGTAAATTTTATTATTTAGGACTTTGAGATAAAAAGTAAGGGGCTATCATAAAAACAAATTTGTAGACCTTTAAGACAGAATTCAATATGCAAATTAGAAAGACAACACATTATAACCAAAGAAATTTCACTAAACTAATACCAAGATACATTAGGAATAGAACAATAAACTGGATAGACATTGTATAAGACAAAATAAATCATTTCCACGTGAAATAAAGACATATATAATCATGTAACTACTAGAAAAGCATATAGGTCAAATCTCTATATTATTGGCCTTGACAAATTTTTAACAAAGCACCCTGAAGCAGAGTCAAGCAAATGAGAAATTAACATGTAGGACTAAATAAAGCTAAATTTCTTTGTATATCAAAAGAAATACTGTGTAAAGTGGAAAGACACTTGATGGATTGAGAAGAAACACATATAACCCATGTATCATAAACAGGATTTAAATAATGTGTTTCACATAAGAAGAAGCAATGAAGGACCAAACAAATAGCTCTATTGAAATAGTCAATTAGCTTCAGTAGATATTTCCACAAATACATATAAAATGGCTAACTGCTATATGCAAAGCTAGTCAGAATCAGCAATATAGAGGGAAATGAGATCATGTCACAAATGAGATACCATCTGATGTGTATTATGTATGTGTATTATCCAAATGCTAAGAGCTAAGTATGAAAAATTGTTCTGGGGGAATAAAGGCTTTTGTGTTCTTTGTAAATTGATGTGGAAAACCATCTGCTTTCCTACTGGGTTTATGGCACACTTTTCATCAGGTACACATGTTCAATATTGTAAATCTGCTGAAGAGTCTGTGGAAGGGAAAACCACAGACCCTATATGAGCTCAAACTTCTTAGTTTTAACTGTATGTGTTTGTAGAAGTAAACCGATATCTAAACTTTTATCATTATACCTACAGATTAGAGAAGCTCTCAGAACACAACCAAAGGTATCATCTTGCAATAAAGATGTTTAATACAGAGTACCACAACAAGTGAAAGTGCAGAAAATAATTGTGGACTCTTTAGTTCTAAAGAGGAAATCAAAATCATTCCCCCATCCCAGTGCTCAGGGAACCTTGTAGAAGAGTTGAGGAGTATAAGTTGGATGGGTACCTGCAGACATTACTTCAGTTATGTTCACTTATGCAGGTCCTCAAAGCTGGGCAATTGACATTTCTTTACTCAACTGTTTACCTAATGTTAAGTCATCCTTGTCCAATCAAATACTCAGGCACTTGTCATTATGGAATGCCAGATGAACCCAGTGTGCCCCACATGCAAAATGATGTCAAAGTAAGAGGGAGACTAGCTGGAAAGGAGAATATTATGAAATGGGACAAGAGAGGGAGACAGATTAAGTAGTAAGGGAAGGAAAACATAAATTCATTGTATTTATGCATAATAGTATCAAAGAATAAAAAATAAAATTATCAAAATTCTTTGTTTGACTTGCCTGTTTCAGGTACTTTTGCATCATAAAAATTTATTTTTCCTTTAGCTTTTTGTTGCACATACTGTAGTTCTCTGTGCTCAAATGAGCTAAAATAATTTGGTCCTTCACATAGGCACTGGAACATTCCTTACACCACACAGAACTTTTTAAAATATTCACTTATTGACTCTCTGGTGTAATACAAAATATTTAAATAATATTTCATCCTTTTGTATACAAGATCTGACCTGATATTTACAAAGTTTGAATGACATATGGCTTAATTAGGTCACTCCCCATGTTCGTAAGATATGATAGAACCAAGGGATTCATATGCATAACTCATGGCATTTTAACCTTGAGAAATTATGTATCATATTTTTCAAAGCATATTGTAAAAATACACATAAAATTTAGAATAAAAATAGCCACATTAGTCAATGAAAGGAATACAGTGAAACAAACTCTTTCAACTATTATTATCGTGCCTAGAAATTTTAATAATTGAGCAATGCTATGTATTGAATCATGAGATTGCTGACCTAAAACTCACATTTTTAACATTCATCTACTGTTATTATTGGGAAAGCGCACAAAACGTGGAATATCAATCATATGTTTAATGCAACACAAGTTATTTCCTTATAACAATGTGTATAAATGTGTATTGTATGTCTTTATGTGCATTTTAAGATGTACTTTTTAAATTACTTCCATTATTAAATAACGGCCTAATTGCTGAATATTACAATTTAAAGGAAAGTTCTCATCAAATTGCTATTGAGTTATCAAAAATTACCATGATATAAACTGTGCTTAAATTTCTGATATAGGTATATGATTATCAACTATATTCATCTCTAATTTATATGGATCAGCATAATTCATCAAAGCAAAATAATTATATGAATTTACCTTGTACTACAATGATCAAATAACCTAATTTCAAGAATTACAAGCGAACACAGCTTGTCTACTATCCATACTAATGCTTCTAATGTCATAATCTCAGGTTTCACATGGTCCTTGTGAAAGAGAAAATTAGTATGACTCATTTGCATTTCACCACAGGTAACACTGGAATGAAGCTTTCTACTCAATATTATGAAAAGGTTTTCACATCATGATCAAGACAGCACTTGCAACTTTTCAGCTTGACTATGTTCATGGACACAGATTCTTTGACTTACTGAATTTTTTTATTGTAGAATTTGTATTGGTCATAGGTTTTATACATAAGATCTGATGTCTACCAACTAAGTGGAAGTAGGTGTTGCCTTTTGCCAACTCTGTGATATTAAGCATTAACATTAGAGGCAGAATTCATGGTGGTTCAGAAATATAATCATCATAACAGTAATTAATCTGATAAAGGCATGTTTACACCTCATTATGTAGGAAGTTATCTGTACATGCTGTTAAACTAGAGTCTTGTGATAAAAGCACATTCAAAGGTAGATGTAATAAAAGTGGGAAACCACAGTGAGGGAGGGGTCTATCACCCATTTGCAAAATGGTTACATTTTATCGTGAAGGGCATTGCAGGAGCAGCAAAACTGCAAAAGAAAATCAACAAACCACAATCCAGAACTTCAGAGGCTCTATATCAACCACCTAGAACTAGGCCAGCTTAATCTCTTCCCATCTTGAAGCTCAGGAAATTTGCGGAAGAGGGGGCGGTAAGAGTGTAAGAGCGAAAGGATGGGAGGAGCAATGATATGTAAGATACTCCATACTAGTTAGGGCTGAAGCAATCATAATTGGACTTCGCATGCCCTGCGCATTGTCCAACACACTGTTGACCTCACAAAGTCTAGCATCTGCTAAAGGCACCAAGATCCTTGGAGGCAAGGGATTGGCAGCCACAGCAGTGTTCCTATACCTAAGGGGAACACGGGAAAGGGTTCAGGGAAAGGCCACTGGGTCCTTGTACGCCATCGGAGAGGAGGGCCCAGAGGAAAATCAGGCATGCACAAAAAAGGACTCTCTGGGAATTGGGGCGGGAGGCACTGGGGGATAGGGAGGGAGGGGGGTGGGGAGGGGGAACAGGGGGTATGGGGGGAGGAAGAGGGAGGGAGGGAACTGGTGTACCTATTAAGTTTGTATGAGCTGAAATAATAATAAAAATGTAATAATAATAAAAAAAATTAGAGAACCCTAAAAGCCAAGAAATTGTGGGGTGATTTCAGTTCTTTAGAATAAATGATTACCAATCAAGATTGTTCAATCGGGCAAAGTTATTTTTTACAACTGACAGATATAAGGATGCTTCAATACAAGAACAAATGAACAATTCATAACCACCAAGTCAGCACTGGAGAACAATCTTAAAGAAACACGATGCACAAAGAAGGAAGAAAGACTCCCTCAACAAAAACAACAATAAAGAGTAAATTTAACAATGAAAAAAAAAAAGGAAGTTATCTGTACATGCACATGGCTGCTAATTAGTTCTTTGTCTGAGTTATCCTTCAACCTATAAGTTATGGAAGCAGAGATTCAAGATGATTGCCAACATAGTATCCTAGACACATGTGCACTCTAACCTTGAGACACATAGAAACCATAATGAGGAGCAGGAAAGTCCTCCTTGTGCTACAGAATAAGAGGAGACAGAATAAGAGGAGACTCTTTAGGTGGTGATAATAGAAGGCCTATGGTTCAGGTCAAACTTTTCAAAATCACCATCTGACTCTACTGACTCACCAAAACCATACTTGGCGTTGAACCTCTCAGGTCCTTGTAGACGTGAGCCTACCTTTTATTTAATGTCATTCTCTCAAGTGTCTTCACAACAAACCAGTGAAAAATAATGTCTCCTCCCTCAGATTCAAAGGATTCTGCATTTGAATCTGCATTTATGCTAAGCAAAATACATTAGGACCTTCTAAACTACACTAATTTCACACAATAATTATTATAATAGGATCAATCAAAATTTTTGATAGAACACTTTCCTTTTTTATGTGCATAAAACTCTTCAGAATAATGTGTAATTGTTAACATTAATACTTTTAATCTAACTATAGGTATGACATATTCATACAATATGTCCTAGAGCTGTAATAACTCTCTTTAAACATCTGGAACTACAAATAATCTGTCCACACTTTTAACCTAACATCATCTATGTGTAAAAAGGCAAAAAGGAAATCTGATCAAAGCATGTGTGCAGCAGAACAATTAACTTACCTGAAACATGAAAAGAAGGTGAAGTAAACAAATACTTTCCAACGTGCTTTGTTTCCGGAGTCTTTTTAAAGCTGGCGTGGGAAGACAGACAGACATACAAGCAAAATGAAGTGGTAGCTCTCCACCATCAGCAGAATTGGTGAGAAGCCACTCTACAGTAGTAGTGTACAGTATTAAAACTCACTACTATAAAACTTAACCTCAAAATGTCTATTATTTGCTTAATTTAATCTTATTTTCTAATTCACAGTTTTAATTTCTGATTTGTGTCTCCATTCTCCTTTAATTTTCTTAGGTGATCAGTGTGAAGACTGACCTTACTCAAATTGTATTTGAATCTGCATTTATGCTACGCAAAATATATTAGGACCTTCTAAACTACACTAATTTCACACAATAATTATTAATAGGATCAATCAAAATTTTTGATAAACACTTTCCTTTTTATGTGCATAAAACTCTTCAGAATAATGTGAAATTGTTAACATTAATGTTTTTAATCTAACCATAGGTATGTTAAATACTCAGGATAAACCAGTTTCCCCTTAATGAAATCATAAGTTTCTTCTCAAAACCTTTTCGTCACTTTTTTCTTAGATAGACCTAGGCAGAAGCAGGAGCTACTGAGCTTCTACCACATAGACTAATAGTCATAATTTTTCTTTCCTTTATCTATGTCTCTGTTCTATATTTTCTGTTTCCAAAACTAAAGAAGCTTTTCTTCTCTCTCCCCACAGGTGTGAGTTTTCCAAATTTATACACCAAGATTTTCTGGGAGTTTTGCTATTTTTCATTTTAAAGTAGACATTGACATTATACACATCTTAATTTTTTTCTACCTATATTTTTCCCCAGCATAGAAATGAGCCCATACCTTTATTTGTCCTTCACTTCTTTCTACCATTGTTATCTTCCATATCCTTCTTGTAATTTCTTTTATTTCATTTCTTTCTTTTCAGTTGACAATGGTGTTGTTATACCCTAACTGGGCTTTTAAAACAAATCCTACTTTTTTTAGGAGCACTAAGCAAGTGCACGCCGCCTGACGCACATGTATAAAACAGCAGCTGAATCTTGAAACCATGTTTTATTCAGAGTCAGTAACATGAGAGGACAGTGGATTAGCATTCCGGGGATCAATCTTAAACCTCATTTTAGCAGCAGAGTGTATAGGAGGATGAAAGAAGTTTAACCCTAATCCTCTTGTCAGGTGATCAGTCTGATCTCTAAGATTCATAGTGTTGGTGATTTCCTCATTATCATCATCCCCTTCTTTTAGTCGGCAAGAATTTATTTCTCCTATTACCACCTTTGTAGCAGAAGAAGGGCTCATAGAAACCACGGCCACTGAGTCTTACAATTCTCCTGAGCCTACTTGAATGCTATTTAGATTAAAGTATATTTCAGAAAAAAATATTACCTGTATGTATGCCATATTATTTCCTGAAAACTTAGGCATAAATGCACTCTCATAAACTATGAATTGCTCCTCTGCTACATGGCATTTTTGCCTCCAGGCATAATATAAGACCTTTTGGAGTTTGACACTAATAGCCATCCTAACTAAGCAAAGCACAACAGTAAAGGGACACACCTTAAATGCTAAAATATACAGTTAGATTCTCTCAGTTTGGGGTAATAATTTGTTCAGAATTGAAACATTAAATCTTGAAGAGAATCTAACAAGATTCATGGATCCAATTTTTCAGAAGCAACCAGTAAACTACTTTTAGGGAAAAGAGTCTAGTCAGCCAACATGCTGATGCTTGAGCAGACATTTTGATAAGATTAAATGTTTGTAAGTCACATAGAGGCCTGTGGAGTTAGTTGCAGCTTTACTGAATCATGATCCATGTTTTAAGGCTTTTGTAACATCCTTGTTTCTGTAACATCTCACCTACTGGTATTACTACAAGTAACACAAATAAGCTCACAGGTTTGTCAAGTCAGACTTTGGTGTAATAGTTATCGCTTTTGATCATTTGTTTCCTTTCAGAAAAGAATGAACACTTGTATGGCATCTTCTTATGGGACGTGTCATGAATACTCTGTTTGTTCCAGATATAATTTTTATCTCTTGTATCCAATTGAAGTAAAAAACAAATCTTTGTACCAAGTATGTTAGCACACACTTGTAATCCCAATTGGAGGTAACAACATTGTCAATTACAGGACACTTTCAGCTACAGTGAATGTTTGAGAGGTAGCCTGGCTTACACAAGACCCATTTTCTTAAAAATAATCTATGCTAGGTATTTTAACTAGGTAAATATTTGCAGCAAATAAGAGGCCATTTTCAAGAAGTTCATTTTCTCTATTTTCCTAAATTCCTATTTATTGTATGCAGATTTAAGATACTTCTTTCTTATAGATTAAGTTACACTGCTAAGGATCATGGGTGTTATGACGGTTCCATCTCTACACAGATGATTTTTCTCTTTAGAAATCTTCTGGCAATTTTGTGTAATGATATAAAATGACACATATCATAAACCCTAGGAGATATTTTAATGTGACATATATGCCTGTTAGTTTTAGAGCATTGATATTTCTCTGCAGCCAATTGCCTAGTGACAATAACACCAAGGTCCAAATTAGTCACTTCTTTCTCCTTTTCTTCTACTCCTTCTCCACATCTTTTTCCTCTTCTCTCCTACCCTCATCCTTTCCTTCATATCAAATAATAATGCCTAAATTGGAAATTCAAATATTATGGTTCTTTCCATGTAATGAAACTTCGTCCTTGATTTATGAAAACTCCACCAGAGAATAAAAGACAATTACACCTATGCTAGTTCATATGCTCCCTGCAAAGAAACAGGAAATTAGATATATGGTGTGAAGCAATTCTACTTCTCTAGTATAAGAGAACTAAATTTTTTGAATTGTAATTTTTCATTGTTCTCTGTTTTACACAAAATACACACATTTTATAAATTTAATACTATAAAACCTTAAAGTTATATATTAAGTTGGTGGAAAAGTTATAGTCAAAATCACACCTTCTATGCTGACTCTAAAATTTGCTTTAAATAGGGGCTGGACAGGTGGCTCAGGGGTTAAGCCTGCGCCTTGCAGGCGGAAGGTCCCGAGTTCGGATCCCAGATCCCACATATAGACGCCAGGCGGAAGCGGGGGCGGCCTGCGCTTCTGGTCCTGGTAGGGCGGAGCCTGTGAATCCTAGGGCAGAAGGAGGTGGAGGCGTCCATGGTGGTTCACGAATTCGTCCGTGGTTCTACACATACACAGACACACACATACACACACACACAGACACACGCGTGCACACGCACATACACACAGTTGAATAAATAATAATAATAATGAATTTTTTAAAAAATTTGCTTTAAATAGTTGATGGAAATTCTCACTCCAGTACAAATAAAAAATAAATGCTTTAAAAACATTTCTACAACAGAGTAGATGTTTTTAAGATGAGGTTATTGCCTTAATAAAATAAAAATTATTTCATACATATAATGAAATGAAAAAGGGCAATATGTAGAGTCCACTTCTTTAAAAAAATATATCCATCCTATATAGCATTAATAATCATTGTAACAGATAAGTGGATATTGGATATGCAAATTATTTAAAAAGTGAGGATGTAGTGATTACTTTCAGGCCTCAGGTTCACAACTGAGAAATAAGCCTTAGGATAACCTGTGGAGAATTATTTAGTTATACCAAACCTTTGAGCAAGTTGTTAGGAAATTATTTAGTTGATGTGAAAAAAACCATAACATTCCCTAAACAGTATGAGCTTGTTAGGTATTTAACAAACTGGCAAGCTAGAAATTATTCCTCTCTTTCCTGTGTACATGATGAGACTAGGCTGAACTCACATGCTGTCTTAAAGTATAGCAACATAGGGGACTGAAAGCATGAATATACCCTTTGTTCCAAGGAATTAGTTAGATTATGTATTCATATTATCATCTAAAGAGTAACTTAGACAAATTTTGTTATCAAGAGTGGAGTTAACATTGTGATTAACTGATAATTGGACTTTATGCCTTTCGAACTGCTTTGTTGGAGAAAGGTGCACATGGTAGATTACTTTGTAAAATTTGGTGGAAAAATCATTGAGCAAGATTTAGCAATTTGGAAAATGATATTTCAGAGACAAATATGAACTGTTTAGGCTCTGTTCATGATATTTTGCAGGATAATATACATTCTAATAAAATGAATTTAAAGATGATGGCTATTTTTATATAGGAGAGTTGTACTGGCAGGCTTCATGTTTTAGAAAAGAAGATGGCAGCCAGCATAACAGCTATAGCTATTGGAAGAATTAATGTCTTTGGAGAAAAAAATAAAAAACAGACAACTGCACTGGGAGAATAGAACAGATGTTTTGAGGACAAAACTTAACCCATTAGAAAACAGAATTGTTGAAAATAGCAGAACCATGGGAAAGTCGCTGAGGAAGTCTATGAATTCAGGCTGGAACTGGCCCTGAGAGAAACTGCATGTTATAAGGAGGTAGAGCATTGGTGATAATGTCACTCAGCAGTTTGGAGACAACTTTAGTACATGACAAGTGACAGATGATGGTCACTGAGCTGAAGGATGTGAACTATATGTCCTTGATATTTGATCTCGATTTTACCTTGATTTTGGTCTTAAGTTTGTTTTATGTGTGCGTTGACAAGGGGTGGACTGTGGCAATTTTTTATATGCCTTGACTTGGCTAGTATGCAGGAAGGTATAAAATTTATGTGGGAATATTCAAACCATGGTGTTCCTAGACTGGTGGATAAGATGGAGTGAGTTGATTTAATCTTAGACAGCTTGACAAGCTAGAATGTATTCCTACTCCTTTCCTTTCCTTTTGATATGGTGTTGCTGGTTCTTAATATTCTTGTGCTGGTATGAGTATTCCTGCCATCATAATGAACTGTAACTTAGAGAAATATAAACATGAACAAAACCACTCGTTCCTCTAAATTGTTTGGGCCATTCACTCATATAAGCTACTGAATAGTAATTGAAAGACATATATTACAAATTTTAAGTTTTGAATTATGTTTAAACTATTAATTGAATCAGACATATAAAACCTGAATATTTTATATATATGAAACAAATTTCATTTGAATACTAGGAATCTTATCTATTAAGGGGGAATTTCCAGTTTTCTGCTCTATCTTTGATTTACACTTTAACTGATACACATAGTAAAAATTCTAATATTTATAGACAAAACCGAAATTTATATTTTAGCATAACACAAGCATTTGAATTACGGGGTCAATATGAGATTCAAACTCACATAGAATTTCTAGTGGTAAGTTTTTATCTCTACTGCTTCTTTGAATACTTACCTTCTGAAAGAGAAAGCAGCTTCCTCCATTAATAAATATTAAAAAATAAAGCTTTAAGGTAGATCACTGAGTATTTCTCCAAGCAATGTGTATAACAACAGATGTTTAAAAGGCAGCTTGTTGTAGTGTCTTCATAGCTAAACTAGGGGCTGGAGAGGTGGCTCAGGGGTTAAGCCTCTGCCTTGCAGGTGGAAGGTCCTGAGTTCGGATCGTAGACCCCACGTATAGACGCCAGGCGGAAGCGGGGGCCGCCTGCGTTTCTGGTCCTGGTAGGGCGGAGCCTGTGAATCCCGGGCAGAGTAAACAAGGAGGAGGTGGAGGTGTCCATGGTGGTTCCCGAATTCGTCCGTGGTTCTACACACACATACATACATACACACACACACATACACACACACATGCGCACACACACATACACGCACAATTGAATAAATAGTAAATAAAAAAATTAAAAATAAATAAAGCTTTAACAATGAATACAATAAAAGAATTGATAATAATAAGATTAAAACATTGATTTATCTAGGTGAATGGTCAGAATATCTTTCCTTAATCACTCTTTAAAACAATTATCTCTATATAGAAAAACTCTTAACAAAATTACACTGACTGGTGCATGTGCTTTCGGAGAAATAACTTCAGAATCATTTATTGGATTTGAAGTATCAGTTTATGTTTGGAGAATACCACTAGTATATATGAAATTTTGTGTTAGATTGAATTTATATATGAAAATAAAAATACATTCTTGAAAGAAGTAATGAGAAACTATAACATAATATAAAAAACGAACAGAGTTTATTTTACACATAAAAGAATGTGTTAATTCATAACATATATACCACTTTTGTTCTTGAAATTATTCATTTAAAAAAGAAATTATTTTACTATATTTAATAACTAGTTCAGTAATACATATTGTACTCAACATTCTCTAAAGTGCAGTCATTTAATTTGCATATTTTCTTATCCAAGGCATGTTATCTTCCATTCCTTCTCTCAAATTCAGATTAATTATATTTCATTAATTATTTTATTGACAGTGAAATTTGAATCAAAATTTCAAATAAACTATTCCAGTCACAATGACATATAGAAATGTAACACAAAGAAGTATGTTCTAATCAACACTACCCTCCTTTTTTGCATTTTAATCATGATATATACCAAACATTTAATTTTTTTCTTTCTTGATGCTGAATTTTAAAGTCTATAATGGTAATTTTTCCAAAAAAAGTACTTTCTCCAACATTAACTTATTTTTCTTATTTTTTATGATTAGTTTGAAGCTAAATATCTTTTCTACTTAAAAATCATGATGATTAGCTTAGCTAATAGTTTTATTTTGTTTTTCAGTTGCTCACCAAAGAATGAAGTTTATACCTTATTTTTTAATAATGGGTTCAAGCTTTGAGGAGGGCTTGGAATGAGTCATGTGGTATTTGAGGTAGGAAGAGTTTATGATAGCTTTTCTTTCCAATCCCTATGTTTCTATCTGCTTGTTTTTTAATCAGACTTTGGTTCAGTACTTTGGAAATAGTGCTGCACAGATGTAGTTCAAACTAGAAACTGATCATAGAAACAAGATCATTACCTTAAATATTTATTTATTTATTTATTATAGTATTTTTAATTAATTAATTTCCGCTCGTACAAACTTAATAGGTACACGAGTCCCCTCCCTCCATCCACCCTTCCCTGGACGCCTAGCTCTCTCCTCCCTTTTCCCCTTTGTTTTCCTCCCCTCCCTCCCTATCTCCCAGTGCCTCCTCCCCCTTATCCCTGGAGCATCCTTTAATGTGTATGTGAAACTTTCCTCTGGGCCCTCCTCTCTGATGAGATGTAAGGATTCAGTGGCATTTCCTAGAACTCTTTCTTGTGTTCTCCATAAGTATAGGAATACTATTGTGGCTGTTAATCCCTAGTTTCTAAGGATCCTAGTGCCTTTAGTCCATGCTAGACTTTGAGGAGTCAATAATGTGTTGGTCATTGCACAGGTCATGCCAAGTCCTATTATGATTGCTTCAGACCTAACTTGTATGGAGTATCTTGCATATCATTACTCCTCTTTATTCTTGTGCTCTTACAGTCTTACTGCCACCTCTTCTGCAAATTTCCCTGAGCTTTTATTTCTGCTCATACAAACTTAATAGATACACCTGTCCCTTCCCTCTCTCCATCTTTCCCTGACCCTCTTGCTCCCTCTCCCCTTTTCCCCCTTCCTTTCCCCCCTCCCTCCCTATCTCCCAGTGCCTCCTACCCCCCATCCCTGGAGCATCCTTTAATGTGTATGTCAAACTTTCCTCTGGGTCCTCTCTCTAATGAGGTGTAAGGACTCAGTGGCATTTTCTAGAACTCTTTCTTGTGTTCCCCTTAAGTATAAGAACACTATTGTGGCTGTTAATCCCTAGCTTCTAAGGATCCTAGTGCCTTTAGTCCATGCTAGACTTTGAGGAGTCAATAATGTGTTGGTCATTGCACAGGTCATGCAAAGTCCTATTATGATTGCTTCGGCCTTAACTTGTGTGGAGTATTTTTGCCTAGTTATAAAAGCTCGATGGGTACACCCTTTTTCCTTCTCTCTCTTCTCTCCTCCCTTCACCCATGTTCCCTCCATTGTACTCTCCCTCTCTTCCCATTCTCCCCCCTACCCCTCTTCCTTTCTTCCTCCTCTCTTGGTGATTTCTTTCTGCTCCTTCCCATCCTCCAGAACATATGTTTATGTGGGGTCTGAATTTCCGTCTGAATCATCTACACTAGTGAGGGTTCAGGATTCAGTGGCATACCATGGGGGCCCCTTTATAGGCTTCTTGCTAACATGGAAACTCTATTATGCCTTTAAGGATCCTACTGCCCTGAAGCCTTCTCCCTTGTAACCCATGCTTGGCTTTAGGGGATTATTATCATGTTAGCTATTTTGCAGGTCAGTCTTTAGATGGAGACCTAACAACATGTGACAGTTTAAAAAGGTATTGTCCAAAGAGATATGAGAAAATAAAAAGTTAGATTACAGTTGAAGAAAAAAAGCAAAGTCAAAGAGATGTGAAATTTGGAAGAATATGCTTTACTACTAACGATTTCATAAAACAGAGAAAGCGAAACATGATGTGTCAAGTCTGCTGCATCCAGAATTTGCATGAACTAAAAGTGAAAACCAGCTACAATGATCTACAATGATCTCAGACACACACCTATAAAGAAACAACTTCTGACAGACTTGATATTTAAAAAGTATTCATCTTTGAATCTTCCAAGTTTTCAGTTTCTGACTTACAAAACTCTAAACGAAAAGCAGCCAATAACAGCAGAGAAGCAATTACATCATCTTTTGCCACGTGTTATATGACATTTCCTTATAGATGTAAAGTGATGTCTCCTCACTGAAGGTAAGGCACAGGTGATTATCTAAGATAAGTAAGTCCAATTATTAAATCAGTATTTAGTAGGCTTATTTACAGAGTGTGGATGAGGGTTTGCAAGAGCATTGGTGATTCAGAGGTAGCTATGTCACCACTGACAAGCATAGCCCAACATGGATGATGCCTCACAAAAGCTTCAAGCCGCAGCACCAAGCCAAATCTTCAGCATGACAGGTAAAAAATCAATTGCTAAGCAATTGATACTGTTGACATAACCTGGAAAAGAAGCCTTGAGAATCTTGAAATTTTCAGTGGAGACATGTAAGTTTTGTTTATTTCTGAATCCTGTGAGACTCCCTCCTTTCTCCAAGAAGAGGTGTTTCAATTCAGAGGAAATCATTACGCAGTACATGGATTTTTGACCTCAGGAAATCCATCACAATGACTTTGTGCTGTCTTATGCTGCTAACTTTGCGATTACTTTTTTTTCTTTATAAAGCAGTGAAAACATAAAACAGTAGAGAGAACCGCTGTGGCTTCTTTGACAGGACATTTCTAGTAATTATTTATAACATTAGGTAAAAGGCTTGAACATATATGACTGACATTATGTTACTTTAGAAAATAGCCATCCTATTTAAGTGTGTGTGTGTGTGTACTATTTACTTCACTGGCACCTGAGATGAAAGAAGAGATCTTGTTAAATGTCCAGTTCATACCAAACACCATGTGACCAATTGTACTGATTACTTTTCTCTGTTGCTGTTGCTGTGAGACACTGAGTCTCAACTAAATAAGGGGGGAAAGGAGCATTTTTTTCATCTCATTGTTCCAGAAGGGAGATGCAGCCATTATGGCAGGAAAGGCATGGCTGGTGGCTTAAAGAAGGAGGAGGCCTAAATCACTGTAGACTTCTAGCTTTGCTGCAAGCTCAAGAACCAACACTTTGAAAACAGGGTGGAGGTAATCAACATCAAGGCCCACCCCATGTTGCTACTTTCCTCCACCAAGTCTCCACCTCTTAAAGGTGTCATGACTTTCCCATACAACTAAAGATTCAAACACCTGAGCCTGTGGGAGATAATTCACATTTCAAACCTTGACAACCATTCTTTTGAGCCTTATCGTAATTCTTGTTTCCTAATGAAAACATTATTACTATGCTTATGAAAATACGATTATATAAAAGACTGATTTTGACGTCTATAATAATTCACTTGAGCATTTTTATATAAATTTACATTGTAAGAGTCATTTCACATGCACACTAAAGGATGCTCCAGGAATAGGGGGAGGGGGGACTGGGAGAAAGAGAGGGAGGGGGGAAAGAAAGGGGAAAGGGGGGGAGGGAACAAGGGGATCCAGGGAGGGGTGGAGGGAGGGAGGGAAATGGAGTACCTATCAAATTTGTATAAGTGGAAAAAATAAAATAAATAAATAAATGAATAAAGAGAAATGAAACCAGCTATTCACTAATCCATTCATTTGTTGTTGAATAAATATTCATTGACTGTTTTGGCCTAGCATTCTTTTTGTCTGCTTGGATTTCCATAACAGGCATCAAAAATGGTTTTATGAAGGACTCTATTCCAAAGTGTACAGTAAAATTTTTTATACTTTTATGAACATGGCAGAGAGAGTGTGAGAGAATGCTAGCCCTCTTCCTGTGATAGTACTAATTTCCATTATGGCTCAAATATCATATGTTTTATTCAAACTATATGATTAAAAGTACAATCCCTAGGTATTGATAAGCAAAATAAACAAGCAATGAAGACACCATTCATTGAACTTGTTCTCCAATTAGTTTTAGAAGGTTTCAATTCCAAGACAGCCTGTGAGAATTTTAAGAAAGTATAAACATTCGGTATATAAGAGGACCTTTTTACTGTTTGTGAAATTCACAAGTGCTATCCAGATTTCAGACATGCAATAATCAATGAAACACTTTCAAATCAAATTCAAGAACATATGCATAAGATCATTCACCCTGATCAAGTTGACTTTATTCCAGACGTGGGTAGATTGTTCAATATATGCAAATTAATTAATGTAATACTTCACTTAGATATAGTAAAGGATAGAAATGTCCCTTACTAAGTCTGTAGGAGAAGAGCAGAAGAGGAAGTTGTAAAAATGTAACTGAAGATGGCAAGAGACACAACCAGATGGTACCTTTTAGACATAACTGTGCCTCTGCTACCATGAACTTCCTGCAGCTGAATGCAAATCCATGAGAACAGTAAGATATGACCATTCTTCTTTATATCATGAAAGGAAAAAGACTTCAAGAACCACCACACTTCCCTCAGAGACACACACTGAAGAGCAGAATATGCCCACTGACTGGTACTTTCTCCTGGCTCCAGCAAATGCCCAGACACATGACATTAACAGGATCTCAGATGGGACTAAATGAACCATTCACACACAGAAGGACAAGAGAGTAGAAGGGGGATGGGTGGGGAAGAAGAAGGCTTAAAATATAGAAATGTGGTATTTAAGATGGGTAATGAGGGATGAAAAGGATAGGAAGCATCTAAAAAGTCCTAAACAAATACAAACACATAAAAAAAGGAATAAATAATTGAGGCAATTTTTTAAATTTGTCTGCTGACAGTCTGGAGAAAAGAAAATCAGAGGACATTGATTTGGTTGTTAATAAAATACAAACAGCACTCCAGTTGGAAAATAAAACAAACCAAAGCATTACTCAAAACTGATTCTAGGTCCAATGACAATAACAAATTGGCAAGTTTGATATTTTAAGTAAAATAGAGAACAATTGAAAGAATTTCAATATATTAGCAAAAGCTGAGGTATGCTTACACTGATGAATATGACTGTTTAATGAAAATGGGTATCAGGCAGTTAAGTGTAAAAGCAAAGTAAACAGGATATTGTTATGTTAATGTGGTTCATCAAAAGAGAAGTTGTTCGAACAGATTGTGAGATCTGATCAGATTAGTGTACATTTTGAGATTTATTTTTAGACTACCCCAGAGAGTTTGAAGCCAGTAATGTATGTGTGAATACTTGAATGGTGTGTGTGTATGTATGTATGTGTACATATGCATGTGTTTGTGTGTGTATGTGTGTGTCTGTGACTGCAACAGAGAAAGGAAAAAGAGAGAGAAAGAGAGAGAAAGAGAGAGTGAAAGCTCCTACCCTAAGCTTCCTGCTTTTCAAGTTAGTGTTGATTAGACAAAAGACTTCAGAAAATATGTTTCAATAAAGAAAAATAAAATGGAATTTTATGTAAAACATAATTTTGATGAATTAAATTTTAGCACTCAACACTAGAGCCATAAAAAATACATGAAAGTCAGGGCTGGAGGGGTGGCTCAGGGATTGAGTTTCTGTCTTGCAGGCGGAAGGTCCTGAGTTCGGATCCTCAACCCCACGTACTCTGCGTTTCTGGTCCTTGTAGGGTGGAGCCTGTGAATCCTGGGGCAGAGTAAAACAAGGAGGAGGTGGAGACTGATCCATGGTGGTTCCCAATTTCACCCGTGGTTCTACACACACACATACATACACACACGTGCACAATTGAATAAATAAAAAAAATTTAAAAAAATAAATGAAAGTCAGCATGGACATTAAGATACTAAGAAGGAGCAGCTGTGCTAGATTTGGGACACGGAGTACTTCATCATTCCCATAGATCATAAGCATACATTATTGAAAATGTAAACATGCTTTGATAATTTAAAAAAACCTTCCTCTTTACTAGAATAGAAAGTGCTTATACACAGAACTTATTTGAAGTACTGTTTCATCTGTATTGCTGTAAAATTTTACATTCTATTTCATGGTAAAACTTTTTAAATATAATTTTTTTGATAAAAAATTTTTCTACATATATGAACCAAATATTTAAAATTGTTTTACACGTAGCTGTCAAACTCAATGACTTGAATACTTTATTTTTAAAATGGGTTCTAGAAGTAGCCATATGGCTGACTGATTTAACTCATAGGCTCTGAACTGGCATGCTTTGAATTACACTTCTCTGCTACTTTACCTTGACATATTTTGTAACGCATTAAAAATTATAATGCAATCTCTAAATAGGATATAGCTTAAGATGTATTTTATAAGGTTGCTGGAAATTTTATTTTCATAATACATTTACTGTTTATTAGGTTTTTTTATTCTGGTATGTGTATTTGATTACCATTTTTGATATAACTACACAGGTGAGGGAACACACACTAAAGGAATTCGATGCATCTTTTTAAAATTATTCATTCCATCTGAGAATTGAAAAGTATGATTTATTTTACATCTCAAAATACAGAGGAAAGGTTGCCACTCTCTATAAACCTTAAACAAAACTACTAAAAAAACCTATTATACCTTGAACTTTCTCATGTTCCTTTTATTTTCAGAGAGTTTAAATAATTTCTAAAATTAAATTCACTTTATGAAATGGGCAGATTAAAAATATCTTCTCAAGTAGAATAAATCTCTTCTGTCATTCATACTTAGCTTTTGAATTATGTCCAAGCTCTTAAAAATTTCAATATAATTGGTACTTAGATGAAAGCCTTTCAAACAGTGTGTTAATAAGTAATAATGCTTTATAGGGTTAAAGTTTGTTTAACTCATTCCATTGTTAAAATATATGCATCTCTGTAAACAAAAGCTAAAATCCCCACTTCCACAAAATAAGACATATAATTTGCATTTCTGGCGGACAAATTCACAAATTTATAGTTGGAATGCTGTTCTGTACAATTCCCTATTCTGCTTTTTGGTAAGATTATCTTTCCCCTAAACGTGCTTCATTTTTTTTTTCTTCTGTGACTAGTGTCAATCTCAAATGCAAAGTGTAAGACGAGTGCCCAGGGAGGATTTCAAATCTATAAAACTCACATAGGAAAACAATTTAGTCTATGTAGTAGATATTCATAAATTAAGATACTCTTACCTTCTTCTGGTAATGTGCCTGTTTGCTTAAAATGTGTGATTAAATATGATATTGCAGGCCCTTCATTAAACAAGTCAGCTGAATTTCATTTTAGGCTCCACTGAACAATTCTGAATGCCAGTCAAAGTGATAGGTTAAATCTGTTCTTTTCACTCATACAAAATTGCAAAACTATCTGGTTTTTGAAATGATTTTGACTGAAAGAGACAGATGAAATCAACTTGCTGGTCATTATAGCAGAACTTGCCAGTGTTCCACAGTCCTATATTTCATGGCCTGCCTGTTTTACACCTACTGGATTGAATAAGGGAACTCACAAAATTTTACTATTGTTGCTGTTGTAGAAAACGCAATACCCATGCATAAATCAAGACTTGAGAAACTATGAAAAGAACATGGTGACTAGATTATAGCACAGATACTGGAATTCAGCAGAACTAAGTCAAATTTTATGGTTTGACTTTGGAATTATTTGAGATACAAAACTCATTTTCTTCATTGAAGAGTGGTAATAATAGAGTTGTTCAAAAATTCTTGTGCAGATTGAATAAGCACATATAGACATACTATTTGGTTAACAAGATCAACATTCCAAAATAGTCTTTTAACTAGTGTAATTTTTTTCTGTAATCCCAGTATTTAAGAAGATAAGGCAGAAATATTGTGAGTACGAATTTGGATTAATTGGATAGATTGACTTTGCTCCATGAAAGACAACTTATGAAATGTGTTGGAACTGACTTCATGCTGCTCAGGTATTGCCATAGGGGTAAACAGTTGAATTTAATACAGTACACAAGAAAGTCAAACTGAAGCATAGAATGGCATATTATTCTTATTTTATTTTTATTATGTTTATTCTATTGACTTATTTAATAGAAAAGGAACAGTGCTTTATGCTATCAGTCTTTCAGGTCAGACTTTGCGCCCATTGCTTGAACTGCACAGGTAGAGAAACCTGGGTCATCCTTAGGGAGTACCAAAACAATCTATCCAGAAATAGGTACAAGTTTTTCAGACTGAAGGTTTCATTCCACTTGTGTAGGACTTTGACTCATATTCTAGCTTAATTAACTGCCTTTTCATAATGAGCTTTTCTTTATGTTTATGGCCTATCTTCTGATCACTTTTTAAGTTTTTTTTATTATAATCCTTACCCATCATGATCTTAGATTGGAACTATGGTTTTATCACCGCATGCTAGAACATGATAAACCTCAAGCCTAGAAAATACTGTGCCATGGCTCAGACTTAAATTTGAGTAAAGAACAACAGTCAGTTATTTCTTTGATCTTCAGTTTCCAAATTTACCTTGTTTTACTATTGTTCTTTTGAGGACCAGATGTTACTGATAACTTGAACACCTTATGTTATGCGTTTTGGTTCTCTATGTCTCAGTAATCATTCCTTCTTTAGATACAGAATGTTGTCCTTAAGATGTTCCTCCTTCTTCTTCTAAATTTACTCTACTTTTTTTTAGAATATACTCTTAATATATTCAAAACTCACAACTGAGTCAGTTGCTAGCATCAACTCTAGTCAGTTGTCTTGCATTAGCCTCCCAAATTCAGACATATCTGCTTTGTTTTGATTTATCGATCCTCATTACATTTTCTTTTCAATAGTTCATGTTTCAGGAATGGTTATACAACTCAACTTTTATGAATAGTATACAAAAGGGAGATGAATGAGAGATTTCTGGAAATATTCTTCAGGATAAAAAGGATATTCACATAAGGGAGAATGCCT
Organism: Typhlomys cinereus; assembly: GCA_023101885.1. Classification (NCBI taxonomy): domain Eukaryota; kingdom Metazoa; phylum Chordata; class Mammalia; order Rodentia; family Platacanthomyidae; genus Typhlomys; species Typhlomys cinereus. The sequence goes on from JALPQD010000019.1 coordinate 6,258,640, forward strand.
TTATTTTCTTACTGCTGCCATTGCCTACCCAGAATATTATTTTGTAAGAGGATCTGACAGTAAGCCTTGATGCAGTAATATGTTAAACATTAGACAGAAAACCTGATGAAAAAAAAAAACAAGGCAATGAGATAAGAGACATAGATACTGTGTTGCTTGAACTTGAAGGTATTACTAATATGTCAAAGACCCCATAGGCTCCTAAAGATGGGCTATGTATCAGCATAATTTTACCAAACCCTTTTGGTGTATGTTAGTGCTGTTACTTAACAACATCATAAATTATTCTAACAATATGCATAGTAATAATCTGGAGAAATTAGGAGACAACATTAAACTTTACAAAGCATTATCAATCTTTACCATTTTTTCTGCTGTCTTAAAAATTTATACTGTTTTGCAAACAACTGTTTAAGCATGAAAATAGAAGCTTGATTGAGATTTTACTTACTTTATTTTATTTCAGTTGATTATCATTTGTTTCTTTCCATGGGGAAGAATTTCATTATTGAACAATTACTTTCATTTCCTCAATTAGTGTGAAGTTATAAGTAATGCAACAAACAAGGGCTTTCAGTGAGCAAATAATTGACAAATAAAAAAGATGGGGAGGAGCAACGATATGCAAGATACTCCATATAAATTAGGGCCAAAGTAATTAAAATAGGAGTTTGCATGACTTGCACAATGACCAACATATCATTGAACCCCCAAAGTCTAGTATGGATCGCAGGCACTAGGATCTTTAGAGGCAAGGGATTAATAGCCACAACAGTGTTCCTATACTAAAGGGGAACACAAAAGAGCTATAGGCAATGCTATGGAGTCCTTACACCTCACCAGCGAGAAGGATCCAGAGGGAAGTTTGACAGACACACTAAAGGATGCTCCAGGAATGAGGGGGGGGGGCACTGGGAGAGAGGGGAGAGAGGGGAGAAAGGAAGGGGAAAGGGGGTAAGGGAGTGGGGGGATCCTGGGAGGGGATAAAGGAGGATGGGGAATGGGTTACTTATCAACTTTGTGTGAGTGGAAAATAAAACAATGCTGATTCCAAATAAATTCATTACAAAACCACGTTATATATGTGCTGTAAAAATCAAGATGTACATTTACAGAAAAGTAGAAAGATGATTTTCATTAAGCTCTTCATGAACCTTCAACTCTAGAGAAGGAAATGAGCCTGTTGATTAGGAATTAATGGAGAAAACGAAGATTGTTAATGGTGAGAAATATTTGTTTTGGTGTAAAAGAGCTTAAAAGCTGAATGACCCTATGCAAGTTATTTTAACCATCAATATTGAAGCTTATATATTTTAAAACGACTTTTATTCATGAACTTGTTGGTTATAAAATGATGCATATAAAACTATTTCTGCATAAGTGCTATTGTATATATTTTAATCAAGTCTTACAAGATGAATGCATAGAACCATAGTTTGAGGGTAAAGAGAGCCATTTTCTTTTATTTCAGTGTTATATTGACATGGACTTTTGAACCATTCTACACATTTGCCTTTTGAACAACTTATAGGTTCATTCACAGATGAATCACAGATGACCACATGAGATGACCACAAATGACCACATCCACAGATGACTACAAATTTTTAAGACAGTAAAAAAGTATCATAATTTTATCCAACAGTGAATGAAAATAAAATCATTAGATTTGCAAAAAAATAACTGGTTCAGTAAATTTATTATTTCACCAGTATCCCAGACTTAAATAACTGCATGCTTACTTTCATAATTATGTTCTAGATTTTAATATATATACATCTATGCATATACATATAAATATATACTTCTGTAAATATATAAATACATGCATATATGTTATACATATACATGCATACATATAAGTATATATATGAATGTTTATGTCATGATGTTAGAAAGGAGACCTTAGACAGGAGAAAGAGGAATTAAGAGATTGTTGGAGAGAGGAATAATGAAGTAAAAAAGAAGTATGGCACAACTTTGACAGGAAAGCAAAAGGTTTGTAAGACAAGAAGAAGGAGACCAGCTGAAAGAGGAAGAAACTGGAATGATATGAAGCAGTGAAATAAATCACAGTCAAATAAATATAAAAATCCCATATTGAAACTTGTGACTTGGTATACTAATTTAAAATAATTCAATTAATTTAATAAGAAAAAATGTTCATTGGTGGTAATGAAAAGGCACATCATAAAACAGCCAATAATGTTGTCATGCTGATGATTTCAAATTTTTAATTTTAGGAAAAATATTATTTTAGTACAACATTGTTTTGTAAGAAGCAAACTAACAAGGAACCTTGCATCCTGATAACCTGTTCCACCTCTGCTGCAACACACATGGCAGTGAGTCTGTGCACGATCCCCATACCTGCAGCTAATACTTCTTAACTAGAACTATTGAACTGCCTCCAAAACAATTTAGGTCTCTTGATTGGCACATGATAAAGCATTCAAGAATATAGGCTCTGGAAATGCGCCTTAAATCATTTTATATGGGTCCATTTTTTTAATTACCTCATACTAACTTCAAGTGAAATGATCGTGTCATTAACCAGCATTTAATCCATTGTAAAAGAGATTTTTTCTATCATAAATGTCTCTACCTCACATTAATTATCCTGTCACAGTTTCAAGTTAAGCAACGACCCTGTCACATATTAAAATATCACATAGAAAAGGATTGGAAAGTTCAAAAACAATGCACACAAATTGTCTTGAAATTGGTACCTAAAATAATTGTCTGCTGAAGGAATCTGAGCTCCTGGATGAATGTGTAAGTTTAAAACTTGTAGTGAAATTATAGATGACCCTGGTTTCTCCACCAGTGGCAAAAGCAAGAAAATGCTTAAAAAGAAAATTATTAGTAGTATCAAAGAGGCATGAGTGCACACCATAAAAGTTTCCAATGGCTAAAGCTGGAGTGATTTGAGCAACATGATAAGCTCCACTAATTTTGAATAATAGTTATAATGACAAAACTCCTAAGTTTCTTATTCCTTTACTCAATGATGTGACAAAATACCTGACAAAGGCAACCTAAGAGACAAAGGGTTCATGGAGACTTCTGTTCTACAGTCAACATCCATTCTGTCCATGACAGGCTTGGCAACAGGAATATGAGGCAGCTGGTCACACATTGTGCACGTGCCAAGAAGCACAGAGTCATGGATTCTTATGCTACACTGGTATTCTTTCTATTGGATTTGAATCTAGTCTATGGATCAGTGTCATTCATGGTCATCTCATGCTCCACTGGTATTCTTCGTTATGTTGGATCTGGGGCCAGCCTATGGAACTATATTATTCTTAGCCTTATATATTATGGTAACAAACATAGTCAATAGTGTGGTAAGCTCAGTGAATAGTATGATGGATTGCACCATAATTTTTTGTCAATCTACAATTGAAGTTTAATATTTATAAAAAACATATAAAATTACAGTCTTCATGTTTTATTATACTGCTATTTTTATGTCTATTAATATTTCCAGTGAAATATTAATTGCAGAAAATGTGCATTTTCCTTAGGACAATTTTGCTGTATTTCATATGTGTCCATGCATGTTTATATGTGTGTGTTCACGTATGTGTATGAACACATTATAATTATTCAATCATTTTAATTATTTCCACTTTGTATCTTCAGCAACTATTACCATAGCTCAACATTTTTCAGCAGTGATACTTTAAATTATTAAAATACCAAGCTGACAGAATTTATGACCCAAACTCTTTTTAATGATGCATTTTATTCTCCCTACTTAATTAACTGAAAAATTAAAAAATCTTGTGGAAAAAATAATAGTATTCCAAATAAAAACTTTCAAAAAGAAGTCATGATCACTAGTGTAAACCAAAGTGACTTAAAGAAAAGCCCTTGGTGTCTTTGTTTCTAAGTGTTGAGAGCCCACAGTTGACTTATTGGAGAGTCCTGTGTCACTTCCTTCCTGGGCAGGGATAGAATCTGGATTGTGCTGCAGGGCAGGGTGCAATACCATAGATACCTTTTTGCACAAGGCCTGGGGGAGAGTGATATTTCAAGTGGAAGAGGAATGTTGTATATTTGAACACCATCTGCTTAGAGAGTGCAGGGAATTCTGACTCAGAATGCTGCTCCAGTCCTTCAGAGGTCAGAGGAAATGCAGCCTGTGTGAAGTCTTCTGTCACAAGAGAGACAGATGGATGCCTTACAAGCTACCACCAGCAGGCAGTGGAACAAAAAATCAGTAACTTGTCCTCAGCTAGCAACTCCTTGTTTCATAGAAACATGAATGAACTCATTATCAATGTTGCTCTTGAATGAAACGTTTTAATAGGCAAATCATATGAGCAGTGCTTTAGAATTTGCAGTTGAATTTTGTATTTCAAAAGCACTGCCCATGGAATGCACACAGTAACTGTCAGGTCACATGCTGTTGCTGCTGTGGTCTGCATCCATCACCCTTTTACACACAGATAAAGTCTAACACGTTTCTGCTGCTATCTTATTTGGCAAGGATTCTTTATACAATGAAGCATATTTCTCTTTTCTCCCAACTGTCCCTTTCCTGCCCATAGCTCAGCACAGTAATAAAATAGCACCATTCTGTCCTGTTGAGAACAAGAAATCTCTTTAAATCTGTTTTCCTTTGAAGATAAGAGCTAGAGGAATGTAGGATGTCCAGTGAGTCATGAGGATTAAATGCTAATTAATTTTTACCAAGTTGAAAAAGGACAACAATTTAGAACAAGATACTATTATTAAACACAAATGATACAAATGTATTATATTCCTCATACATGTAATAGAAAATTTAAGACATTGGATGGATAGGGAGGTGTTAGGACCTGGAAACCAAATGAATGATATACTTCACAAATACTGATCATCACTGTATTTCTCATAAAAATTCAACATGTACAAATAATTAAGTTACCTTGATCACTCATAATAATGTCCTTGACTTTAGCATGTCTTTTAAGATAAATGTGTAATCATTGAGTAAAACTTGAAGTATATTTTCTATTATAGTTATCAAAAGTGATAAATATTAAATTGAAACAGATTTGGGAAAAACAGGGAATTTTGCATTCCATAATTTAAAGTGCAATGAGATGTAGCATTATAGAAGAAAACTGAAGTTCCTAAAAAGAACTATAATTACTATAAAGGCTATAAGCAATTTAATATTTTGCCAGTGAAGAGGAACATTGCAGAGAAATAAATATTACAAGACTTTGTATTAGAAAGAAAAGTTGTCTAAAGAATGAGGTAAATGTACAGTGAAAACTACTGACACAATCAGAAAAAATATGGCCATTAGCACTGAAGGAAAAGCATGAGATAAATCATTATTCTGAAGTAAAATATGATATCAAAGAATGCACACATTTTTTATTTCTAATTTTTATGTGTGTGTCTGTATGTGCATGTGTGTGTTGTTTGTGTGTACGTGAAGGTGTGTGTACAAAAGAATAGTTCAGTGTGTGTGCTTGTGTAGATCCAAATGTGATTTCAAAAATCATCCTATTTCTGTATTACTTTATTCTCGAGTTTCAATGTCCTGGAATTGCAGACTGCTCTCATTTCTCTCTGGCAATTTTATGTAGCATCTGGTATATAAATTCAGCTCTTTTTTCTTACAAGGCAAAGGTTTTTAACCCCCAAACTATCTCTCCTGCCCTTCCAATGTAATTTTAATTTTTTATTATTATTTTTTATTTATTCAAGTGTGTGTGTCCGCCAGAAGTGCAGGCCGCCCTTGCTTCGGCCCATCGTCTATACGTGAGGTCTAGGATCGGAACTCAGGACCTTCCACCTGCAAGGCAGAGGCTTAACCCCTGAGCCACCTCTTCAGCCCCAATTTTAATTTTTGTATCAATATTTTCTTTTGTTTAGAAAATACACCAAATAGGTTCATTTTAAAAGATAGTTCCATGGCAGTCCTACAACAAACTATTTCTTTGTGGTATGTTTCATACATGAAATTCTAAGAATGTTGTTTCCCAATCTTTTTGCTATTATGCATTTATGGTATAATGCCTTGCTATATTTATGGCATAATAATGAATAAGATAAACAAGCCACTTGTCAAAGAAACTAAAAGGAAAAACAGAAGACCAAATTAGCTATGAGTCATTTTCTTGTGTGTGTGTGGGGGGGTGTATGCTTGTGTGTGTGTATATGCACATGAGGCACTGCCGTTGTGTTGTAGTCATAGACAATATTATGGAGCTGATTTTCTTCTTGCAGCTCTATATGGATTCAGGAGATTGAACTCAGATCCTCAGGTTTGTGAATCATGTGCTTTTACACACTGAGCCATCCCCTTCTTCCAATGCATATGTTATGAATAAATATCAGAAAATTAATTTCCCCCAAATGTTAGTACTAAGCATATAAACTAAATTAGTTACCCAAATTTTAGATCCTCCCCAGGCAGAAAGTTTGCAATTGAAGGAGAGATATTGCCTTTGACATCAGAATCTAGAGAAAAAGTAATTGTGCAAATTATGAAAAGGCTTTGGGATTAGAGTTTTATTGAGAGGGAAGAAATCCCAAGGACAAAGGTAAGTAAATGAAGCAGCTATTGGCTTCTTTTTCCTGAAATTTGGTAACTGTAAAGAAAGCCATGTTAATGTGCTTAAGGACACAGGAGAATGAAGGCACATGCATTCAGTTGAGTGTAAAATTGTCAGTGTCAAGGAAAAGAATAAACAACAACAAAAAAGAAAATAAATGGCAATAACTATGTAAAGCTTTAAAGGTTGTAGAGACAGTGGGGATTTTAAAAGATCAACAATAGGAAAATCAGAACAACTAAGTGGAAGTTTTATGGAGAATGCCAATCTGTCTAGCTCCTCAATTCTCTTGTAAATGATGATGTAAGTTCATGTATTTGCTATCAGCAATACTTGTACTGTTTGTAATTATTTTTTGTGGCAGGGAATAAATGATGTGTAAATATTGGAAGACTTTTGAGACTAAATAAATGAAAAATCTCTGAGAATTCTTAATTCAGCAGTTTCTCTTTCCTTTGAATGCATATTGCTATTTTCATTTTTATAAGAAGTTAAAATAAAAGTATACTGAATAATAGAGAGAATACTCTTGCAGTTAATGTATGAACAAAACAATAAACCATGTTTTGGGAGCAAATCAATTAAACAAAATAACTAAGAAAGAATATTCTTGATGTAATTTTATTAGACTATAGAGTGTTGAAAGATAGATAAAGTTTCCCTATCTGAGACACAGATAATAATACCTGGAAGATTGCTTATCAAATTAATGTGTGACTACTCCAATCACATGTGCCTATAAATATCACAGTATTTGAAATGATATAATGTCAATTCCTGTACATTGTACATGGGCTGGGATTCTCCATCATGCAGGCAATCTCCTGCAGGATTGCTCAGGACTTCATTCAACTACCAATTTTCTTTTTATGTTTTATATTTATTTATTCATTTTTCTTTTTTTTAACATTTTTTATTATTATTTCTGCTCATACAAACTTAATATGTAGACCAGTTCCCTCCCCCCTCCTCCTCCCCCTGAACCCCCTGCTCCCCTTCCCTCCCTCCCCGTCTCCCCCCCAATTCCCAGAGAGTCCTTTATTGTGTATGCCTAACTCTCCTCTTGGTCCTCCTCTCCGATGACATACAAGGACCCAGTGGCATTTCCCTGAACCCTTTCTCGTGTTCCCCTTAAGCATAGGAACACTACTGTGGCTGTCAACCCCTTGCCTCCAAGGATCTTGGTGCCTTTAGCTGATGCTAGACTTTGTGAGGTCAATAGTGTGATGGACATTGCGCAGGGCATGCAAAGTCCTATTATGATAGCTTCAGCCCTAACTAGTGTAGAGAATCTTCAGATCATTGCTCCTCCCATCCTTTTGCTCTTACAATCTTACCGCCCCCTCTTCCGCAAATGTCCCTGAGCTTCAGGATGGGAGAAGATTAGGCTGGTTTAGTTCTATGTGGTTGATATAGAGTCTCTGAAGTTCTGGATTGTGGTTTGTTGATTTTCTTTTGCAGTTTTGCTGCTCCTGCAATGCCCTTCACTCCATCCTGATGGGCACTGTATGTCACCCCCTGGTCAGGGACAAAAAACTGTTAAGCTGGAGTCTTGTTATAATAGCACATTCAAGGGTAGATGTAATAAAAGCAGGAAACCTCGGTGAGGGAGGGGTCAGTCACCCATTTGCAAATGATTATCTTTCATCTGCCAGACTATGTGCCCTCCCCTTCTGGTGAGATCATATCCCCTCATTTGTACATGATCAGGAATGAACGTCTGTGAACTTAACCAGGTGTCACATTACTTACTTGCATTCCTTGGAGGCCGATTTTCTCTGCTGTAACATGGTCCCCTCTCTCCTTGTGTCATTTTTAATTAAGACTCTTTACATACTTGCAAAATGAATTTCTGTCCATGTTCCGTCTCCCTCATCTGCTATACCTTCCTCTCCCACCCTCCCCAACTCCTCACCCATCAGTCCCTGCCCCTCCTGTCCTCATGTTCTACATGTGTGAACCAAAGGGCTCCCCTCAGGTTGTCTTAACTAGTAGGATACCAGATCTCTGTGGTGATAAAAGTGGCCCTTCAGTGGGTAAACCCTTAGATGCAGAAGCTCTCTTCACCTGTTCGGGACCTACTCCTAGGATTCCCGCTGAGTGTAGTTGTTCCTTCTGAGATATTTTTGTTGGAATTCCATTAGATCAGGTACCAATTCTTTTTTTTTTATTTCTTCAACTCATACAATGTTGATAAGTACCCCATTTATTTCTCTCCCTCCACCCCTTCCTGGATCCTCTTTCTCCCTCCCCTGTTTTCTTTTTCCTTCCCCCCCTCCCTCCCTTTCTCCCAGTGTCCCCTCTCCCCCCATTCCTGGAGCATCCTTTAGTGTGCATGACAGATGCTCAGGGAAATTTGAGGAAGAGGGGGCTGTAAGATTGCAAGAGCCTAAAGATGGGGAGGAACAATGATATACAAGATACTCCATACAAGCTAGGTCTGAAGTAATTATATAAGACTTTGCATGACCTGTGCAATGACCAACATATCATTGAACCCCCAAAGTCTAGTATGGATCACAGGCAATATGGTCCTTAGGGCAAAGGACTAACTGCCACAAAAGTGTTCCTATACTAAAGGGGAACACAAGAAAGAGTTCTAGGCAATGCTACTGAGTCCCTATACCTCATCAGAGAGGAGGACCCAAAGGGAAGTTTGTCAAGCTACCAATTCTTTACAAATGTGTCCAGATCACATTTGTCAAGTCAACACCTGTACCTAATGATGATACTCCACCCCTTGTAAACTCGACGGAAAATACATCATTTTTAAACTGTAACCTTTCCCACAGGTTTCATCTTTGATATAAAATACATTTAATTTTATTAATGCAAAAATCCAAGAATAAAAGTTCTTATAATCCAATTTCAAAATGTCAATCATTAAAAATTCAGTTGCAACATTTTAAAAGTTCAAAGTCTTTTTTTATAGTTCAAAATCTCTTAGCCATAAGGTTAAATCAAGTTAAATACTTTAGCATAGGTAAAACATTCAAATGAGAGCATTATGACACAGTAAGAAAATATCATTTGAGACTAAAGTTAAGCAAATCAAATAATGCAGCCTGTAATTTATTGTCCATCTTCTGTAAGTCATCATATAGTCAAGGTGGTTTAAAGACTCTGCACAATTCCATCCAGTCTTTCTGTATAGCTCGAAGCTGCATAAGCAGCGTTTTCTCTGAATCAGGTAAAATCTGTACTCATTGCCTGCCTCAGTGCATCTCATGGTTCTAGCAAATTCAGCAGAATTCTGGATTCACTTCTGCAACATTGTGCATCACATTCTTTTGAAAGAATGCCAAGTCTGATGATCGGTGACAAGCCTCAGTAGTTCTCTATGAAGCCCAACATTTTCCATCAAATCAAGTGCCACCTGGATAATGCTAACAAATTCTGCAACAAATTTGAAACTTAGCATGGCCCACTTGACTCATTGCTGTACCAACTTGTGTGTGTTGGCTGATCCTGGGAAAGCTCTTTGCTAGGCAGCCAAAACTTTCAAAGCAGAAGAAATGGTTTCAGCTTGGAATTCCATTCCATAAACGAATTAGGGTTTTCACAATACCAAATCTTTACATGATGGTATTCATTTCTTCAACTGCCCCAGTGAAAAGCACTAGGCTTTTCTTTAGTGGTGCTCATTTATCCAACAGCTACAGCTACTCCGTGTCTGCCCTTTCATCATGTAAAATGTCTAAGTGATTGCACACTTTCCCCTTTAGTTTCACCTTTGTCAAAGTTCTTTTTCCCAAAAGGGCTTATGGAAATGCCACTGGGTCCTTATATGTCATCGGAGAGGAGGACCCAGTGGAGAGTTAGGCGTACACAATAAAGGACTCTCTGGGAATTGGGGGGGAGGCACTGGGGGAAGGGGAGGGGGAGGAGGGGGGAGGGAGGGAACTGGTAAAAAATTTTAAAATGTATAATTAAATTTTTAATTAAAAAAAAAAAGATGGGGCTAGAGAGGTGGCTCAGGGGTTAAGCCTCCGCCTTGCAGGCGGAAGGTCCCGAGTTCGGATCCCAGATCCCACGTATAGACGCCAGACGGAAGCGGGGGCGGCCTGCGCTTCTGGTCCTGGTAGGGCGGAGCCTGTGAATCCCAGGGCAGGAGGAGGTGGAGGCGTCCATGGTGGTTCGCGAATTCATCCGTGGTTCTACACACACATACACACACACACAGACACGCGCGCGCACATACACACAGTTGAATAAATAATAATAAAAAAAATTTAAAAAAAAGATTAAAAAAAAAAAAAGAAAGGAGACGTCCAGATAAGAATGTGTATCAGAGATAAAGAAGAATATTTTATAAAAAAAAAAAAAAAAAGTTCTTTTTCCCATCATCACATTCTTTAAAAAAACACATTTTAAAAAAGTTTTATTTATTTATTGTGTGTGTGTGTGTCAGAGGGCACTGTATTTAACTGTGGAGGACCAAGTGTGACTTCTGGAATCATCCTGGATTAATGCTACCTCCTTCTTGTTCGCTCTGTGATTTCCAAGGTTCTACCCACCAGGGCTGGAAGTACAGGCCACAACCATTTCCTCCTGGCATTTTTTCATGGAACCCGGGATCTGAACTCAGGACCTTCTGCTTGTGAGAAAGAGTCTTAACCTCTGAACCATCTCTCCAGCAGTCACATCATCACATTCTTGATCCAAATAGCACAGAACTCTCTCTCATCATCATCTTTAAAATGGCCATTGAACCTTTGCTGAATGATTTTTGTAGCACACAGTCTTAATCTTAATATTCCTCTTTAAAAATCCCATCTAAAACCCACAGAGCCCACATAACCAAATTGATGAGCAACACCCACTTCTCTGATTCCAAAATCCATTTATTCTGACTTATAATTGTGTTTCTTACAATTCCCTGTCCAGCTTTCAAGGAAAGCTCACACCGACATGGACTGAGGGAACAGGCCACACCAAATCCACAGGTTTCTGAGAAGGATAATTCTTTTTTTGTCAAATCAGGATGTTTGGTCAAGTATACAGGAGGACAGCAACTTCCTTAACCAGTTCCCTGCACCTTATTCACCAAGAGCTGGGCCTCTGTCAGTAAAGCAATCTCCTGTAGGCTTTCCTAGGGTTTAATTCAACTACTAGCTCTTCAGAAGTGTACCCACGGCTTGATCCTCAAACAACAAGTTGACACCTGTATCTAACTATGGCAACATGGCATTGTGTAGTAAACAAGTCATTTCAGACATAAACTATCTGCTTTGAAAAACAAAGTCAACATTCATGTGTTCAGTAATTAATCTGTTTAATGAGTCATATTTCCTGCAACCAGTTAAAAGTTATAAAGCTATGTGGAAGGAAATTTTTCTTGGTCTTTGATCTACAAATGTGAAATTTTAACTCTCCTCAAAACAACAGAGCACATTTGCACAGGATAAACAAAAGTGCAACAGAAAAATGAGATAATAATTTTCATCTTGTAACTGCTCCATTCATTTCATAACTAAAAGGACAACATCAGAAGGCAGTTAATTTTAACAGAAAAAAATAAGTTTATTAAGATTCAAAAATAAAAATGTTTATTCATACAATACAAAATATATACTCATATAGTAAAAATATATTCACAGAATACATGAGGTATGTTTCACATTTTTTCCTGTTATATATTATCTTCAATCTTAAGAGCTTCTCCTCCTTATTATAAAGTAGATCTACATATTTTCAGTCATTAAATATTTTCTTTAAGTACATTTGCATCAACACTTGTTCCAGTATTACTTAGATATTAGCTACTTATTCCAGAATTAATGCTGTTGTGAAACATTGTACTTCAGGTCTGATCTAGCTGTTTTCTCTTGAACTATCAGCCACTGTGATTATCTGCAGAACTTCAGGAGATTAGGCCCATTTATAGGCCCTCATAGAGAGGGACAGAGCTCAGTAGATATGGCCCTATCCCTTGTATATAAAGACTTTTAACAAAGGTTACTTTACCTTGGATAAGATTGGTTCTTATCAGTAGACTGTCAGTAGACTGTCATGCTACCCAACTAAAACTGAGCAAAATCATTCCTTTGTCTGTCATCAGTATATATTGTTTAGTATCCTCATGAAAATGAACACAACAGAGGAAACATGTTTCTAGTTTTTAACCTAAATTTTGTTTTCTAATTGAACAGAGGCCCACTTATTTTGTATTGCATTTATGAATGCATGGCCATACAATTTAAATGAAAATAATTTTATCCTTAGCTTAAAACTTCAGTGGCATAGTATGAGAGCTCATAGAAACATTAGGGGTCATAGGAACCAGCCACACCATTTGCACTTGAAGAGCAGAGCCAACAACGTATTTCATGCAAGCCTAATAAAATATTGAATTATCTTCTAAATATTTTTTTATCCAGGAATGTGCAAGGTCTTCTACTTCCATTAGATAATCTTCTACAGAGTTAAAAATATAAAACTATAAATGCAAATGTGCTTAAAGGCTCAGGCTTCAATTTTCACATATGAATCTGTAACTGATTGCCACAAACAAATACAGGGGACAATAAAATCCATATTGTGGAAGTTAATCTCAAATATCAACACATAAAAGGTGAGCTTTTGTGAAAACATGTGAGGACTTATCTACCTAAGACAGGCCTCTGGAGCAAGCCTGAAGGAGGGTGTCCTCATTGTGTTTGTAGAGTTGTGAGGACACGGCTATTGAGTGTGGCTTAGATCACGATGCTGCCCAAACAAGTGAGCTGAGCACCCACAAACCAGCCATGCACTGCTTCATTCCTGTTGCTCTTGCCCTTGAAAGTGCTCTGGCCCATTCCTCAGCTGCTGTTAGGACTCTGCAGCCATAGTAGATTTAAATGTGATTTGTGAGTTGAAACAAGTCCCTTTCTCCCCTAGTTTGCCTTTGCTGGGTATTTGTCCTGGTAATGAGAGAATTAAATAAGAGGTATTTGAGAATATCATGCTATAATTTGATACTGGATGTATTATGTATTGTACAAGTCAATATAGACATATCTGTTTCTTCAAACATGTGCCATCATTTTATGGTTAAATTATTCAAAATCTTTTAAAATTTATCAGATTATTTGCTTCATTGTTAATGTCATCAATCACATTCATTTGTTTAAATTATTAAAACTTCTGATTTGCTTACATAGATTAGCATCCCTGATGACCTTTCTCTCATTCACCTTTTTACATCTCATTTCATTTTTTGTCTGTGCATTTTACTTCAGCTGGAATGGTTGGCAATCATGCAGCATCTGTCCAGTAAATAGTTGCCTATGACACTAAGGTTTGATGCATTTCCCATTATGTATTATGTCAATTGTTATATAATTATAAACAAGTGTTTAATCCATTCCAGATTTAGGTTTGTATCTGGTTCAATAAACATGTCAATATTTATTGCAAAATGGAATTTTATCCAATACTGATTCTTCAAGCATCTGTAGTTTCACCAACACTATCCTGTTCTTTATCATTAACTGTTATGAATTATTTTGTTTGTAATATGATGCTGAATGTTTTCAAAGAAACTTGGAGAAATTTTCACTTTCCTTTGAATAAAACACTAAAAAAGATGAAATAAAAATTTGATATCAAATCCAGTCATACAGATATGATATGTGTGTGTGTGTGTGTGTGTGTGTGTGTGTGATTAAATGATGAACAGAATTTATGACTCAATCTAGTTAGATAGGGAATAAAATTATCCCAGAATATATAGTACTCCTACTATACACTGAAACTCTAGTACACTTTAATCAGATGTAAGGGGAAGAAATTTTTGTCATTTACTTAGCCATATCATGAAGTGATTTATGATCTAAAAGAGCAAATATTTAAGGTGCTTTGAAAAGTATTATAGCATAGTAAGTGGATGGGATACCAAAGCATTTTTAGAGGGTAAGTGATGCAATGCCAAGTGAATTTGCTCTGCGTAATGATAGATATCATTTATCACGAAAAAAATGTTGGAGTTGAAAATACAAGTTTTGCCATACAAGAAGTACCACAAAAATCTAAAGGTTTTTATTTATTCCTATTGAAATAAATACAATCAAACCATTATGAATATACTAAATTCAGTTCAGTAGCTACTTTCCAAAAGATGTTTTCCTGCAGGAAACTCATTTTAAAAAAACAGCCTGGCTCCATATGTTAGGATAGTGGACAAATTTTTAATCAATTTTATTTACCAACAGAAAATTCATTCTACAAAATAAGATAGGAAGTAACATAAACATTTAACCTGTGTTGTCATAGATGAGAGTGGAAATCAATATTGGAGTAACAAAATAGTTATTCTACCAACTATGAAATATGATTATTAGGAAAATCATGGAGGTAAATACAAAATATTATTCCCTTAACAGGAATATCGAAGCAAATATTAAATTCATGAGCTTCATTGGATATCATATAGCTTGGAAATATTTATGTGAATATCATGGTGTCCAGGTTTCTTGATAAGGGGTTACTGAACAGATGAGTTGTATCTCCAATGGTTTTCTGCCATGTGACTACATTAATCTTGAGTAAAGGATTATATAAATCCTTCTTACTCTCTTCTCAGTGAAAATAAGAAACATGTCATCCCCAAAACAAGCTTTTAAAGAGCTGGGCATTTATTCAAAAGTATATTGACACACATGAGGAAGAGCAAGAGACAGATTAGTTCCTGAAGAAGAAAAAGATTTATTGAGACAGCAGGAGAAGTTAAAGCCTCTAGAGAAATGAGTTGTTCGTTTGTGTAAATAAAACATTGTTCTACAGAATTCATCTTGTAAAGCTTGAAATGGAGTTAGAAATTAGTACCTAATGTCAAGGTCAACAAGGCAAGTAGTACTCTATCTTTACAATAAATTTTATATAGTCTTTTCTCAACTGAAAAGCTTAGTGAATATAATAAAAACATAAATCTCTCCTCTTTCTGTCTCATTTTTTCTTTCTTTGAAGAAACACAGCACAGAAAAGTCACCAACTAATTAAGCCAATGTTCATAAATTTCTGTAAGAAGTTTTGCATCAGCATTGAGCTATCTGTAAGGTTTTATGATACTATCTTATAAAGTAGTTGTCTACATAACTCATTGAATAGTAAATAATATTGTTTAAAGTAGCTTCATTTTCAAAAATACAAATTTCCAGATCTTAGAAATCCATTGAAAATTCCAGCATATTTATCATTTCTGTTTTATATTCAAAATTTAGGTAGAGACTGTGAATTTACATGAATAGTTTTCAAGATTCAGAATTTTATGAAACTTTACAAATGATTATTAAGTGACACACAGCATATATCTGTCAAATCTAAGGGTGTACAGTTCTAAACAGAGAAAAGATCACTATACCTATTGGAGACAGATTACATTGGAAACTAACTTACAACACCCTGATATTTCAAGAATTAAAAGTTTCATAATCTCCCTCTTACTAGAATCTGTATAGAATTGTCTGTAATCTCTAATGTAAATAAAGTCATGCTACTTTTATACTATAAAAAAGTCAGGAATATTTCTCTAGGGGAAGTTTGGAGAAATAGAAGAGCAAATAAACCTTTATATTTTTGTTGTGCCTTTTAAGGACTTGTATCCATTTTTCCACTGTGACTAGGGATGGCAATTTAAAATATAAATTCAATGTATAAATTTGCTCCTAAGGCTATAAAAGCAGATGTGTATTAAGAGAGAATATAGCTTTATTCTGGGAACATGTTTCTCAAGTGAGAAACACGTACAAAATAAATTTAAGAAGGAAAGAAACCTCTACTCACTGGATTTGTAGGGAGGCAGATAACATTATAAAAATCCACATTCCTACCAGGCTTTCTTGGAACTTATTATTTAGCTTACCTCTCTAACAAAGGAAATTTTTATTTTATATAATCTTTCAAAGGTTTTGCATTATTAATTTATATTTTATATAATATAATTTATATACTAAGTCTTCTATAATTAGAGCAGAGAAATTATACTTCCTGAAAGTGAGTGATTTCTCATTTTCCTTAGGTAGCAAACTTAATACCTCTCTCACTTCTGTTGTAAAAAGAATTATAATCTTAGAAGACAAGAAAATAAATTTTGTTAGGGAGATATTGGTTTGCTGATAAATTTCTGCCCAGTTCATCAAGAAGAGTAGAAGACACAACTGGGCCCTGTACCTCTGTATTACAAATGAAATCTAGACTACTCAGGACTATTAGGTCACTGTGGTATCACCCTTTTCAAGTCATCCCTCTTCTGGCCTACATAGAAAGCAGTGCATTTTGAAACTTAGAAATTGTTAAATTCTGATCCTTTCATTAATTTGGGTTTTACTCAACCAAGGGTAGCAAAATACAGACAGCAAAATGATTAGTTCCAGAGGAGTGCTACAGTTATGTTTAATTTTGTTTTTAATAAGAACCCTTCGTGGACATCTTTACTCTGACTCTTTGTCCTCTTTGCTTTTGACCACAGGTTTTTGACACATAAACAAAACCATTTAATTATAATCTCAGAGTGATGAAATATGAATATGCTTCCCTATTTTTACTGTTCCACCATGAGTCTTCTCCTGGGGATGTCCAAGGACTAACAGCCTGATAAAAAAAGAACAAAGTCAAATTAGTGAAAACAGCACAACTCTGTTATTGCAAACAATTTTCTGATGTTGTGTTTAAAACATACCAAAGAAAAAAACAAATAAGCCGTTAGCTCTTGAAAATACTATCTGAGGCAAATAAGAGTCAAGGAGCTGAAGAGATTGTTTTGGAAGATTATCCATTGCGCATCCAACAGTTCCAATTGCTCATCACAGCTTTTGAAAGCAACTTGGTTTCCTATGCCTTAAAATCTGAGGCAACTCAGAGCCTGTGAATCCCAGGGCAGAAGGAGGTGAAGGCGTCCATGGTGGTTCCCGAATTCGTCCGTGGTTCTACACACACACACATACATACGTACACATGCACACACATACATACGTACACATGTACAATTGAATAAATAATAAAAAAAATTAAAAAAAAATCTGAGGCAACTATGTCATAAGTTCCTTTCCATCACAATACGTTGTCTGAAATGAGATATTTCCAGTGCTACTCCAACATATCTTTATCACTTTGGTCTCTCAAACTTTAATGCAGATGATTAGGAGATGACTCACTTTACAAAATTTATTGACATTGCTCATGTGATGTTCTAAGTTCTGTACACTGGAAGTCACAAGAAAAAGGAAGTGGCAGTGGTGTGTGCCTATAATCTTAGGGCTAGAACTAAGAGATAATATTTCCAGTGCTTGTTGTGTGAGCTTCAAGTTCTGTGAGAGAGATTGCTTCAAAATATAAGGTTGAGAACAATTGAGGAAGACATCTGATGTTAACTCCTGACGTTTCATTGCACTCACTCACATTTCAATCTACTGAATACTCTTTTTTTAGTGCATATTATTTCCAAACACTTTACCCTCATTTACATAGTATATGTGCTATCTTAAGAATAAGGTAATAAAGATTCATAGAGCTAACAATTAAAGTAACATAATATACAGACACTTACTGTATATTAAGTTTTCAGGACATAGTCTGAGGAATTATGTATATGAATTATGTGAATTCAGTTCTTAATGTTTAATTGTTTAGATTTCATTGTACAACAATAAGGAAAACTGTTGGAGTTTTGTTGCTTGGGAATTGAATTCACTTTCTTGTTTTATTGAACATGAGGCTGTTCTGTTGATTTTACTTTTTTCTATTACTACGGAAGCAATTATTGTTACATTACATTACATTTCATTACATTACATTGTTCTTTGAAAATGTAGTTAGTTCTCCTAAACATACTCTGTTTGAGAAAACAAATTAGGCAAATATTTAGTTATCATCAAATGAAATTTGGTCTATAACATATTATTTAATTAAACTGACCACCAAAGTCACATAAAAGCAAACAAATCAATATTTCTTAAAAGCATTATGAACATGCACTTCATATGATCTCACACATACACACACAGATTGGAAGAAAGAGAGAGATGTCTGTTATAGATGGGCAGAGGACAACTTTGCAAGTGACTTCTCTTTTTCCACTATATGGTCTTCTTACAAGTACGTTTAGTTTTCCAGGTTTGTGAACAAGCACCTTCCTCACTGAGGAATCTCACTAGCCACCAAGAAGATATGTTAATATAGACACACATATACTTCTTCATTCATCTTTCTTAATGTTTCATTATACATATATGTATATTGAGTTTAGCATGTGTCTTTTTAAAAGTTACATATTGTCCATCCACCAAGTCTCACTGTTATATTAGCTGCTTATTTTTGTAATTGCACTTCCTAGAAGTGCATTGAAAGAATTTCTTTGTTTCAACTGTGTATCCCTTAACTAGGCCTTGCTATAGTTCTCTATTTTAAAAGCTAATTCTTATTTTTAATAAAGATTTATACCTAAAAGAGCATTAATATCATCATGTGCTTGTTTATGTATTGTAGTTCATCTACATTGTTGCTGATAAAATCATGACAAATCAGCTTAATGGAACAAGGGATTTAATTTTCTCTGACAATATTCCAGAAATTTTTTTTGTTCAACTTGATAGGAGAACCCACAGAAACACCAAGGAGAGAGATACTGTCCACATCATATCCACATAACAGCTGAGGGAGGGCCAATTCTTACTCACCAGACCAGCATTTCTGGCCAAATATAAAGAAGGATGCCAGCTCTGTCAACCAGCTTTCTGTATTTTATTCACCTATCCAGGGCTTAGTCTCACCTACTATGGGACTGTGACCTTGCCCATCAATCTCCTGCAGGATCACTCTGGTTTAACTCAACTACTAATTTTGTACAAATGTGCCAGAGCTCAAACTCTCAAACTTCAAATTGACACCTATATCTATGACATTGTGTGGCTATGAATTCACAGGGATACATATCTGTGTGCACTTATATTTACCTGTGTGAGCACATATGTAGACACAGAATTAAAATGTATTTCTTGATCTTCCCTTTCTTTCTTTTGGAAACTGAATCTCTCATTGGACCTGAAGTTCCCTGCATTGGGCAGTCTGTCTGGGCAACAAGTTTCTATATTCACTTGTCCCTGCTCTTGCAGTACTGGGTTAAAAGACAAGACCTGCTATGCTCTACAGGTTGGAGGCCTGTGTGCAGATACTCATGCTTATACTGCAAGCATGTTACCAACTGAGGCATCTCCCTAGAAGTATGATGTCTTATTAAAACAAAAAATTGTAGCAATATTAGTTTGCTTTAAATACCTTATCATATGTGTCTTACTCAATCAGAAACCAAGCTGTCAACAGCTATAACTATTATGAATTGACAAAATATTTCAGATAGAATCTGATTATATGATCAGAACTAATGTTCATCTTTATAAAGTCACCTGATGATACAGTCGAAAGAAATGGTGATATCTGTGCTCTGCTAGGCTCCAAATGTGGGGAATGATGTTCTTGCCACTTCAATACACTCAAGTACCTTACCTTACCTTAAATACATTGCACAACAAAACAAGACACATCTTTGAATTAAGGAGTAAGAATACAGCTTTAAATGACCAACAATGGTTTTAAGGATAATAAAAAAGGATGTAAATGCTCACTTAAGTAGCTGTGCTAGAATAATTTTAGCAGATAGAAAAAAATGCTATAGTAAAAATGGCACATCCAATTTTTAAAATTTTTCCATGTTTAACAAATAGGTCTGGAGCTATTTTGCCCATGGTTAGGGTTTTGAACCACAGTATCAAAGAATGTTGTTCCTTGCTGTCTACCATTCTCAGGTTACAGCTTCTTATGAAATCACTTATTCATCTGGCTATTTCAACCTTAATCTGGATCCCAGGAAGGAATACACAACAAAGAAAGTAAAATGAGCTTCTGCAGAGTCATTTTATCCAACTGTTTTCATTTGCTCATGAATCCACATCTAGCTGCTGAGAAGAAAATCTACTGAAAAGCTAGTTTATTAGCAAAAAAGAGAGAAGGAAGAGGTTAGTTTTGAAGAATAGACAACAATGTGCTTTCTGCATTAAATCGCAGTAGGTTTGGCAGCCTAATATTTTTATTTTCTTTGATAATTTCATATATGCATATAACAAATGTTCATTATTTTCTCTGTGTTACCTTACTTTCACTTGTTATTGTGGTGTGTGTGTGTGTGTGTGTGTGTGTGTGTGTGTGTGTGTATCTGAGTTTAAAAAGGGTGGTCAGAAGTAGAATATTTCCAGTCACTATTGCAAAATAGGTGATATAGCATTGACATATACCACTGAAGCAAGTGAGGGCAATAGTGATTTTAAAGGACTAAACAGAGCCCTAACCAGAGCCCTTACCTCCAAGAATCAGTAAAAAATCAGAGTAGGGGGAGGCAGTAGGAATGTGAGAACCATAGGGCTGGGAAAAGTTCTGTATAGCAGTGTATTCTGGACATGATGAGGTCACATCAATAACTTCACTATAACTGTGTTTTCTACATAAGACTCTGCCCATCCACACTGCATGATAGACATGGGAAAAGTTTATCTGGCTCTACCCTTTTTTCAGTGAATATTAATAATTGATGTTGGATGGTTGCAATAAAACATAATTCTTGCATGCATTAGAACTCATAAATTAGAATCTACATGACTTCATTTTGTTTTTCATATGTCCAAAATAACTGACAAAAAATTTTAAAGAAGAAAATATCTTTTTGGCTTGAGGAGTAGAGGTGTGTGTACTCACAGGTACAGTGATTTCACTCCACAGTCTTATGCTGTGATCATAGACCTTTGGAAAGACAAAACATCGTAGCAAAAAATGAGGAAATATCTGGAAGCATGTAGAAGACAAGGACCTTCACCTCTAGCAGATCAGCAGAAAACAGTGAAGTGGGGATGAAAACAAGACATAACTGTTAAATTTTATTTTATTTTTATTCATTATAATTATTCATTATTATTATTTGTGTGTGTGTCAAAGGCACTGTGTGTCCCTGTGGAGGACCCAGAGTAATTTGGAAATCATTCTGGATTGCTTCTATCTTCTTGCTTCACTTTGGGATTTTCCAGGTTTTGCCAACTGGGGGATGAAAGTGAAGGCTGCAGTCATTTCCACCTGACATTTTTATGTGGGATCTGGGATCTGCGCTCAGGACTTTCAGCTTGCAAGCTGAGTCTAAACCCTTGAGCCATCTCTACAGTCCAATTTATTTTTATTTTTCTGGACTGCAGTGAATTTATGCCCCTGTCACACCTTATTATGCCAAATCACTTCTCCCTCTTTTCCCACTACAGCATGTACTTGTTGCATGCCACTGTTTTTCTCTATATCTCCCTGTTTTTTTTTTCTGTCTTTTTTGCATATGTGAATTTCATCTGGGTTACTTTGGTGGCAAGTGTTTGTGCACTTGCTGGAGCCCATATCAGTGAGTATACCTCTTGCGGATATACCATCAAGAAAAAGCAGTTTCTCTCACAGTTATATTGCTTTTATTGGTATGAGAGAACACTGTGACTCAAGCAAGTCAGGGAGGAAGGAAAATTTATTTGTCTTAAAGTTCTAGAGCTAAGATATATTGCATTATGACAGAGAAAGCATGGCAGGTGGCAGAGGATGGAGGAACCTGGTCAGGACAACAGAGAAAACAAGAACAAATTTAGATGGTAAGACTAAGCCTCAATAATCCCCCCCACCGTGTCCTCGATTCCTTCAATAAAGCTCCACCTCTCATAGGTGCCAGAACCTTTCCAGATATTAACATCACCTAATGTGAGCCTATCAGAGGCAACTCATATTCAAAGAATGACATCTCCTCATCCAACATTAACACTTGATAGTCTCTCAGGGAGGTTTGTAACTTTTGATATAGTCCCTTTCCGTGGAGAATGTTGATAACTAAACCTTGTGTAAGTCTTTTGGAAGTAGACCCAGCTTCAATGAGTTCACCATTGCAGCAGACTTGTCATGTCTTGTGATATTGACTGGTCACTCCCATTCCCTGAAGTTTAAAATAATCTTACAGACCCCAAGACATAACTTTAAAACTCTCTAAAATTAGAAACTTAATTTACCTCCTTGTAGCCCCAATGCAGCTTCACTGCCTTCCAAAATAATGCCAATATTGAGGTATGTCAGGCAGAAAACCCACATGATCTTTTATCACCACCATTATTTTCAAATTGTATGAACTCTGAATCTGAAGTAAATGAAAAGTGCAAGCTGAAAACCATTCTAAGGCTTAATCTACCTAACAATTAAAAAAAAGAGTATTTTCTGGTTTGATAAAGATATATGTCTTTTGGGGCTGGAGAGATGGCTCAGGGGTTGTGACTCTGTCTCACAAGCAGAAGGTTCTGAGTTTGGATCCCAGGTCCCACGTTAAAAAAAAAAAAAAAGATATATGTCTTTTGTTAAATTTAGTGGTGGAGAAGAAAGTTCACATTAGGTGATGATGGAATTGTATAAGAAGGGTGAAAATAAAAGTTTTATTCATGTATGAAATTATCAAATATTTTTAATTAATTGTAAAACTCAGTCATTTTCTATTTATAACTGCTGTTAATATTTGGAAACATATCCTTCTTTGTATTAACTTTGCATATACTTGTTATTCTTTCTGTTTATGTATAATGTGCCTTCACTACACAATTTATTATATTTCCCTTCATTATTTTTACTTTGTGTACAAATGAACGTCTTTCCTAGAGCTGACCTTAGAGATGAACTTGTAGGAACTAACTGGCTGATATGAGTTCGTCTAATAAGAAATTGGTTATATATTTCTGTACGTTCACTGCAGACTGAATTTTACAATGTTGATGCATTTACATAATAACATAGTAAAGGAGAAGAAACTGCTCTTAAAGATTACCATGCTACATTTAATAAAGAATTGTGATAATAAGACCTAGGTAATTGTATCATTTGATTTCTGTACAAGTGAACATAAAGAATAAAATTGATTTCAAAAATAAGAAAATGATAAGAATTTAATGAAGATAATGATTTATAAATAAACAATTAAATATGACCCACAAGAAAGCACTCCACACCCTTTTCATATGACAACTGTGCTGTTTTACTAATTTAAATCAATCCATCTGTAACTTATACTTTTTGAAGGAAAGATAGTAAATATAATTTTAAAAAAATAAGTTACCAATATAAAATGCTTGTTTCTTGATAAATTCTTGCTGGAAAATATTGTTGAGAAATTATCATTTGCAAGTTTAGGAGAAAGGAATACTTGAAATCTGTCTGTATAGCTAGCAAATAAAGTGAAGAATTTGGCAATGATATTTATAAGATACAGCAGTATGCACGTGGTCATTGAAATGCAAATGTGTTGTTAAGCAAAGGAGTAGGCACTCTAACTAAAGGATTTGAGTTCAATCTTATTAAGAATTGATTTCCAATTATAGTGAATTCTGTTAATAGATATATAATTTATGCACAGTTATATAATTGAATAAACGTATATAATTGATGATCTAAGTAATTAAAAAATTTCTTGTATACTTTTAATGCCTTCAGACAGTGAAATAACATCAAAGAGCAACAATAGGCATGTCTAATTCCATTTGCTTATAAAACTAGGGAAGAATAAATCATTATCTGCAGTGGGATAGTTCTTGATTGCATTGGAATGAATTGTCTCTTCTATAATAAATTGAAGCTTGTTCATTAATACTGACCTATAAAAATGCATTTATTCTGAATCTAAAATTTAAATTGCAGGTGCCCCTAAGGCCTTTGTATTTAGAGAAGACTATGCTTACTTATATACATAAGATGTAAATTTTATTCAAATACTTTATTACTTGAACTGTCAACTCAGAATATATTATGCTAAATATGACCTATCTGTGAGAAAAGATATGGCTGGATATATGATAGGAATAAATTAGTGCCAAAAATTGTATTTATTGATTTGAGGAGAATTGGAATTCTTTGTCTAATGATTATTTGTTCTAAGTCTCATATCTATTAATCATCTACCTTTTACTATATATTCTCCCACTTGGTGATTTTAGAAAGTGTTATTCTCTATGGGAGGCACAGTCAACATCTTTTCCTTATCACAGCCACGGTTATCACGAGAAGGGGGAAACCATTCTCTATGTCCTTCAAACTCTGGTCTTTGGTATTATTTGATACACTAAAGCAAAAAATAAATTTGAAAAATTTATTTATGAAAAATCTTAAGAGCTCTCTAATTTGATAAAATATATGTTCCTCTCTTTGTATTGAAAATATAAGTAAATCAGAATTCTTGAATCTTTGAAAATTTTAATGATTACATAGGGAAGCCAACTTTGGAGAACTGATTATATACATGACTCTTGTGAAACTTTGCACAATAGAGTTGACTGATAACTTTTTCAGTCTCCCAAGGGCAGAGGGCTTATAGGAAAATATGGGGAAATTCACATAGTTCCAATAGTTCTAGAAGTTTTTGGAAGGAAGCTTATAAGATATAGAAAATATGATTGAATTTAAGAGTATAACAGAAGGAATAGAAAGATAATAAGTTACATAGATACAGGATTTTAGATACAGGCTTTTTATTGACTTCAAATACAATGAGAATTGACATCTTAACTATCCTCTGTAGTATCTAGCAATAGTATCTAGTAGTATGTTGTCTTGAATTAATAAGTTTTTCAAATTTATTTTTTGCTTTAGTGTATCAAATAATTTCATGTTTCATTATCTCACATCGAGTAACTATTCTTACTTTAATATCCTTTGTGCTTCTATATTCATGTGTACACATTCTTCTGTGTGAAGGTGGCTAATCATTTCAGTCAGTTCTCTAAACAGGGTATCTTCAATTTTGAACTTGCCTATTCAGTTAGACTGGCTGAATTGGATTGGGGATTCTTCTGCTTCCATTTCCCCAATGATCAGATTACAGGCACATAAAGAACACCTGAATTTTACACAAGGTATGGTGTAATCCTCATGATTACATAACAAGTACTGTACTAACTGAATCATCTCCATTCAGAAGATGTTATTGGCATACTTATGTCCATATTCAGTAATATCTATTATGAATAACTGCTCTATTTTTCTTTTTGCATTTGCTGTTCTACATCAGTGTCTGAAATAAAATGATAACAAATGAAGATTGATAAAACAGATGCAAGATCTGGAAGATAGAGGGGTGTATAAAATGCTGCATTGTGGTTTGCCTGTTGCTTTCATGTTGCTAATAAATTCATGATAAATGGCTTATGGGAAGAAGGGAATTTATTCAGATTATCAGTTACAGTTATTAATCCATTTTGGCAGGAGTGTCAATACCAGTACTGAAGGAGCTGAAGGAAATCCACAGTTGCAGCTGCCTACCACATGTGATTGTTGCTGAGGTTTGATGATATGAATTCAATTCACAATAATCAGAGAACTGCAAATCTTCTCTTACTCATGATCTGTTGGGCCTCTTTACCAAGCCTGAGGCCTGCTGGAACTTCCTGAGCCTGGCTAGAGTTTCAGGACCTGACTTTAGGTTTCGAATCTCATCTCTTTCATTTACCTGGGATGATGTCACAACCTATTCAATCACCTTCTGGTCACTTATTCACTTCCTATTGGTTACCCCATAATCACACCACCCCTCACCCCTCCCCCTGCTGCACATTCTATATAATTCACTCCCCTGTTTAATAAAGTTGAGATCCTGCTTTGACAGACCTCCCAGCTCCATTGTGTTCATTGGGCCGCTACACTCATCACCTGCTCAGCCCCACAGGTCGCCCGGCTGGTCCGGTCGTCCCTAACTGCACTACCTGCAGTGGCCCCACAGTCCTGCAATGATCATCTTCAGACACACATAAAACTTGTTCAGGTCCTGTTCAGCATGCAGACATGTTGTGAGCTTAAAGCTGCTTTGGTTGGCCTTATACAGAGTGACAGATAGACACAAAGTGTCAACTTCATAGTTAAGGATTAGGCTCTGAGCTTATTTGTGAGGAAAGGTTAGCTACACTCTGAGCAAGTCAACCTGAGAGAGATTGTCTAATTAGTGGAGAAAACCCAGCCCATGTTAGGTAATTCCCTGTGCAGGTGGACCTGATGGAGGGAAATTGTTCAGTAAATTGACATTCTTCAACATATGTTGGATCAACTTGCAGTCAGGCAAGTGACATTTTTCCCTTTACTTAGATACCCTATGAGGAGAGGGACACATTACTTCCCCCATATTTCCTGGAAACATTGATGTCTTGTCCACTTGTTAACAGACTTCCCTAGACCTTGAGTGACTCGAGATTCAGGGGATGAAATGCCTTCCTGCTCACTTACCCTCAGGCCTTCAGAGTTCCCTCTTAATGATCTAGCTCTCTCTGGTTGGTGTCACTCTGCAATGCCACCCCAAAATACCAATACCAGCTAAATAAGGAGGAACTCAATGATTTTTGCAGAAGGGGAAAATAATTCACTCAATTAATATGCAAACACAGAATTCTGATCATCAGTCAAGAAACAAAACTTTCTTGTGAAATGTAAAAGTTTCTCTTCACATATGGATACAACTATAGTATTTGGAACTTTTAAAATTATTTTAAGTATTTACTAGATATAAAATAGATTAGAAAGACATTTAAAAATTACAAACATTCCAAACACTACATTTTCTTTTTTATTTTTCTACTTTTACAAGCATATTGAGCATTCATCCCTGTTTCCCTCTACTCCCTCTTCCCTACTTCCTGGCCTATGCTTCTATGGAGCCCAGGGTTCACCCAGGCTTGTTTACTTCTGTAGAGGCTCAAGCCTCCATGGTATATCAAGTTACCTCCCTTCAGACCTCAAAGGAGCATCCTTTGTCATATGTAATATGTCAAAAAAAAAACATGTCTTTAAAAAAATCGGTAGATTGGAAACTTTTACAAGTGGTCTTTGCCTAGCTTGTTCTATAACCATCAATCAACATTTTAAATAGTTACAATGGGTTCAATAAAAAAGCTAAGAGTTCACATAAAGCTCCTTGATTTAATTCAATTGATATGTGTAAAACACAAAGTTTGGCCATTTGTTTCCCAAAATGTGACATACCAATGTCAAACTAAAAAGACTGGTCTACTTCTATCAAAAAACTACTGAAGGAAAGAAAATAGACAGAATGAATACTTTCCCAACAATTCTAGGTTTTTTTGTGCTTCAGAATTACAGAATCAATAGAGATGGAAAAATCAAGTGAAAATAGTTAGAAAGTCATAAAATTGGGTAGCATTTAATTCTGATCTGCCTTTCTCTCTACTAAAATATTTGAAATAGAAAATGTTAAAAAGTGCAAAGCAATTTATTTGATTACCATCGAGATAACAGCTGTTTTTTACATTAATATTTTAAGTTTCACAAAAATAAACATAACACTAAGTCAATAGTTTTTCTGAATATAAAGCTTTTTTAAGAAACCAGATCAGCTGATCCATATTGCAAAAACTATGTGTCAGTTGGCATGGTTATCGAATTAGGCTGTGTAGAAGCAAAGTGAAGAAAAGCATCTCATTGTATTTGAAAATTATACCTTAGTGCCTTTTGCTTATAATGTTTAATTTTAAATTGTATGTCATTGTCATATTACCTATTATTTATTTTATTAATATTTTAAGGGTAATAGTGAAGAGATTTACATTTAAATTCTCCTGAGGAACCTATATGATATTCCCAGTATGTCATGAGGAACTTATATGACATTCCCAGTATGTCATGATGGTGAAATTATATAATAATTCCAATATCTTTATGACATTAAGATTGGAAACAAAACATATTGTCTGAGAACCTAAAAGATTATTATTCCAAAAAATGTGACAATCATGGGCTGGAGAGGTGGCTCAGGGGTTAAGCCTTCGCCTTGGAGGCGAAAGGTCCTGAGTTCGGTTCCCAGATCCCACGTATAGACGCCAGGCGGAAGCGGGGGCGGCCTGCGCTTCTGGTCCTGGTAGGGCGGAGCCCGTGAATCCCGGGGCAGAAGGAGGTGGGGGCGTCCATGGTGGTTCCCGAATTCGTCCGTGGTTCTACACACACACACATACACGCGCACACACACACGCGCACATACACACGCACATGCACACAGTTGAATAAATAATAATAATAAAAAAAATGTGACAATCACTAATTACTATGAAATTACATTGTCTGAGTAATTATATTTTACAAAATCTTTCTCTCTCTCTCTCCTTTGTTAATTTACCTAGTAAAATTTAGGACAGAAATTGTGCCTATTGGCTATACAGACATGATGAAACCTAGGACTGAAGACACATCTTACAAACAGTTTGAGGTACTCAGAAGTACCACACATGTCTGATAAGAATCATCCACACACATCACAAACTTTCCAGATGACCTCAATATTTACTGATTACAGACTGTTTAATATTTCATGATAACAAAACAACACTTTCTAAGAGAAAAAGCTTAATTTTCAAGACATGTAGAACATAAATGGAAAGAAGACCCTATTTCTAATAAAGACTTTATAGACTCCAAGATGGACAATAAATAGTGCCATATACAATTGTTACAACACAGAGGAAATATAAGTCTCTTCTTAACAAAGGCATTTGTAATAGCTTAGAAAATATAATTTTATTAAAATTGTTGATAAGCAGTATCAAAGATACTCCAAAATGTTCAGATGAAGTTTACTTATATTACATACAGACATATGTTTTTCAATAACAAAATAATACATTCATAGATGAGTTTGTAGTAATTTGTAGACTTACTTTGTTCTTGTCAATAATACAACAATTTGACCACTGCAGCTATAGTGAGAAAAACCCAGAATAAATCCTACTGAAGATTCACATTTTAATTTTAAAGGCAAAAAATACAGAGCACTGTTTTATTTGATACCAAATTATTTTCTTAGTGCATTCTCCCCATAATGATTTAGACAGATGTTGCTACAAACCTTTATGAGCCCCAAGCATCTCAACATATATCTCAAATATTATAAATGTCTTCAAAATCATAGATGTTAGAAATGAGTATACCTTGGATTTAGTGGAGACATTGCTTAATTCCTAGTAATGGAATGCATACTTTCTTAGAGTAAATTGAGATGTAGAAATGATTGTATATATCAGAATTCTCAGCCAATAATTTTTGTTCACATTGTTTAAAAATTCATATTCCTTGACTTGAAAAAAAGAGGTTGTCTTTGGCAAAATGAAGTTCCAATGTGAATTTTCTATCATCAATAAATAATTCACAGTCAGCATGAAATAGAGAGTTACTTTATAGCAAGGCTAACATATGAGGTGGTTAAGTTTTATACTCTTTAAAATCAGCTTAACAGTTTGATAACTCAGGTAGAAGGAAGGAAGAAATCAGTCAAAATAAATTTCCCTCTAACAAACCTTTCAAAGGCAAAATGTTTTCTTTATTCACTTTGACTTTATTAGTAACCTCCAACTATACCTATAGTGATAGAAATTACAGTTCTTATCAATTAGTTCAACTGAATAATATGAGGTAGATGTAAATATTGAAGCTAAATATCTCAACACACTTGCAGAATAATCACACATTGTACTTTTTCAACTCTGCTGAGGTGTGCCGCTATAAATGTGGAAGAACTATTTGAGAGATTGTAATGTACCAGAAGAGATTTATAGGATGAGCTCATTTTAACAGAAGCAGGTTTATGGCTTTCCTTGAGAGATGGAGTGCTTCTCTTATTTACTCGGAGGGACAAAAACAATTGTGCTATGATGCTGAACCAATATTACCAAAGGGAAAACAGTAGGTGTAGTAAAAGTGCACTTTGCTGCATCAAACTAAATGCTGATATAGATGGAAAAATGTTTTACAGAACGAAATCATATGCCTCAAGAGGCAAAGGAATAAATACACAAGACAAATACTTTTGAAAATGCTCTTTTAATTAGCCTTTGTTTCCTTGAAAGTATCTTGCAATTTTAAAACAAATTCAAATAAAGCTGTGCTTTCTAGATAAAATAAGAAAACAAATATTTTAACGTATCTTAAAAAAATCTTACTTGCCAAATACAGATTTTATAACTTCTGTTTTTTTAATAGAAAACTCAATTCAAGTATTTTTGAATTGTATGCAATAGTAGTGCACTGAGATAAAAATATAATTTAATTATATAATTACAGAGCATGATTCAAGTTAGTTCTGTCTGATGGAGAAGGTAGATGCTGTTTATACTTCTGTATATAAACAAAGTGAGAAAGTCCTGAGAGAAATAATATCATCTATATTGCCCCTAAAATAGTGAAATACTTTGGAATAAACCTAACTAAGCATATGAAAGAGCTATACAACAAAAACTTTAAAACCCTAAGAAAAGAGATTAAAGAAGACACTAGAAGATGGAAAGACCTCCCATGTTTCTGGATCAGCAGAATTAACATAATCAAAATGAAAATTTTACCTATAGCAATATACCCATTCAATGCAATACCAATCAAAATTCCATCCCAATACTTTACAGAAATAGGTAAAACATTCTCAAATTTCATATGGAAACATAAGAGACCAAGAATAGGAAAAACAATACTGTGTATTAAACATTCGTGGGAGGTATCACCATGCCAGACCTTAAATTATACTATGAAACCATAGTATTAAAACCAGCATGATACTTGCTCCAAAACAGATATAGACCAATGGATTAGAAGGGAAGACCCAAATATAAGCACTCACCTATAGGCAACTGTTCTTTGACATAGGTGACAAAAAAGCATCTTCAACAAATAATATTGGCAAAATTGGATATTTAGATCTAGAAGAAACTAGACCGTGCACAAAAATAAACACAATATGGATCAAAGACCTCAATGCTATATCAGAACTGTAAAACTCCTAGAAGAAAAAATATAGAATGCTCTCAAATTGATTGGCTTTGACCAAAATTTCCTCAATTGGATCCCAAAGGCACAGTGAATAAACCCAACACTATACAAGTGAGACTATATAGAATTAAAAATATTTTGCTCAGTGAAAGACACTGTTAAACAAGCAAAAAGGCAACCTGTAGAACGGGAGAGCACCTTCACTGACCACACATCCAATAGAGGTCTAATATCCAAAGTACATGAAGAATTAATTACATAAAAAGTTAATTACCAAGGAAGTAAACATCCCCACTAAAACATGGGCTATAGAACTGAAAAGAAACTTTTCACAAGAAAGTCAAACATTTAACAAATATCTTAAACATGTTCTACCTTTCAAGTCATTAGGGAAATGCAAATTAAAATCACACTGAGATATCATCTCAGATCTCAGATCTGAGGTCATTTCAGCTCATCAGAATGGCCAAGTTCCAAACCAGCCAATGTTGGTGTGGATGTGAGGAGAAAGGGACCCTCAGAGACTGCTGGTGGTATTGTAAACTCTTACAACCTCTTTGGAACTCAATTTGGATGTTCCTGAAAAGGTTAAAAATTTAAATTCCATACAACCTGGCTATACTACTTTCTTGGTATATTCCCAAATAATACTGTATCCTGAAATAGAGTCACAGGTACAATCATGTTCACAGGAAATCTTTCCACGATAGCAAAAAAAATTAGTGGAACAAACTTAGATGTTCAATAGTTGAATAATGGTTAATGAAAACATGATACACACACACACACACACAATGGAATATTATTCAGCTGTCAGAGAAGATGTACTAATGAATTTCTAGTAAATAGGTAAAACTAGAAGAAATCATGCTGTGTGAAATATCCTACATGCAGAAAGACCATCACAGTATGCTATCCCTTACAAGCAGATTCCAAAATTAAACATTCAGTGTGATGTAGTCAAACAGAAATTCTTACAACACAACAAACAAAAGAATAGCTCTCAACACCCAAAGAAGAAACAGCCTATTGGAATGGAAGAACAGTGAAATAAACAGCAGCAACCAACCAGAGTGCTGAGTACTGGCAATCCCTAAAATTTTCATTTGGAATCAAGCCAGCCAAACCTCTTCCCATATTAATTCTCAGGGAATCTTGCAGAAGAGGGGCACTAAGATTGTAAAAGCCTAAAGGTGGGGAGTTCAATTGCTGATCAAGTCATTCCACTAAAGATAGGTCTGCAGCATACAGAAACTTATCAGTATTTATCCTCACCATTCCTCCACTATGACTGATATATCAGCACTCTCCATAGACTAGCAATGAACTCAGGAAAAATAATTGCATGGAAGTGGAACCTTAGGGGTTAGGGTTAGACAGGTAAAGGAGAGTACCACTAAAAAGAAAAGGCTACTTAATCTGCCACAGAGACCTGAGTCCATATAAATACACACAACCTAAAGGGAACCCTACGATCTACAGGTCTACATAAGCAGACAGACAAGAGGGTGGGTGTGAGATGGATGCATTAGTACAGGGAAAGAAAATTGGGAAAAGAAGGGGAAGGAAAGAGGGGTTAGGGACAACCATACATTATGTTTGTAATTAAAATGACTAAGTATTCATAAAAAGATTTTTCTAATGGGTGGAGTGGTGATTGGAACTAAAAGACAAACTCAATTTCTCCTTAAAAATTGGGCAGTTACTGAGCTTGCCTTCAAATATTTATGCTTATACTATAAACTAGTGCTGTCCTCATCTTTGATCTAAGAAATTTCTCTTTGCAGTGAATGGAGGAGGCTAATGTAACTCATGGCTGAGTACAAGTGAAATGTTGTGTGTTTGTCTTTACATGAAGCTACCATAATGTTCCCATACTCAGGGAACATTATCCAGAAGGGATGAAAAATAGAAAAATAGAAAGAAGTAGGAGATGAAAGATAGGGAAGAGGGCTGTGAAAGGCTGTTTGATGGACAGATATGGTCATGATGCTCAGAAAATGACAACTGTTGGACTTGTCTACATAAGTTCTCCATAATATTGAAGCAGGCACAGATGGGGTGGGGCCTAAGAGAGACCTTAGGCAAGTGCCCGTTAGTAAAACATGCCATTATTTAAAACTATGTAGATACAGGTGAGTTACTATGCTTCAGTATTCATTTTCATACCTATTTCTATGTGAGTGACTGCATTAAGTCCATTTTGTTACAAAGCCCAAAGTGCAAAAAAAGCATGAAAATAGGGTGAGAATTTTGTGCAAAGAGGGTAATATGGGTAGGGATAGAAAGATGTTAGAGATGAAGGGATTGTTTGGCTTAAATGGCCTAATAACATATATGAAACTTTTAAACCCTAAATTAACCTAAAAAAGTAATGACCTATAAAATGCTGTTTTCTAGTGAAAATGAACTTGTACTGCAAATTCATGGTTCATTCCCTTTAAATTTCCCAATAAGTCGCATCTTGAAGCAAATTTTGTACTTCTGCTTTTTTGTGTTAAACTATATTCACAGCCAGTTGATTTACCATTCTATCAAACTGAGGAATAGATATTTACCAGTTCTATTTCCAAATTGTAGGTTTTTTTTAAACAGAAATCGACTGCATCATATTATTTATTCATCAGTAAACTAGCCCTTACTTAGTGCCTATCATGCTGTAGTTAACAAGACAAATTTTGCATCCATATTTTCCATTGAGTGAATAAGCAATTGGTCAAATCCACTTTCAGTAAATCAGTCAATGATACTTATGTTTCCTTTTGTTCTGACCTATTTAAGAACACATCAGATTAGATAAATTGTGGTTTTATATGCCTATAAACTCAGGATTTGTGAGATGGAAGCAAGATAATCAGAAGTTTGATAACATGGCCAGCTGAAAAAGGAAAATAATATTAATTTATGTGAAATCATGTCTCAAATAGTATACATACAAACAACAGAACACACACACACACACACACACACACACACACACACACACACATACTCAGAGTAAAGCATTTCATACGAAGCTTAAAATTTAAAATGTTTATTGCAGTTCTTATAGTGCATAAAAATAAAGATACTTTTATTTTAACACAAGTTCATGTTTACTGTATATATTCAATGCGTACATACTTTTAAATAAATAAATAATGAAAATTTGTTCATGTGTTGGATTACAGAAATGTCTTTTATCATTTTGTCCTAGTTAGGAATAACAAAGTGTTATAAAATTTGCAGTATCTTTTACATACATTATTTTTAGTTCTACTGCTAAAATCTTTTTTTTAACTACTTGAATGTCCTTTGAATTATACAAGTGTAAAGTAACTTCATCAAATTAATGGGTCTGAAATATTTTCAAAGTCAATATATTGCACAAATTTTATACTACACATCCAGAGATGAAATGTTTAAGTAGGATTCATAAAACATCCATATTTAAAACTATCAAGTCATTTCATGGAAGTTTATAAGAATACAATGTGAAATTATGCTCACTTCTTGGTGTTAATATAGCAAAGCATTGTTATTATATATCTATTCTGATCAATCTTGAGTAGCAATAGATTTAGTATTTATTCAAATATGACAATCAAGAAACTCTAGGACACTTGATAAATTACCATAAAGAATGATGTTTTGCTTACATTATATTAGTAATATTTCTTTAAACGTATAGATAAATAATGCTATAATTGTATATTTTATTTTTTCCTAGTTTTATAAACATATTCAATAATAATCCATGACTCTCTTCCTTCTCCCCTTCCATCTCTCCCTCCTTAAATCCCCTCTTTCATCAATCTCCTCCACTCCATCCCACTCTCCTATCTGTCCACTTCTAAGGGTTTCCTCTGGATAATCTGCTCTAGTAGGGTTTCAGGTTTCTGTGGCAGACCTGGTGGCCCTTCCTTGGATGGATCCACTAATAGGAGCACTCCCATTCATCTGTCTATCCCTAGCTTCTAAGATTCATACTGCACTTGCCTATTTCTCCTGCAATTCTAACTATGGGGTCATGTTGGCATGTCACTCATTGTGCAGCTTTGGCAAGGGTAAGTCTCATTGCAGTGAATTCCTGGCTCCCAAAAGAGCAGAATCAAAAGAACAAAGTCAATTTTTAAAAAGCTTCTAAGAAATAAGAATAAGAAAAGGCTTAAAAATACAGGGAAGAACAAGAATAGGACACAGTAGAAAACAGGGTTAGCCTGTAGGAATCCTACCACCTGCATGTTAATCCTGAACCCTCTCTCTTCATAACAAGAAACACACACACCCAGCACTGTAAACCAGGTTAACAGTGGAAAGGAAGTAAACTGGCGGGGGATAGGAGTAGCTGTCTTAACACTAACCACAAAGACACAAGAATAAACTTCCATCTAAACACCCACCATTTTATCTTTGAATAGGAGAGGATCTCAGCACCAAGACTGGACACAGCCTAGTACAGTGGAAGAGCACTGAAATAGACAACAACCAACCAGAATGTAGAACACATGCTACCCAGCAATGTTCACCCAGAATCAGGCCAACCAAATCTCTCCCTATCCCAGGGCTCAGGGAACCTAGTGGAAAAGGGGGCAGAAAGTTTGTCAGAGACTAAAGATGGGGAGGTCCATGAGGTCCATCACTAGATAAGACATATCTAATATCTGAATGACACACAAAACAGGAAAATGTAAGCTAACTGTATTGTATATTTACCAAATATTTCTATGTGTAGAGTGAAATACTTCTGATTTACCTTTCTACTCAGTAGCTGAATTTAATTTTCCACACATAAAACAGTTACAATCAGAGCACTGATGTTTCAATGTTTTCTGAGATTCATTAAAACCTCCTAGACATGGGTGTTGGATTCTCAGAAACCAGACATGTTTAAAAAATTCTGCTCTTTTAATGCTTTTTTTCTTTTTTGCACCTTTGGGGTATGTTCATCTTCCTGATGTTTCTGGAACCTTCAATGACATAAAATCTATTTTATACTTTGGTAGTTGAGTATGAATAGTCCTTTGTGGGAAGGAGAAGTGGGTTGATAACTTTGCTCAAGAAGCAGAAAAAAAAGGCAACTGAAATATGTCTTATCTTTTGCATGTCTTATAACACTAAGCATCTCCCATGTCCTTAAACATTTTGGACAATCATTGTTTTTTTCACCATTCATCTACCTCCTATTTTTTTCTTTTCTCTTTTTAATTTTTCTAAATATATATTTTCTTTCTCATATTATGTATACTCTGAAATTTCTTTAGCTAATTAAAATAAAATGCTGAATGTAAGGAACTCAAGTTTGATAAATATCATCAAAATGTGTGATGTTTTAATCACAAAACTAAATCCTGAATAGGAAAATCTGGGAACGAGTTGTAATTATAATGAATTGTAATAATGTAGTAATAATAAATGCATCAATGTTTTAGCTTTGGCTTTATGTTCTTGGAAGGGACTTTTATATCATGGAACCCAAGAAAGTTGTGTTTGTGGATATGGAAGATGAAAATATATGGAGAAGACAGATTATTTCAGAAAGGAAAAGGAGAACTGGGTAAAATGGTGAGTGGAATCTGAATGTCAAGACAAAGAAACCAACACTTCACCTCTCTTTAGGCAAAGGAGTGGTTTTGAATACAGGCAAGTGTATAAATCCTTGCTTTCCTAGTCAAGAATAAAGTTATCATATATATTTCTTTTTTTTCTTTGTTGAACATGGAATTTCAAAACATTTCCACTTTCCATTTGCTTTAACTTTTGAATTTTTCTTTTCAAATTGTTGGGAGTATGTCATGTACAAATCATGTATATGTCATTCTAGTATCACTGAAATAAAATAATGGTCTCCAAACTTACCTGAAAGAGTGAAGAAAAAGACACAAACTATTGCATATGTAAGCAATAAATGGAGAAATATCAAAATATGTATGATTCATCCAAAAAGTCAGAAATGCACACCTGGATACTATGAGTTGGAGATTTGTATCAAAGTGGAGAACCCTAGGGCTAAAATCTGTCTGTATTTACATGAGTGGTCTTATATCCCTAGAATGATAATAAGCTCTCTTCCCTTACAGCAGGATTCCAAAGATTTAAATAAGATGATAAACTTAATGCCTAGCAGAGAGACTGGCTTATAAGGAAATCATACAATTATTAGATTCAGTTTTTTTAATCCCATTTTATGGAAGAGACTCATCCTTTTTATTTATTTTTTCTACTTTTACAAGCATATTGACTATTCATCCTAGGTTCCTCCTGCTCCCTCCCTTCTATCCTTTCCTTCCCTTCACCAATCCCTCCCACTCTCTCCTACCCTTCTGCTTGTGTGCTTTTATGGACCCCAGTGTAAATTCCGGCTTTTCTACTCCTTTGGAGACTCAGGCCTCCGTGGCATATCAAGTTACCTCTCTTCAGGCCAACTCACTGATTTATGCATTTCCCTTCACTCATTCAGAGACTCATTCATTTTTCAGGGTTTTATGAGTAAAAGCAACATCAGTAAAAGGTTCATAAAAGATTTTATACATGTATCTCTCTTTGCCACAAACTTTTAAATCAACTCATTTCTTCTTATAATAAATCATAACTTTTATTAGAACTGATTTATAGCATTTCAAAGAAACAAATGTGAAACTGTCATAAAAATACAAAGATTTGATATTTATTAAAATTACACTAATGACTTGATCTAATGACTTCATTTTTCCTAAAGTGGGGCATTGACTCTGTTTTTGACTCTCCTAATGATTGTATGTGTGTTTTGTTTTGTCATTTCTTTCTTTTACAATAACAAAATAACTAGTACCAAGTAAGATAAGAGACCAGAGTAGAAACAAAACTAACCACTTTCCCTTATGAAGAATATTTAGTAAAGTACAGGTTAACTGCTTTGTTGGCTTGTTAAAAGTTACATGCTTGTAGAATATGAAAATCTCTTTAGGGATTCAAATCAGCAAGGAAGAAATCAAGTCGTCTCTATTTGCAGATTACATGATCATATACCTGAGTGATTCTAAAAACTCCACCAGGAAACTACTGGAACTAATACAGAAGTTCAGCAGTGTGGCAGGAACAAAATAAGCATACAAAAATCAGTGGCCTTCCTATACACCCAAGATGAAAAAAGTGAAAAAGTCTTAAGAGAAACAATTCTATTTACTATAGCCTCTAAAAAAATGAAATATCTTGGTATAAATTTAACCAAGGAAGTGAGAGACTTTTACAATGAAAACTTTAAAACCTTAAAGAAAGAAATTACAGAAGACATCAGAAAGTCCATGCTCCTGTACAGGCAGAATCAATATCATAAAAATGACCATCCTACCAAAGGCAATATATAGATTCAATGCTATACCAATCAAGATCCCAAAGCAATTCTTTAAAGAAATTGACCAAACAATTTCAAAATTCATATGGAAGCACAAAAGACATAGGATAGCAAAAACAATCCTGAATAACAAAAACACTGCTGTAATAAAATCCATAGTAATAAAAACATCCTGTTATTGTCTCCAAAATAGACATATAAATCAATGGATAAAGGTTGAAGACCCAGATATTAGCCCACGCAAATACAGCCATTTGATCTTTGACAAAGGAGCCCAAAATTCTATGGAAAAAGAATAGCATCTTCAACAAATGGTGCTGGCAAAGCTGGATGTCCACATGCAAGATTAAAACTGGACCCGTACTTGTCACCATGTACAAGACTTAATTCCAAATGGATCAAGGACCTCAATATTAGGCCAGAGACTATAAAAAACCCTAGTTGAAAATCTCCACTAATCACATATCTGATAGAGCTCTATTTTTCAGAGTGCACAAAGAACTTAGAAAACTAATCACCAAGGAAATAAATGACCTAATTAAAAAATGGGCCTGGGAACTCAAAAGAAACTTTTCCAGTGATGAATTGAAATGTCTAACAAATATCTTAAAAAATGCTCCTATATTCTTAGCCATCAGGGAAATGCAAATCAAAACTTCCCTGAAATATCATCTCACTCCTGTCAGGATGGCAAAAATTCACAATACAATCAACACCAAATACTAGAGAGGATGTGGAGAGAAGGGAAGTCTCCTACATTGCTGGTGGGATTGCAGGTTTATACAACCATTCTGGTGATGAGTTTGGCAATTTTTTAAAAAGCTAAAAATTGAAATGCCATATGATCCTCTTATACTACTTCTGGAAGTAATCTCCCATAAAGCAAAAATTCACTACAGTGATATAAGCACAAACATGTTCAAAGCAGCACTATTTACAATAGCAAAGTCATGGAATCAACCCAAATGCCCAACAGTTGATTAGTGGATCAGGAAATGTGGTACATTTATACAATGGAATACTATTCAGCCGTCAAAAAAGATGAATTCATGAAATATGCCAGAGGATGGAATTAGAAAAATGTCTCAGAGTTTACTAATCACTTTATACTATACACTTCAGTTGAGGTGCTAGAATATATTTGGAAATCTCTTAGCTGTCAGATAATTTACAGAGGAATGGTTTTCTTTGAATTACAGTTTGAACATAAGTGCATATTATCAAGGATATCAAGAAGTCAGAAGTTTGATCAGCTGGTCATATTATATCAAGAAGAAGAGAAAAGTGAATGAACATGGTCACGCTCTTCCTCCTTTTTGGAAGCCCAGAAACTAAGCCCAGATAGTGAAAGTGCTCGCTTTTACCAAAAGTATTCCTAGTTCAACAATAAAAATCAATATAATTCCTCAAAATATAGCCATAAATTAATCTAAAGAATCCTTAAAAGATGTGCTTAAAGTCTTGTCTAGATTACTCTGGATTTTGTTGTATTGGCAAACAACACTCACCATTACAGAAAATACAATTTGAAAATAGTGAATGCAAAGATGTTAAAATACTATAAGACACTAATGAATCTTAGAATTAGGAAAAATGGCCATCACATTGGTCAGTTGAACATTGTGCCTAATATTCATCTGAATATATTTTGGTGGCACTCTTAGGCATACGTAGACAGGATTTTGATTCCATTTTCTTCCCAGTGCCTTGCGTATTGGAGGAATGAGAAGGGTAGTTGGGCAGTGCTCACACTTTTCTTCAGCAAAAAAGAGAAAATACTAAGCAGAATACCTTACACTCCACATCCTGAATTTATGTCTTGACTAGCCACAAAAGCCAACATAAAAATCCAAATCAACCATTTCTTTGCTTGTTTTAAACACATTCCTGCTTGACTCTTCATTTACAATGTTTTGTAACTTGAATGATTTATTTATTCATGGCACCAAATGAATGAGCTATGTATGACACTTTCTCAACATCGTAATAAATCTAAGTGAGCAATCTTTTGGATGGATGTACAGGGGAACAATTGTTCTGTAATTCTAATGAGTTACCATTTTGTGTGATCCAGTTCTGACTGGTGATCCAACTCATGAGCAGAACTGGCCAAGTCATTAAAGCTTCATCTTGGAAAATCCTTTCCTTTGCATGTCTGATGGCTGAGTGCTGCCAGCCCAGGCAGAAGGAGGTGTTGATGTTTAGAGCTACTATATTGTCTGAAACATTATCTACTTCCTCACTGCCAGCATGTATGGGATGTTTTGGAATTTTGGGTTGAAATTTTGAAGTGGATCTATTGAAGGAACCATTTTTTTTAAAAAAATTATAGTGTATTGCTTATGGCTTTTAAATAAAATATGACAACTAATTTTTGGAAGAAATATTTTGTTTATGGAAGATATTATTGAGTACTTATTAACATAATTTGATCAAAAATATCTGAGTCCCTATGGAAAATATATCCAATAAAGGCTGGTACAAAATATCAAGTTTGATTAAATTATTTCAATTATATTATTGTCTTTTAAAAGCTCATTCATACATCTTAGTCACATTTGCTTGATTTGAGCCCTTAAAATAATTACATTCATATTACACATAATTTGGAAAATTTAAATCTGATCAAAGAGTCTTGAGCATCATAAGAACTCCAAACAATAATTGCCATTTTTCTACTCACTAGGTAACATCAGAGAAATGATATAGGAAGGCAGCTATTTAAAAAATGAAAATGTCTCTTTATAATTGAAGTAATATCAATAACTCTGTTCGAATGAGATTATTTTTCTGTTATTATAAATGAATTTAATAGTTATTTTATCAAAATACATGCAAGAGGAAACATTCTGCTTGATTATATTCTGTTTCATTTTTTTTATTATTATTATTTCTGCTCATACAAACTCAATGGGTACACCAGTTCCCTCCCTCCTCCTCCCCCTGTGCACCCTGTTCCTCCTCCCCACTCCCCTCCCTTCCCATCCCCCAGTGCCTCCCGCCCAATTCCCAGAAAGGCCTTTCTTGTGCATGCCTGATTTTCCTCTGGGCCCTCCTCTCCGATGACATACAAGGAACAAGTGGCCTTTCCCTAAACACTTTCCCGTGTTCCCCTTAGGTAAAGGAACACTGCTGTGTCTGCCAATCCCTTGCCTCCAAACATCTTGGTGCCTTTAGCAGATGCTGGACTTTGTGGGGTCAATAGTGTGTTGGACAATGCGCAGGGCATGTATAGTCCAATTATGATTGCTTCAGCCCTAACTTGTATAGAGTAACTTACATATCATTGCTCCTCCCATCCTTTTGCTCTTACACTCTTACCGCCTCCTCTTCCGCAAATTTCCCTGAGCTTTAGGATGGGGAGATATTAGTCTGGCCTAGTTCTAGGTGGTTGATATAGAGTCTCTGAAGTTCTGGATTGTGGTTTGTTGGTTTTCTTTTGCAGTTTTGCTGCTCCTGCAATGCCCTTCACTCCATCCTGGTGGGTATTGTATGTTACCCCCTGGCCAGAGACAAAAAGCTGTTAAACTAGAGTCTACATTCAAAGGTAGATGTAATAAAAGTGGGAAACCACAGTGAGGGAGGGGTCTATCACCAATTTGTACAACGGTTACTTTTTATCTGCCAGACTATATGCCCTCCTCTTCTGGTGAAATCATACCCCCTCAGTAGTAAATGATCAGGAACAAAAGTCTGTTATCTTAATCATATGTCTCATTACTTATATTTGAGTCCTTGATGCAGACCTATTTTCTCTGCTGTAATATGGTCCCTTCTCTCCTTGTTTCTGGTGTGGCCCTCCTACCCCATCCCTCCTGTTCATAATCCTTGCAATTACTGTCTCTAGGTGGGCTAGGTGGGTTTGGTACTAGGAGCCACCTATTAGGGAGTACATACAGCACTTAATTTTCTGGGTCTGGGATACTTCACTTAATATAATTGTTTCTAATGACATCCATTTCCTGGCAAATTCCAGTAATTCATCATTTTTGATGGCTGAGTAGTACTCCATTGTATAGATGTGCCACTGTTTCCTTATCCACTCGTCAACTGTTGGACATTTGGGTTGATTCCATGACTTTGCTATTGTAAACAGTGCTGCTATGAACATGGTTGTGCTTGTGCTATCGAGGTGAACCTCTGCTGTATGGGGGGTTATTCCCAAAAGTGGAATAGCAGGGTCATATGGCATTTCAATCTTTAATTTCTTTAAGAATATCCAGACGGCTCTCCAGAGTGGCTGTATGAGCATGCATTCCCACCAGCAATGTAGGAGAGTTACCCTCTCTCCACATCCTCTCCAGCATTTGTTGTTGTTTGTATTGTGGATTTTTGCTATCCTGACTGGGGTGAGATGATATCTCAGGGAAGTTTTGATTTGCATTTCCCTGATGGCGAAGAAAATGGAGCATTTTTTAAGATATTTGTTAGACATTTTAATTTCATCCCTGGTAAAGTTTGTTTTAAGTAACAGGGCCCATTTTTTAATTGGGCCATTGGATTCCTTGGTATTTAGTTTTCTAAGTTCTTTGTGCATTCTTGACAGCAGAGTTCTATCAG
Organism: Typhlomys cinereus; assembly: GCA_023101885.1. NCBI lineage: Eukaryota > Metazoa > Chordata > Mammalia > Rodentia > Platacanthomyidae > Typhlomys > Typhlomys cinereus. The sequence continues at coordinate 6,301,897 of JALPQD010000019.1, forward strand.
ATGTGTGGTTAATGAAGATTTTCTCCCATTCTGTGGGTTGCCTTTGAGCTCGTGTTACAATCTCTTTATCGGAACAGAAGCTCTTTAATTTCAAAAGATCCCAACTGTTGAGAGTTGGTAGCAGTGACTGTGCCATTGGATGTCTGTTTAGGAACTGTTGGCCTAGCCCAATCAGCTCGAGGGAGTTCCCTATCCTTTCAATTATGGTTTTTAAAGTCTCTGGCCTTATATCAAGGTCCTTGATCCATTTGGAATTAAGTCTTGTACATGGTGACAAGTACGGGTCCAGCTTTAATCTTCTGCATGTGGAGATCCAGCTTTGCCAGCACCATTTGTTGAAGATGCTGTTCTCTTTCCATTGGATTTTTTGGGCCCCTTTATCAAAGACCAAATGGCTGTAATTTTGTGGGCTTATATCTGGGTCTTTAATCCTTATCCATTGATCTGTGTGTCTATTTTGGAGCCAGTACCAGGCTGTCTTTATAACTATGGATTTGTAGTATAGACTTAGATTTGGTATGGTAATACCTCCAGCAGTGTTTTTGTTACTCAGGATTGTCTTTGCTATCCTGGGTCTTTTGTGCCTCCATATGAACTTTGAGATTGTTTGGTCAACTTCTTTGAAGAATTGCTTTGGAATTTTTATTGGTATAGCATTGAATCTGTATATTGCCTTTGGTAGGATGGTCATTTTTACGATGTTGAATCTGCCAATCCAGGAACAAGGGAGGTCTTTCCACCATCTGGTGTCTTCTGCTATTTCTTTCTGTAGGGTTTTAAAGTTTTCGTTGTAAAGGTCTTTTACCTCCTTGGTTAGGTTTATACCAAGGTATTTCATTTTTTTAGGGGCTATAGTAAATGGGATTGTTTCTCTCAAGGTTTTTTCACTTCTTTCATTTTGGGCATATAGGAAGGCCTCTGATTTTTACACGTTTATTTTGTATCCTGCCACCCTGCCGAACTTCTCAATTAGTTCCAGAAGCTTCCTGGTGGAGTTTTTGGGATCACTCAAGTATAAGATCATGTCATCTGCAAATAGGGATAGTTTGACTTCTTCCTTGTGATTTGAATCCCTCTTATGTCCCTTTCTTGTCTTATGGCTTCAGCTAAGACTTCAAGTACAATATTGAATAGAAGTGGTGAGAGTGGACAGCCTTGTCTAGTTCCTGATCAAAGTGGGAATCCTTCCAATTGTTCCCCATTGAGCATAATCCTTGCTGTGGGCCTGTTGTACACAGCTTTTATTATATTGATAAAGGTTCCTTCCATTCCTACTGTCTACAGCATTTTGATCATAAAAGGTTGTTGGATCTTGTCAAAAGCTTTTTCTGCATCTATCGAGAGTATCATGTGGTCTTGGACTTTGGACTGGTTTACATGATGAATTACATTTATTGATTTGCGCATGTTGAACCAACCTTGTGTGCCAGGGATGAAGCCTACTTGGTCCCCATGAATGATCTTTTTAATATGTGTTTGAATCCGAATTGCTAAAACTTTGTGGAGAATCTTTGCGTCTGTGTTCATCAGAGAGATCGGCCTATAGTTTTCTTTTTTAAGTGAATCTTTTTTAGGTTTTGGGATTAAGATGATATTAGCTTCCCAGAAGGAATTTGGTAGTGTTCCTTCCTTTGCTATTTGATGAAACAGTTTAAGGAGTATTGGTGTTATTAACTCCTTAAATGTCTGGTAGAACTCTGTGCTGAATCCATCTGGTCCAGGACATTTTTTGGTGGGAAGATTTGAGATTACATCTTCAATTTCCTTATATGTTATAGGACTATTTAAATAATTCACAACTTCCTGATTCAATTAGGGTAAGTTGTGTTTACTTAGAAATTCATCCATCTCTTTTGTGTTGTCAAACTTCTCAGAGTATAAGTTTTTGAAATATGATGTTATAATTCTCTAGATTTCTTGGGGATCAGTAGTGATAACCCCATGTTCATTTCTGATTTTGTTAATTTAGGTTTTCTCTCTCCTGCTTTTGGTTAATTTAGCTAGGGGTGTATCAGTCTTATTGATTTTTTCAAAGAACCAGCTTTTTGACTGGTTGATTTTTTCTATTGTTTTCTTAATTTCGATTTCAGATATTTCTCCCATTAGTTTGCTAATCTCCTCTCTTCTACTACTTTTGGGATCAGATTGCTCTAGTTTCTCTAAAGGTTTAAGCTGCATTGCTAAGTTGTTCATTTCTGATGTTTCCATTTTTTTGATGTAGGCATTAAGAGCTATGAACTTACCTCTTAGAACAGCTTTCACTGTGTCCCAGAGATTTTGGTAAGTTGTATTTTCATTATCATTCACTTTCAGGAAACCTTGAATTTCCTTTTTAATTTCTTCTTGAATCCAGTTCTCATTCAGCATCATATTGTTAAGTTTCCAGGACTTAGTGTATTTTCTGTTGTTTGTTGTGTTGTGGATGTCCAGCTTCAGGCCATGGTGGTCTGACCGGGCACAGGTTAGAATTTCAACTTTTTTGTACATGTGTAGATTCGTTTTGTGGCCCAGTATGTGATCTATTTTGGAGAAAGTTCTGTGTGCTGCTGAGAAAAATGTGTATTCTTTGGTACGTGGGTGAAAAGTTCGATAGAGATCTGTAAGGTCCATTTCTTTAAGGGTTTGATTAAGTTCCAAAGTGTCTCTATTAAGCTTTTGACCTGTTGATCTATCCCATGTTTAGAGGGCGGTGTTGAAGTCCCCAAGAATTATCGTTTGAGGGTTGATTTCTTGCTTTAGACGCTGTAGAGTTTTCTTTTTTTTTTTTTTTTTTTTGCAATAGCATGAGGTTTTATTTAACGACGCGCCGGGCGGCTCCAGCAACCTTTCACGCAGGAAAGACTGAAGCGGCCCCGAGCAGCTCGGGCAAGGGGTTTTTAAGGGGTCTTGGGGTAGGGGGGGTTGCTTAGCTGAGGAATTTTCTATGACCTTTACAGTCATTGGTCGGCAAGAGCTCGGGTGGAGTTGGCTCTTGGTAATCGTTCCAGTCCACCTGCTTAACCGCAGGCTGTTCATTCTGGGTGACCTTCATTGATGGAATTCCCCTTTGGGCAAACTTGCTTTTCCAGAACTGAAGGGCTGGAGGTCTTAAGGGGTGGGGAAATACCTGTAAAAGGCACAAGGCTGTACATAGTTTTAAGCAATGACTAACAATGGATGCTTGGATGGCTATAAACAATGGATGCCTGAATGACTACAAGCAAGGGCTATACTGTGGGCTTGAACCAGCCTGCTTTGTGAATTTTAGGGCGAGGGTCTCAGGGTCCATCATTACCCCCTTTTCTATAGGCACACTCCAATCATGGAGTGTTAGTCACAGTTCTTGCGATAAATTTCTGGGAGGATTGGAGTCAGTTTTTCAGCAGGGGTGTTCTTTCCAGGCGATTCCAGCAGTAGGAGATGTCTCTTCAGAATTCCAAAGACCTTGAGAGACCCATCCCAGCATAGCTGCTCTAATCCTGCCTCACTTTCCCATAAACCTATTTGAGAATTCAGACTGCTCTGGGGATAAAGGGCGATGATTCGGATCTGGCTGCTTCCTGCTGAATCGGGGCGAAGAAAATAAGAGCAGTCTGACATTCTCATCTATGAAATGCTGGGTTGGTCTAGAGGTCTTTGATAGATGGCTCTATTACCTCAAGGTTGGTCTAAAAGAGACAAAACACAGGCAAATTGAGTCTCCAGAATCTATAGAAGGACCAGATCATTGTAATTGGGAAGGCACATGAGATAAACCGAACAAGCTCAGCAGTCTTGCTGTGGGTACAAGCAAGCAGGAGTTAGTAAAAGAACACATTTACAAGGTGTAAAAGCCAAGGAGACCTTTTTCCTCTGGCTACTGTAGATCATATTTTAAAACCTGTCCAAAACAATGCGAACTGATTCTTTGTACAGAGCAATCTAAATTATTCTCCTTTTTTATTCTGAAAAATAAAGCAACATAAGTCTTTTTCTTTTGGGGGACCAAAGGGATGTAGCACCATTTCTCTGATCTAAATGAAAAGCCAGCATTGATTAGCTAATGGAGCTGCTCTGGAGCTACATCTGGAGTTTTGCTGTTTTTCTTAGTTTACTTCTTAAGTTTGCCATTGCTTTTTCCCTCTGTCAAGCACTGAGTTTAACTTTAGGCAACCTTTTAGGACAAGGGAAAAACTAATGAATGTGGAGGGGCCCGTATTGGGTACATATATGTTCAGCATTGTGACGTCTTCCTGGTGAGTTGTACCTGTGACTAAAATGTAGTATCCATCCACGTCTCTTATAATTTTCTTTGGTTTGAAGTCCACTTTGTCCGATATCATAATGGCTACCCCTGCCTGTTTTCTGCTTCCATTAGCTTGTAGAATTGTTGACCAGCCTTTTATTTTGAGGGCATGCCTATCTTTTGTGGTGAGATGGGTTTCCTGCAGGCAGCAGATTGGTGGATTGTGATTTTTCATCCAAATTTATAATCTGTGTCTCTTGATCGGTGAGTTAATTCCATTAACATTTAGTGTTATAATGGTGAAACTATTTTTGATTCCAGACATTTATTATGTTTAGTAGTTTTTATAAGTATATTGCTTCGCTTTTAATGGTGTTATACTTGCCTTCTGCTCTCCTGGATATGCCTGTTTTTTTCTTTACGCTTGAGTATCATTTCTAGCATTTTTTGAAGGCCTAGTTTGGTGGTCATGTATCCCTTCAGTTGTCTTTGTGCTGGAAGATTTTTCTTTCTCCCTTGATCATGACTGATAGTTTTGCAGGGTAAAGCAGCCTAGGTTGACATTTTTGCTCATCAATACTTGAAGTTTGTCTCTCCAAGCTCTTCTTGCTTTTAGTGTTTCCATTGAGAAGTCATTTGTGATTTTAATAGGTTTACCTTTAAAAGTGACTTGTTTTTTCTCCCTTGAAGCTCTCAGCACCAGTTCTTTATTTTGAATGTGGAGTGTTTTGACTATTTGCCGTGGCGAGCTTCTGTTTTGGTCATATCTGTTTGGGTGCGGAATGCCTCTTGTATATGGATGGGCTTGTCTTTTTTTAGATGAGGAAAGTTTTCCTTGATGATCATTTGGAAAATTTCCTCAGGGGTGGTATTTTGAGATTCTTGCTCTGGTATTCCATGAATATGCATGTTGGGCTTCTTCAGAGTGTCCCATATCTCCTGGATATTTCTCTCAAGCATCTTTTTGGCTTTAACAATCTCTTCCATTGAGCTGGTTAATACTCCCACTTTATCTTCAAGATCTGAAATCTGTTTTCTGCTTTGTTAGTTCTGCTGTTAAGACTCTCTGTGGAGTTCTGGGTTGAAGATAACTTGTCTTTTAACTCAGTTTTAAACTCTGCTTGAGTCTGCTTTAACTGCTCTATGCCAGTTTTTGATTCTTGCACTGTTTTTCTCAACTCCTCCATGTGTCTGTTGTGTTCCTCCTCAAAGCGATTAATTCGATTATTTAATTCCTCCCTGATTTCCTCTTTCATAGTATTGAACATGGTAATGATCATATTTTGAAGGTCGTTGTCCTGGGTCAGGCTTTCTTCACCATTTTCCATGGGTTTTTTCTGGTTGGAGTCTAACATTATGGGATTAATTCCTTCAGTGGAAGATTTGTTTACTTGAGTTTTGTGTCTCATGGATTTGCACTTAGACTTTGGCATTGTCGGTTTAACTCTTAAGATCTTTTATTTTCTGTGCGTTTTTCACTAAACTGAATTATTTGGCCTGGGGCTCTGGGGGCAGGCGCGGACTGATCTTACCTGGGTCACGGCATGGTGAGGCCTGGCTGGACTGCACACGCCCGTTTCCCGGTGGCAGAGTGGAAGGGAAGGGTATTCTGTTTCATTTTGAAGTTGAAGATAAATGCCTGACCTTTTTGTATAAATGGGGATTGAAATATGTTTTAATAAAATATATGGAGTTTTCCTGTCCAGAAATACAATTTCCAAGGGCTGAGGTCATGGTCCATCTGTTACAACACTTGCTATGGAAACAAAGAATCAAGAGTTTGGATTCCAAGATCCCATATAAAATGTCACCTGAAGTTCCAGGTAGAACCTGTGAATCACCAGAGAAACCTGGCTAGTCAGAGTAGTCCTGCAAGTGAGCTTAGATTTAATTAGATACCTAACCTCAAAACAATAAGGTCAAAGAGCAATTGAGAATGTATCATACTAACATCCTAAGAACTCAACTTGCCTGTCTACTCAGCCATCCACGCATTCACCCACATGAAAACATGAATTCATGTATGCACACATTCCATACACTTAGATACCCATGAAAAGTGAAAATAAGCAATATATTTTGGTGAATTCACTGGGAACTACACAGAAATAAAATAGTGGTATACATGCTTTTTTATTTATTGTTATATTTTGCATTATATTCTGAAATAGAAAATGTGGTTATTATATTAAATGCCAAGGAAACACACAAGATTTTAGTCTTTAGACTCACCTATGAGTAAATTTTCTTATAAAGGTAGCACTTGTGGACAAGCCTGCAGGAAACTGCACTGAAAAAAATCTGCAAAAATGTTTTACAGGTTACCTTTCTGCAATGGTGAATATTGTAATTGGTTACTATAAGAATGATAATTTACGCTATAAAATTTCAGTTTTATGTTGTAATTTAAAAGAAGTTTAAAAAGAAATTTAAAAAGACCTTTCAAAATAAGCTTTCTGAAGTTTTGAAATTGTGAGCAACTGTTGCACCAAAACTCCATACTACTTTGCAGATGTTGTATGGTCAGTGACAACTCTGGGTGATCAATTTGGAGGTAAACATTTTACATGTTAAAATTGCCCATGTCAATAATCAGACGAGTTATTCCAGATAAAATATTTCTAAATTGCTTTCTAGAAAATCATCCATTCAAAAATCAAAATTGTTTAGAATTTAAAATAGGAATATTTGAGATTTAAAATAAAAAGACATATTTAAATGAAGAAAATATATGATGAGCAAACTACTCATGACCCATTCTTAGCCCCTTACCCTTTTTCAATCTGAAGGACTTTGTTTATTTTGTTCAATTTTAGCATAAATATGCATCAAAAATGAAGAGTCTTTATATTTCATAGAATTTTTTTACCTTTTTGAATATGCATCATGAATTTATTTCCATTTATTGCCTTTTTGGTCCATTTTTTCATTTTATAAGTCTACATATTTACTGACTCCCTTAAATGATTACCAATATCTCCTTATTGTTTATATTTTCATATTAGTGTTTATTTGTAAAGAAGTTTGTGATTGTTTTCTGTTTATCAGTGTTGGAACCAAAGTTCCTGCACCTGATCGAGCCCCTCAACTAAAGACACGGAGACGCCAGAATCAATGCAAAGGCAAGAGGCTTTAATCATCAGCGCACTGGGATCACCCTGCTTTTTCGGGAGCAGGAGTGGCCCCAAGCACTTAGGGCTTGGGTTTTTTATAGGGCAGGGACAAATTTTAAACATAGCAAACACAGCAAATGGGATGAGACATCTGGTTCTTGGTAATAAGGATGGCTCAAGGGGTGAAGCACAAGTCAGTATGACTAAGGGGTAAGGTACAGGGCAGTTCATCAAGAGTCAGCGTGACTAAGGGGAAAGGTACAGATCAGTTCATCAAGCGGGCTTTACATTTTATATTTTCCACATCAGTATATATTGTTAGTATATTTTTCTTTCTGGATCGCATTGTCAGTTCCAAATCTTCATTTCTGTAATTCAGAGTAATCTTTCCTACTTACCAATATTCTTCAGAGACTGTAAGTATTTAGCTTTGTTTCATGACTTCTTTTCTGAATTTCTTATTCATTATATTAAATAAGAAAGTGTGAGGCTAGAAAAAATTTACAGACTTCCTTACCTATCAGTATAGCAAATACATTAAAAACAGTATGTATAAAATATATCAGATTTTATCCACAAAATAAGATTTCTATAATTATAATATTATTGTTACCATTGACATTTATATTATCCAGTGACTTGTGCATTTATACATTTATGCAGTCTAGTGAAATAATATATATCATTTGTAATCAAATTTTCAATACCAAAAAAAAAACCCCAGCAACAAATAGAGTAACTCTAAGGTTTCAGGTTGAACTTATTAAGAAAACAAAACAGAAGTTTGATCAATTTGGATTGATAAACCTAACCACAGAAATTCACAAGTACCATCAAACTCTGGGGAAAAAAATCCTATAATCTTAAGGAATGTAAAACTATATTCTTGATCAACTGGTTAGTAATATCTCAGCATGTGGTTATAGAATAGTGTTATCAATTTTATGCGCTTTTTTCCCCCCAAATTTAGTCTATATGATTCTGGCAACTGTGCTCCAAAGGATCATGTTAAAAGTAATGATTGCCATCTGTATTAGTCAGGGTTCTCTAGAGTCATAGAATGAGTGTGTATGTACGTGTGTGTGTATAGCTGCTCAGTTTGGTAGTCAAGTGGATGATGGTGAAGTCTTTAGTCTAGTAAAAAGCTAGAGGGTTGAAGAAACTGGGCAGCTGGAAGGAAGAGCGATTCCTAGCACAGCTGCAAGAAGCATCTCTTCTCTTTGTTGGCTCCTTTTTATATGGTCCAGTACTGGGAAGATCCTGTGAGATCTCCATTTCTTGAAGACGGATGCCAAGACAGATGCCAAGACGGATCCCTTGCGGTCTCAGTTGCAGTGTGCCTCCTATTCCAGCCATAGTTCTGTGCCTATGTCAGCATAGATGCCAGTCTATGTGGTATAGTACTAAGCTGATTCCCGTTGACCTTCCTGCAAGGGGCAGGGATGGATCTTTTCCTGTGTTTTTACAGGCAGAGGTGTTTTTACATATTCCTTCCTGTCCTTTGGAAGCCATCTAGACATGGATTAGCATTCTAAAGGATGAGCACAGAGCTTTATCATTATAATTGTATCACCACATCCCTGATGTGTTCTTTCTCCACCTGTATGGGGCCATTAGGGCCTATTAACATATCTAAGGATTGGCAGGGCTGTATTGTTAGTGGTGGTCCCACCTTTTGTGAACTTTGCACCTGCAGTCTGTCACTATTGATGTCATCACTCTGTGCAGTGTACATACTTCACCCCTGTTTCATGGTATATAAGGGATTAGGTTCCATAATAAACTCGACTTGGTGTTTCGGCTTTTCCAAGATCCCCTCTTGACCCAGCCTGACATAATTCTTGCTGATCCCACTCTGGCACCTATCAGGATTGCAAGGTAAGCATGCTGGTCACTGAACCCTGCACTTCCCCTGCTGATGTCATCTTTCGATGAGCATTTACATGGGACACAAATATCTTTGTGTCCTTTTCCTGTTGGGAGAGATCTATCCACATGCTTCTTCCCCAGATGTCTTTCTCACCAATTTTCTAGTTACATTCCTTCCAAGTCCCTGACCATCCTCCAAACCCATTGGCTACTGCCCATGAATCAGTATACAGTCACACATCTGGTCATTTTTCCTTCCAGGCAAAGTGTAAAACCATGTGCACTGCCTGAAGTTCTGCCCACTGCGAAGATTTCCCTTCTCCAGTGTCCTTTAGGGATTTTGCAGAAAGGGGTTATGATGCTGCAGCTGTCCACTTTTGGGTGGCACCTAATAGTGAGCAGAACCATCTGTGAACCAAGCCCTAGTCTTTTCTTCTTCAGTTAGCCAATCATAGGTCACATCCCAGGAGGCCTTAGGTGCATGCTTGGAAACAAGCATTGCAACAGGCTGAGGAACACTAGGCATTTGGGCAACTTCTTCATGCAGCTTACTTGTGCCTTCAGGACCTGCTGGGGCCCTGTCTTATATGTACCATTTCCATTTGATAATAGATTGCTGCTGCAACCATTCAACTTTATGGCTTGCTGGGTCAGACAACACCCAACTCATGATGGGCAACTCAGGTTCCATGGTAACTTGGCAACCCATTATCAGACATTCAGTTTCCACTAAGGCCCCATAGCAAGCAGAGTTGTCTCTTAAAAGGAGAGTAATTGTCTGCAGATGATGGTAGAGCCTTGCTCCAAAATCCCAAGGGTTTCCTCTGTGATTCACCTATGGGAGCCTGCCAGAGACTCCAAACAGCATCTCTATCTGTGACAGACACTTCCAATACCATTGGGTCTGCAGGATCATATGGTCCAAGTGGCAAGGCAGCCTGTACAGCAGGTTGAACCTATTGAAGAGCCTTCTCTTGTTCTGGGCCCCACTCAAAGTTGGCAGCTTTGCTAGTTGCTTCATATATGTGCCTAAGTAACCCCACTCAAAGTTGGCAGCTTTGCTAGTTACTTCATATATTGAAAGACCCTTGAGGTTTTATTTAAGGACGCGCTGGGCGGCTCCAGCAACTCTCACGCAGGAGAGACTGAAGTGGTCCCTAGTGACTGAAGCAAGTGGTTTATAAAGGGGTTTTGGGTGAGGGTCTCCTTGGTGAGGAATTTTTGCAATTGTTTGTCAGCACGAGTCCAGGCCTCCGTGATTGATGCAGTCTATCTGCTTAACCGCAGGAAGTTTGCTCCGGATGGCAATTATTCTATTAACAGAATTTTCTTGCAAGACTTGTTTTCCCTAGGGTTGGTCATTCCCATCACCAAGGGTTACAGCTCCTTTTCCCATCATCAGGGGTTTCAGGGCACGGAGGGAAGTAGCAAGGTGCATAGTTTTAGACAATGGCTAGCAGTAGCTATGCTTGAATAACTATGAGCAATAGCTAACTATAGCTATACCTGATTAGCTATGAGAAAATATCTACACTGTGGGCCTGGACTGGCCCGTTCTGTGAATTTTCTTTTTAGGGCAAGGGTCTTTCAATATGTGCCTAAGTAAAATGCCCAAATGAGGAATGTGCTGCCTCCAAAATCCAAAAAGGCCCGCTAAACATTGTGCTTCTTTCTTAGTGATGGGAGGGGCCAGGTGCAACAACTTATCCTTTATCTTAGAAGGGATATTTCTGCATGCCCCATACCACTGAACTCCTAAAAATTTTATTGAAATAAAAGGTCCTCGCATACTTACCTGGCAGGGGAGATACCATGATCACGAAGGTGGTTTTCCCAGGGCGAGGCTTATCCATTGCACTCCGGATGTGCTGACCCCTGCGATTTCCCCAAATGTGGGAAACTCGACTGTATAATTTATGGTAGTGGGGGACTGCATTCGTGCTCTCCCCTGAAAAAAAAAAAAAAAAAAAAAAAGGTCCTCGGATTTTGGTTGGGTTTATATCCCATCCTCTGTTGTGCATATGCCTTACCAACAAATCCAAAGTGTTTGCTACTTCCTGCTCATTGGTCCAGTCAGCATAATATCATCTATATAATGGACCAGTGTGATACCTCGTGAAAGTGTCAAGTGATCAAGATCTCTGTGAACCAAATTATGGCATAGGGCTGGAGAATTAATATACCCTTGAGGTAACACTGTAAATGTATACTGCTGGCCTTGCCAACTGAAAGCATATTGCTTCTGATGATCTTTATGAATGGTATGGAGAAAAAAGCATGTGCAAGATCAATAGCTGCATATCAAGTACCAGGTGATATGTTAATCTCCTCAAGCAACGAAACCACATCTGGTGCAGCAGCTGAAATTGAAGTCCCAACTTGATTAATTTTGTGATAATTGACTGTCACTCTCCATGATCTATCTGTCTTCTACACAGGCCAAATGGGAGAGTTAAAAGGAGAGGTGGTAGGAACCACCACCCCTGCATCCTTTAATTCCTTTATGGTGGCATTAATTTCTGTAATTTCTCCAGGGATACGATACTGTTTCTGATTCACTGTTTTCCTTGGTAGAGGCAACTTTAAAGGCTTCCATTTGGCCTTCCCAACCATAACGGCTCTTACTCCACATTTCAAGGAACCAACGTGAGGGTTCTACCAATTTCTAAGTATATCTATACCAATTACACATTCTGGCACTGGGGAAATAACCACTGGATGAGTTCAGGGACCTACTGGACCTACTGTGAGTCGAACATTAGCCAAAACTCCATCAATCACTTGTCCCCCATATGCCCCTACTTTAAATGGAGGGCCACAATGCCTTTTAGGGTCTCCTGGAATCAACATCAACTCAGACCCAGTATCTAGTAGACCCCGAAATGTCTGATTATTTCCTTTCCCCCAATGCACAGTTACTCTAGTGAAAGGTCTTTGGTCCCTTTATGGAAGGACAGCAGAAAGACTAATATTAAAGCTTTCTGCTATAGCGCCAAGGTCCTTCCTTAAAGCGACCCAACCTCCTTTCATTCAAGGGGTTCTGGCTCTGTAAACTGGCTCAAGTCTGAAAATTGATTGACAGGCCGTGATTCTTTGCTGCTACAAGTAAAGGCAGCTTTTCCTTCATTTCTGTTAGAATTTTTCTTCTTGTACAGGTTAATAAGAACTTTGTAGGCTTGTTATCTATTTTACTTTTGGGACACTATGGTTGATTAGACAATGCCAAAGATCTGAGCAAGTGAGACCTTCATAAGTACTGTTCTGTCTATGCTACACATTATGGTTAGTATGCTTACTTTGCCATTGGCGATTCAATGCTGCCACTTGGCCCCTACTACTTCTAGATCCACCTGGGCCCATTTAATTTAAGTCTTCCAATGGGCTGCATTTCCCATTGTTAGTTTTGGCACAAGGAGAAGAGAAATGGTAGGAGCCTTCATATTTGGTGGTGCCCCTCTCACCAATTTATTAAGTACATTTCTGATAAAAGGCATGTCATCTGGATTCTGCCATTGAGAATTGGATTTTAAAGAATGAAAGCATACCAATTTCCCTGAGCCTCTTAATCCCATTGTCCATATTAAACCAAGGAATATCTGGAATCTCCAGTTCCTTCTCAGAAGGCAAAACTTTAATAAATACTTCAGCTACCCACTCAAACTCTTGGCACCATTTTTAACTCTATGAGTAGCAGTGTTAAACCTAGAATCTCTACTCAATGGGCCATTTCTGTGAACTCATTTTTATCCAGTTTTATACTCCTTCCACCAGTATCTCACAGCTTTATGATCCATTCCCAGGGGTATTCCCCAGACTGCTGCTTGAATATATTAGTAAAGTCATGCAGTTCTTTAGGGGTATAGCGCACCTCCTCATGGACCACACTTTCTATTTCACCTTTAGGAGCCTGTTTAGCCTTGAGCCTAGTTATAGGGCTGGAAGCGATCACAGTTGGGCATGCTGTAACTTCAGTATTGTCTTGTGGCAAAGGTGAAAACAGCACTTCTGTAGAGGGTGGGTGTGGGGATTCATTTTCTGCTGAGGGAAGGAAGACTTTCTCCTCAGGTGAAATAAATTTGAGAATTTGAGGGTTCAATGTCTTCATCATCAGTTTGGGCCTCCCACACATCAGCACCCCACTTTTCAGAATCCCATTCTTTTCCAATCAGTGCTTTTATTTTAACGGCCAATACCTTTCGAGACTGGGATTTTAATTTACATTGTAACTCAGGCACTCAAATAATCAGAGTTTGGGTTTGATTTTCAGCGATTTGAGCCCTATTATTACTGAAGAGAAGATTCTCTTCTAGGGAACACTTAGAAACTTCTAAGTTTTTCATATGCTTTCTGAGTTGGAGGTTTTCCTCTGAGGCCTTCCTTTTCTATTTGTAGTTTAATGAGAGATGCTAGAAACAACCAGCAAGCATTATCGTTTTCCCTTATTCTTACTCATTTTATCTAAAGCTTCATATATGGTGTCATAGTTAAGCACAGGTGTCAACTTGACTCTTAAGAGTTTGAGCTCTGGGCACAGTTGTAGAGAGTTGATGGTTGAGTTAAGCCCAGAGCAAACCTGAAGGAGATTGTCTAGCTCCTGGGGAAGACCCAGCCCATGGTGGGTGGTATTAGGCCCTGGATAAATCAGAGAGAGCTGTTTGAGAGAGTTGGCATCCTTCTGTATATTTGGCCAGACATGCTAGTCTGGCAAGTAAAGATTGTCCATCTTTCAGCCATTATGCAGTGATGTTATGACCACTTCCCTTGCCCCTGATATTGGTGCATGCTCTCCTGTCAAGCTGGACTAAGAACTGTAACCAGGAATCGCAAGAAAGTAAACTCCTTGTTCCCTTAAGCTGTGTGATGGCCATTTATCAGCAACCATGCAGGCGGACTGCAACAGAATTTGGTACCGGGAGTGGGGTGTTGATGATAAATTTGACTATGTGGATTTTGTGGCTTTTGAACAGTTCTGCTGGACAAAGTTTGAAATGCTTAAGAATTTTTACCTTGTGGATTTACAAATACCATTCTTTGGAGTTTAGTGGACCAATTGCTGAGAGAGATTGTTTGGGCCCAATTTGTGATGAGGGGAACAAGGACTTTGGTAAAGCTGAACTAAAGATGATGGACTGTTTTGCTTGACACAGGAGAGCTATGTTGGCAGCAGAATGTGCAAAGAGCAGGCAGTAGAATGTTTGCTGCTGTTGGAGAAATGAATATCAGTGAAGGAAAACCTAGTGACTTGCACTGGGATGGTGGAAGACGTGAAAACCAACATATGGCAAGTTTGTGGTTTGAAAACTCAAATTCCTTCAGGGGTCGAAAGCCCATGTTAAAGCCATTTCTTGCCCTTTGGATGTTTAGCTGCCTAGAAAATAGGCTTTTTCAGTGTCAGCTTGTTAAAGTTGGTACAGCTGTAGCTCCAGTGGACTAAGCGACATTTCAACATTGCTTCAGAATCAGGCAGCGTCCCTCTGATATTACTGGTTTGGGCATACTACTGAGGGGTTCGTGGAAAGCAGCAAAAGCTTGGCACCAAGTCGCAGGCATAGAGTTCCTGCAAGATATGGTGAAGCTTAAAGCTGCAGAGGAGAACCTAGAGTTGTGTTTGAGATGCCAGAACTGTGGGACTGCTGCTGAGGATGACTGCGAGTGGAGATTCAGCCTGTTTCAGAGGAACTCTGCTTTTACAGCTTTAAGCTGCAAACAGGGACTGGGAATGCCTAGAATCTTTGAGCTGCCTTGACTACAGGATAAGCAACAGAAGATGGACATCGAAGTAAAGGATGTGGTGTTCTTCTGTACTTTGATCTTTTTAATGTTTTCTTATTGTTTAAAATCATTCTGTTTTAATGTTTTATCTGTTTTATTTCTAATTTAAGAAGATTAAGAACTTTGAATTTTTAAAATGTTGAAGCTGAACTTTTAATGAGAGAATATTTTAAATCTGTCCATGACACATATTTATATTTTTAAAGATAACTTTTAACACCTGTGGGGACAAAGAAAGGTTACAGTTTAAAAATGCTATTGTTGGGGTTGGGGATTTAGCTCAGTGGTAGAGCGCTTGCCTAGCAAGCGTGAGGCCCTGGGTTCGGTCCCCAGCACCAAAAAAAAAAAAAAATGCTATTGTTTTTATGTCAAGTTGACAAGGGGTGGAGTGTCATAGTTAAGCAGAGGTGTCAACCTGACTCTTGAGGATTTGAGCTCTGGGAACAGTTGTAGAGAGTTGATGGTTGGGTTAAGCCCAGAGCAAACCTGAAGGAGATTGTGTAGCTGCTGGGGAAGACCCAGCCCATGGTCTAAATCACAGAGAGCTGGTTGAGAGAGTTGGTATCCTTCTGTATACTTGGCCAGACATTCTGGTCTGGCAAGTAAGGATTGTCCATCTCTCAGCCATTATGCAGTGATGTTGTGGCCAGTTCCCTTGGCCCTAGTGTTGGTGCATGCTCTCCCATCAAGCTGGACTGAGAACTGTAACCAGGAATCATAAGGAAGTAAACTCCTTGTTCCCTTAAGCTGTGTGATAGTCATTTATCAGCAACCATGCAGGCAACATATGGAATCTCTGAGCTTCTCAATCTTTGCAATAGGTGCATCAAGACTATCCAACACAACTACTTTTACCGGTTCTAGAAACAGTTTACTACAAACAGTTATAGAGGAGTCTTTAGTCAATGGAGGTTCTACTGTGTCAAAAAGCCAGCTCCAGATATCACAAAGCTTGCCAGCAAAATTCATTCTTGCAATTCTGTTTCTCTAGAACCACTTCTAGTACCAATTTCTATATAAGTCAGGGCTCTCTAGAGACATGGAATTCACAGAATGAATATATATATAAGAAATTTATTAAGATGGCTTACAGATATGACCGAGGTATTCCAACAATAGCTGCCAGTAGTTGAGGTAGTCCAACGATGGTTGCCAGTAGCTAGCTGCCCAGGTCGGTAGTCAAGTGTGTGATGGCTGAAGACTGGAGAATTCCTAGATTGTTTAGTCTAGTTGAAGGCTAGAGGGTCCAAGAAGGGGAGAGAAGAGCGATTCCTAGCACAGTTGCAAGAAGCATCTCTTTTCTTTGTTGGCTCCTTTTTATGTGGTCCAATACTGGGAGGATCCTGTGAGGTCTTTGGAGATTGTGATAGGATCTAGGGTGAGTTTAATAATATCAAGTGATCTCAGTTGATCCTTCCAGATGTGGTCTCAGCCCATCTTAGTTAATACCCTGGTGTGTCAAGTTGATACCCAGGCTTAACTATCCCACCAACTTAGTGCTATTCAGAGATTTTAGAAATTTCATAAATGAGGTTGTGTGAATTTTCTGGTCCACTAAAGGTAGTGCCACAGTAATGTGGCAATAGTCTCTAGACCTACTGTTTTCTCTTTCTTGCCATGAGAAGCATTTTTGCTCTGTTATCTGCTCCTGGTATAATATCCTGGCCTGTCATGGACATGCAGGAAACACAGCCAAAAAATCATGTACTGAAACCCTTAAAACAATAAATGAAATTAATCATTCATTTTGTGTAAGTTATCTCATCTCAGCATTAGTTTTAGTAATAGAAAGTTGGCACAATTTACCATCATTACATGACAGAGAAAGATTAGTTTTTAAATATTTATTTGCCAAAGCATCAGGAAGAATATTTTTATTGATAAATACCAACCTTAATTTTGTTATGTCAAAGAAAAAAGGAAAGGAGAGAGATAAACCAATATGAGAAAATATTTTGTAGGTTCTTTTGGGTACTTTGGTTTATATTATATCATCATCTCTACAAATCTATTTCCCTTGATGATAATAGATTCTTTGTTCATAATAAAATTGTGCAGCCTGATAGTAACTTTTCAAACTCAGAAATCACAAGGGTTTATTGTCTCATAAAGTTGGTTTCTGATAGGGACGAATTCTTCTAACTGTGAAGTCAGTTTTACTTCTACAATAGGATACAGTGGGGATATGAGTCAAAATAAATGTATTAGGATATTCTTGTAATATCCTCACACAAAATTTTAATAATATGATATATTTTTCAGTATTGATAATTGTTCCAAATTTATGAAGCTTTAAACATGTGAATTAAAAAACTATTAATCTAAAAATTAACAAAACTCAAAAAACGTGCCATGAATAAAATTTCATAAAACTTTCAAGACAATTTCACTACAATTATTTAATACCTATTTACTTAGTAAACTTCTTGATCTGTACTAGGAAGTTTTCACATTTTTCATGTAAGAATTTCAGCATTTAAAATAATTCAGAATCTATCTTTCTGTTTATTTTTAATACATTAGGAAATAGAGATTTATTAAGATTAAATTGACAAAATACTTTTTTATTAATTAGATTTCATATTTTGCAATAACCTAAAAGCATACTCATGCATGGAATTTTTCTATGTCTAAGATAAACTTTTCAATCACTACTTATAGAACTATTATCAAATGTAAGATATGTATGAGTGAATACACTACCTACTCATGAGTTTAAATTTCTATTTGAATATATCTAGGAATATGCATGTAGCAATAAAATGATAGCAACATAGGGCAATATCACAGGAAAAATAGTTTCTGCTCTATTAAACTTCAAATATAATCTGATAGGTGATTTTAAAGAATATTATCACACATGAAGAGATATGATATAATTAATGTTTATGTTTTGGTTGCCATAAAACATATAATAGTCATGGTGATTAAATATGATAATTCTTTGTATTCCAAACTGAACATCATATGATCAAGATGCATCTACAAGATATAAAATCCTCTTCTAACACAGTAATATTATGATTAGACTTTTTGTTATTTTGTACAGATAATCAAAAAAGGCTTAAGGAATGGCACCATGGCTCAGTGTATAATGGTGCCTACTCAAAAATTTTTTGAGAGGAATTCAACTCCCAAAACAACATTGTAGAAGGAGTGAATCTATCTCTATCCTACATATGTGCACTATGTCACATGTATCTCTCTCTCTTTCTCTCTCTCTCTTATATAAACAAAATGGGATAAGAAGAAAATAATTCTTAGTACATTTTGGGACTGTATAATCCTGATCAGTGTTAATAGTAATCTTTATTTGCTGCTGCTGTACTTTTAGTATACATTAGATGATTATTTGAAATTTAAATTTCCCATGTGAAACAATTTGTGTGTGTGTGTGTGTGAAGGTACTGTGTGTGTCTGTGCAGGTCCAAAGATGACATTGAGAATCATCCTAGGTTTGATTCTACCTTCTTTTTGCTTCACATTCGGTATTCTCAGGCTCTGAGCTCCAGGGTTGGAAGTACAGCCTGCTGCTATTTCCACCTGGAGTTTTTATGTGGGACCTGGGATCTGAACTCAGGATCTTCTGTTTGGGAGGCAGAGTCTTAACCTTTGAGCCATCACTCCAGCCCCAATATGAAAGATTTTTTTTTTTTTTGGTTTACAGAAGGATCTTTGACAACATATCCATTTGTATTCCTTAAAATTAGGCATTAGAGTTTCTATAGTATGGTAAATTTGTGAATGATGCTATCCTAGGGAGATGTTTTTAATAACATTTGTGTAAACATAATGCAAAACCAATATACTAAAAGTTATATTTTCATCCACCATGTCTTTTTTTATATACATTTTTCATTATTATTTCAGCTCATACAAACTTAATAGGTACACCAGTTCCCTCCCTCCCTCCTCCTCCCCCCATACCCCCTGCTCTCCCTCCCCTCTCCCCTCCCGCCCCATTCCCCCCCCCCCCCGTGCCTCCCACCCCAATTCCCAGAGTCCTTTCTTGTGAATGTCTGACTCTCCTCTGGACCTCCTCTCCAATGACGTACAAGGACCCAGTGGCATTTCCCTGAACCCTTTCCTGTGTTCCCCTTAAGCATAGGAACACTACTGTGGCTGTCAATCCCTTGCCTCCAAGGATCTTGGTGCCTTTAGCAGATGCTAGACTTTGTGAGGTCAATAGTGTGTTGGACAATGCACCGGGCATGCAATGTCCAATTATAATTGCTTCGGCCCTAACTTGTGGGGAGTATCTTGCAAATCATTGCTCCTCCCATCCTTTTGCTCTTACACTTTTACCGCCCCCTCTTCCGCAAATGTCCCTGAGCTTCAGGATGGGGAGAGATTAATCTGGCCCAGTTCTAGGTGGTTGATATAGAGTCTCTGAAGTTCTGGATAGTGGTTCATTGATTTTCTTTTACAGTTTTGTTGCTCCTGCAATGCCCTTCACTCCATCGTGATGGGCACTGTATGTCACCCCCTGGCCAGAGACAGAAAGCTGTTAAACTGGAGTCTTATTATAAGAGCACATTCAAGGGTAGATGTAATACTTATACCCAAAGCACCATGTCTTAAATAGTAATCAATTGTGCTTTTCTTTTGAAGTTAGCTAGTAAGAGGCAGTATATTATTTGTTAAAATAATACAACTTATGTTTGCAAGTCAATGAAATTTATATTCAGGAAAACTGCTTTTTTTAACTTTCTGTTGTTGTTTTTCTTGTTTTCTTTTGGAAGCAAATTCCTTTTAATCATTTCATTCCTGTTATTATTTCTTTTTCTAGCATAAAATATATTTATTAAAACCATATTTTGAGCACTACTGTGAAAGCTGATTTTTGCTTCAAATGTGTAAACATTCAAAGATTTCAAAGTGGAGTCATTCACTTCACTTGACCTTTCCACAGAGCATTTGCCTTCTCTACTCTTCAGTAATTCCTTTTCCAGTGTGACTCTTCAAGTGTAGCAAAAGACCTCTTGATAATTTTAGTCACCAAAAATTATGTAATTTAGCTTTGTTAGAATTAATTTCCTTTTGAAGACTTTGTAAACTTGAAATTCAAGTGAAATATAAACACCTAAAATAGTAAAGTTTTCTTTTTAATTTCAGATTCTGTCCCTCCATAATCCTATATGGCATGCGAGATTTGTCAAGACAACAATCTTAAAACCAGTTTTGTTGACTCACTTTATTAGACAATCCTATGATGGATGGATGTAAATGTGTAACCTCTAATAAAATTGTTTCCAATGTCACCACTAATATAAAATGAACATTTTAAGACTTGGGAAATGAAGCAGTTTTAGTTGATGTCCAGCCTGTTACATTCATAATGCTTATAATCTTGTTGTACAGAACTCATAATGTTCTTTACCAATATAAATGTTAATCATCCCACTTCAACTAGGCATAACTCAATAAATTCACATTCTCCTAGTGCTATGTCTAAACATTACATCTCAAAATGAAAAAAAAATTTGGTAAGGGTACACTTAATTCTCTAACTTTATAATGAGCCATATGAACAACATGCTTAATGATATAAAACCAGACAGAGATGCAAAAATTAATAAGTAACAAGCAAAGGATTAGAATTGGGATTCCCATATCTGACCTTGGAATGCAGAACCTGGGAAACTGCTGAGCAAAACAATAAGAAGTTCGAACAGTCTAGGGCTGATTTCTGATGCCACCTCTTGGTTTTCCACAGACACATACATATTCAAGAGCTCTCTGATACACACACACACACACACACACACACACACACACACACACACACACATGCACTCACGCATTCATGCACTACACGTGCGCAGCTATGAATATATGGACAAAAATGATTAGGAAGGTGAAGGACAATAACTGTTTAAGGGAGGCGGTAAATGCCAAAATAGCATAATTTCAGAAGATTATATACATGTAACATTCTCATTTCCTGTTCATTTCAATAGCTTCTTGTTTTATTCTTATGATGAACTATATATAAGTTCTATCAGCAAGACCATGACTTAGGTTTTCATAAATGTTGCTATGTTCATATCAGAACAGGCTTACTTTTATTTCTTGTGCAGTATAAACAAAACCTTACATATTCACACTTTAAAATTGTATTTATTAAAGAAAATGGTGTATGTATGTCATAATATTTTTATACACTGAAAATTAAAAAAGATTAGAAGGTATTCAGTTACACAAAAATACAATCATGGAATATGGGAGGTATAATATATATTAGAAGTCAATTGAAAACTGCAACAAGAATCTAAAGATCCAGTATGTTCTGGAAAGAAGAATGTCCCTCATTGGTCAACATAAAAAAAAAACTCTGTGCCAATTTGGGAGTGACATTGTCAACAATTGTTTCACAGCAAATGAAATAATGAGTTTCATGGGGATGTGTATTCTCTATTTACCAATACAGCTTGATGAAACACAACAAAATTGCTTCTCCATGGAACGACAAGGCTGTACTCACAGCAAAATGATGCAAAACTACCAACAAGAATTTTATGAGGGCAAATCCAGAATAGTAGGATAGTAAAGTAAATCAAAACAATTTAGGAATCATTTAGGATAGATTTTACCAAGAAATATATTTCTACTTTCATCCAAAGAATTCTCAAGTATCAAATTTAAATAACTAGTTATTTTTATCATTGAATACTTCTTTTAGCTTTTGAATGTGTTGAAGTGAGTGACAAATCTGAATTTGCATTTTTAATCTTCAGAGGTTCACATAACAATATAAATATATTTAGACCTCTTAATATCATGGCTCCTTTTTCCATGATAAGAATAGTTTCTTCATAGCAGTTTTTAACTCTGCTCATGCCCACACTGCATCTGTCACTTTTCCCCTGATAATCAGTGATGAAAAATGTCTTAATTGTGACATCTGCAATTCCATTCACCATTATGAAGTGAATTCCATTCACTTCTATGAAGATATCTATTAGGTTATAAGTCAGGTAAGAAAGTATTATCATGCTTCAATATCATACTGTTAGTTTATGTGACGTACCACATAAACAATCTTATTTCATGGATTTTTGAAGAACATTGAAAGATTCTTGTGACACATACAGGTAACAATGTACATAGGCTCAAATTTAAGCCTGAAAATTTGCTGTTACATAACTTGAGGAAACATAACTAGATAGTATAGCAGCCTCATTAGTCTGTGTATCAGGGCTCATGTGTTAATGATCTCAAGTGCTCATAAATAAGACAGACAAAAGAATATATTTTAGAGTGTTGTTTTCCTAAAGGAATGTATGGCTATAATTAACTCCTGAGTTATCAATGAAAATATGAAAAATCGAGTAATTTATGTACTTTTTTCTGAAGACAGTAAGTTAAAAACTTCATTTCAGTTTTATATATTTCCCTGAACAGTCAGAATGCTAAAACATTGAATTGCTTTGATTTAAGTTATAACAAAAAAATCCACAATTGTAATACAGAGAGAATCTATTCCCGATAAAATTTGTTTTTGTTTTATAGAACTCTGCACTAAGACTCCTCACAGTAGGATACATGTAGTTTAAAATGAATGCTATGTAAATATGTAAAAGAAAATCATTCAGAAATAAGGAAACCAGGTTAAAGTCAATTTTTATTTACCTCCATCATTTGAAATGATTGTTTCCTTGAAGAGCTCACAACATAAAACTTTCTGATGTTTTGTTGCATGATAAATTGCAGCGTTTCTAAATATGTTTGCAAACAACGAAAAACAATACAAGCAACTTCCTGTAGTTCTAATGCCAAGAAAGAAGAAAATTTATTTCAGCAGTGTGTGGTACAAATAGATATTTCTTTTTTGTCACAGAAATAAATAAATGAATGATTGACAAGATTCAATTTATAAACAGATGCATGGGAAATATGTGATAACATGGTAATTGAATTGTAGACAATAGCTTATTCCCAAGTGGAAAGCAACACATAATGTTATCAACAGTGTGGTGGAACCATTCAGCCTGACACATTACTGAGAATATAAAATAGAATAGGCAGGGGTAAATTACAGCCTGCAAAAGCAGAGGGTAAAGAGACAAATGAGAGAATATTATTATTAAATAATCACCAATATTTTTCATTCTAATTGTGACTTTCTTACTTGCTCTGTATGTGATAAAGAGCATAGTACAAATTTTTACGTTTTAGCTATCCATATTTGTGTTGTGTTTCTATGCATAGAAAATTAGTACGCTTAATTAGCCAAGATGACTGAATGCAGACTTTATAGTTTAGTTGAAAAGGTTTGAATATGAATTTTAAAAAATAATGAATAATATGTAAGCACACTTAGTAGTTAATAAATTTCATATATGCAAATGAAATTAAATAGGTCATATTAATAAGAATGAATACACACTAACAAATCCTTCTTCTTTTGCAACTGATGATTCATTCACAAAGCTATTATGTAAGATTTGAAAGTAAGCTCAACTTACTTTAAGACAGGCTTTAACTACAGTATCATGTGCCCTGGAATCATTTCCTAAATCCCAGGACCACTTTCTTATCAATTCACAGGTGCTGCATCATATTTTTTTTGTAAGTAGGGTACTTATGAGATAAAAAATATGCTTTGACATTTAGGCATTCTGACATTTAGCACTGATAATAATGATGCTATTAAATTGTAATGGAAATGACATTTATTAGTTGAGTGATGCTTTTTCATTACAAATATTATGTAATCTGTTTTGGATATAAAAAGTTAGGTTTGTTGCTAAGCGGTTCTAACTAGAGTCTCCATTCATGTGGGAGCATAAGAAAAGGCTTTTGAGCTATTGCTGCTATTGGGTCTTGTGGAAGCAACCAGAACAAGTCTCTGTGCATCCCTACCCTGCTGACCAAAGGACTATGGGCCTGAATTTTCCCTTGCAGTATAGAACTTGGGTAGGGAATTCATGGTAAAGCCATGCTTTGATTAGCTTGGCTAATGGGAGTCTAAAATTCAGTCTGAATGGGCTACCTGTGGGATTCTGACCAGCATTGGGTTTGGTTGTAGCAGTTTTGATCTAGGTAAATTTAATTGATCAGTTCCTTACTGAAGTGAAAAGCATTTCTTTCCCTTAGGAGATAATCCAAGGTGGGTTAAAGGTGATGTGTTAAAGCTCTCCTTTCATTTTTCACTGTATTTTTTCTGATCACTACAATAAATACAATATCCTCTAATCGACTTCCTTACTTCTCATGAAGCTTTATTCTGTGCCATGAAAAGCTGTTTGAATTGGTGTTCCTTGTGGGGGGGTGGGTGGTGAGGAGGGGGAGAGATCACTGGGGCACCATAGTGTCTCTGATCCTTCTGAACATTTTACTTAATAATCTGGGACTCATTTCCCCTTTCCTTCAGTTATTGTAATTTCTAGTCATTTTCTAACTTTCCTTAATAGGTCACTGTTGTATAATCTTTTTGTGTGAAAAGCACTTTAGGTTAAGGCTGATATTTACTAAAATTATAAGTAGAGAGTTTAATGATACCAAAATGAAAATGACTGAATATAAAATAATTTTCAAATCATGTTTTAGATGCCACTGTAGTGAGACCAAAATAAATGACTTCTGTACAAGAAAAATCTTTCACTTTAAATAGTCACGAAATACTTTCAAAATCCAGGCCTTGAATATGCACTATAGAACATTGTGAATGTGTAACATAAAAGACTTTATGACCAATATGAGCATAAATATCAGTAGACATTTATATTCACTAATGTACAGAAATTAAAAGTATAATTATGTCATTGAGTGCTTATGTTGCACCATAGCAAAGTTGCAAAGGAAATGCAAATATTGCAAAGGATTATTTTATTTACATACCGCTTTATTTCCAAATAAAGAGGTTTTGTTCACTTCTGGCTAAACTCATTTTTAAACATAAACTTCTTTATTTTCAGTCTCTTTGGAAACACATCATGTCAAATAATTCTTCTTTGAAACACATTAAATATTCATATACTATCACTACAGAAACATTTTCTCTTTCCCATTTGCATTGAATACAGTTACACATTCAAGTAACATTCTTTTGAAACTAATTTAAGCTGTTATTTTTTTCCTTTAGTATATATGGGTAAATATGCAGACCATAAAATCAAAGCTTTGAGTACACAAAGTATATCATCATTTCTCATTTTCTAATATCTTTCAATGTCTTTCAAATACTAGAGATTAATATCTATAGAAAGTTCACACTTGATATTGTATTTTTCCCTTGTGTGCTGATTTAGTCAAAATGTAAGCTGAAAAAATATAACCTTTTATATCCAAAACAGATTACATAATATTTGTAATAATAAACATCACTCCACTATTAAATGGTAGTTTGCATTACAAATTACAATTATTACATCCTTATTATCAGTGCTAAATGTCAAAATTTCTAAATGTTAAAGCATTTTCTTTACCTAAGTACTTACAAAAAAAGTGGTGCAGCAGCTGTAAATTGATAAAGTTGTCCTGGGATTTAGTAAATGATTCCAGGGCACATGACAATATAGTTAAAGCTTGTCTTAACTTATTTGAAAGTTATGACAGTTTACAAATAATAGCTTTGTGAATGAATCTTCAATTGAAAAAGAAGGTTTTATTATTTAATACTTCATTAATATAAACTATTTAATATCATATGCATACCTGAAATTTATTGGCTTTTAAGTGTGCTTACATACTCTTCACTATATGTCATTCATTCCAGAAATGCAGTTAAAATAAATTAAATTCACTAGTCAAGGAATCAAAAAACACTATAAATGAAATTATGACTTTACCATGTTTTTCCCTGTTTTGAGCATCATTCTGTGACTTAGTACATATACTTTTTCAATTAATGTTCTTTCATAATGTAGTGACTAATCCTAAACTCACAGGTGTCAACTTGATTATTGAGGGTTTTGAGCTCTGGACACATTTGTAAAGAATTAGTGGTTGATTTCAGCCCAGAGCAAACCTGCAAGAGCTGATGGGAAAGGCCCAGCCCATGGTGGGTGGGATTAGGCCTTGAACAGATGAATAAATTACTGACAGCCTGTTGAGGAAGTTGGTATTCTTGTGTATTTGGCCAGACATGCTATGCTGGTCTGGCAAGTAAGGATTGTCCCTCTCTCAGCTGTTATGTGGTGATGGTGTGATCAGTTCCCTTGGCCCTGGTGTTGGTGCATGCTTTCCTGTCAAGCTGAACTATGAATAGTAACCAGAAATCATAAGAGAATAAACCCCTTGTTCCCTTAAGCCATTTGATGGTCATTTATCAGCAACCATTCAGCAAACCGCAACACCTTCCCATCTTTCCTTCCTACCTCCATCTCTTTCTCACTTCCTTCATACCTTTGCTGCTTTTTTTAAATTTTTTAACTCCTTTGCTTCCCTCCTGTTTTCCATTAACCTTTCCTTCTTGATGTTTTTTCTCCCTTCCTTCATTATTTTCTTTCTTTTTCCCTTTTTATAAATTTTAAAAATTCATATTATGTGTCCAACACAGTACTAAAAACACACAATGAAATATTCCATAAAATACAGTTTCTTCTTTCAGGAAGAATTTAGATTTCAACATGTACTTTGTCACCATTACTGAGGATAAGCCATGCATAGTATACATTTTTTCTCTTGTTTCTAGTTTCTTAGATCATTTCAAAACCTGTCACTCCTCTTGTCAACAGTAGTGGTTGGAATCTAAAATGTCAACCTTGGCTCATTGTTTGAAACATGATCCCCAAGCAGTGGCAGTAATTTGAAAGACAGGACAACCCTGAAATATAAGATCTAAGCAGCAGGCAAAAACAGCTACACCAAAAGCAGACCTTGAGGTGTACTATGTGGTCCTGCTTCTCCTGTCTCTGTTCCCTCTTTCATAGTGTGAGATAAGGGCTTCATTTCATGCCCCTACACTAGTAGTCTGTCATGTCTTCTCCAACATGATGGATTATATATCTTTTGAAATCTAGAGCCCAAATGAATTATTATCCTTTAAATTGTTTCTGTCAGATATTGAGTGATGGTCATGAGAAAAGTAACTAATGTGCCACACTTTTATTTTTACTTATTTCCCACTCTCCACATCACTGATGGAGAATAGCATCTTCGTGCTTTCTTCCAAGATTATGTAAAGTAAGACTTTATCAGAAAATGTGTGCTAGAATAAACATTTAAATAGTAACATTTCAAAAAAGAGTTAAAAAAAGAGAATAAATTGCCTCACCATACATACACGCATTAAATAAGAATCAAGTGCCTAGTTTGAAGACAACCATATGACTTTTCTTTCAATACTGGCCTTTTTAATTCCTTAACTTTTTTCTGCGAATAGTCACCTAAATCATCTTCGAATGATCAGAGGATCATGTTTTCTGTTCAGTTAACATTACTTGAAGTGAATTTACTTTCTTTAACAATACATTTGGGATGCCTCATATTATAATCTAGTACATTTGATAACATGTATTTATGATTCATTTGAATTACTCAAATAAACACAGCCTTTCAATGTGCAGCAAATAAAATATATAAATGAAGGTAATATTTAAAATAATTTTTGTGGGGCTGAAAAGATGGCTCAGGGGTTAAGCTTCTGTCTTGCAGGCCGAAGGTCCTAAGTTCGGATCCTAGATCCCACGTTTAGACGCCGGGCAAAAGCGGGGGATGGGGGGAGGGCAGCCTGCGTTTTTGGTCCTGGTAGGGCAGAGCCTATGAATCTCTGAGCAGAGTAAACAAGGAGGAGGTGGAGGTGGTCCATGGTGGTTCTCAAATTTGTTTGTGGTTCTTACACACACACATACATACACATGCATACATACACAGCGCATACATGCACAATTGAATAAATAATAAAAATATTTTTTAAAAATGCTATTAAATAGTCTTATTATAAGAGTAGATTCAAAGGTACATGGAATAAGAGTAGGAGACCACTATGGGGGGGGGGCTCAGTCTCCCATTTTCAGTATGGTTACTTTCTATCTGCCAGACTCTATGCCCTCCCTTTCTGGTAAGATCATACCCCATCAGATGCAAGTGACCAGTAAGGACAGTGTACAAGTCAAACCACATGTCTCATTACTTACTTGCAGTCCTTGATGGTGGCCTATTTTCTCTGCTGTAGCATGATCTTCTTGTTTCTGGTGGGGCCCTCCTTCCCCATCCCTCCTGGTTATAATCTTTACAATTATTGTAAGTATCACAGAGATTTATCTTGAGTGTGTCTCTAAGTGGGTTTGATACTAGGATCCACCTATTAGCGAGTACATATGGCGCTTAGTTTCTGTATCTGTATTGTTTCTAATTCCATCCATTTCCTGGCAAATTGCATTAATCCATTATTTTTGATGGCTGAGTAGTATTCCGTTGTATAAATGTACCACATTTTCCTTATCCACTCATCAACTGTTGGGCATTTGGGTTGATTCTGTGACTGCTTTTGTAAACAGTGCTGCTATGATCATGCATTATTGTTCTGGACAATGTTCTGTTTCTTGCTCTTGTTCTTCCCCTGATAGATAATAAAATTAAAAAAGAGTAAAAAATTTTAAAAACATCTCCTAAAAATTAAATAGTTACAAGTGATGTAAGTAATGGAACACAGATACTCTTAGAATTTCTATTTGAAGTAACACATATCTTAAAATTCTACAGTAAACCTAATGAAGTATGTTCCCTATAAAAATATATGGATTTGGTTACTGTGAGGGTGAGCAAAATAGAAATATATTATCCCTAAGTTAACAAAACTTTTTGAGAATTAAAAGCAATAACCTTGTCCTAGGTTAACTAATAAGAATAGAATCCTTATAATTTTCACCACTTATTACCTCAACATTTGGAAATTATCAATGGTTAAATATTAAAATTTAGGTATTCAATTTTTCTCCTTAAATATTTATGGTCAATCTCTGGAGAGAAAAAAATTCATTGAATTGTCTTTTTCTGATTATAGTCCAAAATATTATCTATGTGACATATAATTTAAAAGTTTCTGCAAATAATCTTATCCCAGAAAACTTTGATTTTGAGCTGGGATTTTCTAAGCAGCATTAAACCAGTCTTTCCAGTGAGCTGCTGACACTTGAAGGATAAGGTCTCTGGTCTCTTCCCAGTTCCTCTGAATGGAAGTCCAGCTTTCCTTCATGGTGAAAACATGAAGTCTTTAACCAAACTTTCATTAGAACTTGAAAGATGCAGAGAAGAAAACTATCTGTAATTTTTTTTACAAACTAAGTAGTGATTTGAAATAATAAAATATTAACTATTTACTATATGTGGATACTGCTCTAAATTAATAGTCATTTGGTAACTAAAATGTAGTATCACACTGTTCATGGGAAAAATTTAAAAACTGTTTAAAACTTAGTATTAGATACTCATTTTTATTTTATTCAATACATATTATGTTTTGAGACAAAAATTCTTATGCATTATTTATTATGTATAAATATTATGTATTATGATTCAACCAACCAGCCAATATTAAAAAAGCTTGAACAATAATATTTCCATTTAATTAATCTCTGAAATAAAGTGAACAATCTAGAAGACAGATTCAAAAAGCAAAACAACTAACAAGGTATTCCCTAATAAAACATAAATACATATTTTAAATTAGAATGATATAGACATACTGATTAACAACAGGCTTGTGGGTAACACCATCTCATGGACTGGGTTTCTAGTCTGAATAAAAAGGAAAGAGGAAAAAGCAAGCGGAATACTTCAAATTTCCTCAGTGTACATAGATTTTGACAGCTCACACCCATGCCACCTAGCCTTCCTGCCATGATTGAAAATAACCCTTCTTAATCCATGAGAAAATAAATCCTTCTTCTCTGAAATTGCTTCTATCTGTCAATTTGTCAAAGCAACAAGGAAAGCCACTAATACAGATGATCAGATCAGGCAATTTATAAATTGGGATTTTTTTTTTGCATGAAAGAATAAAACAATTTAAATTACATTATATATTAAAAATACAGAATTATAAGATTTGTTGTTAGGGAAAATGCTAGTACTTAAGTGCATGTTGTCTAAAAGAAACAGTACTTAAATATAAAACTAATAAAAATACAATGATGAAGAATAGTAACAAGATTAACCAAATAAGGCCTAAGGAGACATTTTCTAAATAACAAAGATTCAACACATGAAAAAATTTGAATTGAAAAGTGAGTCAAGACAAAATAAATCCAATTGCTCTTAGCAATTAATTGTATAATAAATAAACTTGTACATTGATCAGTTAAACACCAATATTATACTGTATGCACTAGAAGATGAACAAAATGAAGACAGAATTGAAAATCTCATAGGTTAATTGATTGATTAAATAAACTGATCCAATTGCATCAATTCATACTATAAATATATATATACATATATATATCTTGATTCATTTTAGTGTGTGTGTGTGTGTGTGAGACAGAGAGAGAGAGATTGAGATTGTGTGTGTGTATCAGAGAACATTGTATGTGTCTGTGGGGACACAAGGGTTATTTGGGAATCATCCTGGATTGCTCTACCTCCTTTTGGCTTTGCTCTGGTTTGCATTTCAAGGTTGGAAGTGCAGGCAGCCACCATTTTCCCTGGTGTTTTTATGTGGGATCCAGGATCTCAACTCAGGTCTTTCTGCTTAGCAAGCAGAGACATGACCCCTAAGGCATCCTTACAGCCCCCTGAACACTTTTTTCAAAAAGTTGCATTAAACAACTAACACAGTGTTTTCAAAATCATTAGAATAAGAATCCAAGCATAGGGTTAATATGGAAACCTATACTACCTACCTAAAGTATAAAAATTCTCAATCATATCCCAACTTTCTATGTAACATGTGATGACAACATGTGTAAAGAGGCATTAAATATATCTTATGTAAAAATATTGGAGAACATAGCAAAAATTTGTAGAGATGAAGCTAAATCACAGCAAAAGTAAAGATTTATAGAAGTATACATTATTGCAGTGAGTTCATGGATGTAACAGCCCTGTCATATACAGATCTGATTGGTTACTCCTTAAACTGTTCCATCAAATACCAAAGGAAGGAACACTACCAAATTCCTTCTATGAAGCTAATATCATCTTAATCCAAAAACCTAATAAAGATACACTTAAAAAAGAAACTATAGGCCAATCTCTCTGATGAACACAGATGCAAAGATTCTCAATAAAGTTTTAGCAAATCGGATTCAAAAACATATCAAAAAGATCATTCATGGGGACCAAGTAGGCTTCATCCCCGGCACACAAGGTTGGTTCAACATACACAAATCAATAAATGTAATTCATCATGGAAACCAGTCCAAAGTCCAAGACCACATGATACTCTCGATAGATGCAGAAAAAGCTTTTGACAAGATCCAACAACCTTTTATGATCAAAACGCTGTAGACAGTAGGAATGGAAGGAATATAATATCAATATAATAAAAGCTGTATACAACAAGCCTACCGCAAGGATTATACTCAATGGGGAAAAACTTGAAGCATTCCCACTTCTATCAGGAACTAGACAAGGCTGTCCTCTCTCACCACTTCTTTTTTTTATATTAATACATTTTTATTATTATTTCAGCTCATACAAACTTAGTAGCTACAACAGTTCCCTCCCTCCCTCCTCCTCCACCCTCCCCCCTGCTCCCCCTCCCCTCCCCCAGCTCTCCCCATCCCCCAGTGCCTCCCGCCCCAATTCCCAGAGAGTCCTATCTTGTGCATGCCTGATTTTCCTCTGGGCCCTCCTCTCCGATGACGTACAAGGAACCAGTGGCCTTTCCCTAAACACTTTCCCGTGTTCCCCTTAGGTACAGGAACACTGCTGTGTCTGCCAATCCCTTGCCTCCAAACATCTTGGTGCCTTTAGCAGATGCTGGACTTTGTGGGGTCAATAGTGTGTTGGACAATGCGCAGGGCATGTATAGTACAATTATGATTGCTTCAGCCCTAACTTGTATGGAGTAACTTACATATCATTGCTCCTCCCATCCTTTTGCTATAACACTCTTACTGCCCCCTCTTCCGCAAATTTCCCTGAGCTTCAGGATGGGGAGAGATTAGTCTGGCCTAGTTCTAGGTGGTTGATATAGAGTCTCTGAAGTTCTGGATTGTGGTTTGTTGGTTTTCTTTTGCTGCTCCTGCAATGCCCTTCACTCCATCCTGGTGGGCATTGTATGTTACCACGTGGCCAGAGACAAAAAGCTGTTAAACTAGAGTCTTGCGATAAAAGCACATTCAAAGGTAGATGTAATAAAAGTGGGAAACCACAGTGAGGAAGGGGTCTATCACCAAATTGCACAACGGTTACTTTTTATCTGCCAGACTATATGCCCTCCTCTTCTGGTGAGATCATACCCCCTCAGTAGTAAATGATCAGGAACGAAAGTCTGTGAACTTAATCAGATGTCTCATTACTTATTTGAGTCCTTGATGGAGGCCTATTTTCTCTGCTGTAACATGGACCCCTCTCACCTTGTTTCTGGTGTGGCCCTCCTACCCCATCGCTCCTGTTCATAATCCTTGCAATTACTGTAGGTATTACAGAGATTTTTCTTTGAGTGTCTCTAGGTGTGTTGGGTGGGTTTGGTACTAGAAGCCACCTATTAGGGAGTACATACAGTGCTTAATTTTCTGGATCTGGGATACTTCACTTAATATAATTGTTTCTAATGACATCCATTTCCCGGCAAATTCCAGTAATTCATCATTTTTGATGGCTGAGTAGTACTACTCCATTGTATAGATATACCACATTTTCCTTATCCACTCGTCAACTGTTGGACATTTGGGTTGATTCCATGACTTTGCTATTGTAAACAGTGCTGCTATGAACATGGTCCTGCTTGTGCTATCGAGGTGAATCTCTACTGTATGGGGGGTTATTCCCAAAAGTGGAATCACAGGGTCATATGGCATTTCAATCTTTAATTTCTTTAAGAATCTCCAGATGGCTCGCCAGAGTGGCTATATGAGCCTGCATTCCCACCAGCAATGTAGGAGAGTTCCCCTCTCTCCACATACTCTCCAGCATTTGTTGTTGTTTGTATTGTGGATTTTTGCCATCCTGATGGGGGTGAGATGATATCT
The DNA here is from genome assembly GCA_023101885.1 of Typhlomys cinereus. Taxonomy (NCBI): domain Eukaryota; kingdom Metazoa; phylum Chordata; class Mammalia; order Rodentia; family Platacanthomyidae; genus Typhlomys; species Typhlomys cinereus. Next base: position 6,334,938 of record JALPQD010000019.1, read on the forward strand.
CAGGGAAATTTTGATTTGAATTTCCCTGATGGCTAAAGAAGTGGAGCATTTTTTAAGATATTTGTTAGACATTTTAATTTCATTCCTGGTAAAATTTCTTTTGAGTTCCAGGGCCCATTTTTTAATTGGGCCATTGGTTTCCTTGGTGTTTAGTTTTCTAAGTTCTTTGTGCACGCTGGATAGCGAGTTCTATCAGATGTGTGGTTAGTGAAGATTTACTCCCATTCTGTGCGTTGCCTTTGAGCTCGTGTTACAATCTCTTTATCTGAACAGAAGCTCTTTAATTTCACAAGATCCCAACTGTTGAGAGTTGGTAGCAGTGACTGTGCCATTGGATGTCTGTTTAGGAAATGTTGGCCTAGCCTAGTTACCTCGAGGGAGTTCCCTATCCTTTCAACTATGGTTTTTATAGTCTCTGGCATTATATCAAGGTCCTTGATCCATTTGGAATTAAGTCTTGTACATGGTGACAAGTACGGGTCCAGCTTTTATCTTCTGCATGTGGAGGTCCAGTTTTGCCAGCACCATTTGTTGAAGATGCTGTTTTTTTTTTCCATTGGATTCTTTGGGCCCCTTTGTCAAAGACCAAATGGCTGTAACTTTGTGGGCTTATATCTGGGTCTTCAATCCTTATCCATTGATCTGTGTGTCTATTTTGGAGCCAGTACCAGGCTGTCTTTATAACTATGGATTTGTAGTATAGACTTAGGTTTGGTATGGTAATACCTCCAGCAGTGTTTTTGTTACTCAGGATTGCCTTTGCTATCCTGGGTCTTTTGTGCCTCCATATGAACTTTGAAATTGTTTGATCAACTTCTTTGAAGAATTGCTTTGGGATTTTAATTGGTATAGCATTGAATTTGTATATTGCCTTTGGTAGGATGGTCATTTTTATGATGTTGATTCTGCCAATCCAGGAACAAGGGAGGTCTTTCCACCTTCTGGTGTCTTTTGCAATTTCTTTCTTTAGGGTTTTAAAGTTTTCATTGTAAAGGTCTCTTATTTCCTTGGTTAGGTTTCTACAAAGGTATTTCATTATTTTTAGGGGCTACAGTAAATGGGATTTTTTCTCTCAAGGCTTTTTTACTTCTTTCATTCTGGGCATATAGGAAGGCCTCTGATTTTTGCACATTAATTTTGTATCCTACCACCCTGCTGAACTTCTCAGTTCCAGGAGCTTCCTGGTGGAGTTTTTGGGATCACTTAGGGATAGTTTGACTTCTTCCTTGCTGATTTGAATCCCTCTCATGTCCCTTTCTTGTCTTATGGCTTCAGCTAAGACTTCAAGTACAATATTGAATAGAAGTGGTGAGAGTGGACAGCCTTGTCTAGTTCCTGATCGAAGTGGGAATGCTTCTAATTGTTCCCCATTGAGCATAATCCTTGCTGTGGGCTTGTTGTATACAGCTTTTATTATATTGATAAAGGTTCCTTCCATTCCTACTGTCTCTAGTGTTTTGATCATAAAAGGCTGTTGGATCTTGTCAAAAGCTTTTTCTGCATCTATCGAGAGTATCATGTGGTCTTGGACTTTGGACTGGTTTCCATGATGAATTACATTTATTGATTTGCCTATGTTGAACCAACCTTGTGTGCCAGGGATGAAGCCCACTTGGTCCCCCTGAATGTTATTTTTAATATGTTTTTGAATCCAATTTGCTAAGACTTTTTTGAGAATCTTTGCGTCTGTGTTCATCAGAGAGATCAGCCTATAGTTTTCTTTTTTAAGTGAATCTTTATTAGGTTTTGGGTTTAAAACGATATTAGCTTCATAAAAGGAATTTGATAGTGTTCCTTCCTTTGCTATTTGATGGAATAGTTTAAGGAGTATTGATGTTATTAACTCCTTAAATGTCTGTTAGAACTCTGTGCTGAATCCATCTGGTCCAGGACATTTTTTGGTGGGAAGATTCAAGATTACTTCCTCAATTTCCTTATATGTTATAGGACTATTTAAATAATTCACAACTTCCTGATTCAATTTAGGTAAGTTGTGTTTACTTAGAAATTCATCCATCCTTTTTGTGTTGTCAAACTTCACAGAGTTTAAGCTTTTGAAATATGATGTTTTAATTCTCTGGATTTCTTGGGTATCAGTAGTCATAACTCCATGTTCATTTCTAATTTTGTTAATTTGGGTTTTCTCTTTCTTGCTTTTGGTTAATTTAGCTAGGGGTGTTCAATTGCATTGATTTTTTCAAAGAACCAGCTTTTTGACTGGTTAATTTTTTCTATCATTTTCTTAATCTCGATTTCAGATATTTCTCCCCTTATTTTGCTAATCTCCTCTCTTCTACTATTTTTGGGATCAGATTTCTCTAGTTTCTCTAAAGCTTTAAGCTGCATTGTTAAGTTGTTTATTTCTGATGTTTCCATTTTTTTGATGTAGGCATTAAGAACTATGAAGTTACCTTTTAGAACAGCTTTCACTGTGTCCCAGAGATTTTGGTAAGTTGTATTTTCATTATCATTCACTTTCAGGAAATCTTGAGTTTCCTTTTTAATTTCTTCCTGAATCCAGTTCTCATTCAGCATAATATTGTTAAGTTTCCAGGAGTTAGTGTATTTTCTGTTGTTTGTTGTGTTGTGGATGTCCAGCTTTAGGCCATGGTGGTCTGACAGGGCATAGGTTAGAATTTCAACTTTTTTGTATATGTGTAGATTCATTTTGTGGCCCAGTATGTGATCTATTTTGGAGAAAGTTCCGTGTGCTGCTGAGAAAAATGTGTATTCTTTGGTGTGTGGGTGAAAAGTTCGATAGAGATCTGTAAGGTCCATTTCTTTAAGGGTTTGATTAAGTTCCAAAGTGTCTCTATTAAGCTTTTGACCTGTTGATCTATCCCATGTTGAGAGGGCAGTGTTGAAGTCCCCAAGAATTATCATTTGGGGGTTGATTTCTTGCTTTAGACCCTGTAGGGTTTTCTTAATGAATGTGGAGGGGCCCGTATTGGGTGCATAGATGTTCAGTATTGTGAAGTCTTCCTGGTGAATTGTACCTGTGACTAAAATGTAGTATCCATCCGTGTCTCTTATAATTTTCTTTCGTTTGAAGTCCACTTTTTCTGATATCATAGTGGCTACCCCTGCCTGTTTTCTGCTTCTATTAGCTTGAAGAATTGTTGACCAGTCTTTTATTTTGAAGGCATGCCTATCTTTTGTGGTGAGATGGGTTTCCTGCAGGCAGCAGATTGATGGATTGTGATTTTTAATTCAAATTTGTAATCTGTGTCTCTTGATCGGTGAGTTAATTCCATTAACATTTAGTGTTATAATGGAGAAACAATTTTTAATTCCAGACATTTATTATGTTTAGTAGTTTTTATAAGTATATTGCTTCACTTTTAATGTGTTATACTTGCCTTCTGTTCTACTGGATATGCCTGTTTTTTTCTTCAAGCTTGAGTATCATTTCCAGCATTTTTTGAAGGCCTGGTTTGGTGGACATGTATCCCTTCAAGTTGTCTTAGTGCTGGAAGATTTTTTTCTCCCTCGATTATGACGGATATGCAGGGTAAATCAGCCTGAGTTGACATTTTTGCTCATTCAATACTTGAAGTATGTCTGTCCAAGCTCTTCTTGCTTTTACTGTTTCGACTGAGAAGTCATTTGTGATTTTAATAGGTTTACCTTTAAAAGTGACTTGTTTTTTCTCCCTTGAAGCTCTCAGCACCAGTTCTTTATCTTGAATGTGGAGTGTTTTGACTATTATTTGCCATGGCGAGCTTCTGTTTTGGTCATATCTGTTTGGGGTGCGGAATGCCTCTTGTATATGGATGGGCCTCTCTTTTTTTAGATGAGGAAAGTTTTCCTTGATGATCATTTGAAAAATTTCCTTAGGGGTGGTATTTTGAGATTCTTGCTCTGGTATTCCATGAATACGCATGTTAGGCTTCTTCAGGGTGTCCCATATCTCCTGGATATTTCTCTCAAGTATCTTTTTGGCTTTAACAATCTCTTCCATTGAGCTGGTTAATACTCCCACTTTATCATCAAGGTCTGAAATTCTGTTTTCTGCTTCATTAGTTCTGCTGATAAGACTCTCTGTGGAGTTCTGGGTTGAAGATAACTTGTCTTTTAACTCAGTTTTAAACTCTGCTTGTGTCTGCTTTAACTGCTCTATGCCAGTTTTTTTTTTCTTGAACTGTTTTTCTCAACTCCTCCAAGTGTCTGTTGTGTTCCTCTTCAAAGCAATTGATTCGATTATGTAATTACTCCCAGATTTCCTCTTTCATAGTATTAAAAATGGTAATGATCATATTTTGAAGGTCGTTATCCTGGGTCAGGCTTTCTTGGCCATTTTCCATGGGTTTGTTCTGGTTGGAGTCTAACATTATGGAATTAATTCCTTCAGTGGGAGATTTGTTTCTCATGGATTTGCACTTTGACTTTGGCATTGTCGTTTTAACTCTTAAGATCTTCTTTCAATTTCTGTGCATTTTTCACTAAACTGAATTATTTGGCCTGGGATTTTGGAGGTAGGCGGAGACGGAGCTTACCTAGGTCGATGTGAGTCCAGGGTGGACCCCACAAGCCCCGGGCAGCTAGTGGGGGAAGGAAAGATGGGGCATCAGAGAGCGCTATTTAACCTGGGAGACCTGGGGGCACGCCCGGGCACAGTGGGGCGCCTTCTCCTCCTCCCAGGCCCTGCCACGCAGCGGCTCTGGCTGAATGGTGGGAGGAGCTGGGTCCCTTGGGTGGCCTGGAGTTCTGGGGGTGGGCGGGGATCGAGGTTACCTAGGTCACGCGGTGAGGCCCGGCTGGACTGCGCAGGCGCCCAGGTTGGCAGGGTGGAGGGAAGGGCCTCTCTCACCACTTCTATTCAATATTTTACTTGAAGTCTTAGCTGAAGCCATAAGACAAGAAAGGGACACAAAAGGGATTCAAATAGGCAAGGAAGAAGTCAAGCTACCCTTATTTGCAGATGACATGATCTTATACCTGAGGGAATACCAAAAACTCTACCAGGAAGCTCCTGGAACTAATACAGAAGTTCAGCAGGGTAGCAGGATACAAAAAAATGTACAAAAATCAGTGGCTTTCCTATATGCCCAGAATGAAAGAAGTGAAAAAGCCCTGAGAGAAACAATCCCATTAACTATAGCCCCTAAAAAAATGAAATACCTTGGTATAAACCTAACCAAGGAAATAAGAGATCTGTACAATGAAAACTTTACAACCCTAAAGAAAGAAATTGCAGAAGACACCAGAAGATGGAAAGACCTCCCATGTTCCTGGACTGGCAGAATCAACATCGTAAAAATGACCATCTTACCAAAGGCAATATACAAATTCAATGCTATACCAATTAAAATCCCAAAGCAATTCTTCAAAGAAGTTGACCAAACAATCTCAAAATTCATATGGAGGGACAAAAGACCCAGGATAGTAAAGACAATCCTAAGTAACGAAAACACTGCTGGAGGTATCACCATACCAAACCTTAGTCTATACTACAAGTCCATAGTTATAAAAACAGCCTGGTACTGGCTCCAAAATAGACACACAGATCAATAGATAAGGATTGAAGACCCAGATATAAGCCCACAAAGTTACAGCCATTTGGTCTTTGACAAAAGGGCCCAAAGAATCCAATGGAAAAAAAAACAGCATCTTCAACAAATGGTGCTGGCAAAACTGGACCTCCACATGCAGAAGATAAAAGCTGGACCCGTACTTGTCACCATGTACAAGACTTAATTCCAAATGGATCAAGGACCTTGATATAATGCCAGAGACTATAAAAACCATAAGTGAAAGGGTAGGGAGCTCCCTCGAGCTGATTGGGCTAGGCCAACATTTCCTAAACAGATATCCAATGGCACAGTCACTGCTATCAACTCTCAACAGTTGGGATCTGGTGAAATTAAAGAGCTTCTGTTCAGATAAAGAAATTGTAGCAGGAGCTCAAAGGCAACACATAGAATGGGAGAAAATCTTCACTAACCACATATCTGATAGAACTCTGTTATCCAGAGTACACAAAGAACTTAGAAAACTAAACACTAAGGAAACCAATGGCCCAATTAAAAAATGGGCCCTGGAACTTACAAGAAACTTTACTAGGGATGAAATTAAAATGTCTAATAAATATCTTTAAAAATGTCCCACATCCTTAGCCATCAGGGAAATGCAAATCAAAACTTCTCTGAGATATCATCTCACCCCGGTCAGGATGGCAAAAATTCAAAATACAAACAACAACAAATTCTGGAGAGGATATGGAGAGAAGGGAACTCTCCTACATTGCTGGTGGGAATGCAGGCTCATATAGCCACTCTGGCGAGCCGTCTGGAGATTCTTAAAGAAATTAAAGATTGAAATGCCATATGACCCTGCGATTCCACTTTTGGGAATAACCCCCCATACAGCAAAGGTTCAGCTCAATAGCACAAGCACAACCTTATTTATAGCAGCACTGTTTACAATAGCAAAGTCATGGAATCAACCCAAATGTCCAACAGTTGACGAGTGGATAAGAAAAATGTAGTACATCTATATTATGGAATACTACTCAGCCACCAAAAATGATGAATTAATGGAATTTGCTGGGAAGTGGATGAAATTAGAAACAATTATACTGAGTGAAGTATCCCAGACTACAGAAAATTAAGCACCGTATATACTCCCTAGTAGATGGCTTCTACTACCAAACGCACTTAGAGACACTCAAAGATCAATCTCTGTAATACCTACAGGAATTGCTAAGATTATGAACAGGAGGCATGGGGAAGGAGGGACACACCAGTAAGAAGGTCCATGTTACAGCAGAGCAAATAGGCCACCATCAAGGACTTCAAGTAAGTAATGAGACATCTGGTTAAGTTCACAGACTTTCCTTCCTGATTATTTACAACGGATGGGGTATGATTTTACCAGAAAGTGAGGGGGTATAGTCTGGCAGATAGAAAGTAACCATTTCTCAAATGGGTGATTGACCCCTCTCTCACCGCGGTTTCCTACTTTTATTACATCTACCCTTGGATATAGTCTTATAACAAGACTCTAATTTAACAGGTTTTTATCTCTAGCCAGGAGGCGATATCCAGTACCCATTAGGATGGAGTGAAGGGCATTGCAGAAGGAGCAAAACTGAAAAAAAAAATCAACAAACCATAATCCAGAACATCAGAAACTCTATATCAACCACCTGGAACTAGGCCATCCTGAAGCTCAGGGAAATTTGTGGAAGAAGGGGGCAGTAAAATTGTAATAGCACAAGGATGAGAGGAGTAATGATATGCAAGATAGTCCATACAAGGTAGGGCCAAAGCAATCATATTGGACTTTGCATGTCCTACACAATATCCAACTCACTACTGACCCCACAAAATCTAGTGTTTGCTAAAGGCACTAGGATCCTTGGCGGCAAGGGATTGAGAGCCACAGTAGTGTTCCTATGCTTAAAGGGAACACAAGAAACGGTTCTGGGAAATGCCACTGGGTCCTTGCACCTCATTGGAGAGGAGGATCCAGAGGAGAGTTTGGCATGCTCATTAAAGGATGCTCCGGGGACGGGAGGGAGGGGAGGCCCTTGGGGATGGGGACGGGAGGGGAAGGGAAGGAAGAACAGGGGGGTGGGTGGGTGGAGGGAGGGAAAGGACAGGTATACCTGTTAGGTTTTTTTTTTTTTTTTTTTTAATTTTTTTTATTATTATTTATTCAATTGTGTGTGTGTGTGTATGTATGTGTGCGCGCATGCGTGTATGTGTGTGTGTAGAACCACGGACGAATCGGGAACCACCATGGACGCCTCCACCTCCTTCTGCTCCGGGATTCACAGGCTCCGCCCTACCAGGACCAGAAGTGCAGGCCGCCCCCGTTTCCTCCTGGCGTCTATACATGGGATCTGGGATCCGAACTCAGGACCTTCTGCCTGCAAGGCAGAGGCTTAACCCCTGAGCCACCTCTCCAGCCCACCTGTTAGGTTTGTATGAGTGGAAATAAAAAAAAAAATATATATATATATATATATAAACTTTAAAAACAAAAACAAAAACAAACTAACAAAAAACAACAGATCTGATTGGTTACATCTTATGTTCCTAGAAAGAGAACAATTTCCATGCCAAAGGGAAAGATTACTGAGGGATGAAACTAGATAATAAGTGAGAAATGTTCAATGGTATAGCATTCATGACTCATGATTCAACAAATGTTCAGACATGCATTTAAGGATGAGTCAAATAAATTCAGTAGGTCACTTTTAATAAAGTCATAAAAGGAGCTGGAGAGATGGTTCAAGGGTTAAGATGATGTCTCACAAGCAGAAGGTCCTGAGCTTGGATCCCAGATTCCACGTAAAAATTCCAAGCAGATAAAAATGCCTGGTGCCAAGTGGAAAAGGTGGTGGTCGGCACTTTTGGCCCTGGGTGGAAAGGACACATACAAATACTCATGTGCGCGCGCACACACACACACACACACACACAAACGAAAAATAATAAAATATTAAAAAGAGTCATAAAGTAGGAATGCGGAAGTGAAGAAAGAAAAAAGGGTTGTAATGAGAAAAGAAAGGGAATGGAATTGGGACTAAAGTATGAATATATAAATACACTATATTCACGTATGAAATACTAATAGGAAAAAAGTTAAATAAAAATAAAATATATCATGAAATAAATGCTAAGGCTAAAAAACTCCAAAAATATTCTCAAATGAATAATACGAACTTTGTGTGTGTGTGTGTGTGTGTGTGTGTGTGTGTGTGTGTGTGTGTATCAAAGAGCACTATGTGTGTCCGTGGAGCTCCAAGGTTGATTTGGGGAATACCCTTAGACTGCTCTTTCCTCTCTTGTCTTTGTTCTGAAGTTCCTTAGGCTCCACCTTCCAGGGCCTGAAGTACCACAATCATTTCTGCCTGACATTTTTTATGGGTGATCCAAACTCAGGACTTTCTGCTTTCCAGGCAAACACTTTACCCTGAGCAATCTATCCAGACCTGAACCTTGATACTAAAACCAGATAAAAAGGAACAAATCGGGGCTGGAGAGGTGGCTAGGGGTTAAACCTCTGCCTAGCAGGCAGAAGGTCCTGAGTTCGGATCCCAGACCCCACGTATAGACGCCAGGCGGAAGCGGGGACGCCCTGCGTTTCTGGTCCTGGTAGAGCGGAGCCTGTGAATGCCGGGGCAGAAGGAGGTGAGGCGTCCATGGTGGTTCCCGAATTCATCCGTGGTTCTACATACACACATACACACACACACACACACATACACTCACAATTGAATAAATAATAAACAAAAAAATTTAAAAAAGGAACAAATCCAAAGAAAAACTGGTTCAAAATCTGAATTTCAATTAGTTTTAAAAGTTAATAAAATAATGTAATAAAACTTACCTTTTTTCACAATTAAATTTAGCAAATTTTAAATAGACTGTAATATATCTGTAACTTAGTGTATAATGATCAAAATTTAAACTTCAGCATAATATTAGAAACATTATAATAACATATTCTTACCATACTAATATAGTACCATATTAGAATACCTGGATAAAGCAATAATGCAAACTAAGGCAAATTTGTAGAAGGTGGAAATTAAATCCCAGGAAGAAATCAATAAAAATCAAATATATATGTTTTGGTCCAGGCACCATGGATAAGCAACTTTGTGCTTATAACTATAGGCTCAATACTCTGTATAGATATGTTATTTTAAAGGTGCATGTCTAATTTGGATAATTTTTCCCAGATGTTGAATTGAGAATCATAATAATCCATTCCACATAAACAATAACCCTTGCATCCACAAATGCTGAAACTTTCCTATTTTCATGGTTTCAAATGTATACTTGTTATTACCCATATAATGCAAGGTTTAGAGAAATTTTGATTCAGATACTTGGGAAGGAATTGAGTATAAATTCTGGCATGGCTACAGTATGTACTTCAAAAAATACTCTCCTGACTGGAAAGAAATCTCAGAAGATAAGTGACGAGTTGGCAAACCTAGAGACCTGTGTTAGAGTCCTGTAAGTCAACAGGGTAGGAAGAGACAATGTATTTCCAATGACATGAATATTGCATTCTCTCTCTCTCACAAATAAAATATTCACAGATAAAAAAGTTCTTTTAAAAATAACCCATATGCAGAAACCAAAATAAGAAAAATAGGTTATTGTTTCCCAAAATCTTTATACTAAGTATTACTCCACTTGAGAATCTAAATAAATATATTTCCATTCTCTGAAAATTAAATGTTATATATAAACTACCAAATGAATATCTCAATAATCTCTGTCAAATAATGGAGAAAATCACAGAGATCATTTAGAGAATTAGTAATAAGAAAAGATACCATCTTTTCAAGTTGACAATTATTTCTTCACTTCACAGTAAACTCAGCTATGGTATCAGCAATGCCTTGAGTCTGCGTCCTTGGGCCAGGCCAGTTTCTCACAGATGGAATACTGTCACAGTTAAGCACAGGTGTCAACTTGACTGTTGAGGTTTTGAGCTCTGGGCACAGTTGTAGAGAGTTGTTGGTTGAGTTAAGCCCAGAGCAAACCTGAAGGAGACCCAACCCATGGTGGGTGGGATTAGGCTCTGGATAAATCTGTTCACTTGGTCAGACATACTGGCAAGTAAGGATCGTCTATCTCTCAGCCGTTATGTGGTGATGGTGGCCAGTTCCCTTGACTCTGGTGTTGGTGCCTGCTCTCCCATCAAGCTGGACTGAGAACTGTAACCAGACTGTCCTGAGGAAATAAACCCCTTGTTCCCTTAAGCTGTTTGACTTATCAGCAACTATGCAGATGAACTGCAACAAATACTGGGAGAGATTATATTTTCCTTGATAAACTATTACTGTGCTTCCAGCAGTTTTGCAATACTTGGCCTTAAGATAATTTGCAGTGTAACTACACATCCTCAGAGTTGCAAGGTGTCCTATAAGGGGTATTTTCCTGCACATTCATGCAAAGACAGTGCAACCAGATGTAAAAGTCAGCACATTTTTGTCTGCTTGCATTACGTCTCACTGCAAGGAGAAGATGACCGATGCTATAAAAACCATAATAAAGATACTGCCAATTCTTTAGATTATCAATAATTAATAGTAATCAATACGTAAGGAAGGTTAATGAATTGTTTTATCTCATTGGGAATTTTGCAAAGAAATGGATTAAATTGCTTTTCATTATTGTTTTTTGAGATCTACTTGTTTTAAGTTTATGCTTAGTTCTTTAGAGACTCATTAGAGAAGACACCATGGAAGTATTTTCAGTCCTTCACAAGGGGGTTTTGCATCTGGAATGTAAGAAAAATCATTTTAGCAACCACACACTTGTAATTAATATGTAATTAGATGACTCAGGGAAAATACAGGAGAGGAAATCAGCTGTGCTTTAATAAAAAATAGGTTAGCTAAAGTTTAAACTATCATGAAAATTATTTTCATTAGCAATTTTAGATAAATTGTTAAGAAACAAACTCAAGGGGCTTAGATTAGCTCAATTTTCAGAATAATTGCTTAGAATTCAGAAAGCCTGGTGTCATATTCCCGTGATGCTCCATTCTGAGCATGATGGCTTTGATGTGCAATTCCAGTGCATTTAGAAGGATGATAAGGAATTAAAACTAATCTTTGGCTATGTACTCAGTGTGAGGACAAGATGAGTGAAGTGAGATACTGCACCCCAAATAAAAAATATCAGAAGCATTCAAGAAATATCAGTCCAAAAACCAGTTAGCACATGCATGTATTTAATTTTCCTAACACATATTATATTTTAAATATATTCACATAAAATGTGTATATTAAACTTTGCACACAAAAAGAGTCTGTGTGTGTGCATGTGTGCAAGTGTGTGTGTGTGTGTGTGTGTGTGTATGTGTGTGTGTGTATTTTGTGTGCTAATCATGCATTTTCATGTGGTGGCCAGAAGAGAAACAGTGATGTCTTTGTTTTGCAGTATCATTCTCAGTCTTACTTTCTTTACAATGACCTTAGAGCTGTCAAACAACAAGGTTCAGGGGTCCTTCTGTTACTCCTCTCCTCAGAACTAGAATTACAAACATACTTAGATCAAGCCACACTTTTTCTGAGTGCTGGGGATTTGAATTAGTAACCTCGTGCTTGTTCAGCAAGTGCCGTTATCTGCTGAAGCATCTCCCCAGGCCCTCAGTGAGTTACTCTGTTAATTCCACCAAAACTATAGTTCAGTCTCATATCCCATTTCTCTGCTTCTTGAGGCATGGTTACTATTGCTTTATAACCTGTGCTTTTATATTTTCTTCTCTCTTTTCTTTATCATGCAAGGACTGAATTTTAAAGCACTTTTCTCAAAGAGGTATTCTGTACTTTCTGGAGTGTGTTAAAAAATATGTAAGTTCTTTACTCCAGTTCTTTCATCTCATCATATTTGAACATTAGTAAGAAGTCTGTCCAGAATTAAGCAGATCTCTATGCAGATTGGGAATTCTATCATTGTCATATTATATTATTGCTTTAATTCTTTTTATCTTGGGTTTTGTAGAAATCTTGACATGTAACAGATGCTCTCCTTAAAATTGCTACCAATTTAATACAGTGTTGGTCTGTATATTACATAGAATTTTTGTAATAACCATAATTTTATTAACCATATTAGTTTGTATGCTTTTATGAATCCTATTTATCTTTCATAAAAGATCCTGACATTTTGATGGTGAAAATCTACAATGCAAACAATATTGAATGCTGGTGAGGATGTGGAAAAAAGGGAACTCACACATTCTTGGTGGAAATGCAGGCTTATACAACCACTCTGGAAATCAGTATGGCAATTTTTAAAAAAGTTAAAGATTGAAATGCTATATGATCCTTCTATACCACTATTGGGAATAATTCCCCATAATGCAGCAATTGACTACAGTGATACGCGCACAATCATGTTGATTGCAGCACTGTTTATAGTCATGGAAACTGCTGAATTGTCCAACAGTTGACAAATGGATAATGAAAATGTAGTACATTTATATAATGGACCACTACTCAGCTATTAAAAATGATGAATTAATGAAATTTTCTGGGAAATGGATGGAATTACAAAAATTATATTGAGTGAAGTATCCCAGACAAAAAAAATTAGATGCCTTATGTACTTCTGAATAAGTGGATCCTAGTTGTAAACCCACTTAATGACATATTCAAAGGTAAATCATTGTAATATCCAATGTAATCACAAAGGATTATAAGTAGTAAACAAGAGGAATAAGGACCTTAAAAGAAAGAAAATAGGGAACATGCTTCGGTAGAGAACATAGGCCATGGTCATATATTGCATATAAGTAGCAAGACATCTGGTGCAGCTCACTATCACTTCTCTTCCTGGTCACTTGGGACTGAAAAGGTTTGATCTCACCAATCAGGGACAATATAGGGACTGCAGATAGTAACCATCAGGAAAATGGATCACTGATACACACACACCCTTATTGCTATGCTTACTCCTATTCTTCCATCTATATTTGTGTCTCCTCTTATATTAAGATCTTGATTTAAGCAGTCTTTTATCTTTGGTTAAGAGATGACCTTTCATACCACTCAAGATATAGCCAAGGGTGGTGCAGGAATAGCAATACTGAAAATAACAATAAACCATAATTCAGAACACCAAAGACCCTAAATTATTCACTTGGAACCAGACTGGCCAAATCTTTCCCCATCCTGAAGCTCAGGGAACCTTGCAGAAGAGGAGGCAACAAGATTGTAAGATCCTAAAGATGGGGAAGACCAATGATATGCAACATACTCCACACAAGTTAGTGTTGCAGCAGACAGGTTTGCTAACATTCAATAACACCCCAAATTCTAGGGTGGATCACAGGGGATAAGGTTTCAGGAAGTAGGATCCTTAGAGGCAAGGGATTAAATAGTCATAATAGGGTTCCCATACTAACTGGGAGTCCAAGAAAGGGCTCAGGGCTATGCACTGAGTCCTGAATCCTCACTAGGGTGGAGGACTCAAGGGAGGTTGAGTGTCCACATAAATGGATGCTCCGGAGGATGAGAGGGAGGAAGGGGGAAAGCAGCAGAAGAGGGGAGAGAGGAAGGTGTGAAAGGAAGGGAGGAATGGGGGAGAGTGGAATCAGTGATGATGGGTAAGGGAGGAGGGAGGGAGAGGATGGGGTACCTATTGAGCTAGTATGATTAGAAAAAAATAAAATATGGGAGAAAAAGAAAAGGTCCTGACCTTTAGGCTGTAACAATATGTACAAGTTTTTACTAGCTTTCTCCACCCGCATGGAATGCGGGCAGTCCAGTCAGGGCACACTGTGCCCTAAGTAAATACTCCCTGCTCATTCCCAAACCTCAGGTAACCCACTAATCCCAGCTCCTCCCACCAGACAGTCAGAGCAGGCACTGCTCCATGTCAACTAATTCAGTTCAGTCAAAAACACACAGAAATTGAAAGGTCTTAAGAGATAAAATAGCGACGCCTAAATCAAAGTGCAAATCCATGAGAAACAAAACCCAAGAAAGCAAATTTCCCACTGAAGGAATTAACCCCATAATGATAGACTCCAACAAGAACAAATCCACGGAAAATAGCCAAGAAAGCCTGACCCAAGATAACTACTTTCAAAGTCTAGCATCTGCTAAAGGCACCAAGATCCTTGGAGGCAAAGGATTGGCAGCCACAGCAGTGTTCCTATACCTAAGGGGAACACGGGAAAGGGTTCAGGGAAAGGCCACTGGGTCCTTGTACGTTATCGGAGAGGAGGGCCCAGAGGAAAATCAGGCATGCACAAGAAAGGACTTTCTGGGAATTGGGGCGGGAGGCACTGGGGGATGGGGAGGGAGAAGGGTGGGGAGGGGGAGCAGGGGGTACGGGGGGAGGAAGAGGGAGGGAGGGAATTGGTGTACCTAATAAGTTTGTATGAGCTGAAATAATAATAAAAATGTATTAATAAAAAAAAAGAAAATTCCTAAGTATATATTAAGAAATACTGTATTTGGGGGCTGGAGAGGTGGCTCAGGGGTTAAGACTCTGCCTTGCAGGCCAAAGGACCTGAGTTCGAATCCTAGACCCCATGTATAGACAAAAAAAAAAATGATCATTACTATGACAAATACTATGAAAGAGGAAATCTGGGAGGAGTTAAATAACCACATCAACCACTTTGAAGAGGAACACAACAGACGCTTGGAGGATTTGAGAAAGACACTTCAAGAAACAAAAATAGGCATAGAGCAGTTAAAACAGACTCAAGCAGAGTTTAAAACTTAACTAAAAGACAAGTTATCTTTGACCCAGAACTCAACAAAGAGTCTTATCAGCAGAAAAAATGAGGCAAAAAATAGAATTTCAGATCTTGAAGACAAGGTGGGAGTATGAACCAGCTCAATGGAAGAGATTGTTAAAGCCAAAAAGATACTTGAGAAAAATATTCAAGAGTTATGGGACACCCTGAAGAAGCCTAACATGCGTATTCATGGAATACCAGAGCAAGAATCCCAAAATACCACACCTGAGAAAATTTTTGAAACTATCATCAAGGAAAACTTTCCTCATCTAAAATAAGAGAGGCCCATCCATATACAAGAGGCATTCTGCACCCCAAACAGATATGACCAAAATAGAAACTCTCCATGGCAAATAATAGTAAAAACACTTTACATTCAAGACAAAGAAATGGTCCTGAGAGCTTCAAGGGGAAAAAAAAAAGTCACTTTTAAAGGTAAACCTATTAAAATAACAAATGACTTTTCAATGGAAACAATAACAGGAAGAGCTTGGAGAGACATACTTCAAGTATTGAATGAGCAAAAATGTCAACCCAGGCTGATATACCCGGCGAAACTATCAGTCATGATCGAGGGAGAAAGAAAAATCTTCCAGCACAAACACAACTTGAAGGGAAACTTGTCCACCAAACCAGGCCTTCAAAAAATGCTAGAAAAGATACTCAAGCTTGAAGAAAAAAATAAGCATATCCAGGGGGACAGAAGGAAGTATAATACCCCCAAAACCTAAAAATGAAACACACTAACAAAAGCCACTAAACATAATAAATGTCTGGAATTAAAAATTGTTTCTCCATTATAACATTAAATGTTAATGGAATTAACTCTCCGCTCAAGAGACACAGATTGTAAACTTGGATTACAAATCACAACACATCAATCTGCTGCCTGCAGGAAACCCATATCACCACAAAAGATAGGCACATCCTAAAAATAAAAGGCTGATCCAAAATTATGCAAACTAATGGAAACAGGAAACAGTCAGGGGTAGCCATTATGCTATCAGACAAAGTGGACTTCAAACCAAAAAAAATCATAAGAGACACACATGGATACTACAATTTAGTCACAGGAATAGTTCACTAGGAAGCCTTCAAAATACTAAACATATATGCACCCATTACAGGCCCCTCCACATTAAGCAAACCCTACAACATCTAAAGTGAGAAATCAACCCCCAAAAGATAATTCTTGGGGATTTCAACACCACCCTCTTAACATGGGATAGATCAACAGGTAAAAATTTAACAGAGACACTTTGGAACTTAATCAAACCCTTACTGAAGTGGAACTTACAGATCTCTATCGAACTTTTCATCCATGCACCAAAGAATACACATTTTTCTCAGCAGCACACAGAACTTTCTCCAAAGTAGATCACATATTGGGCCACAAAACAAATCTCCACATATACAAGAAAATTGAAATTCCAGCCTGTACCCTATCAGACCACCATGGTCTAAAGCTTGGCATCCACAGCACAACAAACAGTAAATACACTAACTTCTGGAAACTTAACACTATGATACTGAATGTGAATTGGATTTAGGAAGAAATTAAAAAGGGAAATTCACGTTTTCCTGAAAGTGAACGATAATGAAAATCCAACTTACCAAATCTTTGGGACACAATGAAAGCTCTCCTAAGATGTAAGTTCATAGCTCTTAATGCCTACATCCAAAAAATGGAAACATCAGAAATAAATAACAATGCAGATTAATGCTTTAGAGACACTAGAGCAATCCCATCCCAAAAGCAGTAAAAGAGAGGAGATTAGTAAAATATGGGGAGAAATATGTGAAATCGAGATTAGGAAAACCAAACAGAAAATGAACCAGTCAAAAAGCTGGATTTTTGAACAAAAACCATAAGATTGATACACCCCTAACTAAATTAACCATAAGCAAGAGAGAAAAACCCAAATTAACATAATTAGAAATGAAAATGGAGTTATCACTACTGATACCCAAGAAATCCAGAGAATTGTAACATCATATTTCAAAAAATTATACTCTGTGAAATTTGACAACAAAAAAGAAACGGATGAATTCCTAAGTAAAGACAACTTACATAAATTGAATCAGGAAGTTGTGATTTATTTAAATAGTCTTATGACGTATGAAGTAATCTTGAATCTTCCCATCAAAAAATGTCCTGGACCAGATGGATTCAGCACAGAGTTCTACCAGAAATTTAAGGAGCTAATAACACCAATACTCCTTAAACTGTTCCATCAAATAGCAAAGGAAGTAATGCTACCAAATTCCTTCTATGAAGCTAATATCATATTAATCCCAAAACATAATAAAGACACACTTAAAAAAGAAAACTATAGGCAAATGTCTCTGATGAACACAGATGCAAAGATTCTCAACAAAGTCTTAACAAATCAGATTCAAAAGCATATCAAAAAGATCATTCACGGAGATCAAGTAGGCTTTTGCCCAGGTACACAAGGTTGGTTCAACATATGCAAATCAATAAACGTAATCCACCATATAGACCAGTCCAAAGTCCAAGACCACATGATACTCTTGATAGATGCAGAAAAACTTTTGACAAGATCCAACACCCATTTATAATCAAAACTCTAGAGAAGGTTGGAATGGAAGGAACCTTTATCAATATAGTAAAAGCTGTATACACAAGCCAACAGCAAGGATTATATTCAATGGGGAAAAACTTGAGGCATTCCTGCTTCGATCAGGAACTAGACAAGACTGTTCACTCTCACCACTTCTATTCATTATTATACTTGAAGTCTTAGCTGAAGCCTGAAACTAATACAGAAGTTCAGCAGGGTAGCAGGATACAAAATAAGCATACAAAAATCAGAGGCCTTCCTATATGCCCAGAAGGAAAGAAGTGAAAAAGCCTTGAGAGAAACAATCCCAATTACTATAACCCCTAAAAAACTGGAATACCTTGGTATAAACCTAACCAAGGAAGTAAGAGACCTTTACAATGAAAATTTTAAAACCCTAAAGAAAGAAATTGCAAAAGACACCAGAATGTGGAAAAATCCACCCATATTCCTGGATTGGCAGAATCAACATCGTAAAAATGACCATCCTACCAAAGGCAATGTACAAATTCAATGCTATACCAATTAAAATCCCAAAGCAATTCTTTAAAGAAGTTGACCAAACAATCTCAAAATTCATATGGAGGCACAAAAGACCCAGGATAGCAAAGGCAATCCTGAGTAACGAAAACACTGCTGGAGGTATCACCATACCAAACCTTAGTCTATACTACAAATCCATAGTTGTACAAACAGCCTGGTGCTGCCTCCAAAATAGACACACAGATCAGTGGATAAGGGTTAAAGACCCAGATATAAACCCACACAACTACAGCCATTTGATCTTTGACAAAGAGGCCCAAAAAATGCAATGGAAAAAGAGCAGCATCTTCAACAAATGGTGCTGGCAAAACTGCATCTCCACATGCAGAAGATTAAAGCTGGACCCGTACTTGTCACCATGTACAAGACTTAATTCAAAATGGATTGAGGACCTCGATATAAGGCCAGAGACTATAAAAACCTTAGTTGAAAAGGTAAGGAACTCCCTTGAGCTGATTGGGCTAGACCAACAGTTCCTAAAGGGACATTCAAGAGCACAGTCACTACAATCAACACTCAACAGATGGGATCTTGTGAAATTAAAGAGCTTCTGTTTAGATAAAGATATTGTAACTTGAGCAGAAAGGCAACCCACACAATGGGAGAAAATCTTCACTAACCACATATCTGATAGAGCTCTATTATCCAGAGTGCACAAAGAACTTAGATAACTAAACACCAAGGAAACAAATGGGCCAACTAAAAAATGGACCTTGGAACTTAAAAGAAACTTTACCAGGGACGAAATTAAAATGTCTAACAAATATCTTAGAAAATGGCCCATTTCCTTAGCCATCAGGGAAATGCAAATCAAAACTTCCCTGAGATATCATCTTACCCTGGTCAGGATGGCAAAAATCCAAAATACAAACAACAACAAATGCTAGAAAGGGTGTGGAGAGAAAGGAACACTTCTTCTTTGCTGGTGGGAATGCAGGCTCATACAACCACTCTAGCGATTCTTAAAGAAGTAAAACATTGAAATGTCATATGACCCTGCTATTCCACTTTTGGGAATAACCATCTATACAGCAAAAATTCACCTTGATAGCACAAGCACGACCATGTTGATAGCAGCACTGTTTATAATAGCAAAGTCATGGAAGCAACCCAAATGTCCAACAGTTGACAAGTGGATAAGAAAAATGTGGTACATTTATACAATGGAATACTACTCAGCCATCAAAAATGAGGAATTAATGAACTTTGCTGGGAAATGGAATGGAATTAGAAACGATTATATTGAGTGACGTATCCCAGACACAGAAAATTAAGTGCCGTATTACTTCCTAATAGGTGGATCCTAGTACCAAATCCACTTAAAGACACTCAAAGATAAATCTCTGTAATACCTAAAGTAATTGGAAAGATTATAAACAGGAGGGATGGGGAAGGAGGGCCCCACCAGAAACAAGGAAAGAGGGGACCATTTTACAGCAAAGAAAACAGGCCACTATCAAGGACAGCAAGTAAGTAATGAGATATCTGGTTAAGTTCACAGACTTTCCTTCCTGATCATTTGCAACTGATGGGGTGTGATCTCACCAGAAGGGGAAGGCATATAGTCTGGCAGATAGAAAGTAACCACTTTGCAATGGGAGACTGAGCACACCTTCACCGCGGTCTCCTACTTTTATTCCATGTACCTTTGAATACACTCTTATAATAAGACTCTAATGTAACAGCTTTTTATCTCTGGCCAGATGGTGACATCCAATACCCATCAGGATGGAGCCAAGGGCATTGCAGGAGCAGCAAAACTGAAAAAAATTCAACAAATCATAATTGAGAACATCAGAGACTCTATATCAACCACCTGGAACTAGGCCAGCCTAATCTCTCCCTATCCTGAAGCTCAGGGAAATTTGCTGAAATGGAGGCAGTAAGATTGTAAGAGCCTAAAGATGGGGAGGAGCAATAATATGCAAGATATTACACACAAGTTAGGGCCAAAGCAATCATAATAGAACTTTACATGACTTGCTCACTGACCAACACATTATTGACCTCTCAAAGTCTAGCATGTACTAAAGGCACTGGGATCCTTAAAAGCTAGGGAGTAACAGCTGCAATAGTATGCCTATACTTAAGGGGAACACAAGAAAGAGATCTAGGAAATGCCAGTGAATCCTTATATGTCATCAAAGAGGAGGACCCAGAGGAATGTTTGACATATATTAAAGGATCCTCCAGGGATGGGAGGAAGAGGCACTGGGAAATAGGGAGGTGGGGGGGAAAGGAAGGGGAAAAAGGGGTCCAGGAAGGGGCGGAGGGGACGGGAGGGGGAGGCCCTTGGGGAAGGGGCGGAGGGAGGGAGGAAACTGGGGTACCTATTAAGTTTGTATGATCAGAAATAAATAAATAAATAAATAAATAAATAAATGAAACAAGTTTTTACTATTAAAGATTCTCTGTGTAATACAGTGACAATCTTCTATTAACGTCTTGTCAATAACACTTGACCTGCACAGTCTCTCTTTGAATTTTATCTATAAGTGTGCTTAAAAGCCATGCTGAAACCAGGAACACTTATGTTTATATCTAATATTTACTCCAGGGAAGGAAATTACATGACTTTTGTGAAACGGCTGAATTTAATGACAAGAGATTAGCATTCTAGTAGTTTTCATCAAATCAGTTATAATATAACACATCTACAAAGTACACCTAAAAGTCTTCCATAAAAGGAGTATGCCAAGAGAGAATATGTGCCAGTTCTCTGTTGAAATTCACTTGCCTGTTGCCCATATATTCACAGCCAAAAGTCTTAGGGGAACAAAGAGTACTAGTCTGACTTATAGTTTTCTGGTTACAGTTCTTAGTCCATCTTGTCAGGACAGTCCATAACAGTAACAGGAGCTGAGGAAAAAACAGATCCACAGGATTGCTAAAAGAATGTACACTATCCACACAAAAATTCTGACAGGTTGAGCTGAGGATGCCAACTTACTGAGCCAGCGTCCTTCATCTTCTCCATATGTCCAGAGAATTGTGCCACCCATGATGGACTTGTTCCTCCCACAATCAATCATAAAATCTCCTGAAGGTTTCCTTATGTCTTATGTTAACTAGCAATTCTTCACAGATGCGCCCAAAAACTTGAACTTCAAATTTCAAGTTGGCATGTATATATCTAACTGCTATACATCCAAGAAGGAAGTCAGGAAAATATGAGCAAGGAACAAAAATTCTAAGTAAAATTGGACATTTATATTGAGTATAAAATAAGCAACTCTGTTTTGAAAAGTAAATATAGCTAATAAACATATTACTTTGCCTTCAAAATGCTATACCATGATTTCATACACTTTTAATTTCAGCACTACAAAGAGACCTCTTTCCAAATAAAACAGTTTCACTGAAAACAAGAGGTTCACTGCAGTTGGAGAAACTTGGCAAATAACCTTGTGGGTCAATTAGTCTTCTGATAAGGATGATATGACACTTGGCTGTGATAATCCTTAATGTGACATTGATGTCATTATTCTGATGTCCTTCTCTCCACACATATACATATGAAGAATAATCATGATGAAAACATACACAAAACAAAATTGAGAATTCTTCTTCAAAGAGCTAGAAATATCTACAAATATTGAATGATATTAAAAAGCATGAGATTTAACTTAATAAGTCTAAACAGAAATGATGATTGAACATGCAGAAGTGCTTTGATGGGACTAAGAGAAAATAATCATTGGGAAAAAGTTACACTGGATGTGAATGAAGAATAAGCTATTATAGCTAAATTGGAAAAGCCATCATTTTTCCATACATTATGAGAAATATAATGTTTATGGGTGCCTCTATAACGTATTTTGAAGGATCATTTAGCATGGAATAAGTTGTCAATTAAAACATCATTAGGAAGTAATGGCAATTTTTAAATTCATAATGGTTGTTTCTTTACATGTCTCTCAGTTATTCTCCCTGTTGTTGTGAGACAGTATTCAAATAACCACTTGAGGGAAGACAGAGAGATTTATTCAGCTTAATGTTCCAGAGAGCAGATAGTTCCATTATAGTTGAAAAGGTATGGTGGACTGCAGAACCTAGAGGTGTCTTAGACCATTAAATTCATCATGGTGGCTGAGAGCTGCAAACTTCAAGAGTAGACTCCTCAATGAAGCAGAGTGGGACTAACCATCCTCAAGGACTCTTCCCAGTGACTTATCTCCCTCCAGTAGGACTCTACTTCTTAACGTCACATGACTGTCCCAAACATCAACTAAGGATTCAAACAAATAAGCCTGTTGCGGACAACTTGTATTTAATAGACAACATGCATGTGTATAATGTGTTCCAACTCTTCTTATATTACTCCTTGCCAAAACCTTTTCTTTATTCAAATCTCTTACTTGGGCATTTACAATCCTTTGCTCTAATGGGAAGAGTTAGTTCATTATGGGTTTTCTTCAAGGGTTCTCTGGGATGCCAATAATTCTCTTGCCTTATTGCCTGACTATTAGGTTAATGGACTGCTATGCCTCAGAAATCCCACCCTGGCACTGGAAGCCTGGAGAATTCATGGAAAGCCAACACCAGAATCTTTGTGTTGATGATAGTGAAGAATGAAACAGCAATTACTCTAGAAGGAATAGGGTGGATAATCCCACCAACAAGAAGATTGATGAACTTGCCAGGAACACTGTCCCAGTTACATATAGGAGTCAATTTGAAATTTGAAGCTTGAGTCTTTGGACACATTTCTAAAGAATTAGTAGTTAAGGTAAGCTCCAAGCTTAATATCACTTACTAAGTTCCCAAATACACACAATGTGCACTGACCACAAACCCTCTCCCCTGTCCCCATGATCCCTAGTTTATCCATGTTACCTATAAATCTCTTATCACATTCATATTTCTCTTTTTTATTTGTGGCATATTAAATTCAACCAAAGCCATTTGTATAATGCAAAATCTGGAGCTTTATTAAGATTTGGTGGACTCAGCAAAAAATATACACCTGAAGGAAATGATTTGGTTTCTCCAGATCTATCATTCATCCACAGATTAGCAGTAAAGAATTCAGAAAACATTTTATCTACAAAGAAATCAAGTCCTTGATTCGGAACATTTTAACTGGTTGTTTACATGTCTATTCTTGTGTGGAGACCTTGCAAGTGATCACAGCTGATATGAGGTCATGGATTCATTGGCTGTAGCAAGTCTATAATTTGAAGAATAAAGCTTTAGTACTGCAGTTACTTCAGAGGAAATTGACTATTAATTAAAACTATGGATGTAAGAAGCAAAATATATTCCAATATTTTTTCTGCTGAAATTTAATTATTTGTCAGTGTATTGACCTATTAGAAAAAAATTGTGTCTTTTACTAATTTCCCTGCAATGTCGATTTTATTCTAAACAAGGAATCATGACCACAATGTTGATTTAGCCTGAGTGAACACCATGCTTATCATTTCCCTTCTATTGGGAATTGTTTTGTTCTCCTGTATTGACAGGCAAGGAGAGCTCTGACACAATGAGACTGAATCAGACTCATGCCAGTCAGTTTGGGTCATTAGCTTCTGTGCCAAACAACAACTTCACATTTGGCCTGAAAACAAAGTCATTTTTTTAAAACTCCTGGAGCCAATCTCTTTAATAATTCACCCTCTTTTCATCATTATCATTCCTTTAATGATGCAGAATTCACACTTTACCAAGCTTTCTGACTCATGTGATACTTTAAAATTTTGGATTTTAGAAAAAGGCATTTAATCAAGATAAACATAATTGCACTCAAGAGAGAATAACTTCTAAGTATTTAAGTTACTCATTTTAATATAATTCTCAACATCTAGAGACTGAAATTCAGTTTTACATGGTTTTCCAGTGCTCCTTATATACTTACTAAGTTTTGGAAGATAAAATGAAATACTTTTCTGTGTGATAATTTTATATCAGATTAACTATTTCCATTAGCTTCAATATTTTCCTTATTTGATATTCATTTTTTTCAGCATTACATACACCTTTATGAAACTGCAAGTACATTGATGCTTAAGATCAAGGACTTTATTTTTATATATAGAACTTTTAAATTTAATGGATTTATTTTTTCTCACATTGATTTACATCAAGCTTTACAAGCAATGTATTAATCTGCTAGGAAATGTCCCAAATTGTATCTGCAGCTCCATAGTTGTTCATGTTTTCATGATGATAATATCTTTTAATTACTCTGAATGGCACAAATATGCCTGTAAATATGTCCTGGTTTTCTGTGCTGTATTAGATACTGGAGTCCTGACTTTGCTCTTTGTGTCCTTAGGTCATTGAATGTTTCAATTTCATCAGCTTGTCATTCTTGTAACATTTTATTATTGTGCCGCTGCACAGAAACACACATCAAGGTATCACTTTAAAAGTTACTCACACACACACATACGTACACACACATACATGCACACGCGCACACACACACAATTGAATGAATAATAAAAAAAAAATAAAAGTTACTCAAATGCCCAGCTTCCCTTTTATATGCTTTAGTCACTGGTGACTCAACCTATAATTTGTATACACATTTAAAGTAATTTAATGGGCAGAATAATGCCTGTTTTCACTGAGTACTTCTTGGTGAGTTTTCTTCTATTAATAGAAGTCTCTTAATTCATTAAATTGATAAACTGGAAGATAATATATTATACTTAACTTGTATTCATTAGTAAAGATAAAGAATAAAACATACACTGTATATCCTTCAAAATTAAAATTTTTCATTTATTTGCTATCATTCATCATCAATATCACTTATATTTTTCTCTGTGGATACTTTTCATATCTATATGGAGGAAAGTGGTGGTCAGGATGACACATTATCTGAGGAATTCTGCACAAGGTTAATTTCTCCTGATGAAGAGTGATCAAGCTTCAACTGGAATCTAGGCGGAATCTCATTTTCCTTTCTCTCCTTTCCACTAAGCATAGTCTTTCACCTCAGCATACAACCTGATCTCCAACTGTTGTTTACATTCCTGTGTATAATAAAGTTTTAGGAAGCACAGATTAATCTTATTTATGTTGACTAAGACAGATCAGAGGAGCATATTTTTTTTATAAACTTACACATGCTTTATAAAATTGTTATTTGTAATAATGTCACACAGTGGTGACATTAAGATGTTTTGACTCATTCAAAAGCTTACTAAATTGAAATTACAAAGTATTTACTTAGATATTACCACTCATGGGGTATGGAACATGGATATCTGTTTCAAATCAGCAGCTTTTAAAATCACAAAGTAAATTTTAAAGTAAGTTACTATAAGAAAGGGAGACAGAGAGAGAGAGAGAGAGAGAGAGAGATAGAGAGAGAGAGAGAGAGAGAGAGATATCTTGTACTCGTGTGTTGTACTCCTTAGCTGATGTTATAGTTTGGGAATGTTGTGGAAACTTTGAAAGATGGAGTCTTGCTGTATAAGAGCTCCTACCTATGGATGGGGCTTGAGATGTGATTCCATGGATATTCTTCCTCTGTCAGCATTTTCTTGTACTATTTCTGCCTTCTTGGTGGCTGCAATAACCTTAGCTAGCCTTCTGCTCTGCCTACAATCATATTTTCAGAAATTCCTATTATAATAAAATATAACCCCATTTGAAACATAAACATGTGTCTCTTTCTCCCTTAAGTTATGTATGAGTGTTGTCTCACAGCAAACAAATATAATTGCAAGAGCACTGAGGAGGAGATGGTCCTGAGTCCAATCCAGGGCTTAAAGGGGAGACACATAGTCTTAACATTCTATGGTAGTCAATCATACATAAACTTTTAAAAGTATTAATTCAAAATCACTGTCCAACTTGGGACCTTTAGATGCATATTTCTGCATGCGAGTGGGAAAACTATGAATTTGTTGCAAGAAAAAAACTATAAACAAGTTTAGATTGTTATACTTTTGCATTTTTGAACTTTGCTGCTCTGTTCTTGAGCATGAAATTTGGAGATGGCAATACAATTTTGCCATGTCAAAAGACTGGACATAGTCCACCATTGGACAAGACAAGACATTCCTTTCAAGGCAGGACTTTTCCATCCAGAAACTCACTGCAATGAGACTTTTCCTTCCAAGACCTGAATGATAACTGACATATCAATATGCCTCAACAAACTAAGAGGAACTCAAGAGAGATAAGTGGAAACCTTAGGGATTAGAGATGGATGAGTGAAAGGAAATGTTCTATCAGTGGGGTGGCCCAAAGAGGGGCAATTTAGTATGCCACAGAGACATGAACCCCCATAAGAGTAGAAAAGCCAGAGGGAACCTGGGGTTCCTAGAAGCAGTCAGGCTGGAGGTTGGGTGTGAGTGGAATGGAATGATGGAGGGAAGCAGAGATTAGTACTCAATATGCTTGTAAAACTAAAATAAATGAAAAATAAATAAATAAAAATTTGACACAGTATTTAACATTGTTACTTAGCAGAAAATTTTCTTTTAAGGATACATGGTTTCCTAAGTCTATTAAAATGAACCTGTAAAATGCCCACATAAAATAACATATGTCGGAGGCATTAGAAATATTTTAATGCTTTCATAAAGCATGGATCATCACAATGATTACATTGAACCTTTTCTCTCGCCTTTAGAGGACTCCAGTTCACTCTGCAATAGCATTTGCTTTGTTTAATACCGTCCTCTGTGTGTCTTTCTAGAATTCATTGACAAGAACGATAAAGAAAAGAGGTGAGGGATGTCCAGAACAAAAGCTAAGCGAACAAAACATACAAATCAGGGCCCAGGGTGGCAGACTTGGAATTTTATATTGAAGGGAGGCAAACTGCCATCCTATCAGAAATATTTGACCATGACATTTGAAAATAGCACTCCACTTTTTAGGGCCAACTAAGGAAGAAATACTTAAGTTTATTATTAATTGGGTTTCAGCTTGTAATCAGATAGAAGTTGTTCTCTGTGATCTAGAATTCAGGATGTGTTTTTATAGTGTTCCAGTAGGTTTCAGATGTTAGTTTGACACTTTAGATGGGCCTCTGAGAACATAAATGCAGATATATTTAGTTAAGTGAGGATCCAGGCAAATCTTTAAGAGATTTCATCATTTACATAATTAGGTAGGAATATCTATCCATAAGAGAGTGGTATTATTCTCTGGGCTGATACATAAGGTGGGGTGTAGCTGGTTAGAATTTTTGGGAAAATGGCAAGTGGAAAGCTAGGATTCAGTGTTAATCCTTCTCTTCCTCTTTTGCTATGGACATACTGTGATCAACCACCATAGGTGCTGATGATTGTAAAACTCTCTGTCATGATTAGCCATAACCTGAAATCATAAGCTGGAATAAATTATTCCTTGCTCCTCTAAATTGTTTGGGTCATGTATTTATTTCAGCAATAAAATTATGAATACAAGATATGTGAGAGGGAATAATCACTTACTGAGTTCTTATTATAAGATTACATTTTAGTTTTATTTGCTTAGAGCTGGAAAAGAAAAGCTGATTTAATTTCCTGTCATTTACTTAGCTCTCTGGTTGGGTCCATTTTAACTCTTGTCATTGCTTGAACATTAACTTTACTATTAGTATAAGTCCTCACTATTTACTGAAAGTCTGATGCTGCTTTATTTTTATTATAGCAATGGAATGTAGATCTTAAAATGAGCTCCAGGCTGTCTTGAGATGTTCCACTGTGATGTTTAAATCTATCTCTTGTAGTGTACTTGTTATCAGTTATACATTTGGAAAGGGTTTAGCAAAATACAACCTTATTCCTGAATAGCAACGAAAAAACTCAGTTTTTACTGACTTTTTTTTAAATACTAATACTGTTAGAGCCAAAGGAATGGCTTAGGGGTTCAACCTCTGCCTTACAATCAGAAGGTCCTGAGTTCAGATACCAGATCCCACATAAAAAAAAATGTCAGAAGGAGGAAATGATGGCAGTCTGTACTTCCGATTCTCGAAGGCAGACGCTGGGAAACTCCAGATCAAACCAAAAAGAAGGTAGAGCAATTCATAGTATTCCCAAAGTCACTTCTGGGCCTCTACAAGCATACATAATACCCTCTGATACACAGACTGATAGCCAGACAGACAGACACATTATACACACAAAGACACACATGTAATGAATAGATAAATAAATAAATCTTTAAAAAACCCTAAATATTGATATCATTTAAGGAAAGTACTTAGGCTGACTAAGTTTTTCTGCTAAAAGGACCTTGCTTTCACAGACTTGCAATGAGTAAATATGTAATATCTGTAAAAGACTCTCAGTAAGGGGGTTGGTTGCATACAAAGTTATTGGAAAATGTAAACAACACTATTGAGTCTGAAATGCTGCGTTTCTATTGAATGAATTAGAGACCTGTGGGGAATCTGATGCACAGTTTTACTCTATTATAGTTTTTCTTAGGGAGGTTTATTGCATTTTATATGACCTTATAAAAAGATACATATGGAAAATATTCATTTTCATAGTGCTGTTCAATGCTCTTTCAATAAAAATATAAGTATTTCAGCATAATTAAATCGTTTTGTTTCTGCAAGTGGCTATTTGTTTAAACAATTACAGATTTCAATTATAAAAACGGGTGCCATTTATTTTACAAATATATAAAAGTGTCAAACTAAAATGTAAATTATACAGGAAATATAATCCAATGACTGTCATATAGTATTGTGAAAGCAAAAACGTAGGAACTTATAAATTTAGTTCTAGAAAAGTTCATTTTAAAATGAAAGACTATCATATGATATATTTGATAAGGGATTTCTGAATAAGTCAAACTATAAGCCAAAAGACAAAGCATCTCATACACATCTGGTTCCCATCTTAAAATCTAAGATGTATTAAGCTGTCCATCTACTTGTAATAAAGTAAAAACAGGAACTTTAATGTAACAAAGCATTTAATTCCCCGCTGAAATAATTTGCTAATAAAATAAGGCTCCTTGAATCTGGATGAACATGCAGAAATGTCGAATAAAGAAACAGCATTTACACTTCATTAATATTTAAAAGGTTCAGTCAATATTGTGGAGTTTTATAGCTCTGTAAATCTGCCTCTTTAAAAATACGGCCACGTGAATAAACCAGATTTTGCAAATACTTATTGTCTGATGTTGTAATATGCAGACACATTTACTTCACATGTGTGTTTACCATTTTTATAAGGATGTGAAGATCCCACTTATAAAACCTTCAGATTATTTTAACCTATATATGTCTTTTCATTTATTTATTTATTTATTTCCTGCTACTCCTGAAAATTAAAAGTAGAAGGAATAAGTCTGGTTCTCATTTGAAAAGGAGTTTCTCATGACTTCTATTAGTTCATTTTCTCTTTAGATGGCTTTGTGGAAACTGAATTGTGTCTGCCAATATTATTATGAGGACATCAAGCTACTCAAGATGAATTGTGCTTATTCAATGTTTATTGTACTTTTTTCCTTACTTTTCAGTTGGGGAAATAAACAGGCTCTTATCCTTCAGTGAGTTAATGAGAGATTGTGAGTTGCAGCCTTTCAGTATTTATTGTATTTCTCAAAGGTAGATAATTTTTATTTTATTGAGCTTTCTCCATGTAACATCAGCTAAGGCTTCCTGCATATGCTGTCCATAGTTTCTTTTTTAGATTAATAATTTAATAGAGCTTTTTGCATTTACTATATGCTTCTGCTAATTTGAAGATTTGGAAACCATAAAAAACAGACATGCATTTGGATCATGGTTTGAAATGTGTCCCCCCCCCCAGTCTCAAGTGTTTGGAAAGGAAGACAAGGAAAGGTGGAGGTAGGTGGAGTCTTCCTGGAGGAAGGTGGTCACAGAGGATGGATCTTGAGGTGGATTACCCACCCTAGCTCCTTGAGAAGTCTGCTTTAGCAACAGAAGTCTTGCAGCTCTCAGCTTCCAAGATGTTTTCAGTGACCTAGTCCTACTCCACTTTCTGCTTGTCAGTCAGGCATGCTGTGTCTACCACGATAGACTGTATCTCCCCTCTGGAACCTTAAGCTGAACAAATCTTCCTTTCTCCCTTTAAATTGCTTGACTTTGGGTCTTATCTCACAGCAACAGATAATATAACTACTACAATGTATTAATCCAGTCTACTGAAGAACAAAAATAAATAATATGTAGAATTCACCATGTAATGACCATAGATAAACATTTGTTATTTACATATAATCTATCTATTTATCTATCTTTTTTCTTTGTATGTAGATATGTCACAATGCTTTCAGCAATACTTACAAGAAAAAACACATTTTGCTGACTAAAAAATTTTAAGCCTTAAACATGTATCCATCCTGGGGAACCCAGGGAGTTCCCAGCTGTAGAGATGTGGAAAAGGGAGCACAAGATGTGCATTGTCCCAGATTATTCTGACAAAGTCCCTGAGAGGAAATATTGCATCTGATATTTTCATCCAAATAGAAATGATCAGTTAATATATATGAGGAAGTATCAGGTGCTAGCATCAGAGCTACAAGAGAAACCAAAGAGAAAAAAAAATGCACTGAGCTCAGGGAAGATTGGAAAAGTATGCATTACCATAAACCACATGGCAAAACAAAAGCCATAACCATCCAGAAGATTCATGTAGCTACTAAGAAGAAATGAAATGGTTAGCACAAACCCAGATATAACGGAAATAAACAATGAAAATCCACACCTGTAGCTGGAGATCATAATGTCCTTCTCAATAATTGATCAAACCAGTAAACATAAAATAAGCAATGAATAGAAAATTTCAACCTGCTACAATCTAGTCCAAATCATTACCATATTTGGGAACTTCAAATCTGTATGCCTGAAGAATAGTGTTGTGTTGCTATGCTTTTTAATCAACTTATTTTTTAAAATCATATGGTAATTCTGGCCTCATATGATGGAAGATGGTTACTTTTCCATTTTGTGAAAGAAAATAAAATTTGAGCTTACTAATTCGAATTATAGGAAGAGAATTTTTTGATATACTGATTTATTTAGGAGCTTTAAATTTTTACTTATACTTTTTTAGAGTTTCATAACTAATGGGGTAAATTCTTGTCAATTTTTTCCTTTACCATCAAACACCAATGACCTATATTCTCCATTTCTTCTTTCCTCACTAGTCTCTCTACTGTTTCAAGTCCCCTTGATTGTATAATCCATTGAGTTTCATCTGTGGTGCAATAAGTGGCATGTGTCTGAGTACATGTGACGTAGCAAGGATAATATATTGGTAAATATATGTATGACCTGGGGAAATATTCACCTTTCCCCATCCAGCATTAGATCCAGCTTCTGATCTCTCTCCTTCCATGGTGAATGATAGGTCAATTCTTCTGCAGGTCTCAAGAAAGTAGACACAACTGTAGTAAGTTCATGGATGCAAAACCTTGTAATGACTTGGAAGATTTTGTATGGCCGTGTCCTTCCCCATCCTCAGGATATTACGTTCTCACAGCTCTTTTTCATGAGACACCCAAAACCTTGGGTTGAGGGATGACAGATATTCTAGTTATCTGCATTTTGGACAGTTGTATTTCTTTGTATTTAAAAATCCTCTATTTCAAAAGGATACTTCTATGTAAAATGTAGAGAAGTCATCTAATCTGTGGAATAATGATCAATGTTTAGAACGCATTTTAATATCTAGTCTACATCACTAAACCTTAGAAGACTGTTACCACCGAGTGTTGATGGTCTCCACGTCCAGTTTCTTAACCTAAGCTTCAGTTTTAGTAAAGTGTTTCCTGCTAAAATGTGGACCTTAAAACATCCAGAGTGTATGTATGTGTATGTGTGTGTTTCTGTGTTTGTGTATCAGAGGGTGCTGTGTGTCCCTGTGGAAGACTAAGGATGGTTTCAGGAATCATCTTGGATTGTTTCTACCTCCTTTTTGCTTTGCCCATCAGGCTATTTCTGCCGGGCATTTTGATGTGGAATCTGGAATCTGAACCCAGTTCTTTCTGCTTGTGAAGCAGAAGCTTAACCCCTGAGCCATAATCCAGCTCACTTTCCGATACTATGAAAGCTGGACTGTAAAAGGAGGTTTCAGGACCAGTTCTAGAGTGTTTTTTTCTATGTCCTGTAATCATTGTGTGAATTCAGTAAGAGTCATATTGTCAATATATCAAGTAACTTAGCTCAATGATAGAGGCCTATATTTTTTAGAGAACCTTTGGGACCTCTTTGACCAATAGCTCATTTATTGGTATTATATATCTAGTAGTGTGCATTTTTTTTATTTACCTGTGGTTTCTGGTAATAGCTTCTCAAATCAGTTCCACTATATTTTATCATCATCTCTCTGTATTTCTCTGAGTATTGTATATTTGTTTGAAGTTTCTTGGTAATTTTATTTTGTTAAATTCATAGTGCAGAGAATTTGTCTTTTGTGTTGCACAGTGAGAGTCCTGACTCTGTTAGTCTTCAAATGACATAACTCAAGAAAGAAAAGGAATGAATGAAAATGATTAGTAGCCTTGAAATCATGGATAGAGCTGGCTGATATCACACATGTGGCATAAATTTCTACATGGTGAAAAGTAAACTTCACTTCCTTAGTTGAACTATTTGACACCATATTTTCAAAGGTTTGAGTTGTTCGTTATATCATCCTTACTTTCTACTTGCCCTTCCTTGGTGGATATTTTAAATATTTTATCAACGTTCAGGTATCTAATGGGATTTCCACTGCAAAAATGAACCCTAAATTTTTAGTATTCTTACTGGATAGGCTCTTGAAAGTTACTGTATTGCATAAGTAGCATGCTATAGATTATTAAACTATGTATTAAAATAATTATTTCTGTTCCTAGTAAGTCAGTTTCTAATTCTTTGTAAGTTATCATATGTAATTATTAGTTGTTCTTTTTGATAATGATGTAACATCTAGAATTGCTATCTTGACTTTCTGGAAGTTTGAATTTTTCTCATGATAAAGTATAGTATGAAATATCCCTTCCTATTTGAAAAATTTCCTCTGGATTCAGTACTCCGCAGGAAAAGGAATGATATGAAATGAAGCTTGCAGTGATATTACAATTAATTGTGCTTTTCTTTTGTTTCCTGCATCCTGTTTACTTAACTAATAAAATTTACCTTGAAAGAAGAGTTTATGACAATAATCTACAAACTGGATGGGATTTCCTTGGTAGTCATTGTCTTTCATACAGATCTGAAGGAAAAGTAACCAGTACAAATGTTCAATAGAAGTGTTCATAATATATTGTCACATTTTTAAAATTGTATTTTCTATGAATTGAATTTCATGAAAAACATAATATGTATGAAACCAAGGTAACAATTACTATTTCCTTCAAAAATATTTGTTTTACTAAGGTACCCTGCTGTTCATCTAAACCAATTCTTTGCAGACTTTTTTCATATATGTGTACCAATAGGCTACTATTTCACCAAGACTTGCTTAAAGCTCTAGTTTAAAGCTCTTACATTGTAAGCTTACATTGTAAATCTTGCCTGAGTCCCAGTTCGCTGACTAACTTAGAGGTCTATCTTCAGATATTATTTATTTATGAACAAATAGATTTCTCCTCACAGAACATGAAATTTACTATGGTGGAAATATTAAACAAGTAATTAATTTCAGACTTAAATGTCTGAAAAATCTGTGGAAGTTAGGCTTGCTATTTTACTTATTTCTACTTTTATTTCATGTGTGTGTCTGTGTGTCTGTGTGTGTGTGTTTAGGTCTGTATGTGTCTTTGTGTCTCTGTATGTGTCTATGTGTATGTGTGCCTGTATGTGGCCTGTATGTGTATGTGTCTATGAGTGTGGTGGTCAGAGATAGTTAGTTTTCAATTTCAATTCTCAATCACTCTTCCTTTTATTATTTGAGATAAGGTTTCTCACTGAACCTGGACCTTGTAGATCCTGATAGGTTGGCTTGTCAGTGAGGATCAAGGATCCCCTTTTTCCATCTTTCCAGTTATGGGATTACAACATTAACTTTCATAGCTGACTTTTTGTTTAGCTACTGTGCATTCAAATTCATGTCTTTATGCTTGCTTGGTAAGCCCTTTAGAAAGTGATTGATCTTCCCATACCAAAAGTTGGGTTTTAAATAAGCAAGACAAAGGTTGCAAAAGCCAAAATGATTTTTTGAAGTTCATATATGTGATCATAATCCAGGCTACATTGTTACATGTCTTAAGAGCTTAGTGTACCCTAAGAACCGTCTCTCATAAATAGGAGTCCCTAGGAGACCTCCCTAAACAAAAGATCTCTTCAGTACTGGAATTTGTCTTCCTCTGGCAGGTTGATATTTTTTTCTCTTTTTTCTTTTTCATGGATGTGTATGTATGTTGCATTCAAGTGTGTGTTTTGCTTGTGTGTGTGCGTGTGTGTGTGTACACGAATATTTGTACAATAGTGTATTTTGGGTATGATATTACATTATATCAGAAATCATCCTGGGCTGTTCAGTCACTTTATGCTTACTCTGGGACTTCCCAACCTTCTAGGGTCAACTTCATTTCCTCCTGGCATTTTTACTTGGGACCCAGGGATACAAACTCATCTCCTAATGCTTGAAAAACTAAAGAATTTAAGCATCGAACCATCTCCCCATTCCCAGTTGTACATTGTTAAAATGGTGCTTTTGCTTTAAATATTTCATGTGGACATCTGTATGGATAGTTTCACATTGTGATAAGATCGTTCTCATTCTGAGAGGCATTTTGTTTTTCAATAGCTCAAAAAGTGGTCAATAGATAATAAAATAATTTAAATATAGGAAATGTAATTTTAAGCTAAAATATCCTTAAAGTTTAGCCTTGAAATATTTCCACCTTACTTATAACATTGTATTGGAAGTAGTAACACATCACCACATATTACTATTTAATGATTTAACAAGACTGTTACTCTTGGTGTCGACCAATCTGACTAGATTATGCCCATGAAACTTGAATTGTGCATTTTAAGGCTGAGAGCTGCCAAATAGTCTTAGTTCCCACAGTATAGGCTTGTAAGCTCTATTATTATTCATGAAATATTTTGTGCTTCTGGCAAAAATTCAACAGTGTTTGGATGGCTTGCTTTTTAATGTTCAGGGGTTTCAGGTTCATTTCTATGGTTAATTGGTCAAAATATCTGCTGAAGCTAGCTGTGTGGTAACTGCTATTGTCTAACATTGGAATTTGTTTATAGTGTATTCCTGCTATTAAAATTTATACATCCTCTAAATAAACATGGGTTTCAACATTTTATTTCCTTTTTGTATAGGACAATGAAGTAGTAATCATGGGTGTTTAAAGCATCAAATTTTATTTGAAGTATTTCAGAGCTGTAGGATGGTTTTGAAAATAATCTAAGTAGCATAAATTTAAAATGTGGTAGAAAGATATCAACACAGATGTAGAGCATAATTTTAAATATACTAATGTGATAAGAATAATCAATTTAAATGAAGATTGTAATTTATATCAATATTGAATTAATTTTTTGATGTTCTGAGGAGAAATAGAGCTTTATTATCATGCAATAATTTTTAAAATTTATTTTTAAGTTGCATCTTTCAGGTGTATCTGGTGCCTTTGTGAATGTACACATTTATATTTTGTGATATCTGCACATGAAATTTAACAAAAATGATAAAAAAACATAAATCAAAATGTCCCCTAAACCAATCATTGTCCCAAACCTGTCAGTGCTCTTTAACTAGAACACCAAATTTGGCAAATATATATTTCATGTGTTCCAGTCTAAGGACTTCAAAATGTCTTATTTCACATTGTTCATTATAAGATAGCAATGCTGTTGCTTGATTTTTAGTCTTCATTCTAATTTCTCTTCAACATCACTCCAGTTTACCAGCTCTAATAGCATATTAGATAAGTTCCTTGACTATCAAATGTTGCAGAATCTATTTTGGTCTTATAGAACTGTATTACATTCATAAGGGCAGTTGTTTCCTGACCATGAATGGAAGAATTGTAAGGCTTTATTTGGAAAGTCATATTGCATACACACAGTAGAAAATGCCATTTCTCAAAAAAAAAAAATGGGGTTACAAGTATGGAGCTATTATTTTGTTGAATTAACTATGGATAATGTGTCGATATCTTACATTTGGAAATGGGCACAAAAATTGTAACAAAACCTAAGACTATTTAATTCACATAATAACATGGTTGGTACTATAACATAAAATCAAATACCCATGGATAGGGGGACCATAAGGTTCTACAAAGGAAAAATTTTAAAATGTTAACTATAAATACTTAATAATAAGGTATTACCTAAATAATTATCCATAGATCACAGAAACATGCAGATCTCAGACAGTAAGTATCCACGGGCAATGGAAGGCGCATATTGTAAATAACCACAACTGGCCATCGTACAAAGAAAAAGTGAGCGTAGGTGGCTAGACCCTCATCAAGACATCTAAACCTATTATGATTGCTTCAGACCTAACTTCTGTGGAGTATATTGCATATCATTACTCCTCCCCATCCATGTGCTCTTACAGTCTTACCACCCCCTCTTCTGTAAATTCCCTGAGATTCAGGATGGGCTTTGCATCACCTATGCAATGACCAACACATTATTTACTTCTCAAAGTCTAGCATGAACTAAGATCCTTAGAAGCTAGGGATTAACAGCCACAATAGTGTTCCTATACTTATGGAGAACACAAGAAAGAGTTTTAGGAAATGCCACTGAGTCCTTACACTTCATCAGAGAGGAAGGCCCAGAGGAAAATTTCACATACACATTAAAGGATGCTCCAGGGATGGGGGGAGGAGGCACTGGGAGATAGGGAGGAAGAGGGGGAAAGGAAGAAGAAAAGGGGGGAGGAAGTTAGAGAGTTCCGGGAGGGGTGAAGGGAGGGAGGAGACCAGTGTACCTATTAAGTTTGTATGAGCGGAAATAAATAAATTAATTAGTTAAAAAAGACATCTAAATCACCTCCCATCCCAAGGCTCAGGGAAGGGGCACCGAACCTTGTAGAACAGTGAACAATAAGAAAGCAAGTGTCAGAGAACAGGGAAAGGTAGTTTCAGACAATAATCCATGTTCATTTAGTACTGCGGTACCCAAGAACTTAATGCAATGCTATTTCCACCAAAGCTTACTTAGGAACACTTTCCCAAGGAACAGGGAAGATTCTATGAGACAAAGCACTTCTCTGAGAGACTGTATAGTATTAGTGCTGGACAAAAGAGAAGAGAAGCCCTTGCAACTGTACAGTTTACTCACTAGTAGGCCATTCTTGTTCTTGTGAGGGCCCACATAGTAACTAGTTCAAGTGTTTTAATTAGGATCCTCAGTTTTTGCATGTTGGTATATGTTGTAGTTCACCTGCATGTTTGCTGATAAATGACTGTCAAGTGGCTTAAGGGAACAAGAGTTTTATTGTCTCTCATGATTACTGGTTACAGTTCATAGTCAAGCTTGACAGGTGAGCACACACCAACACCAGGACCTAGGGAACTGGCTATATCATCACCAGGAAACGGCTGAGAGACAGACAATCCTTACTTGCCAGACTAGCATGTCTGGCCAAGTATACAGAAGTATGCTGAATCTCTCAACCAGCTCTCCATGATTAATCCAGGGTTTAATTCCACCCACCATAGGCTGGGCCTTCCCCATCAGCTAGATAATCTCCTTCAGGTTTGCTCTGGGTTCAACTCAAATACTAATTCAGTCACAAATGTGCTCAGAACTCAAACCTCCAACCATCAAGTAGACATCTGTGCCCAACTATGACAGTAGACATGGTAGAGGGTGGGAAACAGACAGGAGAGAAAAACAGGAGGAATAGGACAAGATGTGAGATGGGGGTAGGTAGTAGGTGATGAAAACACATAAATATTATTAACATAAATTAGAAATAATTTTTTTATTATTTATTCAACTGTGCACATGTGCGTATGCATGTGTGTGTGTGTGTGTGTGTGTGTGTGTGTCTGTGTCTGTGTCTGTGTGTGTGTAGAACCACGGACGAATTCGCGAACCACCATGGACGCCTCCACCTCCTTCAGCCTCGGGATTCACAGGCTCCGCCCTACCAGGACCAGAAGCGCAGGCCGCCCCTGCACTTCCGCCTGGCGTCTATACGTGGGATCTGGGATCCGAACTCAGGACCTTCCGCCTGCAAGGCGGAAGCTTAAGCCCTGAGCCACCTCTCCAGCCCAGAAATAAAAATTTTTAAGAAAAGGTTTTTAAAAGTTTACAATAACTGAAAAAATTTATGTATGCTTTTCATATACTAAAGTCAGTTTTAATTTTATATATATTAACAGGGAAAGTTAATATTAAAATATTTACAAACGAAACAGGATTTGAAGATATTATGTAAACATTGTGATGAACATATAAATAACTGTGAATTGCATTTGAACAATAATCATAGAATAAATTTAAAAATATACTTTTCCCTTTTAGAACACAGACTCAAAAGAAAGATTTGAAGTAATATTCAGTAAAAAGTCTGAATTGCAAACCATTATTAAGTTACATGGAGACAGATTAGCTAATGGTTAAAAATTCTATGGTTTAATGATTATTTCAAAAATGAATGAGTACTTACTGTGATGTTTATATTTAACTGGTTCCAATCATAAGAAATGTATGTTTTCTTACATTCATTGCTATTCATTAGCATTCATTGCTATTACAGTTGAAAAACTACAGTGACTCTTCAGTTCTGTTTATTCATGCTATCTTATGCATTCAGAAATAAGATGGGTGGTAAGAATTTCTTGACAACATACAGATATTTGCTTTGCTGTTTTACTTTTTGGCAATATTGCTTGATCCATAGTTTGTGTCACAAAATTCACTATATTTTTATTCTAAACAAGAAAGGTATTCCATGCCACAGTACATAATGGCTTCTCTCTTCACTAGGAATGAGAGGAACAGCCACTGTATTGTGTACAACCAGAGAGAGTATTTTCACTAACTGACAAAAATCTCTCCTTTGAAATACTTTTATTTTGTAGAAGCAGCAAACTTACATGCATGGATATGTGTATACATGTATTCATGTCTCAATAGGCATAACATAGTTACAACTAGTTCCCTCTAATTCGATAATAAAGTCATACTCTGTTCATTAACAATGAAAATGACATTTCCAATTTTAGGCTCAAATTTAATTAGAATACTTTATTTGAAATAAATTTAACTCCATTATTGGCTTTCTGAGCACTTTCTTCATTAGAAGAGTATATCTAGCAATTCCTAACTCTGCTGGTAAAGTTTAATAGTTCATAAATTAGCGATTGTCACTGCTCTGAGCTATATAATTTATTTTTATTGCATTAAAAATTGGCTTGTTGGTTTAGGTCATTAAACATTTATACATTTAACCTTTTCAGCACTACATTCTGTGATTCTGTGGCAGTATCACAGCAGACAGTATAGCACTCAGTATTTTTGTCATTATAAATTGGAATATAATTCAGTAATACAAATTACTTATCTAAAATTGATCTCACTCTGGAAGCTTACAAATTAGTCACCTCCTTTAAATGAGTTACTGCGTAAATGTCATAAAATTTCATTCATTTTCATGATCTAATTGCATCAATCAGGTATGGCAATATATCAAAAATATGTGGAGGATAAAATTATATCAATCATCAAGACCTTCTTTTACAAACTGCTTGCCAGAATTGTGTCATTGCTATTTTACTTAATATATGATTAATAATCTGTTTTAAGTTTGTTATTTTACATCGAACTTTAAAGAATTTTCAGTTCATCAACAAGCAAGACATAAAAAAAAAACCTGGATATTACTTTGTACTTTTCAATTTCAATTATCAAAATAGAGCAGTGGTTTAGATTGGAAAACTTATTGATGTTTGAAAATAGTCTATGAAAATATTAAATACTTTTATCAGCTTCCATTTGAAAACTTCATTTACCTCAGTGCATTTTCTTTCTTGTACATGTACAAAATGTTCCCTTTAATCTTTTCAGCTGAACATAATTGACTAATTTGTTTGCTGTAAAGAAAACTAGTTCAAGCACAGCTGCTAGAAAGGGGAGCACAGCTGCTAGGAAAGAAGCTAGAAATACAAGATGAGTTTTCAACTACTTATTTTTGGAAAACAATCAGTTATAATTATCTTGCTTCACAATTTTATTAATGGATCACATTTTTTGACTTATTCATTTATCTTCTCATTACTTTCATGAATTTTTTAGTATTCCTTAACAGCTAGATTCTAAGATGCATGTTTTTAAGGATAATTTCATTTGGCCTGACTATTTGGTACAGTGTCTATAAATGACTGAGTGTACAAACACGCAAGAATTACAAAGGATCACACTTTGTTAATATACATGTCTTCATTTTTCCCATCTTATAGCCTAGAGATGCCAGGTAAAAGTTCAAAACTTTAAACTTTAGTCACTATTACCCGGATATTTTTTCCTAAGTTGTCCTTTATGGGAATGTCTTAATTTCTTTCTGCAGTTGTGATTAAATACTTCAACAGAGCAACTCAGGGGAGAAAATGTGACTTATAGTTCCAGAGAGATAAGGTCTCACTTGCCTTCTTGCAGAAGATGAGAAAAACACAGTTGGTAGAATCAGAGGACTGGCAGCCGTTTAGAAACTGCATGGTGCAGGCAGAGTATGTAAGAAAAGTGGTCTAGGCTCTAAAACCTAATCATCCAGTGAGGATTCAACTCCTAAAGGTTGTTTGACCTGAAACAGGCCCCAGATAGGGACCAAGTTTGGAACCATGTGAACCTATGTTGGACATTTCACATTCAATCCATATCAGAAATAGCCTCTTTAATGAAGCTTACATATCTCATCACTAAAGTGAAAATGAGTAAAACAACTCCTGTTTAGGATTATGGGAGATTCAAAAAGCTGTGACCATTCTAAAATAAATGAATGCAAGACAAAAACAGTAAGTGAAAACAAGAACACAAGGTAATTATGTATATTATATATATGGATGTAGATTAAATTGTGTTTACTTTTATTTAGAAGAAACTTGAGCAACATTAAAATTTAAAGAATCAAGTTTTGACGAGATATAATACTTTGCCAACTGTATATAGCACATTCTCTGCCATTCTCTGCAATTCTCACCACACTGTCCTATTATGTAAACAATGTTTCTTCAACATTCAGCTTTCTGAGAATCCCTAAACTTATAAGAATAATACTATGATTTTTCTCTTCCTCATGATTATTCTATTATACCCTGTTAATATATATTGTGTTTTCTCTGATATGAAATTCACCAGGAACACTCAGTGCTTCTTGGAATACTACCATCAGAGAATGAACTGAAAATGTACAAGCATAATATATATAAAAAATATTTGTGACACTTTGCTGTGGGATAGGTATGTGCATGCATTGCATTATACAAGTGTGCATGATTCATAAGGTGAACTACTAATGCTCATGAATAAAAAAGCTTGATGTTCAAGAAAATACACTGCACATTACATTATTATGTTTTTTCTTTCTGAAATAATGACCTTAGAGAAGTAAAAAATGAATATTTATGTCATTAATATTAGGCTATTAAAGTACATAAGTGTTTTCCACACAAAGATATCCCAGTATCAGGGAATCTATTTATATCAACTGAGTTTCATTGTTTTGAAGAGAAAAATCAAGGATTTTTCAATTGCTTCTTATACTGAATTTCCATCCCACACTTAACCTTTTAATGCACAAAATGTTCTGTAAGCTTTATTGAAGGGAATAATAATCTTAGAATTTAACTAGTGGGAAGACCTTACAAGAAAGCATTCACTCTCAGTAACTGAGAATCCAGTATCTGAATTAGGGTGCTTAATGGCTAATTGTGGACAGGGAATGTGAGAAATAAAATGCACAGGTCTGAAATAAAAGCCGATTTGCTCTCAGATTCTCAATTAACAGTGTAAATTCACATATCTGAAATTTCCATTTCCAATGCAATCTGTTTTTCTCTTTATGAAAGCTATTCCTGCAGTAGTTCACCTTTTTCCTGCTGTGAATCTATGCTCATACACAATTTAAGGGAGAAAGAGTGGATTATTTGGCTTATAGTTCCAGAGGGGATACAGTCCGTTATGACAAAAAAACACACAGCAGAAGGCATAGCTTACGGCAGAAACAGGAGGCTTGTTCAGGTTATTGAAACCATCATAAAGGCAGAATGAAAACCAGGCAGAGGAAGAAGTACCTGTCCTTAAGACTGGCCATCCTAGTGTTGCAGCTGCTTTTCATGTTGCTGACTGAGTCTAGGGTCCCAACACTTAGGAGAATGAAGAGTTTATTCTGTGAGTGTATGTGTGTATGTGTATATCTGTGTCTGTGTGTCTGTGTGTTTGTGTCTGTATATCTATGTGTGTCACAGGGCAATGAGTGTGCCTGTGACCCAAGGATGACTTCAGGAACCATCTTGGGTTGCTTCTGTCTCATTTTAGTTTGCTCTGGAGTTTCCAAGGCTTTGCCTTCCACAACCATAAGTACAGGACATCTCCATTTTGCCCAGCATTTTTTTTTCTGCCTGGCAT
Source organism: Typhlomys cinereus (assembly GCA_023101885.1). NCBI lineage: Eukaryota > Metazoa > Chordata > Mammalia > Rodentia > Platacanthomyidae > Typhlomys > Typhlomys cinereus. The sequence continues at coordinate 6,377,772 of JALPQD010000019.1, forward strand.
TTTTTTTATTAAAAATGTAATTATACATTTAAAAATTTTTTTACCAGTTCCCTCCCTTCCCCCTTCTCCCCCCGAACCTCCTCCTCCCTCTCTTCTCCCTCCCCATCCTCCAGTGCCTCCCCCCCAATTCCCAGACAGTCCTTTATTGTGTACACCTAACTCTCCACTGGGTCCTCCTCTCCGATGACATATAAGGACCCAGTGGCATTTCCATAGTAGTGCTCCTATGCTTAAGGGGAACAAGAGAAAGGGCTTATGGAATTGCCCAGCAGTTTTACTTGGTATACTTGGTATCTGGGATTCAAGCTCAGGCCCTTCTGCTTACAAGTCAGTCTTGACCCCTGAACCATCTCTTCAGTCAGGGAGTTTATTCTTAGTTATGAATCCTGATTATATATCATCATGGCCAAAGAGTCGAGGAAACTGGCCATAGCATGTCTATTGAGATACATACTTCTCACTTGCCAGCAGCCTGTTTGCTTGTTTACCAAAATACTGAGTGAGTTCTTTCAGCTTATCCCACCTGCTAAGGGAGTTGGCCCACTCAGTGTGGGTTCCCACAGGCTTTGTCCCACTGCCTTACCTAATGAATTACTCATGAATATTTCTAATGGCTTGAATCTCAGTTGTCAATTTGATACCATTGAATCTAACTCAGAGCCCATAGAACCCAGTCTGAACTATCCTGTTATGTGTCCTTAATACATGGCTCTTTGTGAGGATACGAATCTAGCACTTTCTATTTTTTCTCCTTAAGTGTCTATTAGATTTCAACAATGCATGAAGATATTTCATTAATGATGTTTACCTTATGTTATCTTACACTGAGCTTTTTCTGTTTATATATTATGCTCTTCTACCAATTTCTCTGATCTTTGAAAAAGGTATCATGCAAATCTTTAGATAGAAACTTCAGCACATTCCACTAAGAATGGGTGCAGGTCGTTTTACATGTTTAATTTGTTGATCTGAATGAATAAGTAAGTTGCGAAAGCTGCTAAGTGTAGGCTCATAATGAATAATACATTTATGATTGCCTTTAAAATATATTTATCTTTCTATTGCAATGGATATGATAAAAAACTCCTTTCCATTTACTGCAGTCTATAGAAATCTCCAAAGGCCCATGGTGAAATGAGAGCTATTGATGTGCCTTGAATTCTTGTAATGTACAACTGGGAAAGGTTTATCATTCTGCCAATTATTTCCAAACTGTGCCCATTCTTTTCTTGAACTGGTTTCTGTGTGTTCCAAGAGTGCTAACACAACCTGACACTAAGTGGAACTAAATGACAGAAGAAACTAATGTTAGGAAAGGGCAGCTCTGCTGCTGACCTGAACAGTATCCGACTCCCACTGAAAACACCAGAGCCTCATGTTGCCCTGTATATTTGCCATGATTGCCACTTTAGCACCATAGAGGAAATTTTCTACAGGAAGTCACAGCAATCTAAGTGTGTGATGCAAGAGCAGCAGTGTATGCAAGCAGGTACTCATGTGCAAAGCCAATACAACTGCATGGAAAACATGACATGCCATTAAAAGACCTTTTTATAGCCAAATCAGTTCTATTCTTTATGAAATTCATTGGTTTCCATAGTATTCTATACATATATTGAGTAAAATTCCACAGAATATAGCATGTACACATAACAGCCAAATTTGCTATGTTCACTGACTGACAGGTCTGAGTTATGACCAAAGTCTCATTATTTAATGGGCAATTTCAGTGACTTTTTGAAGAAAATTTCCAGTGAATAACACTAATATTTACATGAACATAATACATTTAGAATAAGTAAATGATTGTTTGACTTAAAAATTCTCATAAAGTAGAGATGGTTCAGGGGTTGTTGCAGTTCGCCTGCATAGTTCCTGATAAATGAACAACAAATGGCTTAAGGGAACAAGGGGCTTATTTTCTCTTATAATTAGTGGTTATAGTTCTTAGTCCAGCTTGATGGGAGAGCATGCACCAACCCTAGGGCTGAGGGAACTGACCATCTCTATGTAATGGCTGAGAGAGGGACGATCCTTACTTGCCATACCAGGATGTCTGGCCAGCTGTCTGTATTTTATTCCAAGGTCTAATCCCATACACCATGGGCTGGGCTTTCTCCATTCTCTAAAAATGTGCCCAGAGCTCAAACCTCAGTGTCAAGTTGACACCTGTGCCTAACTATGACAGGGGTTAAGACTCTGCCTTTCAAGCAGAAGGTCCTGAGTTCAGATCCCTGGGCCCACATAAAAGTGCCAGGCAAGTTAGAAGTTTGTCCTCCACTTTCAGCCCTGCAAGGAGCCTGGGAAATTCCAGAACAAGTCAAAAACCAGGTAGAAGCAATCCAGGATGATTGCCGAAGTCATCTTCAGGTCTCTACAGAGACACGCAGTGCTCTCTCTCTCTCTCTCTCTCTCACACACACACACACACACACACACACACACACATATAAAAATAAGCAAATAAAATAATAATTTAAAAAATCCTCATTATAATGTAAGACTCTCTCTTTCAGAATAAACTGAACTCTGACACATTTGAAAGACAACTCAAAATTATTGTATTATTTTTTAAGAGAGATAACAATTTGTATTCCTTATTTCAAGGAAATGTTTCTCTAATTTGCAGAGTGATTTGTAATTTTGGCTATGTTTTATAATTATATAGCCAATCTTAAAATGTAACAAAATTTGTTCCATAATATCCTTACTTATTTACCTATGTTTCTTTGTGTTGAAACTCTGAGTCTCCTTTACCCTCCCCCCACTTATGTTTCTATGTGGTTATAGTGGATGCTATACAAATACCTTCTTGAGTATATCATTTTGAGGGCTTAGTAATAAGTTCCACTTATAAGAGAGAACATGCAATGTGTGTCTTTCTGTGTCTTGGTCCTTTGCTCAGTATAACTTCTTCCAACTCTATCATTTACCAGCAAATTTCATTGATTCATTTTTCATGATAGCTGAGTAGTATTCCATTGTGTATATGTACCACATTTCCATTATCCATTCTTCTACTTTGGGGCATTTAGGCTGATTCCATGACTTTGCTATTGTGAACAAGGTGTATTTAATATGGATGTACACATATCTCTATAGTAAGATGAAGTGCTCTTTGAGAATATTCCCAGAAGAGGTGCAACATTTCAATTTTTAACTTTTTTAGGAACTGCCATATTGATATCCAAAGTGGTTGAACAAGTTTACGTTCTCACTAGCAATATATGAGGGTTCCTGTCTCCCTACATCCTCTCCAGCATTTGTTTGTTTTAACTTGTTTTAACCATTCTGACAGTGGTGAGATGATATCTCCAGGAGGTTTTGATTTACATTTCCCTAAATGCTAAGGAGATGGGACATTTTTACAGGTATTTGTTAGAAAGTTTAATTTCATTCTAGAAAAAGTTTCTTTTAAGTTCCAAGGCCCACTTTCTAATTGGATTGTGTACTGCCTTGGTGTTTAATTTTTTTTATCTCTATGTGTACTTTGGATATTAATCCTCTCAGATATGTGGCTAGTGAAGATAGTGAAAATTTTCTCCCATTTTGTGGGTTGTCTTTTACTAGGTTAACAATATATTTTACTATACAGAAGCTGTTTAATTTTATAAAATCCCACTTGTTGAGTATTTATTCTATTTCCTATGCAATTTGTGTCCTGCTTAGAAAATTCTGGCCTAGCCCAATCAGTTTGAGGGTTTCTTCCAGGGTTTTTATAGTGTCTAGTCTAATATTGAGGTCCCTGATCCATTTGGAGTTTTAGTGCAAAATGACATGTAAGTGTCCAGTTTCTTTCTTCTGCATGTAGATATCCCCTTTTTCCAGCACCATTTGTTGAAGTTTCTGTCTTTTTTTTTTCAATGGTTTTTCTGGGCACTTATGCCAAAAAATCAGTTGTCTGTAGGTAAATGAGGCTATGTCTGGGTCTTCAATTCTTATCCATTGATCTATTTTTCTATTTTGGAGCCAGTAGCATGCTGTCTTTATTACTATGGATTTGTAGTATAGATTAAAATCTAGCATGGTGATACATTCAGCATAGTTTTCATTACTTAGCTTTGTCTTTACTATCCTGGATCCTTTTGTGTTTCCATATGAATTTGAGGTTTTGTCAATTTCTGTGAAGAATTGGCTTGGAATTTTAATTGGAATTACATTGAATCTGTATATTGCTTTTGGAAGGATGCTCATATTTATGATGTTAATTCTACCGATCCAGGAGGATAGGTGGTCTTTTAACCTTCTGGCATCCTCTAAAATTTTTTCCTTAGAGTTTTAACGTTTTCATAGTACAAGTGCCTCACGTCCTTGGTTATATTTCTTCCAAACTATTTCTTTTCTTAGAGAATATAGTAAATTTGATTGTTTCTCTTAAGACTTTGTATTACTCATGTTCTCTAGAATTACAGAATTAATAAAATTAATATATAAATAGTGAATGTGTTGAGTTGGCTTACAGATACGGCCAGGGTAGTCCAAAAATGGCTGTCAGTAGCTTCTCAGTCCAGTAGTCCAGTGGGTGATGACTGAAGGCTAGAGGATTCCTTGAAAATCTTGAGTCTTTTGGAAGACTTGGAGGGTTGGAGGGCTAGGAGGTCAAGAAACTCAGTGGCCAGAAGGAAGAGCAAGTGATTCCTAGCACATTTACAGAGCATCTCTTTTCTTCTGTGGTTCCCTTTCATATGGTCCCCTACTGGGATGTTCCTATGAGATCTATGGAGATTTGATGGGATCTAGGGCTGGTCTTGTATTATCCAGATAATCTCTTCAGGTTGTCTCAGCTGATCTTACCAGACATGGTCTCAGCTGATCTTGGTTAATACCAGGTATGTCAAGTTGACACCCAGGATTAATGATCATAGACTTTCTCACTTTTTTTATCCTTGGTATATAAAAAGTTACAGATTTTTGAATATTAATTTTGTAACATGCCACTGTATTGAAGTTATTTATCTATCTAGGAGTTTCCTTTTAGAGTTTTTAGGGTGTCTCATGTGTAGAGTCATGTTATCACTAAATAAAGATATATTGACCTCTTGTCTTATGTCTTTAGCTAAGACTTCAAGTATGATATTGACTAGAAGTGGTGAGAGTAGGCAGCCTTGTCTAGTTCCTGATCCAAGTAGGAGTGCCTCAAGTTTTTCAACATTTCAAATGATCCTTGCTATAGGTTTTTTTGTATTTGTACTTTATTATATTAATACAAGTTCTTTCCATTTCTATTGCGTCCAGGGCCCATAGGGAAGGGAAGTAAGATGATAGATCTTAATAAGGGGTAAATAAGGAAAAAAGTGGAAGCAAGTAGCTCAGAAGAAAAAGAGACATCAAAGGTCCAAACCAGTAGTGAACACTGTACATTATTACTAAGATTATGAGTCTAAATGTGGGATGAGGTTCTCTAGACCAAAACACTACAGCCTAGACAGGGATGCTCTACCAAGATCACTGAGATGAGAACTTCTATGGCCAGATCTATACAATAACGGACTTAACAACATTCCCCCAAGGTCTAACCAGGATCACAGATAGCTTCTGATGGGCAGGTGCTAGACAAAGGAAGAGGAACCTCATTACTTACCACTTTGTCCATTAAAGAGCCACAAAAGTTCAACAGAAACCTGACACTCGTATCAATACAGGCACACTAAATGGATTCAAGCAGAGGGACAGGATGAGGGGGTAGGACAGAACAGCATGAATGAAGGGAAGGTAGGGTGGAAGAAGGTTGTGTAAATGGGAAAAGTGGGAGAGGAGGGAAGTGAGGGGGGTTCATGGTGATGACGTTAACCCTGTTTCTCTGTAAATAAATATATAAAAATAAAAAAATTAACAATGAATAATGGTAATGCTTTTTCTAAGACAACTTGAAAATATATATCAGAGAGTTTAAAAAAATAGTATTTGAACCTTTACAATAACACATGTTGGTTGGTTCTAAGTTTTGACCCAAATGACTGTAGAAATGGACAGGAGTATTAGATGATGAGCTTCACCTCAAAGAGTTTTAGCTCAGAGATGTGTCTAAAGAAGGGTGGATTGATTAACTTTTCTAGTACTAGAAAAGTTTGATTGGGCAAAAGTACTATGCAACAGCTTTGAGAGTGAAACTACAATGCACACAGAGCACTCAGGATTAACATGTTATCATGGTTTTAAATGTGTCCCCCACAGTCTCATGTGTTTGGCAAGGTCATGGCACCTTGAGAGGTGGAGCCTTGCTGGAGGAAGGCAGTCACAAGGGGTAAGCTTTGAGGTGAATTAGTCCCACCCTACCTCCAGGAGAAGTCAGTCTTTGCTGCAAGCAGTCCGCAGCTCTCAGCTTTCAAGATGTCTGCGGTGACTTAGCCTCCTCCAGCTTTGGCAAACCAGCCATGCCACCTCTGCTTAGAGACTGTAACTTCCCTCCGGAACCGTAAGCTGAATAAACCTCCCTTTCTCCCTTAAGTTGATTGACTTTGGGTGCTCTCTCACAGCAATAGTTAAGAGTAACCATTACACAGGTGTAGTATTGACTTTTACAAAACACATAATGCATGTGGGTGAGAAGCAAACACACACACTAATGACAGGGTGATCAGGGTCTTCAAGCTAACTATTAAAAAAACAGAACAAAACAAAAAACAAATACCAGCTAGTGTGAAGTGTTCTAGTAAGGCATTTGAAATATTTCAGAGTGTATGTAGTATTGCCATGTGAAGATTTTAAATTTTCCAACAGTTTGCTGAGGATATAAATGCCATAAATGTAGAAAAAAGCAAAATAAAAAAATCTCCCAATGTAAACAGAGTTAATGTAATACAAATGTAATACAAATACATGACTGATTTTAGGAGTTACTTGTGTTATTAACAAAAATAAGTTTCATGCATATTATTATAAAGATAGTACAAGTTTCAATGCTACTACTGAGGGTGGAAAAGAACAGGCAATTTAGGTGAATTCTCCTTTTATCTTAGACATTAGAATTATCACTACAATGCTAACTATAGTGTTTATAGTTATGGATATAATCAATAAAGAAATAGAAAATAACAATTGGAAGCAGATGCCTCTGAAACTGCCTCTAAAAGAAACAGCAAGTGAATAAAAATGTGGAAAGGAAACCAGGATAGAAGAAGGAAACTTTGCATGGTAATTTATTTTTTTTTTTAGTATTATTTACTAGGAGCAAGTGTAAAACATTTTACAGACATGGATGTATTCAGTGAACATGAGAATGGCTCCCTCATATAACACTACGTAAATAATATCCTGGTTTGTTAAAAATATGTATTTGAAAAACATGTACATAAAGACAAAATATCTTAATGTATCTATTTCACATTACACAAAAGCATTCTTTGCTGAATCTTTTCATAGTCCTTGTATCATATTTTTAATCTCTAAGATTCTTCAAGTATTTTCTCTACAATCTTACCTAATGATTCCTGTCTCACTGTCACTTAACCCAACAATTCTCAAAAATTGTTCTGTTTGTGTGAGTGTGTGTGTGTGTGTGTGTGTGTGCTGCACTTCCCTATATCAACTAAATCATCTCTCATAAGCTTGCTCAGAGGCTGCTTTAACTAAATTTCTCAAGGATGTGCCTAAAAGCTCACATCTAAATAGTCTGAAACAATTGTTCTTAATTGGCCCACACAGAAAGCTTCCACTATTTTCCTACCATGTGTGCCTATCTGATCACATAAATCTGAAACGCAGATTTCAAATGATTCAAAGACAACTAAACTAATAAAATCATCCTCAATATTTTGAGGAATAAAATATTACAGGGAAAATGTTGAAATTTTATGTTTTTGTAGAAAGTGTGCTGATTTCTTTTTTATTTTATTAACTCTTGGTCCTTAAAGTTATTTATATCACACTATTTAATCTCTCTTTCCTTTTTTTAATTCATATATTCTCTTCTATGCTCCATTGTCAGCAACTTAAGCAAAAATACTAAAAACTAGTTTTATGATCCAACACTATATGGTTATATAAAAAAATGCTTGAATAAAAATGTATCCTTTTGGACTGGGAAGTTGACTCAGGAGGTAAGGCTTTGCAACTAAAGGACCTGAGTTTGGATTTCCAGATCCAGCAAAAAGTTCATAGAAGAAATATCAGTGGCCTGGTTTCAAGCATGAAAGGCAAAGCTGGGAAATCCCATAGGAAAGCAATAAGGAGATAGTACAATTAGGATGATGTCTGATGTCACCTTTGGGCCACCACAGGCACACACGCAAATGGCCTCCTGAACACACACACACACACACACACACACACACACACACATGCACACATGCACACTAAAAAGGAGAGAGAAAAGGGAGGAATGTTTCCAGTTATGACACTTTTGCCTCATATCACCGTTGAAGCAATTGCTTGCATTGAAATAATGGCATGTGTTGGGGATGCCTCACCTGGTCATTTGAACAATTAGAAGCATGCTGTTGTTCAGCAGTATGATAAACAATGACTCCACACAATAAATAAATAACTTAATAATTCATATTTTCACAGAATAAAATATGACAAAAATTCATTTGAACTTAACAAAAAGAAAATTAGATGTTTTCTTCCTATCTAAATGCTTTCATAAATTTTATTATGCTGTGAGAAGAAGCATTTGACTTTTCAGTTTCTCTAATTTTCTGTGTAGAAGCATGCTTTATTAGTTCCATATTCCAATTGTGTGACTTGATGAATATGAATTTACAAACAAGCTAATCTATTTTTAGAAAATAGAGTTCCAGCAGTTTCTAGTGAAACAAAGGATGTATTTTTTTTTTTTTCACAGCCTTCTCTTCTGCTCTTCTGGATGTCATGTTTGATTTCATTTCAGTTTTCCATTTCAACTGCCTTTATCAGTCCAGGGCTTGGTTCTGGCAAACAGCTCTGACATTTAAAGCAGAACTAGAAAACCAGGAACTTGGCATTCAGAACCACATTTAGCTCATAAATCCTGACCTTGATGTTTTTCTAAGAATTAAACCAATTATGTAGAAAATTATAAAAATACTTATACATTCATTTATTTCATTTATCCCTCTTGTCTTAAGTAGTATGATCTATTTAATCACAACAATATTTCTAATTGAAATAGTTCCAAAGAACAAAATATTATTTTCATTTACATTACATAGTCAAAGATTGTCCTATTTTCTCTAGTAAATATAAATTGCAGACATTTCCTTAGGCAAATGAAGAATTTTGAATAGTCAGTTCAACACTCTCAAAAGTAAAGTAGGGATTATTCTTGCCAGCATATGATTACATGAGATTATAGATTCCATTTTTTGTATAGTAGAAAATGCTTCTTTCTGATACTTAAAAAGTTTCTAAAGATTTAATTTTAGAGAAATAACAGTATTGTGCTCAGTAGCCAAAATTAATTCCATAATTCATTGGTCATAAACTTTAAGTTTGCTGAGTCATCTATGAGTCAAATCATCCCTTCATTAACAAAAATCTTCTATTAATCCTGTCCTTTTGTCTATGCTGCAAAAATACAAAATATTTTTGAAATTGATGTTACAGCATAGAAAACATGTGCTTACATTTATGTGGTTTTAATAAATAAATTTTAGTACATAAACCATGTACATTAAATATTCAAGTATGCATATTTCATGTATGGATGTGAATGTGTATAAAAGAGGGCATTGTGTGTGCCTATGGAGGCCTAAGGGTGACTTTGGAAATCATCTGGGATTACTCTTACTCCTTAATACTTTGTTCTGAGGTTTCTCAGGTTCTTAGTTCCAGGACCAGAAGTTCAGAGCTCCACCATTTCAAACCGCCATTTTCATGTGGAATCTGGGATCCAAACTCATGTTCTTTTGCTTATAAGGTAAAGGCTTTAACACTTGAGCCATTTCTCTAAAACTCCCCAAGTATATTTTATTTAGAATTCCTCAATGTGCTAAATAAAGTGAAAATATGATGAAAAACAGAATTCTTATTTTAAAATGTGACTAATTTATTTTAAAACATCTAAATTAATGTAATTGAAATAAATAATGTATTTATATACTGGTTACTCTTCTTTCTTGCTGCAAGACGAGTCTCAAATTCAAGTAATTTGGAGGGACAAAGGGGAGATTTATTCAGCTCATTGTCCCAGAGGAGAGATACAGTCTTTCACTGCAGAAACTGCATGACTGGCTGGCATAAGCTAGAGATGGCCTAAATCACATCGACCAAGGAGGCTGAGTGCTGCTGCTGCAAACTGAAGAGCAGACTCACTCAAAGCCAACCCCGTTATTGCTTCTTTCCAACAAGATTCTACATCCTAAAGATCCAATGCATCTACCCAAACAACTGAAGATTAAAACACATGAGCCTGTTGGGGGAACAACTTATATTTCAAACCATGTCTGTATCATCCAATCCTACTCATTTATCTAAGGCGATCTCATAACAGTAGAATGATGAGAAGTATTATGACACATCTCTTTGAACAGATTTGTGCAGCTTGTTTTCTAAATGGATGTCACCAAAGTGACTTCTTTAGGCTAGTAGCTTTGGTTCATTTGCTCACTGTTTTTTATTATTATTATTATTATTATTATTATTATTATTATTATTATTTCCCCTCATACAAACTTAACAGGTACACCGGTCCCCTCCCTCCCTCCCTCCACCTCCCCCGGACCATCCTGCTCCTCCCTCCCCTCTCCCCTCCTCCCATCCTCAGTGCCTTCCCCCCAATCCCCAGAGCATCCTTTACTGTGCATACCAAACTCTCCTCTGGGTCCTCCTCTCCGATGAGGTGCAAGGACCCAGAGGCATTTCTCAGAACTCTTTTTTGTGTTCCCCTTAAGCTTAGGAACACTATTGTGACTGTCGGTCCCTAGCCTCCAAGGATCCTAGTGCCTTTAGTCCATGCTAGACTTTGTGGGGTCAATAATGTGTTGGACATACGCAGGTCATGCAAAGTCCTATGATTGCTTTGGCCCTAACTTGTGTGGAGTACCTTGCATATCATTACTCTTCCCATCCTTGTGCTCTTACGATCTTACCGCCCCCTCTTCCGCAAATTTCTCTGAGCTTCAGGATGGGAGAGATTAGGCTGGCCCAGTTCCAGGTGGTTGATATTAAGTCTCTGATGTTGATTTTTTTTTTTTTTTTTTGGTTTTGCTGCTCCTGCAATACCCTTGGCTCCATCCTGATGGATATTGGATGTTACCACCCTGGCCAGAGATAAAAACCTGTTAAATTAGAGTCTTGTTATAAGAGCATATTCAAAGGTAGATGGAATAAAAGTAGGAGACCACAGTGAGAGAGGGGTCAATCACCCATTTGCAAAATGATTACTTTCTATCAGGCAGCCTATATGTCCTACTCTTGTGGTGAGATCATACCCCATCAGTTGCAAATGATCAGGAAGGAAGGTCAGTGAACTTAACCAGATGTCTCATTACTTAATTGCAGTCCTTGATGGTGGCCTATTTTCTCTGCTATAACATGGTCCCCTCTCTCCTTTTTTTCTGGTGGGGCCCTCCGTCCCCATCCATCCTGTTTATAATCTTTACAATTACTGTAGGTATTACAGAGATTTGTTTTTGAGTGTCTCTAAGTGGGTTTGGTACTAGGATCCACCTATTAGGGAGTACATATGGTGCTTAATTTCCATGTCTGGGATACTTCACTCAATATAATTGTTTCTAATTCCATCCATTTCCTGACAAATTGCATTAATTCATCATTTTTGATGGCTGAGTAGTATTCCATTGTATAAATGTACCACATTTTCTTATCCACTGGTCAACTGTTGGACATTTGGGCTGATTCCATGACTTTGCTATTATAAACAGTGCTGCTATGAACATGGTCGTGCTTGTGCTATCGAGCTGACTTTTTGCTGTATGGGGGGTTATACCCAAAAGTGGAATAGCAGGGTCATATGACATTTCAATCTTTAACTTCTTTAAGAATAGCCAGATGGCTCGCCAGAGTGGTTGTATGAGCCTGCACTCGCACCAGCAATGTAGGAGAGTTCCCCTCTCTCCACATCCTCTCCAGCACCTGGTGTTGCTTGTATTGTGGACTTTTGCCATCCTAACCGGGGTGAGATCATATCTCAGGGAAGTTTTGATGTTCATTTGCTCACTGTTTAGAAATAGAAATACTCAGGTGTCCAGTGATTATGTTGAGTGCTGATTCAGAAGAACCATTGGCCTCTCCTGCAGATCCAACCGGTGACACAAGGGTCACATGTGGTCCACCATAGTGGAATCCTGAAGAATCACAGGCTTAATGAAAACACTACAAAACTTTTGTCAGATTATTTTTGGAGCTTAATTGTATGATTTTTAAGCATTAGCCTTCAACATGACAATATTATATAGCAATATAAAAATATCAGTATGTGAGTGGAAGAGAATCCTAAGCATTGAACTGCTTATCTCTCTGCAGCTTATAAAAAAAAATACAAATAACTCTTTGTCATGTGTGCAACTAGCTCATGTCTTAGAATTACCATTGCTTGTTTTTAAGCATTAAAGACTAAAAATGACCAAAAAAATTCTCAAAATCAATGATTTGGTTACATCTTATTATAAAACTATATAATAGAATCTAAATTATGTTGTTATTCAGAGCAGTCATTCAAGTTCACTCTGTACAGATTTTGTAGTGACAATAAATAACCACACTATATGTAGAAGATAACATCCATGGCCCTTTTTCCTATTTTAGAATCTTTCCTTCTTTCTGCCTACTCTTCTACAATAGTTGTTGAAAATTATGGGGACATATTAATGCCATTAATGCTATTGTAAGGACTGAGCCCTATACTGTTACAATTCCTCAGTACATGTACAGACCTGTGTCTCTGTATTCACCTTTGGTCTGTGTATAAGTGTATACATACACACAAACACACACACACACACACACACACACACACACACACAGAAACACCTACATATTTAGAATGTGACTACTTCATACTAATATTATGTAAATTTAGCTAAGTAATCATATGGGGTTCAAACACAGGTTCTAAGATTTTCTGTCACGGGTTGTTAAACTGGATTAGCAGTAACAGGCCTGAATTGCTCCTTGGTGACCAGGTCTGAAATCCAATCAGAAAAGGTTTGGATAACCCCATGTTAATCATGGCACCATTGATCAGTTGGAGTATCTTGCCTGACAAATTTATAGCTTGAACTTTTGTTTGAATTCATAGAACTGTTTACGGCCTCTGATATATTTACTCCCCAGCACGCTAGTCAGTGTGTAGAAATTTCCATGTCAGTTCCTGCTTAAATTCTTCACATTTTCATCTATCATAAATATTGACTACAACAATTGGGTCTTATACAGTAGTCATGGTGAGCAGACAAAAAAATATAGCAAAAGTCTGTATTGTTTTGGAGGCCTCCAAAGACTCTTTATCAACAGTTCCTATGGATATCACATGCCTGGCACATGAGCTTACTTTCGGTGAGCCATTATTTCAGGTTCATCACTATGCAGTATCTCCCTTCATACTTTCTTTTATGTTTTCTAATTGAGGCCCTTAGCACATTTCCATGAAATTTACATATTGCCTTCATTTTGCTTTGTGCTGACCTATGCCTTCATCTATACCAGCTCCCTAAACCCTTTATTGCTTAGTCCTTTTTGTCCTCTGTATTCCCATTCACCTTATTCATTCTATGTATATATTTTCTGTCCACACTTTTTTAAGCAACACACACCCAGTGTCCTTCTGCCAGTTCTGTGGTTTCTATGAACACAGTCAGGGAAAGCTGGAGTTACTTGAAATTTTGGTCCTGGGTGACTTCACTCAGAATAATGTTTTCAAGTACCATCCATTCACCTGAAAATTTTATGGTGTGTTTTCTTTATAGTGGAATAAAAGTCTATTGTGCATGTGAACACATTTTAAACTCTTAGTGTTATTTTTCAAAATGCTAGATAGGTTGTGATAGCATCCAGTTTTGTTTATGGAGATTAAAAATCAAGTAAATAATCCTTTTTACTTTAGGTTTAGAAAATATGTTAAAATGTTTATTGCTTTCTGTATGCTTTTCCTAACTCACAATTACTTAATTTTTGAATTTTTGCTAGCATATACTGTGTAGATAAATGTCAATATGACATTTCAGTACATGTGTATAATGTACTTTGATCATGTTCACCCCTTCTGTTACTTGATTTTCAGTGTTTTTCTAAGATCAAATATAATTTCTTCTTTTCCTTGAAAGTAATGGTTTAGTATTTAGTGACAGGTTTAAACATATTTTTTCTAAAAATTGTACTTTATCCAGCAGCTCAAATTAATATACACGTCTTGAATTATTTTCCTTCAAATATGTGGTGTTTTAGAAAATGTCACTATTTTATCCAATTATGTTTGTCACTGAGTGCAATTCTGCTTGATCTGTTTTGCTTTTCAGTGGTAGTATCAGGAACTTGAAAGCAGAAAACATCATTAGCTTTTGTCCATAATCCTACATTACCTAGTTAAAAGCCTCCCAGGTCATGTGAACTTATTTATAGCAGCATATATGGTATCCTTTCCTGAAATAAAACAAAGCAAAAATGGTACTTTGTTGCTTCTATTGTTTTTCTGTATTTAGCCACAGATTAAAATAATTTGCAAATGTTACAGCACATATTTTTCAATTATATATATGTGTACATAGGTCCATTTATTCTTTTATTCAACAGACTCAGTCTATATTTTATATCATTTAGACTTTAGTAATTAGAGATATCATTTCTTATGCATATTTTCCATACTGTACTATCAAAACCAAAAATCTATTCCTATTTTTTCTACCATTATTTAATGTTTTACATTTGCTTATTAAGTGTGTGTGTGTGTATGTGTGTGTATGTATGTGTGTATGTTGGGATGATTGTGCAAATTTCACAGCATACATGTGTACATAATAGGGTAACTTGCACTTGTAGGTTCTGTCCTACCATATGGTCTCCAGGAATTAGAATAAGGTTGTCAAGCTTGTTGGCAATGCCTTAATCTGTTGAGCCATTTTCCTGGCTCAATCATATATATTTAAATTCATTTCATTATTTCATATTTTTCTGAAGTCATAATTTGATATATACATTCAATCACATTGCAAATTGCTGTTATTCATTAATTTCCACTCTTTCTGATATATGCTGAGAGTCCTTGATGGTAAATCTTCATTTGCATTCTTGATTAAAGTATGCAGTAAACAACTCTGAGAATATCTTAGAGGGTATTTCCATCAGAGGATGGAAGACCATACGGAATGTTCAAGTGAAAAATACTGTGGAGGTTGGGGAGAAAAGAATGATGGGAAAAATATAGAGAGTCGAGGTCATGGTCATTAGGGTGAACAGGAACTGTGAATTGAACTAAAAGTCATACTGACTAAAAATTTTGCCTAGCACTGCTCACTCCATGGACTGGATTTCTGTGTGAACACAAAGGGAAAAGGAGAAAGTGAACTGAGTAATAGTAGTGTCTGCTGGCTGAGTGTGGCACCTTGTGAAACAGTTAACTTAGGATCACAGCTAGACTGCTGTTTCCATCAAACCTCCACTGGGATGGACTGTAACCTCAAAGTGTGAGCCAAAATAAATCACTTTTAGTTTCTTTTTTTCTGGTATTTATTCACAGCAATGACAAAAGTAATTAACATAGTGTGCAGGTATCAAGAGTCGGAATATTACTGGAATAAACAAAAAAAGTGAATATTTTTGACATTATTTTTCAGAAGAGAGGTACAAGAGTGTGAAGCTAAATGTTGGGTAATCTGAGAGTATCTTAATTGAATGTTCAAGTGATAAACATGGTGGAGGTTGTGAAGAAAAGATTGACAAAATTATAAAGAGTGGAGATCATGAGTGAATAAAAACTTCAAATTGAACTAGAGCTCATACTGTTCAAATATGTCTTATTTTCATCAATGTCATAGATGCATATGGGGAGGAATAGAAAAAATATGTAATGCTTTATTTGATGTAGGAAGTTTTAAGAGACAATAGCATTTAAACTGTGTCATGTTTCCTATTCACTTTTTTATTCAACTTTACACTACATCAGAGCAGTGAAAGGATTGCAAATGTGAAAAATGTACAACATACCAAAAGAAAAAGCATGATAATCTTAAATCCACCCTAAGAGGATGAAGATAGTCTGTTAACACATAAAATATCCACACAATTAAGGAGAAATATCTCACTTTGTACTGGCCCATTAGGAAAGGCTCCATCAATGCAAGACTCCACTCAATCTACTCTTAAACTAAACAAAATGCAAATGTATTTGAAAGGGAATTCTCTGAACTAAAAATTCTATTGAAAGGTTTATATGTTTGAAAATTGCTGCCTAGAAACTGTTTTCCTAGGTTCTTTAGGTTATTATAGCTATGGAAGAAAATGGGAGGCATGCAATCTCAAGGTGCCAATAGCAGATGGCAACTCATTCACATTGTTTCCGATGATTTGAAGAATGAAATAATTGTGTATTCATGAAAGCTTGCACTAAATTCTAAAAAGCTTTTGAACTAAAGCCATGCATAGCGGGTTAAAATTGCCTTAAGGAGTGCTCCAGGAGGTCACTGCATTAAGCCATGTAAGTGAAGCTTAAGTTGCAATGGAAAACTGAGGATCTTGGCAGTGTTAGAACGAGGTAATATTTGTTGAGGAAAACTGCAGGCATGGAGTGTACCTGGTCCAAGAGAGAAGCAACATACATTGTGAGTAGTAGACTTGGATTGGGCCAAGCAATCTCTCATGCCCTAGGATATCTTCATTATAAGCTTTATATGTTGGACAAGGAACTTCAGGATTTGATGTTTGCTCTTTTCTTTTTTTCTTCTATTTTTTTTTTTTTTTTTTTTTTTTTGCTTTGGGTCTTGCTTTGGGTCAATATACATCAATGTGATTAAATTTTCCCTTTTGGAAATTAGAACCATTCTGTGTTATGAATATTTTAAATAAATCATTTCATTTATTTTACTTGTCTTATTTTGAGGGCTCAAAGTTAAGAGTTTTTCTTATGTCTTTGGAAAGACTTTGAATTTTTGAATTTAATGGAACAATTATAGCTTTAGGCACTTTATAGATGAACTAAGTGGTTTCACACTATGCCTTTACAAAGTGTCTCTGAGTACCAGAAGTTTCTGTTAAGGAATACAGCTAATACACTTCGGTGATGTCTTAGTTAGTTCCTATAGTGTCAGAAATAATAGAAATATTATGAACAAAGCATTGTAAAAAATTAACGGTTATTTGGACTAACTGTTCTAGGTTGCAGTTGCCTATGGAAGGAGACTCACAGAAATAAGTGCTTTTCAGAACTCCTCACATTGCTCCCACATCTGAAAAACTATAAACATGAAGGAATGTGCTCTCATTACTTCTCTTTTCCTTCTTTCTAGAGTTCCAAGTCCAGAAAAAAAGAACTGCCAGCTTTTAAGTTAGGTATCCCCACACCAATAATATAACCAAAAGAATCCCTCACCAACATTCTCAGAAGCTGAACTTAATCTAAATAATCCATCACAGATGTCCCTAGAAGTTCAATTCTTAAATGTCACTTTGATATTTAACAGTAACATCACAGGTTTCAAGGAAAAGTGATGCACTTATGATAGTTTTTCTTCATCGTCAACTTGACTAGGTTTGGAATTACTTAGGAGGCACACCTCTGATCACACTGCTGATGAGATTTCCAGAGAGGTTTCATTGAGAAGAGACAATCCCCCTTTCCACCCGCACATTGGCAGCATCCCTTCTTGCTCTAGAGGACTGAACCACAGAAATACAACATTTTTCCCAACACAAAAGATTCTTCTTTGAGACTTTGAATAAAATTAAACATTTCTTTCTTTAAGTTTCTTTCATCAGACATTTTGTCACAACACCAAAAGCAATTAATTCTTACCTTTAATATTTTTCTCACTCATGTTTTCCAGCAATGTTAATTTTATTTCTTTTGAGAGCATTTTTAATCTGCATTTATTATTTTATTATTGAATATGCATAGATGATATTGGGAATTATGATACTAATTTATGGAATTATATGTTAAAGAACTTTCAAGTCAATAATTTAATTAATAAAACAGGAAATGAACACTTGTGCTGTCACAATTCAGTCAATTAATTCTCTTTCATAGCACGTTACCTATGAAGCTCTTATTTCCTCTTTTTTTCTCATGCCATGTCTTTTCTTATTTTAATCATTTTTTATCTCCCTCACTCCTGTCTATATCATAAATTTTAATTTTTTTGAGATGCTCAGACACCTTATCTTCAAGGAAATCCTCTTAGCATCATAGAGTTAATTGCAAGATTGTTTTATTGGATTGTTTGTTATCCTTAATGTTATATAATGACTTTATTACCTTTATTTAAAAATTTTATGTAAATGAATAATTTTAATTGTTTTCTTCTTGTTTCCAATGATGTTTTATGTTTTTGTTTTTGTTTCACTTTCCTTTGGGATTTGTGCTTAATTAGTTCTTTCTATTTATTGTGCATATTTTTTCTCAAATACTGGGTGATTTTAGACATTCCTCTCATGATTAAAACATTGTGCTATAAAACCAATTTTAGACTTGATAGTTAATTGTAATGATTCATTTGTTGGTTTCATTATGAAATAATTTAATAAAGCTTTTTCATTGGCAGAATGCTTACAGATTGCTTGACCTTTAGGTTTTCCCAAGAAATTGGACTTGATTCTAGAGTCTTTAACTGGATAATCTTGTTGACAACATTCTTGCTGCTGAGTTTTAATGTGTAATTCAAACGTTACAGATTAATCACAAAGAATTTATTTTTATCTCCTATTTTAAGTCAATAGATTAGCAAACATGACTGCTCCCTCAATTTAAACTGAATAGTTAAATACCTTTATAAAATGCTATTATTATACTCTTCAGGAATTTCAGCACCACATGGAATTACTTTTATTGAGAATTTTTGCCATTTTGGTCATAGTTTTTCTGTGGGATCTGAGCATACACTTTGTTTTCACTATTATTTGTTTCCATTAGCCAGATAAAGCATTATGATCTCTTTCTACTCGTTCATCTAGTTTGTTATTAAATATGTATGAGTAATTTTTCTCTTAGTTATTGAGTTTATTGAAGAAGACATTCTTGTTTGTATTTGAACCAACCAGTCACAATGGATAAGTACAAATATTATTTAATACACAGTTTATTTTACACGAATGCTTTATTTACCATGAAACTTAAACACTACAGATGATATCAATCTATGTTGAATAATTAAATAGTTATGAGGATGTAAATTAAGCAAAAAGCATAACTTTAGAATACTTGCTGAAGAAAATCTTGTCACATTCATTGCATATCATCTATCAGAAATATCCTTAAAAATATAGAATTGTGGTATGAAGTTTTCTTTGAATTCATGTATTCTTAGTTGTCTCACATTTCATATGATCAAACTGATGACATAAAATAAAAAAGATGATGTTGTTACTCATATTCATTCACATAATGACATTCTTTATTAAGTTTGTTCCAATTCAGTTAAAAAGTGCAGAAACTAATGAAACTAATGCCTTACAAATGAGAGAAACCAAAGAAGATTATTCATAAATTGTTTACAATAATGATTGTTCTTTTAAATTGAATGTTTTATCTTGGTTTGTAATTAGTCACCCTTGTCCATGTGTTAAGGTATTAGTCTTCAGGATAGTACCCTTAAGACACGATAAAAATATGGAGGTAGAGCTGCATCAGGTAAGGCAGTTAATCTCAATTGTCTATTTGACTGAAGTGAGCCTCTGAGAAAATCTATGAGGAATTATCTAGTAAAGCAAGTTTGTAGTAGATTGCTTAATTTGATAATCAATGTAACAATATACTGTCTATAATATGTAGGACGACTTCATGGGTAGCTGAAGATTGACAAGATAGGAAGCAAAGATGTATGCAGTATTTGCCCTTGCCCTTTCTACTTTTAACTTTGCCTCTTGGCTTGCCCATCTTTCTCACCATGATGAGCTGAAACCTGTAATTGTGTGAAGTAAAACACCTTTCTCTAAATTGTTGCATTGGGCATTTATTTCAGCAACAACATGATGAAACCAAGAAACTATGTATTCTATGTCATTGAATAAAATCATTGACTTTCACTTTGGCAACCCATTCGCTTTTCTATTTGTTTTTCATTCCAGTTTATTAGGTCAAAATTTTTGTGGCTCCACCAGTGGTTTGGCATTCAAGTACAAAGTAATGCAATGGGTGCAAGCAGTCATGGATGAATCTCAAAATGTAATATATATAATTCAGTTTATTAAATTAAGTTACAATAAAAAATAGTGTCCTTCAGAGTAGCTGCCTGAAGTTGCTTTGTTCTTGACTGGAATATCAAACAAAGCCAAAAGATCCCAAGGAGGTCTCAAGCCTTTGCTTCTATGGAGGGTTGAAGATGCTGGGTTTTGAAGTCAGTAAAGAACAGCTGGACATGGAAGTCAGAGAGCAGTGAACAGCAGCAAAGTTAGAGACCAGGCGCCAAAGGCAGCAGGAACAGCAGCAAAGTGGAAAAGGTAGCAGAGGCAGAAGAGGCAGCAGCAACAAAGAAGGTGATGATGCTCTAAGGATTCTCTAAAAGTGAATGAGGATGGAAGAGTAGACTTCATATCAAGTAGACAAAAGATAAGGGAATTTTTTCTTCATATGTTATTTGAATATTGTTCACAATTGATTTGAAAATATGACATGAAAAAAACCGTATACCCTCTTCCTTGCACTTCCTATTATCTGGTCCACCACTGGAAAGTACCACCCACTATGGGCTGGGTTTTCCATAGCAATCAATTCAGTACCTGCAGACCTGATGAAAATGATTATTATTTGTTAACTTTAAAATAAAAATAAAAATATCAATACTATGGTTCTGTGGAATGTTGTTAAAATGCAAATTTGTAAGAATTATCATAAGTGCTTATCTCAGCTCAGAAAAAATGGGATTATCATTTCAATGAAGCTACAATTGGAAGAAGTTATTCATCAAAACATGAGTTAAGGAAGAAACTAAGGAAGATGTGATTTTTTTATACTAAAATACGGATGTGGTCTTTCCATGTTAACTTAGAAGTTGGTAGTGATGAAATGGAAATCAATGTTTAATTAACATTGCTACCTGGAGTAGATACGCTAATACAATTGTCAATATGGCATTATTTAATTGAGTATGCAGTTTAGAATATATTTTTTAGGGAAAAGGATGAATAAAATTTAAACACAAAAAATCTCTGTTGTGTATTAACACATCCTGGAAGTACTTTAAAAAAGACAAATGAATGGAAGAGAAAGGAAATTATTCCCAGAACTTGATAAGCAAAGTAGACCCAACCTATAAGAGATGGAAGCCATTTAAAAATTAAAAAGAAAGAGATTAATGTGACCATCAAATTATTTTTCATTTCTGTTCAATTTCAGGATATAGAAAAATATGTCTAGTAATATTTATAGTATAAAAAGTTTGTATAAAGTTTTTAAAAATTAGTTAAGAGAGAAAAGTTTTTTTATGCATATCTATAATTATAGTAAATATGTAAATGTGTCACAAACACATTTTATTTTTATTTCCAATAATAGACAGAATTTTCACAATAATTCTTCTCTATTAAGTTCTATTTATTGTCAAGATAATTTTATTTCTTAGATAAAATATGTATAATTTTCTTTTATAGAAATATTGTCTTCAAAATATTTGCTTTGCACACTATAAATAGGTAAAATATCATCTGAAGTCATTCAATAATTCTAAATATATACTTTCCTGAGTTTTTTCTTCATATGTTATTTGAATATTATTCACAATTTATTTGAAAATATGACATGCAAAAACCATATACCAATATTTTTCTCATAACATCTATGCTTATAGACAATACTCACATCTATTACAAATACTATATACAAATTTATTGTCACCTGACTCTGAAAATTATAAGTACAGAATTTTTAAATCACTTTGCCCCGTTTTGTAAATAATCTTGCAAAGATTATAATATTTGTTTTCATATAATTTGAGCACTTTTACATATAAAATACTTCTTTTTTAAGGATGTATATATTCATAAGTATAAATAATATTTTTAACTTTCACACTTTTTTCTAGTTCAATCTTTTGAGTAGATTCTGGGTAGGTACTCTAACACTGATCTACATTCTCATTACTTTTTGTTGTACACATTTTCATTTATTTATGTAATATAACACCTTTTCTGAGGCAGAGTTCTTACCATTTTGCTCAGGCTGACCTTCAGCTTCTCTTGTGACATAAGCATGATTTTATTCTGCAAGCTCTCTGCTTCCACTCACCAGGCCTGGCTTAATGATCAATTATGATTAAGAATTTACACTCACATATAGGGGATATTTGAATAAGTTCATAATTATTACCTTAGAAGACATATGTCTCTTTGGTTTTTTGACAATATCAATTATACCACCAATATCAAGGCTAAGGGAACTGTCCATATGAGCACAATCTCAACTGTGAAAGTTGACACCTGTACTAACTATGACACTTCACCCCTTGTCAACTTGACACAAAGACATATCACTTTTAAATTGTAATTTTCACTTTGCATCCATAGGTATTAAATTTATCTCATAAATACATTTAATTCTAAAATCTGAAATCTATTAGCTGTAAGAGCGTGTTAAATCAAGTTAAATACTTCAGCATAGATTAAAAATTTTAAATGGAAGAATTATGACACAATAAGAAAATATCAAGTTAAGAGGAAAGTCCAGTTAGTCTAATATCTCATCCTATAGTTCAATATCTCTTTTTGTTGCACAGCAAATATCCATGGTTGCTCACAGATTCTGGGCAGTCCCACTTCCTCCCCATAACTCAAAGTTGCACAAACAGCATTTCTCTGGATCAGATTGAATCTCCACTCGCAGTCACTCAGCACACATCCCATGTATACAGATATCCTTGACAGATTTCTCGCATTGGTTCTGGCATCTCTCATATCTTTATTTCTCAGTGGCAAGCTAGGTTTTTAACTCCACAGCAAAAATGACTTTCTTGAACCTCTCTGCAGGTTTCCTGCCTGGGTTCTTGCCATTCTCTGAAACCTCTCTTTTAGATCTGTTATGTCTCTAAATCTAGTACCATGTGGGCAACATTGTCAAATTCTGCCATTACCTTTAGGTGTAGATTGTCTCCCTGGAATCAAAACTGATGAAGCTTCTCTGTGTTGACTCTCAGAAGAATCTCTATGCTGGGAAGTATCTCAACACAGTTATATTCATTTCTTCTACTGTCCCAGTTCAAACCAATAGTTTCCTTCAATGGTATTTATTTCTCCAGTACCCAGTGCTGTTCCTCTGTCTGCTCTTTCTTCATTAGAAGCTTCAATGTCGCCAACACAGCTGTCTTCTACTAAGCAAACTAATCCATCATCTTTAAACTCTCTCAGCATCTCTAATCTTCTTTAAGCTATGCAGAATGGTATATGTAATCCACAGTCCCAAAATCTTCAAACATTTTTAGCTTCGTCCAACAAAACCATTCAAAAACTACAAATGTCACATAACTAGATTTATCACCAACATTCCATTCCTGGTACCAAATTCTGTAGTTCCCCTGCATTATTGAGAGAATCACTATAAAATGACTTAGGGAATAAGGGGTTTATTTTCTCTTGTGATTTCTGGTTACAGTTGTTTGTCCTTCTTGGCAGGAGAGCTCACACCAACACCAGGGATATGGGAACTGGCCATATAATATTCATATAACAGGTAAGAGAAGGACGATTCTTACTTGTCAAAGCAGCATGTCTGGCCAAATATACAAAAGATTCCAACTTCCTTAATTACCCCTCTCTGTTTTATTCACCTTTCTAGAGCCTAGTCTCAACCACCATGGATTGGACCTTCCCTATCAGCTAGACAAATCCACTGCAGATTTGCTCTGGGCTTAAGTATCGAATCTCTACAAATATGTCCAAAGCTCAATCCCTCAACTGTCAAGTTAAAACCTGTATCGAACTATGGCATGTCTTTTCTTTCCTTCTGATTCTCATACACTCCTCAACTGATTTCATAGATTCACATTTGTTTTCACAACATGCTTCTCCTTTGATACAATTATTACTTTTGGGGGGCGGGGGAAAATTATTACTTTTGCCAATTCAGATTTTAAGCTTAAAAATAAAACATTTTCTCTCCTCTAGAACACATTCCACTGCCTTTCAATTCATAAAAAGATTCATAAATTCCAGAGTATCAATATCAATGTCTTTCTATAGCAATGGCCATGAGATAGCATAATTTGTACAGAAAGCACACAGTTCCTGAGACCTCTATGTCCACATCATACTGCTAATAGATTCATTTGATTGATATGGACTCTATTCTAATAGCAAGGTGGGAATTAATTGGTCAATACTTTGGAAAAGAGCAAAACTATATTTTCACATGGTAAACACAACCAACCAAAATTTTTAAAACTGTTTACTATCCTCTGTGAATTGAATTAGCATTTTCAAAAGAACATTGTGTTGAATGATTAGTTCATGGTGGTACAATTGAGAGTTGCTAAAACTTTCCAGAGGCAGACCTTTGTAGGGAGGCATGCTCTTAGATGGTTGTGGACCCTGTCTATTCATGTGTCTTTTCTGTTTCTAGATTCATCGTCTGAGCAGTGAATTCCAAATCATGCTCCCTGACATTAATGTGTTTTCCAAAGCAATAGATCATACATTATTCAACTAGAATATCCAAAATTGTGGCTTAAATAATTTTTCTTCTTCATAAACTGATTGCTTGTGATATTATAGATAGTTATTTTAAATGAAAATAAACGCAACTTAAATTTTGCTCCGATGATCAGTTAGAATATGCTTCAATGATCATTGCATACACTTTCAGTAATGAAGTTTGTAACTCTGTCTCCAAATAGGCAATTTTCAGAATCTAATAATACAATATAAATAGTCAATCTCTAGAAGAGTTTACCATATTTTGGGTAAATGTAATCTAAAATTATATTATAGTTAACACAAATCTTGTGTATTTAATTCCAGCCATATTAATTCAATAAAAATGAAAAGGAAAACATAACTTAAAAACAGATAAGAAAAAAGTATGCTGTAAGCAGGTAGGTGATGGAACATGCAAGGACAATAAGAAACCTTCTCAGACACAGATATATGGATCTGCAATCTGTAATAGAATATGAGAATCAGTACTCTGACCATCTCTTTTTATGCATAATAAAATGGTTCTCCTGTCAAAAAATGAAAAGTAGAGAAGACATACAATAAAGCATTAGATACATAACAGTTCACAGATCTTCATCAGAAATTGTTTCAAACTTTCTTAAAAAAAGAAATAACTTAAAAGTCTCATCGCTTATAACCATGAATAAGAGATTATTTGAATTCTTTGTGCATTCTGAATGATCTTCCTTTTCCATAGGAAATAGCTCTTTTGCATCATGAAGTGTTATTTTCACCTTGTATAAAATTGAAAAACAACAACCAGTCACAGTTGTAATTGTAGCACTAGGAAGGCAAAAGCTGGCAGCTCTCAGCTTAGCATACATTCTATAATTCTACATGTGTTTCAGGCCCAAATAATTGACTTAGAAAGATCCTGTCCTCTTCCCTCCAAAAAAAAAAAAAAACAAAACAAATTAAACAGCAACTGCAGCAGCAGCAACAACAACAAAAACAACAACAAAAACACAAAAAAGAAAATATATAGTAAAAAAGAGGTCTTTTAATAATTTGGTCATTCTTAATAACTTAAACACAATATTTTGTAAGTGATTTCTGTAAGATTAATATGCATCAAAATTTTAATCTTCTGGTACTAGCTAGATGACTTGACGAGTAAAGATGTTTGCTTCCAACTATGATGATCTGAATTCTTTCTATGGAACTATGGAAGGAGAGAAATGATTCCCGAAAGCTGTCCTATGGACTTCCATCTGCTGCCTATGAAAATCAGATACTATTAAATGTGCGCACTCATATACACACACACACACACACACACACACACACACACACACACACCCAACTTAAAAAGTGAGCAAATAAATATATAAAGTATCTTTTCATGTGACATGAGACCCAGTCATAGTTCTTTCCAACTTCATTATATAGTATTTTTGTCTATCATGTTGCTTCAGAACGTCTCCTGATAATCACTAAGGTCTCTTTGATGTTGTGGTTGGACTAGATCCTACTTTATTATTGGGACGATTATTATTATTTTTCAACTTGACACCTAGAAGGCACTGTTCCAGGACCACCTGAGAGGTAGCCCCTAGATTGAGTTTGGCCTGTGAGCATGCCTATGAAAAACTGCCTTGATAAATTCCCAGTGAGAGAAGACCCAGCCCATTGTTTTTTTCTTAATTTTTTTATTATTATTTATTCAACTGTGTGCATATGCGTGTGTATGTGCGCGCGCGCGCGTGTGTGTGTGTGTGTTTGTGTGTGTGCGTGTGTGTGTATGTGTAGAACCACGGACGAATTCGCGAACCACCATGGATGCATCCACCTCCTTCTGCCCCGGGATTCACAGGCTCCGCCCTACCAGGACTAGAAGCGCAGACCACCCCCGCTTCTGCCTGGCGTCTATACGTGGGATCTGGGATCCGAACTCAGGACCTTCCACCTGCAAGGCAGAGGCTTAACCCCTGAGCTACCTCTCCAGCCCCGACCCAGCCCATTGTGTGAAGGACCATTCCATAAGAAGATAACCAAAGCCATCAGAAGGTAGATAGAGAACAGGCAGGGAAGCAAGCAACCAAGATACCATTCCCTTTGTTCTCTGACCATGGCCATGATGCAACCATGTGCTTTACTCTCGTGCCAATCTTTCCTACAGTGATGCACCACAGCTTGCAATTGCAAATGATAAACACCTTTATCTCCTTCATTTATTAGGCTGAATCATTTTGCTGTAGCAACTTTCAGTGAAAGTAAAGAGCCCAGTTACCACTTGATACCTGTTTCAGAGTGCCTATGTAGTCTTTAGTTACATCTTTGTTCCAAGTCTCATACTTCTTATACTTTGAGAAGAATTCATTGACTGAGAAGCCTTGAGGATGAGAATCAGTTTTACTTTTCAAAACAGAAAGTTCTGTTTATTCCATTCACTTCCCAATTTTTGCTTTCAAACTGAAGGATTCCATCTGTCTTTCTCTTACAGCTTTGTATCATCCATCGTTAGCAATACTACAGTGCTACTTTGAAGGTCTTATGATTTTAGTTGGAAATACACATTTCTTGAGTACATGCATTTTTTTCACAAATGACCAGAAGAGTCATTTGCCGATTTTTTTTTACTTTTCTGCTCATACAAACGTAATAGGTACCCCATCCCCTCCCTCCCTCCAACCCTTCCTGGACGTTCCTGCTCCCTCCCCCCTTTTCCCCTTCCTTTCCCCTTCCCTCCTTTTCTCCCAGTGCCCCCTTCCCCATCTCTGAAGCATCCTTTAATGTGTATATCAAACTTTCCTCTGGGTCCTCCTCTCTGATGAGGTATAAGGACTCAGTGGCATTTCCTAGAACTCTTTCTTGCGTTCCCCGTAAATATAGAAAAATTATTGTGGCTGGTAATCCCTTGCTTCTAAGGATCCTAGTGCCTTGAGTCCATGCTAGACTTTGAGGGGGTCAATATGTTGGTCATTGCACAGATTGTGCAGAGTCCTATTATAATTGTTTCAGCCCTAACTTGTGTGGAGTATCTTGCATATCATGACTCCTCCCATCCTTCTGCTCTTACAATCTTACTGCCCCCTCTTCCACAAATTTCCCTGAGCTTCAGGATGGGGAGAGATTAGGCAGGCCTAATTCCAGGTGGTTGATATACAGTCTCTGATGTTCTGTTATTCCATTCAGTTTCCAATTTTTGCTTTGCTATGGTTTGTTGATTTTTTTTTTCAGTTTTGGTGCTCCTGCAATGCTCTTGGCTCCATCCTGATGGGTATTAGATGTCACCCCCTAGTCAGAGATAAAAAGCTGTTAAAATAGAGTCTTATTATAAGGATAGATTCAAAGGCAGATGGAATAAGAGTAGGAGACTGCGGTGAGGGGTGGGTCAGTCTCCTATTGCAAAATAGTTACCTTCTATCTGCCAGATTGTATGCCCTCCCTTCCTGGTAAGATCATACCCCATCAACTGCAAGTGACCAGGAAGGACAGTCTGTGAGCTTAACCAAATGTCTCATTTCTTACTTGCAGTCCTTGATGGTGGCCTATTACCTCTACTGTAACATGATCCCCTCTCTCCTTGTTTCTGGCAGGGGGCCCTCCTCCCCCTTCTTTCCTGTTTATAATCATTTCAATTACTGTAGTATTACAGAGATTTATCTTTGAGTGTGTCTCTAAGTGGGTTTGGTACTAGAATCCACCTATTAGGAAGTACAAATGGCATTTAATTTTCTGTGTCTGGGATACTTCATTCAATATAATTGTTTCTAATTTCATCCATTTCCCGGCAAATTGCATTAATTCATCATTTTTGATGGCTGAGTAGTATTCCATTGTATAAATGTACCACATTTTCCTCATCCGCTGGTCAACTGTTGGACATTTGGGTTGATTCCACGACTTTGCTATTGTAAACAGTGCTGCTATGAATATGGTTGTGCTTGTGCTATCGAGGTGATTTTTTGCTGTATGGGGGGTTATTCCCAAAAGTGGAATAGCTGGGTCATATGGCATTTCAATGTTTAACTTCTTTATTGTGTTGTGGATGTCAAGTTTTAAACCATTATGGTCTGATAGGGTACAGGCTAGAATTTCAACTTTCCTGTATATGTGGAGATTCATTTTGTGTCCCAATATGTGATCTATTTTGGAGAAAGTTCCATGTGCTTCTGAGAAAAATGTGTATTCTTTGGTGCATGGATGAAAAGTTTGATAGAGATCTGTAAGTTTCAGGTTCATTTCTTTAAGGGTTTGATTGAGTTCCAAAGTGTCTCTGTTAAGCTTTTTGCGTGTTGATCTATCTCACATTGAGAGGGCAGTGTTGAAATCTCCAAGAATTATTGTTTGGGGGTTGATTTCTCACTTTAGACACTGTAGGGTTTGCTTAATGAATGTGGAGGGGCCCGTATTAGTGCATATATGTTCTATATTGTGAAGTCTTCCTCATGAATTGTACCTGTGACTAAAACGTAGTAGTATCCACCTGTGTCTCTTATGATTTTTTTTTTTTTGGTTTAAAGTCCACTTTTTCCGAAAGCATAATGGCTACCCCTGCCTGTTTCCTGGTTCTATTAGCTTGCAGAATTTTTGACCAGCCTTTTATTTTTAGGGTGTGCCTATCTTTTGTCTTGAGATGTGTT
This sequence comes from Typhlomys cinereus, assembly GCA_023101885.1. Taxonomy (NCBI): domain Eukaryota; kingdom Metazoa; phylum Chordata; class Mammalia; order Rodentia; family Platacanthomyidae; genus Typhlomys; species Typhlomys cinereus. Next base: position 6,407,087 of record JALPQD010000019.1, read on the forward strand.
TCCTGAAGCCAGCAGATTGATGGTTTGTAGTTTTTAATCCAAGTTTGTAATCTGTGTCTCTTGATCGTTGAGTTAATACCATTGACATTTAATGTTATAATGGAGAAATTATTTTTAATTCTGGACATTTTTTATGTTTAGTGGCTTTCGTAAGTGTATTGTTTGACATTTAGGTTTTGGTGTTATTATACTTCTCTTCTGTCCTCCTGGATATGCTTGTTTTTTTTCTTCAAACTTGAGTATCATTCCTAGCATTTTTTGCAGGCCTGGTTTGATAGACTTGTAAGCCTTCAAGTTGTCTTTGTGCTGGAAAACTTCTTTCTCTCCTCGATCATGACGGATAATTTTGCTGGGTATATCAGTCTGGGTTGACATTTTTGCTCATTTAATACTTGAAGTACGTCTCTCCAAGTTCTTCTTGCTTTTACTGTTTCCATTGAGAAGTCATTTGTTATTTTAATAGGTTTACCTTTAAAAGTGACTTTTTTTTCTCTCAAAGCTCTCAGCACCTTGTTTTTTTTTTGTCTTGAATATTGTTTTGGCTATTATTTGCTGTGGTGATTTTCTATTTTGCTCATATCTGTTTGGGGTGAGGAATTCCTCTTGTATTTGGGCCTCTCATTCTTTAGTTGAAGGAAGTTTTCATTTATGATAATTTGAAAATTTTCCTAAGGTGTGGTATTTGGGGATTCTTGCTCTGGTATTCCATGAATGTGCATGTTAGGCTTCGTCAGGGTGTCCCATATCTCTTGAATATTCCTCTCAAGTATCTTTTTGGCTTTAAGAACCTCTTCCATTGAGTTGGTTAATTCTCCCATTTGTCTTGAAGATCTGAAATTCTATTTTCTGCTGATAACACTTTCTGTTGAGTTTTGGGTTGAATATAACTTGTCTTTTAGTTTGATTTTAAACTCTGCCTGAGACTGTTTAACTGCTCTATGTCTATTTTTGTTTCTTGAACTATTTTTCTCAACTCCTCTAGGTGTCTGTTGTGTTCCTCTTCAAAGTGGTTGATGTGGTTATTTAACTCCTCCTGGATTTCCTCTTTCATAGTATTAATCATGGTAATGATCATACTTTGAAAGTTGTTATCTTGGGTCTGGCTTTCTTGGCTATTATCTGTGAATTTGTTCTGGATTCCATTAATTTTTTCAGTGGGAGATTTGTCTTCCTGAGTTTTGTTTCTCATGGATCTGCACTTTGACTTGGGCATTGTCATTTTGTCTCTTAAGACCTTTCATTTTCTGTGTGCTTTTGACTGAACTGATTTAGTTGGTATTACTACTCTTGGGCAGTTATTACTAGGGCTTGTCTTGTAGTTGGGTTCATTTGTCTGTTGTATTATTTCCTAGATGAGGCTATTAGGCGGTTAGTACATCAGTTAAGTCAGGTTAAGTAGACAGGCAGTGAACATTAGTATGGTAGTGCTCTTTTATGATTTAGTATCTTGGTGATATGTGAGGGTGAGTGGTATAATCCCTGGAGTTGTATATATTTTGGAGTCCGCTATATAGAAAAGTTAATCTACAGTGATTAATATTAAAAAGGAGCAGTATGGGGCTGGAGAGGTGGCTCAGGGGTTAAGCCTCTGCCTTGCAGGCAGAAGGTCCTGAGTTCGGATCCCAGATCGCACATATAGACGCCAGGTTGAAGCGGGGGTGGCCTGCGCTTCTGATCCTGGTAGGGCGGAGCCTGTGAATCCCGGGGCAGAGGGAGGTGGACGGGTCCATGGTGGTTCTACACACACACAGACACGCACAATTGAATAAATAATAATAAAAAAATTTAAAAAAGGAGAAGTATGGTAAAAAAAAAAAAGAGGTTTATTTATATTTGAGCTGGATGTGAAGAATCTCTCCATTTGATCGGATAGATGTATGGCCTTTGTCCCTTAGAGCTTTGCTTGAGTTTTCTTTGGATTCTGTTGAGTTCTGAGTAGCAGTGTGTCCTCCGTGGACCATGAGCAAGGGTCCCTGGTGGGTCAGAGGGGCAGAGGGGCTCATGGCAATGGCAGAACTGTTCACCTGGGACCTGGGACTTGTCTTAGTGGCCCTACCCAGGCTCCCGGGATGGAGGAACTAGAGCAAGTCCTGTCCATGTCCGGTGGGCAGGCGGGCGGGAGGATAAAAAGAGCTGGGGCAAACCAGAGACAGCTTGGGTGTTGTCCGGGCTGGCTGGTGGGAGGAGCTGAGACAAGAGGCGACCTGGGGACTAGGTAACTCACCTGGGATGGAGGACCTACCGAGAGTGAGTCCGTCTGGGGCGGGCAGGCGGGCCCATTTGCCGATTTATATTTTAACTATGAAATAACAAATACAAATAGAGGTTGAAACATGCAGAGGAAACAAACAGAGAATATCATAAGTCAGTGGTTAGCAGCGGAACTGAAAAGCAGGAAGGAAGTAATTTTGTTAGCTCCCTGGAAAAATGAGAGGCCTCTGGCATCTCTGAAAGGCAGGGAAACAATGTTTTGTTTTATTTTGAGCATTGATTCTCTCCTGCTCTTTCTTCTTAGCAGCATCCTTCTTCCATGTATCAATTTCTATGCAGGATTTCACTATGGTGTGAAGCACTGACTGTCCTGTGTCTTGTGACCGAAATCCAAAGACATTTCTTTTGATTGCACTTAGGTTACTGTTCTATTCTGGTCAGGGTCAAATTCATTTTATGTGACCTGGCTTGCTCAAGTGACAGACCAGAGTTAAATCATTACACAGTAGCTCTAATCAGTGTATGTGGATGGTAAAAGAGATGACACTAGTGACTCCCACAAGCTGCACATTGAAACAACAGTTCAAGCATTAGCACACAGCAAATTGGTCCCAAATGCAGGAATAGAGAGAAATTTGGAAAGCTTTAGAAATCTATGTTATAACATGTTTGAAGTTGCTGTTGCTATGTTCAAATGATAAAAACACAAGTTTAAAGACAACTTAAGTTGCTGGGAAAAGGGTTTATGCTCTATGACATAAAATATTCTTGTTTTCTTGTTTGGCTGATTTTGTGTGAATGTGGTTTCAGTCATATTGTTGACCATGACAATAAACTACATATATCTTATACTTTGTACTAACTTGATGTTTCTAAATAGCCTTGCAAACAAGAGTTTGGATGCCTTTCTACTGCTGCAAATATTATCCTTGATAGAAAAATTATCATGAAGTCATTATCTATTGCTACACAAGGGAAAAATGTACAGAGAAACATATTTTACAAAGAATTTACAATTGATTAAAAATGTTACTATTGTTAAAGGGGGATGACTCAGTTGTTAAAGGATTTGCTACATAAGCAAAATAAACAGACTGTGGGTATCCTAGGTTTCACTTAAAGGTATGTCAGTACACTGCATTTCAGTCCTAGAAAGTAGTGACCATGAATTCCTGGAACAAGCTATGCTAACCACAATAGCCCTATCAGCAATTTCTGGGTTTGATTTAAAGACTATGTGTCAAAATAATGTGATGAGAGAACAATCGTGGGTGATTTCCATTATCAATGAACCCATAGCATCCACACATGAGTTAACATTAGAAAAGACACATACACATATATGCAAACACACACACGTGAACATGCATACACATGAACATATCCAACATATGAATAAAAGAAAGTTTTCAAACATTAAATAGCTTATTGCATGCTGACTTTTAGGTTATATGCTATATGATATTTTATTAGATTAAATATAACAAATTAATATGTTTGATAACTATGCAGCAAAAATTCTATTGTGTACAACACTTGGTTTTTGAGTCTATATGAAGGCATGTATTGAATCATCAGTTCATCTATTAGATGTCCAGTATGCTGTGTATTTTCTGTTTTCATGAAAAGCTTACTGGACAGCACAATTTAAATGAATAATCTTACATAATCTGAAGTATTGGTAGCATTGGAATGGTTTAGTTATTAAGAACCAGTTAGTTAACAACTAACTAAATTCAATTATGTTCTAAAATAGTTGAGTACATAAAGCAAGGAGCATATATAGGATTATAATTTTAGTTCTATTATGTATATGAATAATACACTTTTCATTCTTTACCTTTACCATTTAACCACATCTCCTTCTTGAACATATAGTCCATAAACTATTGTGTATTCCATTTTAATGGATAGAAAAGTAGTTTACTACTTTTAATTATGAACTTGAAAACCAGGGAGGAAATTATTTATCAAAAAATGTGAATATGATGAAGAGAAAAATAAGGGGAAATGATACCACAATTACTCTTTGTTTCAATGAAAATGGTGTCTCAACTCCAATCATATTGTATTTACTATGCTAAGGAAAATTTCATTTAACTCCTTTGCAATGTTATTCTGATATGCAAGTACATTTGCATTCATTGAACTTTATTTATTTTCTATTGCCATGCATAATTACTCAAAAATTTTGATGACGTTTGGCAAGAGATAGAGGCTACATTTGGTACTTGTAGCTATTATATAAGAATGCATTCATTTGTAAATGATTCTGTAAAAATGTTGCATGAGCATAATCTTTAAATAGGTAATCAAACCTTGGCACAAAATAAAGAAAATTATATGTAATCTGATAGTGATGAAATTCTGAGGTTTTAAATACATATAATTAAGGTCCTAGGGGTTCACAGCAAAAAAAAAAATGTTGGCTGAACATAAGAAAAATCTTTTGATATAGCAATGTGAAATGAAGACTAATTTATACATATTTATGCATCTTTTATGATGTACATTAAGAGTGTTGACAATGTTGTGGTTGTGACTGTTATGACCATCCTAGTGATGGAGCAGAGCATAAATTTAAGAGTTGTTATAGTTAAATACAGGTGCTAATTTGACAGTTGATGGTTTAAGTTCTGGGCACATTTGTAGAGAAAAAGACAGTTAAGTCCAGAGTGAACCTGCAGGAGATTGTCTAGTTGATGTCGAAGGCCTAGACCATGGTATGCAAAACTAGTCATATGCAGGTAAATAAAATGGAAGGAACTGTTTGAAAAAAAATGCTTTGTTCTGTATACTTAGCTAGACATGTTGATCTGGCAAGTAAGGATTGTTTCTCTCTCAACCATTATGTGGATACATTTTGGGAAGTTTCTTCCCACATTGATTTTGGTTCTCCTTCCAAACTGAAGAAACAACTGTAGCCAGACTGTCATAAGATAAAATAATATACCATTTGTTTCCTTACGATGTTGTCATGATATTATCAACATCCATACAGAAAAACTGTAACAAGGGTTGATGCAATAATGTCTGGATTTTGCTTGAAAGTTAGGATCCTTTCTGTTATTAATGCTTGCATCAGAAATCCTTGCTATTGCCACAGTAGTGTTCCTATGCTTAAAGGGAACACAGGAAAGGGTTCTGGAAAATGCCCCTGGGTCCTTGCACCTCATCATAGAGGAGGACCCAGAGGAGAGTCTGGTATGCACATTAAAGGATGTTCTGGGGATGGGAGGGGGAGGCACTGGGGGATAGGGAGGGAGGAGGAGAGGAGGGGGGCAGAAGGGGGTTAGGGGGTAGAGGGAAGGAGGGGACTGGTGTACCTGTTAAGTTTGTATGAGTGGAAAAAAAAACAGTAACTGCTTTCTAGATGTTAGTCTGAGGAGTGAATAGTGCACATCAGGAAATGTCAGTATGAATTCGAACTGAACTTCTCAACCCTAGCCTTATAAAACAATTTTCAGTATAAAAAAGCCTCTGTTTCAGTACAGGAACCTGGAATATTTAAGTCCTGCCATGTTGTTTTTAGTTGAGGATCAATCAAAGACCAATTCAGAGTCCTGCTGGAAGATTTTCTCTCTTCAAAGCTCTGTATCTGGCAGATTTTAAGATCCTTTTTTTTTTTTTTTTCCCGGAGTGGGCCTTTGTACACAGATAAAGAAGAATACTGTTATTTGAAAATGTTAAGAACATTCATTTTTGTTTCTTTTTAAAGTTATTAATATTATTTATGTGTCTATGTACAAGAGGGCACTTGAGTATGTTTGTCTGTGGAGACCCAAGGATGACATCAGGATTTACATTGGATTGCTCTACTTCCATTTGGTTTTGCTCTTTGGTTTCCCAGACTCTGCTTTCCAGGATAAGAATTACAAATTGTCACCATTTCTGCCCAGAATTTTTACATGTGATTTGGGGTTCCAAACTCAGGTCCTTTTGTTTGGGCAGCAAAGGCTTTAGAGCCCTCAGTCATTTCCCTAGTCCTAATTTTGTTTCTTTTACAAATTATGTAACATTTGACATACACAATGCCTTGATTTCCATGATTCAACAAGCAAACTTTCATAATGCAAAAGCATTACTATACCCTCCAACTATTTTCATTTTCAATGTATTAGTTAATAAATTCCATGAAGGATTCAATACTTCCTTATAAATGTTCTTATGTCATATGATTTCAACCAACTATGGACTAATATAAGTACACTTAAGACGGACTAGGCCAAACCATGGTGTTTAGTCAGTGTTAGATAACTTTCTTTTGTTGCAAAAAAATGGCTGAAATAATCAACTTTAAAAGGTTTATTTTGACTCGTATTTTTAGATGTTTCAGTTTGTATTTTGTTGGGTTATAAAAGGTTTTCTTTTTCTTTTTAATTTTTTTAATTTTTATTATTATTTATTCAACTGTGCGCATGTGCGTATGTATGTGCGCGCGTGTGTGTGTGTGTATGTATGTGTGTGTGTGTATGTGTAGAACCACCAATGAATTCGCGAACCACATGGACGCCTCCACCTCCTTCTGCCCTGGGATTCACAGGCTCCTCCCTACCAGGACCGGAAACGCAGGCCGCCCCCGCTTCTGCCTGGCGTCTATATGTGGGATCTGGGATCCGAACTCAGGACTTTCCGCCTGTAAAGCGGAGGCTTAGACCCCTGAGCCACCTCCCCAGCCCGTTTTCTTTTTTCTTAAAAAAAAAAAATCCTTGCTATTTTAAACTACTGTGGTACAAATAGGATAAAATATTGCTGTAAATTCCCCGCTCTATAAAAATGACTTTTCTGTGAATAGCTTTGTTTTTTAATTTAGCATTTTATCAACTGATTTTAATTTAGCACATTGCTATATAAATGAACTACAAAGTTTTGTGGACTTAGTGTTAACTTTATAACTTTGTTACTGTAGGACATGCATGATCCTAACAGTTTAGGGGAACAATGGGGTTTTGTTCAGTTACTAATTCAGGTTACAATTCATCAAAGCAGGATAGATATAAACAAGATATAACAAACTTGGCTACATCTCAACAAAAGCAAGAACAAGGACCACTACTGAATACTTGCTGACTAACTTTCCTTCATTCTGGAATTGCCCTTGCTCTAATTTATGCTTCTGCAGGTAATGGTTCTGCACACACTGGGACAACTTTATCTTTTATGTAAAAGAAAAAACTAAGACACTCTCCCACAAGGCAGCTTGAAAACGTGCTTTAATGTGAAATGTTTCTCAGAAGTGTGCCCTCAGTTCTGTCTCACAACTATCCAGCTGAGAGCTGAAATTATTGTCATATATTTACAATATTTAGATTTAGAAGAAACCTTGTAAAATCCCATTGTTCATATCTACAATGGATACAAAATTTTCTGAGACTCAGTGACATTCTATGAAAAATTAACTTACAGATATATATTAGGATATTTTTAAGAACTGTTCTATAGAATATCATGGACTTTGCTATTAGAATGTCAACTCTGTGGTAGGTGGAAAGGTGTAGAAAGCAGAGTGACACTTTTTGGTGGGGAGGAATTGGAATGCAAAGGGTAGCTCCAAGCAACCTGAGAATTACACATACAGTGTCACTAGAGAAAGGTTTTAGCTTCTGGAAAAGTGTAAAAATCCATTTAGAGGAATGTGATGATGCATCCGTTGAGAAGAACTGATTGTTAGAAGCATGTGTGCTGTGACTGTAATATTTTCTCTTCATAAAATATAAGCAGATGACTTGCTGTTTTAGTTGGGAACTTGCATGCTCTATGAGATAAAAAATGTAGAGTTGAAATCAGACCGAAGACCTTAGAAAACTTTTCAGGTGTTAACAAGGCTTTAAGTGAAGAGATTTTATCATAACTAAAAAGGCTGGGAAGGATAGAGGATGCTGCTTCAGATGGAGTTTTTAAGCCTAACAAAAATACTTCAGATCCACTCTACTTTGAAGAAATTGTATGCTGAAAGATTCTTATTGTTTGTTAGTTTCTTAGAAAATGTGTGTGTGTGTGAGTGTGTGTATGAAGTTTCAATTATTAAAAAAAAAATATTGTGGGCTTCCTAAAAACCTATCCAAAGACCTTAATGAGTATGCATCATATATTTGTCAAGAATATCTAGCATTCTAAATAAATCAAATGTCTTAAGCATACTTTTGAGAAATCTGCTGTACAAGAATTTTTGTAACTGATATGGAAAACTTTAAACAAAAATTGGACACCTAATGTGATGATTTGTATGTACAAAGTTGCATTTGATACCATTCTTTTTAACATCAATTTCTTGAAATCTAAACATAATAAGAAAACTAGACTTATATTAATTTATTTATAATGTAAACTATGCAGCATAAATTCAACTACAAACATTTTAACTAGAAACAAGTAATCTTCATTTATCATTTTAATCAGTCACAGAGTAATGATAAGGTCAACATAAAATAATATCTATCTTTCAACATAAAGTATTATTAGGTGAAAGTAATTAAATCATGACAATTCTAATTAGTTAATAAATTCCATTGTGACAGGATTTAAGTACAAAAGCAATAAGAAAAAAAGACACATTAAAGCATTGTTAAAAATTTCCCTTCAAGTGGGTTTGGTACTAGGAGCCACATATTAGGGTGTACATGCAGCACTTAATTTTCTGGGTCTGGGATACTTCACTCAATATAATTGTTTTTAATTCCATCCATTTCCTGGCAAATTGCATTAATTCATCATTTTTGATGGCTGAGTAGTACTCCATTGTATAGATATACCACATTTTCCTTATCCACTCGTCAACTGTTGGACATTTGGGTTGATTCCATGACTTTGCTATTGTAAACAGTGCTGCTATGAACATGGTTGTGCTTGTGCTATCGAGGTCAATTTTTGCTGTATGAGGGATTATTCCCAAAAGTGGAATTGCAGGATCATATGGCATTTCAATTTTTAATATCTTTAAGAATCTCCAGACGGCTCGCCAGAGTGGCTGTATAAGCCTGCATTCCCACCAGCAATGTAGGAGAGTACTCTTCTCTCCACATCCTCTCCAGCATTTGGTATTGTTTGTATTGTGGATTTTTGCCATTCTGACCTGGTGAGATGATATCTCAGGGAAGTTTTGATTTGCATTTCCCTGATGGCTAAGGATGTGGAACATTTTTTAAGATATTTGTTAGACATTTTGGTTTCATCCCTGGTAAAGTTTCTTTTAAGTTCCAGGGCCCTTTTTTTAATTAGGCCATTTCACTCTGGATAATAGATGATCTGTCAGATATGTGGTTTCTGAAATTTTCTCCCATTCTGTGGATTGCCTTTGTGCTGGTGTTACAATTTCTTTATCTGAACAGAAGCTCTTTAATTTCACAAGATCCCATCTGTTGAGAGTTGGTTGCAGTGACTATGCTATTGGATGTCCATTTAGGAACTGTTGGTCTAGTCCAATCATCTCGAGGGAGTTCCTTACCCTTTGACCTATCGTTTTTATAGTCTCTGGCCTTATATCAAGGTCTTTGATCCATTTGGAGTTAATTCTTGTACATGGTGACAAGTATGGGTCCAGTTTTAATCTTCTGCATGTGGAGATCCAGTTTTGCCAGCACCATTTGTTGAAGATACTGTTCTTTTTCCATTGGATTCTTTGGGCCCCTTTGTCAAAGACCAAATGGCTGTAATTTTGTGGGCTTATATCTGGGTCTTCAACCCTTATCCATTGATCTGTGTGTCTACTTTGGAGCCAGTACCAAGCTGTCTTTATAACTATGGATTTGTAGTATAGACTAAGGTTTGGTATGGTGATACCTCCAGCAGTGTTTTTGTTACTCAGGATTGTCTTTGCTACCGTGGGTCTTTTGTGCCTCCATATGAATTTTGAGATTGTTTGGCCAACCTCTTTAATAAATTGCTTTAGGATTTTAATTGGTATAGCATTGAATTTGTATATTGCCTTTGGTAGGATGGTCATTTTTATGATGTTGATTCTGCCAATCTAGGAACATGGGAGGTCTTTCCACCTTCTGGTGTCTTCTACAATTTCTTTCTTTAGGGTTTAAAGTTTTCATCAGTAAAGGTCTCTTACTTCCTTGGTTAAGTTTATACCAAGGTTTTTCATTTTTTTAGGGGCTGTAGTAAATGGGATTGTTTCTCTCAGGGCTTTTTCACTTCTTTCATTCTGGGCATATAGGAAGGGCACTGATTTTTGTACATTTATTTTGTATCCTGCCTACCCTGCTGAACTTCTGTATTAGTTCCAGGAGCTTCCTGGTGGAGTTTTTGGGATTGACAGCCACAGTAGTGTTCTTATGCTTAAGGGGAACACAGGAAAGGGTTCTGGGAAAAGCCACTGGGTCCTTGCACCTCATCGAGAGGAGGACCTAAAGGAGAGTTTGGCATGCACATTAAAGGATGTTCCGGGGATGGGAGGGGGAGGCACTGGGGGATAGGAAGGGAGGGGGGAGGAGAGGGGGTACAGAGTGGTGGGAGGTTGGAGGGAGGGAGGGGACTGGTGTACCTGTTCAGTTTCTTGTATGAGTGGAAAAAAAAAAGACATAGGTAATAAAGTCTTGTAGAGTTTTGGAATGAAAAATAAAATAAATAAAAAATAAAATAAATAAAAATTTCCCTTCAGAGACAACCAATGGATTATTGGATTATGAAATTTTGATAACATTTGACTCAATTACATTTTATCTGATTTACATTAAGTTAATCACCAAACAAACATTTCCTATTTATTAAAGCCCATTATACATAAAAAGACTTTGAGTAATTGTCTGAAAAATGCAATGTCTCTGAAAGCACAAAATAGAAAGTAGGTAAAGTGTATATCTTAACTTTTGTTTATATTTTTAGGACCAGAAATTTTATTATATCTATTTTTAATGATTAAAAAGTACATTGTCTTCACCTAAATATTGTCATAACTAAGAAAATAAATAATCAGTGCAGCAAGTACTGAACCGAGTAACTCATGTAGGCTTCCCTAATTTCTAGTGTCATTTCCATAATTATGCACCATATTCATTTCAAAGAGCAACACTTAGGTTTGGAATAGCATAATTTAGTATTACTGCTTCAATAAACTATGGTGTTCAAAATATGCATGAATACATTTTAAGGTATATGGCTTCTTGGTTGAGCAATGTCAGAAAATGTCTGGGAAGTAAATATTGGCAACATAAAATTAGTTATTTTTAACAACCTTGAGCTCATGACTTTGCATAAGGCTTTATTTGAATTCTACAAACATAAATATGATGAATGCAAACTTTTCTGCTAAGAGATCTGTGATTACATAGATTTTTTAAAAGTGATTTATTTTCACTATTTTCAGGAAATGTTCTTTCAAATATAACAATTATGAGATGCACTTTAAATAGAATTTTTGACAGAATAGACCTACTTATTTATTATTTTACAGTACATAAATTCAGTTAAGGTTATAGGTTATTAAATTTTATTTTTTACTATTGAGAGAAAGAGAGAGAGAGAGAGACAGACAGAGAGAGAGAGAAATTGAGGGCTTATAGTGCATTTTGCCATGACCTGTCATGCAGTGGAGGTCAAACAATAACTTTCAGAAGTCAGCTCTCTCTCTCTCCCTCAACTTTAAGGACTTCCACAGGTGGAATTTGAGTCATCATGTTTGTGAATGGATTTTTTTTCTAAAGATCTGTCTTCCCAGGCCCAGATCCGTTCTTTTGAAAATATGTTTTTAAGCTTCAAACTGAATTCTCATTGGACAGGAAAGGAGAATGGGTGAAAGGGGGTGAGTGCAATGGGGGACTGGGTGGGGAATGGGGAGAGAGAGAATGAGATACCTATTGAGCTTGCATGATAAGGAAAAAAATAAAATGTGGGAGAAAAATTAAAAAGCAGGCCTTAAAAATTAAAACAAACTTTTCTCAGGATGAAATTCAAATGTCTAACAAATAATCTTAGAAAAATATTCCACTTCCCTAGTTATTAGTGCATTGCAACCTAAAACCAGTCTGAGTTATCATCTTGCCCTACTAAGAAGGACAAAATTTAAAACACAACAAATGCTGGAGAAGATGTGAAAAGAAGTGGGTCTTCAGACATAGCTAGTTAGAATTCAAATTGTACAACTTTTGGAGATCAAGATGGTGGTTCCTAAAATGTTTAAAATTAAAGTAACATATGAGCCAGCTATACCACTCATGAGAAAAAACCCCCAACACACAAAAAGTAGCATCTTATTCCAGAGATACATTGTACTTTCTTGTTCATTGCAACTCTACTCATAATACCAAAGAAATGGAATCAAACTAAATGTCCAATAGTAGATGAATGGATAATGAAAATGTCATACACATACATAATAAAATCCTATTCAGCTGTTTGTAAAAATGATTTAATGAAATTTGCTGGCAAATGAATGGCTTTGGAAGAAATTATACTGAATGAAGCATCCTTGATACTTTTCCCTTATAAACAGACCCTAGCATTAAACCCTTAAGATGAAACACTCATAGGAAAACTTCTATAACACCCATAAACTACAAAGGAATGTAAATTGCAGGGGCAGAGGAGAAGATTTCAAAGGAGTGAAGACGAAAGAACACAGGCAAAAAAAATTAATAAGCCCAGTATGGAAGAAAAGTCTTAAACGGGAAGAAAATACAGGAACAGGTCTTAATAAGGGGTAAAAAAAAGCCCTGAAAAGGCAAGTAGCTCAGTGGAAAAAGAGAGATCAAGAGGATTACCCATTTATGAATGCTGCAACCTTTTATAACTCTGGCAAGAAGAATCTAGGGGAATAACAGTGGTATGTAGGACTTCTATTACTATGATAATTGAAAATCAAAGATTTCTTGATTCAGAGCAGTACAAAAATTGTATAGGAAATTTAATTTTAGATGTATCAATCAGTCATATAATTGCATAACATTTTAAGAGGTACTTATTGATTAGACGTATAGCAAGAAAAATGTTTTTGAGTCTTTCCTGTACTCTAGATATTAGTCCTCTATCAGATATGTGGTTAGTAAGTATCAAAGGACTAAACACTCCAAGTAAAAAATAGGCCTTAACTGACCTGCACTGGCTGACATGTCAGTGACCCCCCTGAAGTCTAACATGGATCACAAGGGAAAAGGCTCCAGGCAGTAGGATCCTTAGAGGCAAGGGATTAAAAAGTCATAATAGAGTTCTCATACTAATAGGGAGACCAAGAAGGGGCTCCAGGATAGGTCACCGAGTCCTGAAACCTCACCAGCATGGAGGACTCAGAGGGAGGTTAGGCAGTTTGTTCCAGTTCACCTGCAGGGTTGCTGATAAATGGTCATCAAATGCTAAGGGAACAAGGGTTATATTTTCTCTTATGATTAGATTATCTGGTTACAGTTCTCAGTCGATACTGACAGTACAGCATGCACCAACACTAGGGCCTAGGGAACTGGCCACACTATCACCACGTAACTGCTGAGAGAGAAGCCATCCTTATCTCCCAGACTAGCTTGTCTTAGTGTACTTATAAAAGCTTGGTAATAAACCACCATCTAAACACTTCATATTTAGCCCTTAGATAGAAAAAGCTCTGAGCTCAGTGAAGATAGAAGTCTAGTGAGGCATAAAACCACAACTGGCCAAAGCTCAATCATAATCACACCATCAAAATCTTTCCCCACTCCAAGCAAGGTCTAGGGAACCTTGGGAAAAATGGACAATGTGACTCTAAGAAAGTAAATATGGGGGTGGTATGTTACCAGTCAACACATTAAGGCCACGACAAGGATTCCATACTCAGAAACTCACTGAAATGAGAACATCTATCACTAGATCTATAAAGTAACTCATACAGACAAATACCTCCAAGAACTAGAGTGGTTTTTCGACAAGGGAAGAGGAACCTCCCTCTTATTGCTTTGTTCATTGAACAGTTAAGTATACTACAAAGGATGTTTGACTCATTTACCAGCATAAACATCCTAAAAGAAGACCTGTTCCACACATGTAGGGGGACAAGAGGTTGGGTGGGACATGGTAGGATTGAAGAAGAAAGGAAAGGACGAAAGAGGAAACATGTGTGGGAATGGGTCAGACAATGACCAAAATCCATTTTGTTTACATATGAAAATTTTTCAATGAAAAATAAGAAATGATAATAGCATCATGCAGATCCGACTATTTTCAAAAATAACAAAAATCAATGAAAGCAGACAGGAATATAGCTTCTACCTCCTTGGTCCAAATCAGGTGTATACTATATGCATGCCTTTGGAACAATCCTGATATTTTATTACTGTTTCAGGTTGTGTTCTGGAAGAATAAGTATTGATTAACGCTTCAAAAGTTCAGACTCAGAGAACAAAAGGTTATCAAATAAAAAAGGAAGTAAAGCTCCAAAATCCCTCCTTTTGCTTTGCATCTATCTCTGCATGCTCTGCTCTGCACATATCAGAAATGGCATCCATGTAATCAGACCAACACAGTTCAGGGAAGAATAACACAGGTAGTTCTCTGCAGATCAAAGTCTGAAAACTTGCATCACAGTAAGTTGTCAACTTCCATGTGAGAAGGTGTTTTCACTATTTTAAGATAGTTTATAATTCTGGAATGGATTCTATACAAAGTTGGAAGACCAGGATAACTTATTTTTAAAAAATCTCACTATGGCTAAATATAAATATGGAACATAAATGTATTTTCAAATTATTTATGCAAAAAATAGCAAAGTTAAATAGACATATAACTTCACATTTAATTTTAGTTAATTAAATTTTTGTTTGTAGATCTAAATTGTATGTGGAATTTTATTAATTCTGGACCTGTTGTTTTGTTTACAATTCTGTTTGTTTATCTGTGTCTCTGTGCTTGGTGTATGCATTTATGTGCAAATGTTTGAAGGTATGCTTGCACATGCATTCATTTATAGAAGCCATAGGTCAATGTAGATTATCTTCCTCTGTTATTGTCCTCTGATTTTATTTATTAATTGTTTGAGTAAGAGGGTCACAGTCATTCTTTCTGTTGCTGCACAGTAATCAATCCCAAGCAACTTCCAGAAAGTAGATATAGTTCAATATGACAGAAGAGGCACAGGGGCATCAGAGCTAAAGCAAGCTTACATCTCCACAGACATCATAAAGGTCACGATCCGAAATAGAAAATTTAAATTCCAGCATTGGGATGTGGAGATAAGAAGAACTAAAGAACTTTCTGCCTACCATATGTGCCAAGACAGCAAGTTTCAGATTCAGTGAGATACCCTCTGTCATAGTTTGAATGAGAGTTTTCTCCCCAGGCCTCATATGTTTGCATTCTTGGTTGCTTTCGGTGTTTGGGAGGGTCATAGCCACTTTAGAAGGTGAAGCCTTGCATAGTACAGGATGTCATAGAGGGTGTCATAGAGCTTGATGTTGGGTGGGGCTCCACCTTGATTCTACCAAGCCTGTTTTCTTTAAGAAAAGAAAAAAAAAAAAAAAGAAAAAGAAAAAAAAAAAAGAAAAAAAAGCCTGTCTGCTTTAAGATAGCCTTTCTCTGTTCTTTATGTGGATGCTAGGGACATGAACTCAAGCTTTTACAGCAAGCACTTTACACGTTGAGCCAACTTTCAGCTCCAATATGCACACTTATTGGACAAATTTTATTTTATTCTCTTTTCCTAAAATATCATCAGATATTAAAGATTGTTCTACTAAAAATAACAAAAGGAGTTTATTTGGAGCTCTTGATAAAGAGACTGTGTCTTTTGACAATATGCTTTCATTAGTTAATTTACAGCTTTAGTTCCCATTGATTCTATATTTTAATATGCAAATATTTTATGTAAGTTTTTTTATATCAATAACAGTAGCACAGAAACAGTTTTTGAGATCCAAGACTATATGTTATATTCCTCTAAAAATCTTAGTTTAATCCATCACTGAAAAAAGTTTATTTTATGTTTACTTAGCACAGTATCTTGTTTGTTTTATGTTGGACTATGTTGTTATGGATGATCTAAAAGTTTTTCATATTTTCTTAATCATTTTGATCTAACAGCAGTTATATTTTATTTAACAGTCCCTTCGAATAAGGTGTGTGAATGAAAATATTTATCTTAATTTTGTATGTTCATGATATATGATGATTTTTGTTGATTTATTAGTGTGTCTTTCTGAATTAGGATCTCATTTTAAGGTCAGTTTACTTAGAACTTATTATATAACATTCGCTACCCTTAAACTCAACATGATCTTACATGGGTCTTATAACAGATTCAAATGTGAGTCACCACCCCTGAAATTAAAAATGATTGTGAATGTTAGAGGTGTTGGTCAGTGGTAACATACTTGCCTAGCTCTGTACAAAACCACCAAATTAACATTCATTACAATAAAAAAAAAACAATGAACGAGTGAACAAATTTACCTTTATATACAAATCAAGTTAAATCTACAGTAGACTTTCTTAACTTTATTTAATTTGAGTATGTGTGTGTGTGTGTGTGAGAGAGAGAGAGAGAGAGAGAGAGAGAGAGAGAGAGAGTCACAGGCAACTATATATCCCTGTGAAGGCCCAAGGGCAACTTCAGAAATCATCCTAGATTGCTTCTACCTGCTCTTTGCTTCACTGTGGGACTTCTCAGATCTGCCTACCAGGGTCAGAAATGCAGAACTCTGCCTTTTCTGTCCGGAATTTTTAATGTGCGAACTGAACTGAGGACCTTTTGCTTTCAAGGCAGAGTTTTAACCCCTGATGCGTCTCTCCAGCCCTGCAGTTGACATTTTTGTGTGACAATTTTCCTAGGGAGATGGCATACATTCTTTTTTTAAAACTCCAAATAGAAATTCAGTGGCTAGAAAGTTGACTGAGGGATTAAGACTCTGCCTCAAAAGGAAAAGGTCCTGAATTTGGATCCCAGGTCCCATGTAAAAATGTCAGGTGGGAATGTTGCTGCCTATACTTCTGGCCCTTGTGGGCAGGGCCTGGGATATCCCAGAGTGAAGCAGAAAAGGAGATAGAAGCAATAGAGGATGATTCCTGAAGTTACCGTTGGTCCTCCACAGCAAAAAGTAAGTGCCCTAGGACACACACACACATACACACACATACACACAAACACACAATAAATAAATAAAAATAAAGAAAAAAAAGAAAAGGAAATTCAATGACAAAGTGTAAGAACACCAAAGTTTACTATGTTGATAAAATGAGTGTATTGTGCTTGCTTATGGGAATTCATGTGAAGATTATTTAAAGCAGCAGTGATGATTCAAACATAGCTCTATCTGCAAAAAGCCAAGCCCAGCTTGAAATTATGGTAGCTGCAATCCTGAAACTCTCTTTATGACTGGCACATTAGAGATTCTTTTCAATATCTCTAGGCTGCTTAAGAGTCTCATGCAGATTTCTAAACTGCTCAGACTGTCTTCCTGACTGATGGGCTTGTCTGGGAAGTTTCCTCTATCCTGCTCTTTGTTTAATGTTTCCCTTTGGGTAGGTGCCCCTCCATATCTATCTATCCCTATTTGCTTCAGGAACTTCTTGAGATTAAAGAGCTATTTACCCTTTTTTCTATGTTTTCCTTCAGGATTAAATGTTATAAAATCACTAAAGAATGTCTCTTTCCCATATACTAGGGCCAATAATCAAGATGGCATTATGTTATATCAGGAGGAAAATTGAGATATGCAGATTTCTAGTGTATTTTCCTAATAATCACAATGATCTTATGATAACACCCCATAAAATATATAAAATGCATTCAACTAAATTATAGAGTTGATTTACAATATTTTGCAAAATCTATGTGCCACACTATTTATTCAGCTAATTATTCATAGTACCTGTCTTGGAGATCTTTGGCATAAAATGGACATATATATACAAAGAATAATGGACACAAAACACAATGATATTCTGAAATAATTTATACAAAAGATTATTCAAGTACTGTTAAATATGTATTCTGTTCCAAGGAAAAGCAAATAAAAACTAATGACTGTACACTCATAGTTATCAATCAGTTCATGACATAACTGATGGTTAGCCGGAAAAATAGCATTAGTAACAAATTAATTCTAATCCTTGTCTAATGCATTATTTGTGTAGTAGAGTAGCATGACTATGCATATCCCTCATATTTAGTCATTATTTGTTAGCCAGAAGTACCATTTTTAAATTTAAATAATTTAAATTTAAATAGAAACAGACTATCTTAGCATGTCTGATGTATAGAAAACTATACACCAGTTTATTATCTTCATTTCCCTCAGTTCTCAAAATGTTGGCATATTAGGAGACTGTGAGGTTCTGATCTGTGTCTTAGGATAGTGGATTTGCTGATCCTCACATGTTAAGGGGTGAATTTCTCTCAATACCTCTTTAAGGTGTGGCTAACGAGTGGTGGCCAAAGCAGCAGGATGGTGGGGGATGCTCGGGCAAGGGACCACGGCGGATGGCAGATCTGAGCAGCCGATGGGCGCATCGTGAAGACGGAAGGGGACTACAGCGCCTCGGTGGACCAGCGCCTGCCAAAGTGCGAGAAGTTGGCCAAGGAGGGAAGACTTCAAGAAGTCATTGGAACTCTTCTGTCTTTAGAAAAACAGACCCGTACTGCCTCTGATATGGTGTCTACATCATGCATCTTCGTTGCAGTAGTGAAAATGTGCTATGAAGCTAAAGAATGGGACTTACTTAATGAAAATATTATGCTTTTGTCAAAAAAGAGGAATCAGTTAAAACAGGCTTTTGCAAAAATGTTTCAGCAGTGGTACTATACTTACGTTGAAGAGATCACAGACCTCCCCGTTAAACTCCAGTTGATTGATACTCTGCGAATGGTGACGGAAGGAAAGATATATGTTGAAATTGAGCGTGCCCAGCTGACTAAGACATTAACAACTATAAAAGAACAAAATGGTGACGTGAAAGAGGCGGCCTCCGTCTTACAGGAGTTGCAGGTGGAAACCTACAGGTCAGTGGAAAAAAAGGAGCGGGTGGAGTTCATTTTGGAGCAGATGAGACTGTGCCTGGCTGTGAAGGACTACATCCGCACACAGATCATCAGCAAGAAAATTAACACCAAGTTTTTCCAAGAAGAAAACACAGAGAAACTAAAGTTGAAATACTCTAACTTAATGATTCAGCTGGATCAGCACGAGGGCTCCTATTTGTCTATTTGTAAGCACTACAGAGCTATCTATGATACCCCCTGCATACAGGCAAAAAGGGAGAAGTGGCAGCAGGCTCTAAAAAGTGTCATTCTCTGTTATCCTGGCTCCTTTTGACAATAAGCAATCAGACTTGGTTCACCGAATAAGTGACAGGAAGCTATTAGAAATCCCAAAATATAAGGTTCTTTTGAAGCTTTTTACCACGATGGAGCTGATGCCCTGGTCCACACTTGTTGAAGACTACGGGATGGAGTTAAGGAAAGGTTCACCCCAGAGCCCCTGATGTTTTCAGTTCCACAGAAGAAGGTGAAAAAAGGTAGAAAAACTTAAAGAATAGAGTCGTCAAACATAACATCCAAATAATTGCCAAGTACTACACTTGGATAATGATGAAAAGGATGGCACAGTTTCTGGTTCTGTCTGTTGATGAATCAGAAAGGCTTTTCTCTCGAATCTAGTTGTTACCAAGACCATCTTTGCTATAGTCGACATGTCGGCCAGAATTATCAATTTCCAGAGACCCAAGGATCCAAATAATTTATTAAATGACTGGTCTCAGAAACTGAACTCACTGATGTTTCTGGTTAACAAAACCATACACCTTATAGCCAAAGAGGAGATGGTACATAATCTACAGTAAAGGTCTCCGTACTCTCAGAAAAGACGGAGCTGAAGTCATTTTAAAAAAAGACTGTTTGTATGGTGTATATGTTGGTTTTCCCCTATTCTGTGCTCCTCTGTCGAAAACTTTAAAATAGGTATTGTCGGAGGTTCCCATGCCTTTCTGTTCCTGGGTGTCAGTGTCAACTCTGTGTTCACCATTGGTGCAAAAATGCATAACAGATTAGTATGATAACTTACCTGAATATGTTTCCTTTCATTTGAAGACTTTTTAGCTGTTATTTGTTTTCATTGAACTAACAACTATATAACAATAAAAGCAGAATACGTGCAAAAAAAACCTCTTTACAAGAACATTGATAATACTAATTTTGGGTTAAAAGAGAGACAGAGAAGAAAGAAAGAGAAGATTATGTTTTTTACATGTAGGTACATGTATGCTTGGAGAAATGTTCAACTGTGTCTACATGCGGAGTCTCTGCTGTTCTACACTTTACTTTTTTAAGGGAGGGTCTCTGACTGAACCTAAATCTTGTTGTTATGACTAAGCTGTCAGGTTCCCCAGTGTTGAGGTTGTAAGTACTAACTGCAATGCCAGTCTCTCTAAAGTTGTTGCTAGGATTCTGAACTCCTATTTTATGCTTATGCAGCAAATATGTTAATACCATCACTTTTGGACCAATAATCTCCACATAAGTTTTGCTGAAATCAGATAATAATTGAAATTATAAAATAGAAATAATAGACATAAATTTACACTATGTAAATGAATTTGAGGAATAAGAAAATTGTGTTTTTGTGTGTAAATGCACACAGGTAAACTTTGACTTTGTCACTGTGGATATACTTACATAGCATATTCAGAAAAATATTATTCACCTATTAAACTCTTTATTAAATAAACTTAAAAGTCTTTCAAATGTCAAAACAAACAAAACGCTTACATATTAAATGTTCTCTACTTTTTAAATGTTCTCTACTTTCTTGGCCAAGAGACTTTTTCTTTTTGCACTTATTTTTCATGAAGATCTATTAACTTTCTATCTTTGCTGAAGAAAAATCTCAGCAATACAATGTTTACCATGGGAGTTCATAATAAAGGATAATTAAGCTAATCTTATTCATGCAATGATGTATTTATATGAAAAATAAAAATAACTTCATTACAAAAAACACACAAATAAATGTCTTAATAGATGACTGATTATACTTGAATCACATTTGGAGTATTGGATTTTCTTTTCTAGTACTGTGCTTAGTCACACATTTTATTTTCTAAATAATACATTTATAATTATCTATAAAAACAAAAGTGTCTTTTAATAATATGGAAAATTATGCATATATATAAGGGGAACCACTGCCTCTCCACAAATTTCTCTGAATTTTTTCAGGATCAAAGTTGAAGAACACTTGTGCATTATCTCTGAATTTCAATGCATTATTAACATTCCAACCAAGACACAGTTTATTAGCTGGTATTTTCTACTGTGTTAGTATAGATTAGGTTGTAACTAGTTTCTGCCCACAGAGTCAAAAGCCAATGAAAAATCAATAAAAGTCTCAAGCACTTTATATTATTCTTGATGAAATTTTCTAGAAATGGAGTGTGCAGCATAGACAAATAGCTGAATTGCATATCCAAAGACCATTGACTTTAACTATAAAACTACTGTATAAAAATAACTGAAATTGCAAACTACAAATAGTAGACATAAATTTACACTATGTAAACGAATTTGAGGAGTAAGAAAATTGTGCTTTTGTGTGTAAATGCACACAGGTAAACTGTAAAATGTTCATTCATCAATGTACATTTGTCACTGATGATATCTTACATAGGATATTCAGAAAAATATTATTCACCTATTATACTCTTTATTAGATAAACTTAAAAGTCTTTCTCATTCTGGAAAGTTAATTTGTGGTTGAGAGAGAGGTTAGAATATTCATTTTACAAAGGGTGTTCAGAGTGTTTCTAATGTGACACCATCTCACATTTGAAATACTTTCCTTATCAGTAAATTGCAGCAAAATCTATCATGCTATTTGAATAGGAAGGAAACAATTCACACAGGTTTTGTAAAAATGTAAACGTCTGCTACAGGTATCAAAAAAATGCATGCTTTGCAGGAAAAATTGAGTCAAAAATTATTTTGTTACATTTAGGCAATATATAATCTAATGCTTTAGCATGGTACTGAAATCTTTCATTAGTTTGTTGTGTCTTCTAAATTTGCTATTATCTCTTCTTCCTCGAATATTCTCTGTGTAATTCAAAGACTATAGGTCAGTGTTTCTATTATGGACAGATATTTTGTGCTTACATATCATATATTTGATGTACATTCATTGTATTGTAAAATAAACAATTGTTCCTTAATACTGCTCATACCATTATGGCATAAATTAAAAGCAAAATACAAAACTAACTTTCAACTTTGGAATGAAAGGAAATTTCAAAATATATAGAAGATTACAATGGAATTGGCAGGCTTTGACTACAGAGAAAATCTACAATTATGATTTCACTCTGGAAAGCTGTTAAATTTAGAAATTGTGAGAATGCAGCATTAACAAGTTACAGTTCATAAATTAAAAGAAAAGTTCTTTAGAGTCTATTAGGAAGTAAGAAGAGCTAGTAAAGTTTATATCAAAGCTTCCCTTCCTAACTCTCAGGACAAGTGAGCCTCATGGAGATAAGATGTGGTAGGATCATCTTCTTTGATGTACATAAGTTTAATAAGGTTTGAACTTACAGTTTGGAAGCCTTCATGAGAGGAGTATGAAAACCAATAACCTGTTTAATAAATCTGAAAGACTTGAAGACACTAGATTCCCATGTAATGTAGAGAATGCTAAAGGCCTGAGTATCGCTTTCATAACACACTCAGCTTCTGCTTGAAAATGAGAACAAAACCCTTCCCAAGATGTTTTCATCTTACTTAGGCAATGATAATCCAACACTTGTGCTTGCTCTTGGAGCAAAGAACTCATATGTGTCTTCCCATTTAGATAGGTATGGGCAGAATTTTAGATCAAGTCTGAAAACTCTAACTCCTCAAAAATGGGAAGACTGTGAACATCAGAATGCGTCTTCAATGAGTGAAGTGATTCCAAAATGCATGAAGGTTCTATGAAATTAATTATATCAACAAGAGATCAGTATACTAATAGACTGGACAGATGACTTGGGGATGCTCTACCTCAAAAGTAGAAGGTCCAGAGTTCAGATCCTGGGTCCCACTTAAAATACCAGGATGACTTGGTGGCTGCCTGCACTTCCAGCCCTAGAAGGGAGAGCTTTGGTAACTTCCAGATCAAAGCAAAAAGTAGTACAATGCAGGGTGATTCTCAACGTCACCCTTGAACCTCCACAGACACACAGTTTCCTTTTATGCCCTACACAGATAGAGAGAAATATACACAGAGACACACACAAAAGAATATGAAATATAAAGAGATCACTGTACTTAGAATTAAATTCAGAGTAGAGGGGAAGCGATGATGACACTCAAGTGAAGAGACATCAATTCAGGGTTAGAGTTCCTTGTGAGAAGT
This sequence comes from Typhlomys cinereus, assembly GCA_023101885.1. Classification (NCBI taxonomy): domain Eukaryota; kingdom Metazoa; phylum Chordata; class Mammalia; order Rodentia; family Platacanthomyidae; genus Typhlomys; species Typhlomys cinereus. The sequence goes on from JALPQD010000019.1 coordinate 6,430,579, forward strand.
CAAAGAGTGAACTGTATGTACTATGCAAGTTGTGAAGTAGTAAAAAATCTGGGAGCATAGAAATGTAAAAATTACTTGGGTCATTTTGGTGGTCTGTATTAATGAATTGTAGAATGTCCTGAAATAATGAAACATCCCTTCTTAAGTGTGTGGGATGTTCCTGAGAGGATTGACATGTTTGGTAGCAGCTTGTCCCTAAGGCAGGCAGCACTTCCAAACAGGTGGGTTAGACATACAAGCAAGACAAGGAAAAGACAACATGTGTATACCTGTCCTCACATGTTTCTTTTTTTTAAATTAGCTAGACTTTATTATTATGCAATTCATACATGCATTGAGGCATTATACTGTACTGCATAGACATCATTGTGACAATTTCTGTTGTCAACCAGATCCCCTCTCAGCACACCTAGGAGCTCACATGTTTCTGAGCAAGTATTTTTACTTCAGCCCTCCACTGGCACCAGGTGGTAGTTGTTCTGGGATGAGCAAAACCTTATCATGTAATCCAATTCAACAGTTCCACTTAAATATTCACAAGTATATGCATGCATATTTTATAGATTTTCATGCATACATTGTACATGTATATATTATATCTGATTGTATGCATTGATAATGCACAATGCATATTTATTTATAAATATATATATTTAATGTTTTTTAGAAAAGACCAGCCTAATAAAATAATGTTTATAAATATATGCCAAAATGGCCAGCAAGATGGCTCATTGCTGCCGTGTGAAGCACAAGCTGAGTTTAACCCCAGCAGTTATGTTTTAAAGAGAATACTTACAGAAGCAAGTTCTCCTCTGACTTATACATGCACACCGTGGTATTAGAGAGGTTTATAATTATATGTTACTCAGTCTAAACTGTAAACAGAATGAAACAAAAGTTGCTAAAACAATTTACTCTTGCATCTCTTAAAATAAAGGAGTAGATAAGACAGTTTCAGTGCCATAAAATGGTTGTCATGATCCAGAAAGATATCAGTTTACAGTGGTGGGAATTTAGAACGATTGAACTCTAGTGTAAGAAATTCAAGTTGTTGGGCATGTCCTTGGAGGGAATTTTAGTTCTCATTCCTAGTCTCTTCCTGGTCAAAAGGTGAGGAGATTTTTGATCTTGGATCAAAAGGCCAGTGCCGTGAGAAAAACTGACTGCTCTAAAATGATGAAAATTGAACCAAAATAAAGCTTTTATCTTTCAATTAGTTATCTTGGATGTTGTTATGGTCACAAGCAGAATTTGAAATTATTCAATCATCTCACTCATTACTTATTAAGGTCAAATCTGTGTAATGTCCTTTTCCTGAGAGGCTATGCTGAATGTGTGATCATGATCATTAGTGGCACTCACATGATTATTAAATGAAGAGGGGCAGTGTTATTATTCAAAGCAGAAAGTAAAACAGTGAACAAGTCAATTTAATATTTATAGTATAATTTTGTTCAGAAAAATATCCTTCCTCACAGCGTTTTACTGCAAGAAAGCAAGGAAACCTACATAAACAGACAACTTCCTATGGAGAGTTGGGATGCATGTATTTGCTATAAATCTTTCATGATTTATATTCTGCATCTAAACATATTGTCACAAAAGTTGGCAATTTCATTCTCTTGGATCTGGGGTCAGTTGATTCTTGGGTAGTCAACTAATCAAAGTCTGTCAGTGATATCTTCAGGAAAGAACTGATACTTGTGAAAAGAACTGTATTTCCTTCATAGTATGTGCAGATTGCTTTACACTGTTAAAAGCTGTAAATCTATCAGAGAGACAGCTTTGGTGTGATGAAGTACTTCCCTAGGACTTCTGTCTTACTCGAGACCTTTACCATCATTCTAAGAAAGACACAATTCCATCTACCAAAATGTGGTATCTGAGAAATCCATTCTTTGTATTTAAAAAAAAAAAGAACTAACAGTGACTTTTCATTTCCTGAAAAAAATGCAAAGCAAGACAAAAAAGAACACCAACAGAAAACAAGGAATCCAACAAGAAAGTTTGTTCACTGAAACATCCTTGTGATGGTTAATCTTCATTGTCAACTTCCAAGGAGTTAGAATCCCCTGGGTATTTGCCAAAGCAGCCATGTAAACATGTCTGTAAGACTGTAATCCAGGACACAGAAGCTGAGGAAGAAGCCGTACACTGAATGTAGTTTGCATCATCCTTTCTCTGATTTCTTGGCTTACAATGACACAAGCTCACCTGCTTTGTCTTGCTGTCCTTGTCAAGATGTACTGAACTTTCTGAACTAAATGTCAAGATTATCCCCCCTATAACTCCCACTTAAGTCATCTCACTTTAAAATTTGGTCAGAGTCATAAAAAAGAACTAATGTGACAATAATACATATATCATCACACAAATGGTTAGAAAAGAGAAAAATAAAAAAATTGACTGTATCTTGATAGAACTAAAAAGAAGCTGAATACATATTAAAGTATTTGAGAAGCTTGGTGTAAACAAGCTCTAGATTGAATATTATGAATCATGAATACTCCTTAGGTTTTATAAATGAGTCCTATACCATTGGTTTTTAACGTATGATCCACAGACCACTACAAGTCCCTTAGACTTCTTGAGATATTTGAAAAGGTACTTTAAGAAAAGTATTAAAGCATTTTTTTGTCATTGCATTAGCTTTTCACTCTTAACATAATAGATACAGAACAAAATATTATCTTAGCAGTACTTACATTGAATGATGTCATATTTGCTATACTGCTTGTTTTCTCACTACTGCATACATGTATATATGTGTGTATATTTTCTTATATCTTATAATAAAATAAAAAATAATAATTTCAGTTTCTTTGCTCAACAGATTCCAATACATAGTATACTATATAGACACCCTTTCTTTTCAATGTTTATCATTGCTTGAAAAAATGATATAGAGGTCATGATCTCTTTGTAAAATTGCCACATTTAAAAATCAAGATACCTTTCTAAGATCCAACAGAGAATCAGAGGCATAAGTGGAACACATTCATATATATATATATATATATATATATATATATATATAGTATTTAATATTATTTAATATTAATTTACATATATAATTTATTTAGGATAAAGAGAGAGAGAGAGACAGAATATGCACATTCACGGATCATGCACAGCCATGGAAATCAGAGGACCATTTTTGGAAGTTAGCTCTCTCTACCATGTGAGCTTCCAGTGACTCAGGTTTCCAGATTTGTGAGCACTCACCTTCCCTCTAATATATCTCTTCACATCCTTCCTCACTCAGGTGCATTATCTATATTATAGAAAAATATATGCTGCAAAAGATTTTAATATTTCCCCATTTTTGTTTGTACAAATAAAAAATAGTGCACATTTAGGACATGCTCATCTGCCCAGACTGGAAAAATCTATAATTACTACCTCATTATTCCTTCTGCTTTGTCTAGTGATGTTCTCATTTCTGTGTTTATGATTTGATGTGTTTTTATAAGGTCAAAATATTTTTTTCACAATCACAAATACAGGTTCTTGAGGATGACATAGGTTTTAGAATGTTGGCACAAAACTATTATTAAAAATCACATACATTTTCAGCCTTCGGAGCAAATTAAGATTTGTAACATGATATGGAGAATATGGGGAAATGAGTAGATAGCACAGATTAATTGAATGTCCATCATAGTGTGATGAGTGTGGACAGATTTGAATTGACTAATGATAGTTGTACTGATTATGTTAGCAGGTGGATCTGAGTTAATAATACAGTTCTTTCAAAAACAATTCATTACTATGAGCAAAGCATGCAATCATATGTCCAAAATATGAAAAATAAATTCTACCAACTGTTGATTGGCTTGAAAATAGAAACATGCATGTATCACGACTGTGGTTATACTGTAGTAGCAAAGAGTATAATGCCACACAGAAACAGTTCAACAAAAGAGAAATAGAAATACATGACAAGTTTAGAAAAAAATATCAGCCTGGTCACCCACTTGGAATACTTTGAAAGAGAATCCAGTTGTAGTCAACCACACTTATTCTGAGATGTATGACTTAAAGTTTTTGATTTGTGATAATTTTTATGCAAAGATAAAAATTGAAGATTGCAGATTGACTGAAAAGTTGAAAAGTTGTCACTAGTGATTTCACAGAGAAGTCATGATTTCAGACACTAATTGCTGTAGTAGAAACAGCTTGATTTCTAGTAGTGCCATCAAAGAAATGGACTCTATTCATTAATAGATGTAACTTAAATATATTTAGCAGCTTCCTTTTTTCTGAAAAGTTTGCTACTTGTCTGTACTCTTCAAGAAATAGAGCAGTCACTCAGTATAAGAACAATAATCATTAAAAATTTCCCAGTTTTATCAGTCATAGTGTTAGTCAGGCACAAGAAGTTCTCACTTTGGACTAGAACAAACATGTTCTGTGTCTTAATTGACAGTGAGGTTGATAAGAACTATTGACCTTGATTGAGTTAGATCCTCCAAAAGGAGAAACATAGTCACATCATGAAAAGTCAAGATGATGGTTGATCAAGGATAAAGTTTCATGATTTCATTTGAAAAATGAAGGGCTTTGGGTCCTTTGTCCTTTTATCTTTCTTAGCAATAATACTTTTCAAAAGATCATGTTAGCCTAGAGAGTCACAAATCTTCATAGCTCAAATATTTGCTTGTTTTTTATGACATGTCAGTTACAAAAGCAGTTGTCCTCTTTGCTGAATCAGGAAAACAACATGTAGACAAACATTGGTGCTGAATCTTGAAAACATGGCCTCCTTTTTCTAAAAGACTCACTTAGCAGTATAGATCAGAGTTGACCCTAGAATTGTAGAATACCAACAAGTAACCTGTGAGTGCAAACTCCAAAGAAAATACAACTAAATTTAAGCTAACTAGTATATGGGAAAATTTACATGAGCTATGGCCCATCTTCAATGTCTAATTATACATGGTGCTAAGCCTCTTCTTTAGTAGGAGTCTGTCAAGGTTGTTTGGTAGAGCTTATTTCTTCCAAATATTGCCCTCTGAAGAGAATCCAGAATTGTATCAAGTTTTGCTAGTTTTTCTTTGAAATTAAGCTACAGTCAGAGCTGAGGCAGAGGGTTCTAACCTATTTATCTAACCTCCTTTATGTTTTCTGTGTCTGTGTCTTTGACACATCTTAAACTTAACTAGTAGAAGAGACTGACACACTGGTAAAATTATTCAGGAAGCTTCTTGAACATACCACATTGCTAAAAGGCCATCAGGTATATTCCCTGGGCATTCTCCATGTAGACACAGGAGGCTTTGCCAAATGAAACTTGATTGGGTTTAGTTCTTATATAGTCAGATTGTCTGAAAGAACAAAATCAAGAGAAAACATATATATATATATATATATATATATATATATATATATATAATCAACTAAAAATCAATAAAAGCACTGTTCCTCAAAGTAGTTCCCCATAGCTGCGTTTTTGTTTGTTTGTTTATTTTGACCCAAATGTCTCACAAAGCTGAAGAATTCCAAGGAAGATTAGAGACTCTATCGCTGGAGGGTTGAAGATGCTGGATTCATATATCAGTGAAGCACAGATGGGCTCTTACATCAGCTATGAACAGCGGCAAGGCCTACGGGACAAGGCTCCAAAGTCAGGGAAAACAGTGGCAAGGTTGAAGTAGTGGCAGCTGCAAAAGAGAAGACAATGATGCTCAGAGAGTGGATTCAACAGCAAATGCACACAGGATAAAAGTCCCTACTCCTTGTACTTTCTTTTATCTGGTCCACCATTGGAAAGCACCAACCTCAGGAAAGCATCACCCACTATTTGCTGGTTTTTCCACATCAACCAAGCAAGTACTTACAGACTTGTTCAGTGGCCTGTGCCAAAAGTCAATTCTCCATAGCTGTACCCCCAAACAGGCTGAAGCTGTCAAGTTGACACCTGAACCTAACCATCACAGTTCTCAAGTTTTAGTTAAAAAAAAAAAAAAGCTTTGGAAACATGGAGACACATTAGCTATCCTCCGCTCTCTGTACGATAATAGTGTTGGAACGTGAAGATGACCTGATTCTTGCTGGGCATTCCACTGTAATTCACTGGCACTTTCATAGAACATGTGACTATTGTGGTAAGTAGTGCACTTCCTAGTATTATTTGTCACAGTCACTATGCTTTACTTTCATAATCGTCTCTAGTATAAAACAGTTTATAACTTTATTTCCTGTCATATCTGGTGAAGTATTAAAATATCCAAATGATGATGTCCTAGTTCTCATTTTGACAATTAGATTGATTTGAAATCAACAAAACAACTTTAGATTCCCCATGATGTATATGTATGTATGTGCGTGTGCGTGCACGTACATGTTGTGTGAATGTGTGTGTGTTGTATTTTATTCTATTGGGACATAGACAAGGAAACTTAACACACTTTGCAGATGACCATGGAATAAGCAGACCAGGATATCTAATCTCTGGACAAGAAGAGTTTTTTTTATTTCATTTTATACCCTATCTCAAAAGTGTAGTGGATATTTTATGGTTTCTCCCATGATGCCAGGCTTCTTCCTATCAACTCTTTGCCCTAACCTCTGTTGATTTTTGCTGTTACTGAATTTTGCACGTAGCTCCTCATTAGTCACGTCTGTGCTGCCTCTCAGCTGCAGTGTAAGTATTGCTGTGCCATTGTCAAGACAGTTTCTCTTCTCGTTCCCAACCAGAGAAGGGCGACCTAATCAAAGCTTCAGGCTGCTGACTCATTTTAATCCTGTCTTGCGCTGCTAAGTCCATATAAACTTTTGCCCACAGTGAGGAGACATTATTTCATTTTATTTCAGCTGAGCCCCATGGGATGAGACACCAAGCTGGGTTCATGTCCACTCCTCAGGTAAACATCAGGTGCCAATCCCCATTGAAACAGACACATGCTCTGACTTGAGAAGCAGAACTGTACATATCTAGAGCAATTTTTAGTGCCTCTGGATATGCTTCAAAACCCAATAAGCTTTATTGATGGATTGGATGTGAAGTGTCAGAGCAACCATGGAGTGAAAAATGACTCAAAGTTTTTAAAATCTCTTCTACTGTGTAAGTGCCATTGATTTTTAGAATTTGTAGCATGTTAAAACCTCATTTATACTTAGTTGACACAAAAGTGTGTATTTTGATTTCCTTTCTTTTATTTTCACGACAATCCTTAAAATGATAAATAACAATAATAAAAACATACATTAAAGTAGTATGTTATTATATTTTGGCAGGCTAAGACTGGGGCTTTTTTGAGACAGGTAGAACAAATAGAAGATGTCTAAAATTTTGAGCCAAATTTGGGATTATAAGGAGTAGTCCTGGAAACCCAATAAGACAAGAATGAACAGAGATTCTGAAAATACTTAGGAATGAAGAAGATGGGAAACTTGAATGTGGATCATGACACAATTGAAGAATAGGGTCACATCAGAAGAAATTATATAGGATACCAAGATGTTGATTTGGTTTTAATGATAAAAATATATATTCTAAAATGAGTACGGCTTTGATATTTTTGCCTAAGTGTGCCCACTTTTCTTGCCATATAAGAAATTGCTGTTTTGGGGGGACTGGAAAGGTGGCTCAGGGGTTAAGCCTCTGCCTTGCAGGCAGAAGGTCCTGAGTTCAGATCCTAGACCCCACGTATAGACGCCAGGCGGAAGCTGGAGCAGCCTGCATTTCGGGTCCTGGTAGGGCAGAGCCTGTGAATGCTGGGGCAGAGTAAACAAGGAAGAGGTGGAGGCGGTCCATGGTGGTTCTACACACATACATACACACATGCACACATGCGCAATTGAATAAAAAAATTAAAATAAAAAAATAAAAAGAAATTGCTGTTTTTTTTGTCTTTTATAAGCAGAATTGCTATATTAATTGAGTTTCCACAGATCAGGAGAATACCAGTGTAGAGGTTGTGTTCCAGCCTTAAGTGGAGTTAATTGAAATTATCTTTGTATATGCATTATTGAATTAATTCTTTAGCTATTTTGTTAATGAGGAATATGCCTTTTTTGAGGTATTAAAGTTTGTGTAAGTCAAAGTTCTCTCTTAGAATTGTATGCTGGAAAATTCATTCTCCAGCTTGTGTTGCTATTTTGAGAGGATGTGGACCATGTAGAAAGCATTACTTAACTAGAGAAAGTGACTTGCAGAAGATAAGTTTTGAATGCTATATGACATGGCTTCTGAACTCTGATCAATTTCATATAACAAGCCAAAGTACCTCTTGTCTTCCCTGCCATAATCGATTGATCCTTCTTATAAATAAACTTTTCCCCTTTAAGTTTGGTACCTGTGAACTGAAGACTACTATTATGTTTTAGAGAGTAATCCCTGTTTATTGTCATATATTTGATCCCATGTATCTCCCCACATGATTTTCTCTAAAGTAGTGACAGAATATCTAAGGAGAGTTTTCTAATAGTCCTACATTGTCAGTACAGTGAGAAAGTGATATGGCATCACCTTTTTATATTTTATTACATAAAGACAATATCAATTCCTATCCACATTCAAAAAGAAAAAAAACATTTTTTGTGAACTCTTTCATATATGCTAGCCCTAAAATGTGCCTTTCCTTAACTCTCTCCCACCCCCTGGATAGAGCATCCATTTATGTGAAATCTAGGGCAACATATTAAACAATTTTCAAATGTATTGATATTCTTATGAATAGTATAGCTTAAAAATACTTAAGCCCCTCAAACATGAATCGTTTTGAAAAATTTGTGAATTTTTAGATCATTTTCACAGAAGCCATTTCTTTCTGGTGTTTGATTGGAAAGAACCTTAACTATATTCCAAGATAAACATTTAAACATATATTTCAGATAAATCAATATTTAATATGGATCATTAATGAAACTATTTACTCTTATGCTGACATAGGTCTACAGAGTGGAATGAGGAGCAAGAATTTCAGCACAATTGGGAGAATGCTTTCTTAGATACAAGAACCCCTGGATTACAGCTATAGTATGAAGGCAGTGGAATAGTGGTACATGCCTCCAATCACATTTAAAAGTTGACAAAATTTCACATAGTCTAATAAATCATAAAATCAAATTTAAATGTTGCCTATTTGACTCGAAATCTGAGTTCTTGACAACACACAGCACACCACCAATTGTATTTCTTGTCATCTATTACTAAGAGCTAGTAGTGAGTGTTGCCCACAGCTGGTATTTAAGCTATCAGCTAATTTTTCGCACACTATTTCATCCATATTATTTATTACATACCTTAAATTACACTATATTATGTAATATATAATATACACATTACAAACATATTGCCTTACATATATATATGTATGTTTATATATGTCTCTACCAGTAATCTTAATCCCACAGCAATATCAATCTTCTCTCCTATTGAATATTGTCTTAGGTTCATCTTTCTCTTTGTTGATATGAAAGCATGACCAAAGTTTTTAGGTGACAAGAGGTTTATTATTACTCACAGTTCTTCATTAAGGTGGCCAGAGATATCTCAACAACATCAGTAATACAAGAAGCTGGTTATATCTTATAAATAAGAAGGTTTGATAAAGGGGCATACTTTCTAACTCTCCAGTCAGTTAAATTCTCTTCTTCCACCATATTATCTTCAGGTTGCAGAGTATACAAGTATGTGAGAATGGCGCTTTATTGAACAAATTTTCCAATGACATATTTTCTTTTTAACATAAAATAACAATGTAATATTCATATGCTGCATGTATAAAGTTGCTAATTTGGTCTAGAAATTACCTGAAACTTACAAAGAATCACAATATATTTAGAGGAGATATAAACTTAAAGGGTCTTTATTTAGAGAAAATGAAGGTCAGATACATATACAGATACATCCAAAAAATTACGAAAGGAAGATATAGATGTATTTCTACAAGTGTATATGTATACTACACAAATTGTATGCATATGCATTATATATATATTAAACAAAAATTTTCCATACATTTTATTACCTGGAGAAGATTTTTTCTCTACTGTAATTCTAGAATTTATAGCAGCCTATGATCTCTTCAGGAAAGAAAATTTTAGTTCTTTCTACATACACATTCAACACTGCTCAGAGTTCAATAGAGTCATATGACCAAAGGAAGAACTGAGGGTAATAAAACTGGAAGCTCACTGAGTTTTCAAAGGTGATGACTATGAAAGTTACCTGCAGTGTTTCAAATTGACAGGATGATATAAATCTGTTCATCTCCTGGATTTGCCACAGATTAAACTGTGGACTGAGAGAGATGGTTTAGAATTATAGAATAATAGAAATAGAATGAATATATATGTGTAAATGGTGAATTTATTAGATTGCCTTACAGTCCAAAATATGAGCAGTCTTGCAATGTTTTCCTTAATTCATAAATAGAATGACAATTATCTGTTATTACTTGCTCAAGTGTAATGAAATTTTGTTTGCAGTTAGTTATTTAATGGAAAGTATTTAATTTTATGTCACATATCTGTCAGGTAGAGATTCATGTCTTTATGTATATTTTCTACAAATTAATATACTGTGTTTATATTATGTCCTTTTTCAAATTCTTACTCTCACAATTGAGGCCCAAATATGAATATTGAAATTGCTTGAACTACTTTCATGTTATGAAATTTTATTAATTTATGATATTGCATATGTGTACTTGTTACCAAACTGAGAAAATAAAAGATTTTTTTTTCTCCAGCAGTTTGCATTGAATGGCAAAAACTGTAACATGATATGAAAAAAGTTTCATACTCTTTCTGCATCTGGTATATTTCACTCAGTGTGATTTCTTCTAGCTCCATCTCATTACTGGAAAATTTCATTTGTTCATCTTTCCTGAGGAAATGTATTTATGCATCGTATTTTCATTAGCCATTTGTCAACAGTGGATATCTAAGTTAGTTCCATTTTTATGCTATTGTGAAAAGAACTGCTATGAACATAGTTATACACGTGACTCTGTAGTATTCTTTGGAACTATTCCAGGAATTACTATAGCTGTGTCATTTTGAATTTTAACTTTTAAATTTTCTAGGAACTTCCAAATTGGTATCTAAAGGGATTATATGAGTTTACAATCCCACCACGGCATTTGCTGTTGATTGTGTTTTGGATTTTAGCCATTCTGTCTGTTTGGAGTGAGATGATATCTCTGGATGGTTTTAGTTGTTATTTCCCTAATGTCTAGGGATGTAGAATATTTTTCTTTTCCTTTTTATTATATAAAATAAAAACATTAAAATAAAATTTACAAGTACAATGAGTAGGTATCCCTAATCTTCTCCTTATTCTTCCTTCCTTCTTCCCTTCACTTCTTCCCATATATATGAAAAGATATTGGCATCAGTCTACCCAAGATGAATCTTTGCTCTCATGTTGATTTCAGCACCACCTACAATATTCTATAAATGCAGGGAAACTTTGAAAACTGCTTAGAGGGATAAAGATCTGGTGCATGCACAGGATGAAGTACTATGAAGTTTATAAAAGAACATTTTGTTACTTGTGAGAACACAATGGACTAAGAGATCATTGATTTTAGTGAAATAAATCATTTTTAAGATGTTTGTTAGACATTTTGACTTGTGAGAAGTTTTTTTCAGATCTGAAGCTAGAGAAGTATTTTCTAAAATGACATTAGAGTATGAAGTATTTTTATTTCCTTTTTATTTATAGGAATCAATAAAGATTCATTTCATAGAGTATATTATAAGCTGTAATTTTGTAATTTGAATATTCTCAACTATGAAAAAGCAAAAGTAAAGGTTCTCAGGTCTGAAATCAGATTCATCAGAAAGGATGGAAGGAAATCTAATTCTGTGTCTTCTCTAGCTTCAGCTTCAGGTCCTGGTCAAGCTGGTCAAGTTGATAATTATCTCAGGTCGCAGTCATTGATATTCTGGTGGTTTTAAAGAAGTTATTTCTGTATTTGAAGGTGTAATTTAGAGCTGATAGGCCCTGTGTGATTGAGAAGGTTTTCTCGATAACAATCATTGTGAGGAAATTGTCCAATTGAAGGGGGGTACCCTCAGTTTCCATCTTGGCTTGGCCTGTTTGTAAGGAGCAAGTGTTTCTGAAATCTTGAAATCAGATTGGTTTCATCAGACTGGAAGTGAAGCAGGAGAATTTAGGTAAATTTAGAGCTAGTGAACTCTGAATTACCAGTTGTAAGACAGGTAGAGCTTAAGTGATAAACATGTCTATGTGCAGAGTTGATAGGGATTTAACCCAAAGTTTAACATAGCAAAATATATAGAAGCAAAAATGAAAACAGAAATGGCACATTTTTACAGAGCTTTCAGATGCCCAGGAGACAGCGACAGGTAATTGCTTTTAGAAAAAGTGTCCTCCAAGCTTTCTTTACTTCAGAACTATGAAAAGACTCTAGTCCCCAACACAAGCTTTAGAAGTAAGGGAAGCGTTATCTCTTGCAGAAAGAATCACATTCTTTTACAGTAATTTATTGATTAAAATAAAATTTATAGAAAGACAAAAATCAAATCATTAGTCATTCCATTTTTCAGCAGAATAAATTCTTATTTGTAATTGAATAAAATGAGGTCAATAAATTGATCAAAAACTAATAAAATAAATGTTTTATAACAACTGCAATCTTATTTGTAAAAGTAATATCTAAATTATAATGTCAAAATAACTGCAAATTCAAAAGCAGTGCAGAGAATAAAGGGTTTATTGATGTCCTGTGACATTGCAAAGCTTCCCAAGATTCATAGTGCAAATTTCATTTGTAGAACACTTTAATGACATCAACAATTGAAAGCACAATTGAATTGTGGGCTTCAGAAACTTAAAATTTATTTTATAACATGATCTTTTTATACCTGACAATTTCCTGTGTCTTCCAAAGTCTCACACTGTCCTTATTAGCAAACTCGTTGAAAGTGTTGTTAGTCTATAGCTTTTTGTCTAGTGTTTTTGATCAAGGATACATTAAGTCAACACTTAGAGAATTACACTGAGTTGTTTTTAAGCATTGAAATTAGCTCAGATTGTATTAGTAAAATAAAATTTTCTAGAATTTATTTTTTCAATTTTAATTTCTTAGTTTCAAACTTCACAAATTTCATAAAGGGGATGCTTTCAGACCAAAACTTCCTTCACAGTTTGAAACTCTACAGAAAAATAGAAATTCAATATTTTCAAATTTGACCCCATTAGAAATTCAATGTAAATAACTTTTATTAGTAATGATAAATGTTGAATTATTCATATTTATAAAGTTATTGCAGAATTGTATCTGCTTAACTCTACCTTATTCCAAAAGGACTCTATAAAACTCTTTATGGGTCAAAATCAAATTTATTGAAATGTTTTTATATATTTATATTGATATTTTCTTCAATTAGCATTATTTTATTTATTTATTTATTTATTTATTTATTTATTTATTTATTTATGTATGTATTTTATTTTTCTGCTCATGCAAACATGATAGGAACCCCTGTCCCCTCCCTCCCTCCACCTCTCCCTGGACCTCCCTGTTCCCTCCCTGCTTTGTCCCTTCCTTTCCCCCCTCCCTCCCTTTCTCCCAGTGCCCCTTGCCCCCATCTCTGAAGCATCCTTTAATGAGTATATCAAATTTTTCTCTGGGTCCTCCTCTCTGATGAGGTGTAAAGACTCAGTGGCAATTCCTAGAACTCTTTCTTGTGTTCCCCTTAAGTATAGGAACACTATTGTGACTGTTAATCCCTTTCTTCTAAGGATCCTAGTGCCTTTAGTCCATGCTAGAATTTGAGGGGTCAATGATATGTTAGTCATTGCGCAGATCATGCAGAGTCCTGTTACAATTGCTTCGGCCCTAACTTGTGTGGAGTATCTTGCATATCATTACTCCTCCCATTTTTGTGCTCTTACAATCTTACCGCCCCCTCTTCCGCAAATTTCCCTGAGCTTCAGGATGAGTGAGATTAGGCTGGCCTAGTTCCAGGTGATTGATATAGAGTCTCTGAAGTTCTGAATTATGGTTTGTTGATGATTTTTTTTTTCAGTTTTGCTGTTCCTGCAATGCCCTTGGTTCCATCCTGATGGGTATTGGATGTCACCCCCGGCCAGAGATTAAAAACCTGTTAAATTAGAGTCTTGTTATAAGAATATATTCAAAAGTAGATGGAATAGAAGTAGAAGACTGCAGTGAGAGAGGGGTCAATCACCCATTTGCAAAATGGTTACCTTCTGTCTGACAGCCTATATGCCCTCCCCTTGTGGTGATCGATCATACCCCATCAGTTGCAAATGATCAGGAAGGAAAGTCTGTGAACTTAACCAGATGTCTCATTACTTACTTGCAGTCCTTGATAGTGGCCTTTTTTCTCTGCTGTAACATGGTCCCCTCTCTCCTTGTTTCTGGTGGGGCCCTCCTTCCCCATCCCTCTGTTTATAATCTTTACAATTACTGTAGGTATTACACAGATTTGTCTTTGAGTGTCTCTAAGTGGGTTTGGTACTAGGATACACCTATTAGAGAGTACATATGCCGCTTAATTTTCTGTGTCTGGGATACTTCACTCAATTATAATTGTTTCTAATTCCATCTATTTCCTGACAAATTGCATTAATTCATCATTTTTGATGGCTGAGTAGTAGTCCATTGTATAAATGTACCACATTTTCCTTATCCACTCTTCAACTGTTCGACATTTAGGCTGATTCCATGACTTTGCTATTGTAAACAGTGCTGCTATGAACATGGTCGTGCTTGTGCTATTGAGGTGAATTCTTGCGTATGAGGGGTTATTCCCAAAAGTGGAATAGCAGGGTCATATGGCATTTCAATCTTTAATTTCTTTAAGAATCTCCAGACGACTCGCCAGAGTGGCTGTATGAGCCTGCATTCCCACCAGCAATGTAGCAGAGTTCCCCTCTCTCCACATCCTCTCCAGCACTTGTTGTTTGTATTGTGGATTTTTGCCATCCTAACAGGGATGAGATCATATCTCAGGGAAGTTTTGATTTGCATTTCTCTGATGGCTAAGGATGTGAAGCATTTTTTATGACATTTGTTAGACATTTTAATTTCGTCCTTGGTAAAGTTTCTTTTAAGTTCCAAGGCCCATTTTTTAATTGGCCCCTTTGTTTCCTTGGTGTTTAGTTTTCTAAGTTCTTTGAATCAGCATTATTTTAAATAATCTACTGAAAGAAAACTTATAATGA
This sequence comes from Typhlomys cinereus, assembly GCA_023101885.1. NCBI lineage: Eukaryota > Metazoa > Chordata > Mammalia > Rodentia > Platacanthomyidae > Typhlomys > Typhlomys cinereus. The sequence continues at coordinate 6,445,751 of JALPQD010000019.1, forward strand.
AAGTTTAAAATATACTAAAAAAATAATCCTATGTGTACTTCAAAACCAAAAAAAAGGAAAGAAACAAGCTACCATGTAAGATAACATCAGAAGAACCAGTTGATAATTTTCCAATGATTAGTTACTGAGATATGTTCTTAGTGTTTTAGGGGTATTATACTCAGTTTAGTGGAGAAAAATCTGAAGAAAAACTAGGTTTTAGAAAAGAAATTATTCAAGTGGTAGCAGATCACATATATAATAAGGAAGACAGAGACAGAAAGAGCTCATTATTATATCTTACTACAGATAGGAGTCTTGTGCGCATATGTAGTAGTGTGGACATGTGTGGACAAGTAGAATGAAAGCTAATATGTGGGTGTTCACCTTACTGCAGATATCAGTGAGTGTTTAAGTGCTTGTGTATGCTGCTTGTGCAACCTCTAAGCATAGACATATTATGTCTGTGACCTCAGCTCCCAACTAAGGGCAATTTACACCTCAGGGTATACGTTTTAGTGTCCAAAATAATATTTGTCTGTTATTTCTCAATAGAAGGCTTGCCACCAGTATTTAGCAGTCTGAGACTGACTTGCCATAAAATGCTTTTTATATAATTTTTTCTTACAATCCACACAGCAAATTATAGGATTTGCCAAGAAAGCATGTACACATGTGTTTGTTACATGGGTGTAATAGTCTTTTCATAAAGTAAACAACCAATTAACTAGTGACTTTATGTGCCATTTCATAATTAAAACTTCAAGTTCTTTGTCAATAATGATAGTTAAAATATAGTCACTAACCTTAGTGTGATTGAAATGCCTGATTTAAAAATATTCAAGCACATACATGTACCATCACAATAGGTAAAAAGCAAAATGGCTTTTACCTATTAAAATAAAACCAGTGAGTTCTGTCACCTTTTGGTTTTTGTGCATATGTAAGATTAATCCTTTATGAACATGGTTTACATATCATTTTATTTATTATCATGCATATAATATAACATGCCCATTGCTTATTATACATGCATAGTAGATATGACACTAACTATTTCGAACATTAAAAGATCAGGTACACTGAGTTGCAAGTACAATGTCATGTTTTCGTAAATTTCCTCCATTAAATAATTAAACTATAATGGAAATTAGCAAATCTGGTACTTCACCTATTTATAGTAATAACTTTAAACTTTCTTTTTCTAACTCTTGATGCATACTGAATTTTATTAGTGCTGAAATGTTATCACTCATTCAGTACAACTGACTTTCTTCTAGGAAACTTCTTTTTCTGCCACATCATAAGTTATGCACAAGGTAGATGATATAATATCAGCTCTTTTAGTGTGATTCTATTTTCTCATTTCCTGGAGTTTTCAAGCTCATCCTCGTAGAAGTAAATGCCAAAGATGATATCTCCAATTTATTATTGCATTTTGCCTGGAGGCACTGATCTGATTGAAATGACATCAAATCCACTGGGAAGGAGAAACTATGGATTTGATGAGGAAGCAGCCCACACAACTCTGATAGAACCTTTGACTCTGCTACAGCAGCTGTCAAAACAACTGATGTGAAATATGAAGAAAGATGGTTCTCATTTTTAGCTGCCACATGCTCTTCCATAAGCCTCTCAAAATGTTTTCTCTTCATTATATAAAAGAAGCACATTTTCTTTGTCATGAAGCAGTAAAATAAACACTATGTAGAGATTATATGCAAGTCATAGTAAATGTGTTTAATAACACACAAGGACATACATTCAACAATCTATTATGTGTATAAATGCATGGCATTTCTAGAAGCCTGTATGAAATATATTTAATGCATATATTTATGGTAGATGTATGCTAACATTTTTTGAAATAGTTACAAATAATGTCACAGTTGATGTTCAGTTGTTACTGTTGTACATTCATCCTTACACAAACATGTATGTGTATAAAATATCCTTGTCTCCCTGAGATTTTGGATAATACTAATTACATGCTTTTTCCAGTGATCAGAAGAAATATGTACCAGTTATCATACTATCACTTCTACATTCTTTAACACAATAGAAATTTAAATCCAATTACCAGGATAGATTCCTTTCTGAGTACTATAATAATTATTGCTAACAATAAGCAGTTTAAGGATTTTCTCAAAAAGAAATGTACCAAATTTGTGTATTTGTTTTTATTGTTTAAATACTTAATTCTTCTTAATAAATCTTGTGAATCTTTAAAATTCGAAAATGAACAAAGAAATCAAGCAAGTCACTTGTCTTTGTGCTCAAATTTTAACACATTATTACGTGTTTAGTTTCTGTTTTGTCTGAGTGAACAAAACAACCCAAACAAGGTCATTTATCTCTAGAGGCCATAATCTGTGTGTTTCTGTTTGTTTTATGAGCAAACATTCACTCTAAGGAAAGACACATTGACATTTTAATTCAAGTTAAACAGGATTGGAAGAAAGAGTAATCAACTGTCAATCACATATCATCACCCTGGGTCCTTCTATTAAAATTTCCAGAATTAGACTTGTCTCACAGTCATAAACTTTGCCATAAATCCATCAATATGTGTTAATAATCTCACTGAGTGGTGATAGCATTCTGGATTACGAAAATGGGTATTAGAAGATATCTGGTAACACACAAAACATGACAAAATGCCTTTTATGTAGATATTTTATTTATATATTTATGTAGTAAACCTAGAATTAGAGAATTCAGTGTTTTCTATGGTATTCAAAAATGTTTCTTCAATCAGTGAAACAGTGTTAACAAGTGATAAGGGACTTTACAACCTCTGGTCTATCTATGTAAATTAGCACTCCTTACTTCAGGTCCTTTGGACCATATTTTTGAGTTAAAGGATTGATACTACTGAAGTTACTCTGAATGGATCACATACAGTGACCTTGAGATGATATATGTGAATATATGTACACATATATATATATGTAGTACTTACCAAGAAACTCTTTAATAGAAACAATTTTGAACTCTGGCTACAAATATGATGAGCATTTTCTCTATTAATGTTGTATTTGTATTAATATTTAAGTGAATTATTGAAAGAAGCTTAATTGCATTTAGAATACATTCAGCATTTAATGATGACATCATAATTTAAAAAGATCACGAAGAAACAAAGTGAGGATGTCGCTGTTTATATATTCAAGAGGAAGAATAAATGTAATCAAAAGTTTTAATTGAAATACATACTATGATTATATTGGTTTTTCTTCAGTGAAATGTGTTGTCTGTGTACTTGTATAATGCATAGCTAGTAATTACTAAGTGAAAGTTAATTTTAAAGTTGCTTAAATATTAAAATCAATTGGCACAAAAATAATCATTGTTAATGTAGACCATTTTTAAAATAAGGAAGGTTTCCATGGCAAGGGTTCCCTTCAAATAATAAGATGGAAAATTATCTGGACAAGTTCATATTCTAGCATATGTACATTATTTATGGAGTGACTTTGGACATTTAACTTTGCATATCTATCTGCAGGATACAATAAAGAATACTGAGCATGGTTGCTGTGATAACCCAATGACATATTTTCTTAAAATATTAGTAGAGGACTACTGTTGCAGCCCTGCAGCTAAAGAAACTTGACATCGAGTCTGACTACCTGAGTTTAATTTCCTAAATATATGTTGGAAGAAGAAAAGTAATGCTATTAACTTATTGTCTAAATAGAGTGTTAGAAAGTTGTTAATATTTCTTCAATGATCATGCCCTTACTTCCATCCTTCCTTTTCTCCTTCCTTCCTTTCCTACCTTCTTTCTTCCTTTCCTCTTTGTTTAGTCTTTTTGTCAATTAGCCATAGACGTTGGTAGTATGTCTTGTATTATAATTCATATCTCAGTTCAGTTCTCTTCTCTGTAATGAGGTTTCTTCAAGTCAAATTTTCATGTCTGTGTATTACAACATTTGCTCTTTAACTCTAGCTTTCCAGAATGCCCTTGTCAACCATTTTTCAGATATTTGGATTGACATTGAGACCATTCACTGTTCCTTGAGGATTTCAATGCTGTACTTCATTTTTTTTATGTTGACAGGCTCATTCGACATTGTTTCCTCACTCCAACCATAATTCCCTCTGGTGGCTATCTGTATTTGGTGGATATTCAAAATTGACAAGTAATTTCTTGTTTCATTTTGTTGCACACTTGTGATGGTACTTTTTAGGATGGTTGATCATATCTTATTCAGAGAAAATGGAACTCACAGTGCTTCAGCACCAACTCACAAAAACAACTTGGTTTCTTTCCAGAGGACATAAACTGAAATCTAAAATAACTTTTTAAAAAAATGGTCATTTTCTGCTACTTAAAATGCTTTCCTTTTTTCAATAGAACACAGATTGTGAAAATCAGATATACTGATAATTTGTCATTCTCTACCATCTAGAAATACATGTTCTGCAAGATTATTATTGCTACCAAAGAATACATCCAGGGTGGAAAAATAATGAAAAACAGAAATAAATCAAAAAATCCTGTTAATCACATCTGATTTATCATGAACTATTGATTAATGTAGAAATCCAGGGATTTACTCACTTCTCCTTAGTTCTTAACTGCCAAGTTTTTGTTTTATTATTGATTGGTTATTCCTACTAGAATTAACACATTATAGCCAGAAGCTTTTCTTAAACATTCCTTCCTTGTCTGAACGAGTTCTTTATATATACAAATAAATCAATTCAATGTATAGAGAATATATGGTTTTACCAAATAATAAAATACTCAAAAACTTAGTTGATTTCTTGTGAAATAGATGCTACTTTGGCCACAGTAATACAAAAACTCACAATATGGAAATATTCATGGTTTTAATTTCTAAAATCAGTTTATGGGAGATTGAATAGATTAGGGACATGATAATGCACATGAAATCTTATAGCAAACACTTCCAAGCAGTTACAACAATGTTTAGTCTCAGGCATAGGCATTCCCAATGTTTATTATTGCTTATACCTCTGGCCTGATTTTTATTGACAAGCGTCATTTTATGCGAGATTTGTTTTGGAAAATTTTATGCAAATGAATGCATAATCTCCAGAACTTATTTTGTAGTATCATCAACATGCTTTCTGCTAGAGGAGTAGTGTCCTAATTACTTTTCTTCCTTGGTATTCACTGCTGAATGCTTGTACTGTTCCTAGGTATTCCCATATTCTTGAGACAAATTCACTACTTGTTGCTTATATTAACTAAATTTCTAGTAGAATAAGAATACATAAACTGTGGATGCAATTAGGTTTATTAAGTAGTAACAAACTGTTCTGGAAACTGTTTTGCTGTATTTTCATGCTGGGAATACAGCACATGATGAATTATTTAGGTTGGATGCCCTGTAATTTTTTTGATGTTTTGAAATTTACTTAATTTTTAGAAATATATCCAAGTACGTTTTGTACTTCTTAACTTTACTTTCGTGATTACAAGAAACTTAAGAGCATCTGCATATACCATTAGCTTTAGGGTAATTTTTACTGCGAATACCCTGATTATTTATGCTTTTATTATTAAATCATAATGTAATATTTTATCTGTTGAAATTATTTCAAAATTTGGTCATAAATTAGAAAACCTAAGTAGGTATTCTGTAGCCATGTTTTACTCTTTTAAGTTTAAGAGAACACGTTAATAAGAAAATTTCTTATTTTTGTGTGACTTATCACTTATCTTATGGTAAGTAACTTCAAGCTATTTAAAAACTATTTACTTCCTATACCTATAAATGCAAATGATTTTATAGTAGTCTAGAGATATTTTTGCCATTTTACATTTTTAAGAGTGGAAAAGGTGACATGAAAGCATCTGATAAACTGAAATAGCATTGACAAATGCAGTAATTCTAAAATCTTGTCAAAACTGAAAAATTTCACATGTAATATTTTCCAAACACAAAGTCAAGTACACATAAGCAACAATACATTTACCAATAATGCATGCGATTGACCTGCGCATTGCTAATGTATCATTGATCCTCCCAAAGGCTAGTATGGATCACAGGCACTAGGATCCTTAAAGGCAAGGGATTAAAAGTCACAATAGTGTTCCTATACTAAAGGGGAACACAAAAAAGAGCTCTAGGCAATGCTATTAAGTCCTTACACCTCAACAGAAGAGGAGGACCCAGAGGAAAGTTTGACATGCACAGTAAAGGATGCTCCAGGAATGAGGGGGGGGGGCACTGGGAGAAAGGGAAGGAGGGGGGAAAAGGAAAAAGAAAAGAGGGAAAGGAGCAAGGGGATCCAGGGAGGGAGGGGAATGGGGTACCTATCAAGTTTGTATGAGTGGAAAAAAAGAATGCATGTGATACAGCATGCTGTACTATATATATAGTGATAAATAAGTACATGAATTATACATGTGCAATTTACTTGCAAATCATTTAGAAAAAAAATTTGTTCATTTTTCATAATAAATATTCAATTTGGAGAGTATTAGATCCTGCATTCAAGTTGTGTTACAGAATATCTGTAGCATTTAATTGGAGATGGTTCTGACATTTCTATTTTTAAAACAGTCTGGAAGTCATCATGAAAGAAGCAAAAAAGGAGAAAGAAATTTTATTCAACTCTTAGCTAATTAGGTATGTTTTTCTTCCTGAGGATAAAGTGATTTCTGTTTTAAAGTCACCTAATTTTCCTCACCTTGCACTATTCTGTGTGGTCATTCATCCTGAATTAGAAGTTCCAGTGTTCAGTGCACAGCAGAAGAATTTGTGACAAATCTTGTATTCTACTAGCAACTCAATTCTTCCTTAGTATCCTTCATCAGTCTAGAACATGTTCTAAAGTGACAAACTGATTGTCTGTCAGAGTCAAGAAGGTCCAGGTATATGAGAAACACAAAGGACAACCATCTGAGAACTTGCCATTTGTATCACTAAGATGATGACTCTGGGTGTAGGACTATAGAATGAGAATGTGGGAGTTCATCTCTATTGCCATGTATAGCAAATATACTATGATTCTTGCCTTGGCAATGAAACCTACACAATGTCCACTGATGCTACAGAAACAGATTTCATTATTTACATTTGTGTCCAAAAGAATTTTGGAAAGTTTGAAATATTTGTGAACAGTTATCCAGTTTTCATTTAAAGTGCTTTAATGCTTTTATAGTAGCTAAGGTGATTTTTGTCTAATTTTTCCTTGAATTGCATTATATAATACACTACATAGAATTTGTAAAAATTAGCAAATGTGGTAGACATGAATCCCATGCAGATCCAACAATCATCCTCAGTGAACAGTGCACCATAAACCTGAAACTCCTACTTTTACCGGTTCTTAGAAACATTTTTTCTACACCATACTCGAATCACTAATTTTCTTTTGCCTAAACAAAATTTTCCTTTTCTGCACCCACTCATACTGAAGAACCAACAGCACACTCAGGCTGTCCTGTTTTTGCCTGCATTTGAGGACAAGTCCTCTTGAGAGATGCCAGCTCACTCTTTGAACAATGAAGTGAATGTGTCACAAGGCAGAGTCTGTCAAGCACAGATGGCAATGCAATCTCTCCGCAGGCTTCCAACAGTCATCCTCTATGAATAGTGTGCCATAAACCTGAATAATGTATAGGCGATCACTACTCTGCATTACTGCAACTAAATCCTTAAGAAGGTGCTTTTGCTTTTTTTCTTTTTCTTTTGACTTTTTTTTCCTTTAAATGATGTCTGACCACTTACTTAGTTTGTCCATTATTTTATTGATAGAACCATAAACTCTTCTGCTGATTCTGCCAAGATCTTTCAGGTCCTTTACTGGGAAATTCCATTGTTTGCAGGGAAGATCCTCTGTTTTTTAGATGTCACAAATGCTGTGAGTTTTGTCTTCACCTCCATGTTTGGAGTTCTATAATACCAAGATTCAAAGTAACCTTGCTGCAGATTAGATGGGTAGATTTTCAAAATTCAACCTCTGTTAAACCATGCCCTTGAGCAAGCCTGCAGGAGGTATTCTAATTGATATGGAAAACAGCCCACCATTGGTGGTGCTTTCCCTTGCTGGACCAGATAAAGGAAAGCAGCAGGGGAGAGGTTTGTTCTCCTATCAGGTCTGCTGCTCCCTTTGCTACTCTTGCTGCTGCACCTGCTGTTGCTGCTGTTCTACACTGATATCAGACTCAAGGCTTATGGGCCTCACCACTATTCTCACTGCCATGGAACCCATCCTGGACATCCTTGCTGCTTGTTCATCCTTTCTCATCTCAGCTGTCAAAACCCAGCCTCTTAGGGCCCAGGCTTGACAGAAGCTTAAGTCTTTCTAGGTGTCCTTCGATCTTCTCAGATATTCATCCTAAGAGCTGAGTAACTGAAGGCAGTTAACTATTGGCCTACACTGATGTTATTTTGTGATTTAATTTATAAAATTATGTATATGCACATTCTGTTGGTTCTATTGCTTTAGAGAATCCTGACTAATACATATATGTGTTTCTATATTTATATGTTCCTCTTGTGTGTATGTGTGTGTGTGATTTATGCACAATGTATACTTGTTTGTGTGATGTGTATGTGTCGGTATATGCTTGCTTGTGATTATGTGATTATGTGATTATGTATGTTTGTGAGCCATGCATGTTCCCTATGAGCAGAGGTTGGAGAACAGATCTGTGGAGGAGATTTTAACCCTTTACTGTGGTTTTAATACTGAGCTTAAGTTTTATGGATTGTGTGGCAAGCATATTACTAGTACTATTGAGGCAACTAAATCATTCTCTTCAGTATAATTAGTTATGCTTGAAACATCTATTTTACTTCTCCAAAAAGTAGTAGCTTATGCTATTGTTGAATTGTGTTTTGATTCAAAGATCTTGTCTTCCTCATAAAACTTAGATAGTGACTTACTAAAATCTGACATTCTTAGAAACATTTTTTCCATAGCATTACTCAAATCATTAATTTTTCTTTTGCTTAAATAATTTTTTTTCTTACCCACTCATACTGAAGAACCAATAACAAACTCAGTCTGTCTTGATTTTGCCTGTGTTTGAGGACAAGTCCTCTTGAGAGAGGCCAGATCACTCTTCAAACAATGGAGTGAATGTGTCACAGGGCAGAGTCTGTCAAGCATAAAGGGCAATGCAATTCTCTTCCCAAGCTTCATGACAGCTACTTATTTCATTTCTGGCAAAAACTTTTCTTCAAAAATTTTGCAAGCACATTAAAATATTTAAACTTTTAATAGACAACAATGTTATGACACAAAAATGCAAAATTAATGTTATGTTCACTTTAACAGTGTGTGCAACTGCATGCTTTTTGACTGATAGTTAAATGTGTGCTTACCTCATATACATTCTGATATATTTTCGAAGAATTTTGTTGCAGGTAAGAAATTTTCTTGAACAATAGTAGAGGAAATAGACACTATACTCAAGATTGCTGATTTAACTAAGTTCTATAATCTGTGTGTCTTAATATGTCTGTATTTCCAAACCAGATTACAGGACTAAGTTAGTAATGAAAATCTATCAGTCAATGAGCAAACAAGTTATGATACAACTCATTTTTGTCTGAGAAGAGACTTAAAATCTAGATTTAAAGAGGAACCTTGGGACCTATAAAATTGGTAATTGGGTATTTTATAATAGGAATATGAACAACAGAGCCATAGAATCAGTTTCTGATATACCCAAAGACTAATAAAATCAAGAAAAAATACTTGTCTCTTGCGTGAAAAGAAGAGTGGGGTAGAATAATAACTTTAGCATTCTATCTATGTAGTGGGGAAAACCAGATAGATATTCGTTGACTTTGTTACCTCAAAAGAAGATATGGAAGTGGACAACTGCTGCAATCAGCTGCAATTACCAATTTGTTCTTTTTCTTTTTTTTTTTTAACATTTTTATTATTATTTCCGCTCATACAAACTAAATAGGTAGACCAGTTCCCTCCTCCCCTCCTCCTCTCCCTGAACCCCCTGCTCCCCTTCCCTCCCTCCCTGTCTCCCAGTGCCTCCCCCGCAATTTCCAGAGAGTCATTTATTGTGTATGCCTAACTCTCCTCTTGGTCCTCCTCTCCCATGACATACAAGGACCCAGTGGCATTTCCCTGAACTCTTTCTCGTGTTCCCCTTAAGCATAGGAACACTACTGTGGCTGTCAATCCCTTGCCTCCAAGGATCTTGGTGCCTTTAGCAGATGCTAGACTTTGTGAGGTCAATAGTGTGTTGGACATTGCACAGGGCATGCAAAGTCCTATTATGATTGCTTCAGACCTAACTAGTGTGGAGAATCTTCAGGTCATTGCTCCTCCCATCCTTTTGCTCTTACACTCTTACCGCCCCCTCTTCCACAAATGTCCCTGAGCTTCAGGATGGGAGGAGATTAGGCTGGCTTAGTTCTATGTGGTTGATATAGAGTCTCTGAAGTTCTGGATTGTGGTTTGTTGATTTTCTTTTGCAGTTTTGCTGCTCCTGCAATGCCCTTCACTCCATCCTGATGGGCATTGTATGTCACCCCCTGGTCAGAGACAAAAAACTGTTAAGCTGGAGTCTTGTTATAATAGCACATTCAAGGGTAGATGTAATAAAAGCAGGAAACCTCGGTGAGGGAGGGGTCAGTCACCCATTTGCAAAATGATCACCTTTCATCTGCCAGACTATATGCCTTCCCCTTCTAGTGAGATCATACCCCCTCAGTTGTACATGATCAGGAAAGAACGTCTGTGAACTTAACCAGGTGTCACATTACTTACATGCATTCCTTGGAGGCCGATTTTTTCTGATGTAATATGGTCCCCTCTCTCCTTGTGTCTGGTGTGGCCCTCCAACCCCATCCCTCCTGTTCACAATCCTTGCAATTACTGTATTACATAGGTTTACCTTTGAGTGTCTCAATGTGGGCTGGGTGAGTGTGGTACTAGGAGCCACCTATTAGGGAGTACATACAGCACTTAATTTTCTGGGTCTGGGATACTTCACTTAATATAATTGTTTCTAATGACATCCATTTCTCAGCAAATTCCAGTAATTAATCATTTTTTGATGGCTGAGTAGTACTTAATTGTATAGATGTACCACAGTTTCCTTATCCACTCGTCAACTGTTGGACATTTAGGTTGATTCCATGACTTTGCTATTGTAAACAGTGCTGCTATGAACATGGTTGTGCTTGTGCTATCGAGGTGAACCTCTGCTGCATGGGGGGTTATTCCCAAAAGTGGGATAGCAGGGTCATATGGCATTTCAATCTTTAATTTCTTTAAGAATCTCCAGACGGCTCGCCAGAGTGGCTGTATGAGCCTGCATTCCCACCAGCAATGCAGCAGAGTTCCCCTCTCTCCACATCCTCTCCAACATTTGTTGTTGTTTGTATTGTGGATTTTTGCCATCCTGACCGGGGTGAGATGATATCTCAGGGAAGTTTTGATTTGCATTTGCCTGATGGCTAAAGACGTCGAGCATTTTTTAAGATATTTGTTAGACATTTCACCCTGCTGAACTTCTCAAATAGTTCCAGGAGCTTCCTGGTGGAGTTTTTGGGATCACTCAAGTATAAGATCATGTCATCTGCAAATAGGGATAGCTTGACTTCTTCCTTTCCTATTTGAATCCCTTTTATGTCCATTTCTTGTCTTATGGTAAAATTTCTTTTAAGTTCCAGGGCCCATTTTTAATTGGACCATTGGTTTCCTTGGTGTTTAATTTTCTAAGTTCTTTGTGCACTCTGGACAGTAGAGCTCTATCAGATATGTGGTTAGTGAAGATTTTCTCCCATTCTGTGGGTTGCCTTTGAGCTCGTGTTACAATCTCTTTTTCTGAACAGAAGCTCTTTAATTTCACAAGATCCCAACTGTTGAGAGTTGGTAGCAGTGACTGTGCCATTGGATGTCTGTTTAGGAACTGTTGGCCTAGCCCAATCAGCTCAAGGGAGTTCCCTACCCTTTCAACTAAGATTTTTATAGTCTCTGGGCTGATATCAAGGTCCTTGATCCATTTGGAATTAAGTCTTGTACATGGTGACAAGTACGGGTACAGCTTTAATTTTCTGCATGTGAACATCCAGTTTTGCCAGCACCATTTGTTGAAGATGCTGCTCTTTTTCCATTGGATTTTTTGGGCCCCTTTGTCAAAGATCAAATGGCTGTATTTTTGTGGGCTTATATCTGGGTCTTCAAGCCTTATCCATTGATCTGTGTGTCTATTTTGGAGCCAGTACCAGGCTGTTTTTATAACTATGGATTTGTAGTATAGACTAAGGTTTGGTATGGTAATAACTCCAGCAGTGTTTTTGTTACTCAGGATTGTCTTTGCTATCCTGGGTCTTTTGTGCCTCCATATGAATTTTGAGATTATTTGGTCAACTTCTTTAAAGAATTGCTTTGGGATTTTAATTGGTATAGCATTGAATTTGTATATTGCCTTTGGTAAGATGGTCATTTTTACAATGTTGATTCTGCCAATCCAGGAACATGGGAGGTCTTTCCACCTTCTGGTGTCTTCTGCAATTTCTTTCTTCAGGCTTTTAAAGTTTTCATTGTAAAGGTCTTTTACCTCCCTGGTTAGGTTTATACCAAGGTATTTCATTTTTTTAGAGGCTACAGTAAATGGGATTGTTTCTCTCAAGGCTTTTTCACTTCTTTCATTCTGGGCATATAAGAAGGCCTCTGATTTTTGCACGTTTATTTTGTATCCTGCCACCCTGCCGAACTTCTCAATTAGTTCCAGGAGCTTCCTGGTGGAGTTTTTGGGATCACTCAGGTATAAGATCATGTCATCTGCAAATAGGGATAGCTTGACTTCTTCCTTTCCTATTTGAATCACTTTTATGTCCCTTTCTTGTCTTATGGCTTCAGCTAACACTTCAAGTACAATATTGAATAGAAGTGGTGAGAGTGGACAGCCTTGTCTAGTTCCTGATTGAAGTGTGAATGCTTCCAATTGTTCCCCATTGGGCATAATCCTTGCTGTGAGCTTGACGTATACAGCTTTTATTATATTGATAAAGGTTCCTTCTATTCCTACTGTCTCCAGCGTTTTGATCATAAAAGGCTGTTGGATCTTGTCAAAGGCTTTTTCTGCATCTATGAGAGTATAATGTGGTCTTGGTCTTTGGACTGTTTTACATGATGAATTTATTGATTTTCGTATATTGAACCAACCTTGTGTGCTGGGGATGAAGCCTACTTGGTCCCTGTGAATGATCTTTTTGATATGTTTTTGAATCCGATTTGCTAAGACTTTGTTGAGAATCTTTGCGTCTGTGTTCATCAGAGAAATCGGCCTATAGTTTTCTTTTTTAAATGAATCTTTATTAGGTTTTGGGATTAGGACGATATTAGCTTCATAGAAGGAATTTGGTAGTGTTCCTCCCTTTGCTATTTGATGGAACAGTTTAAGGAGTATTGGTGTTATTCACTCCTTAAATGTCTGGTAGAACTCTGTGCTGAATCCATCTGGTCAAGGACATTTTTTGGTGGGAAGATTTGAGATTACTTCTTCAAGTTCCCTATATGTTATAGGGCTATTTAAGTAATTCACAACTTCCTGATTCAATTTAGGTAGGTTTTATTTACTTAGAAATTCATCCATCTCTTTTGTGTTGTCAAACTTCACTGAGTATAAGTTTTTGAAATATGATGTTATAATTCTCTGGATTTCTTGGGTATCAGTAGTGATAACTCCATGTTCATTTCTAATTTTGTTAATTTGGGTTTTCTCTCTCTTGCTTTTGGTTAATTTAGCTAGGGGTGTATCTATCTTATTGATTTTTTCAAAGAACCAGCTTTTTGACTGGTTGATTTTTTCTATCGTTTTCTTAATCTCGATTTCAGATATTTCTCCCCTTATTTTGCTAATCTCCTCTTTTCTACTACTTTTGGGATCAGATTGCTCAAGTTTCTCTAAAGCCTTAAGCTGCAACGTTAAGTTATTTATTTCTGATGTTTGCATTTTTTTGATGTAGGCATTAAGAGCTATGAACTTACCTCTTAGAACAGCTTTCATTGTGTCCCAGAGATTTTGGTAAGTTGTATTTTCATTATCGTTCACTTTCAGGAAATCTTGAATTTCCTTTTTAATTTCTTCCTGAATCAAGTTCTCATTCAGCATCATATCGTTATGTTTCCAGGAGTTCGTGTATTTTCTCTTGTTTGATGTGTTTTGGATGTCCAGCTTTAGGCCGTGGTGGTCTGATAGGGCACAGGTTAGAATTTCAACTTTTTTGTATATGTGTAGATTCATTTTGTGGCCCAATATGTGATCCATTTTGGAAAAAGTTCCATGTGCTGCTGAGAAAAATGTGTATTCTTTGGTGTATGGGTGAAAAGTTCGATAGAGATCTGTAAGGTCCATTTCTTTCAGGGTTTGATTAATTTCTAAAGTGTCTCTGTTAAGCTTTTGACCTGTTGATCTATCCCATGTTGAGAGGGCGGTGTTGAAGTCCCCAAGAATTATCGTTTGGGGTTTGATTTCTTGCTTTAGGCGCTGTAGGGTTTTCTTAATGAATGTGGAGGGGCCCATATTGGGTGCATAAATGTTCAGTATTGTGAAGTCTTCCTGGTGAATTGTACCTGTGACTAAAATGTAGTATCCATCTGTGTCTCTTATAATTTTCTTTGGTTTAAAGTCCACTTTCTCTGAAAGCATAATTGCTACCCCTGCCTGTTTCCTGGTTTCATTAGCTTGCAAGATTTTGGACCAGCCTTTCATTCTTAGGATGTGCCTATCTTTTGTGGTGAGATGAGTTTCCTGAAGGCAGCAGATTGTTGGATTGTGGTTTTTTAATTCAAGTTTGTAATCTGTGTCTCTTAATCGGCTAGTTAGTACCATTGACATTTAATGTTATAATGGAGAAATTATTTTTAATTCTGGACATTTTTTATGTTTAGTAGACTTTGTAAGCATGTCGTTTGATATTTATGTTTTGGTGATATTATACTTCCCTTCTGTCCTCCTGGATACACTTGTTCTTTTCTTCAAGCTTGAGTATCATTTCTAGGATTTTTTGAAGGCCTGGTTTGGTAGACATATATCCCTTCCAGTTGTCTTTGTGCTGGAAAACTTTTCTTTCTCCCTCAATCATGACAGATAGTTTTGCCGGGTATATCAGTCTGGGTTGGCATTTTTGCTCATTTAATACTTGAAGTATGTCTCTCCAAGCTCTTCTTGCTTTTACTATTTCCATTGAGTAGTCATTTGTTATTCTAATAGGTTTACCTTTAAAAGTGAGTTGCTTTATTTCTCTTGAAGCTCTCAGCACCTTTTCTTTGTCTTGAATGTGGAATGTTTTGACTATTATTTGCCGTGGCGATTTTCTATTTTGGTCGTATCTGTTTGGAGTGTGAAATGCCTCTTGTATTTGGATAGGCCTCTCATTCTTTAGTTGTGGGAAGTTTTCATTTATGATGAATTGAAATATTTCCTCCGGTTGTTCTGGTATTCCATGAATGCACATGTTAGGCTTGTTCAGGGTGTCCCATATCTCTTGAATGTTCCTCTCCAGTATCTTTTTGGCTTTAACAATCTCTTCCATTGAGCTGGTTAATTCTCCCACTTTGTCTTCAAGATCTGAAATTCTATTTTCTGCCTCATTTGTTCTGCTGATAAGACTCTCTGTTGAGTTTTGGGTTGAAGATAACTTGTCTTTTAGTTCAATTTTAAACTCTGCCTGAGACTGTTTTAATTGCTCTATACCTATTTTTGTTTCTTGAACTGTTTTTTTTCAACTCCTCCAAGTGCCTGTTGTGTTCCTGTTCGAAGTGGTTGATACGGTTTTTTAACTCTTCTCGGATTTCCTCTTTCATAGTATTAATCATGGTAATGATCATACTCTGAAAGTCGTTATGTTGGGTCTGGCTTTCATGGCTATTTTCTGTGGATTTGTTCTGGTCAGAATCCCTCATTATGGGGCTGGAGAGGTGACTTAGGGGTTAAGCCTCCGCCTTGCAGGTGGAAGGTCCTGAGTTCGGATCCCAGATCCCACGTATAGACGCCAGGCGGAAGCAGGGGCGGCCTGCGCTTCTGGTACTGGTAGGGCAGAGCTTGTGAATCCTGGGCCAGAAGGAGATGGAGGAGTCCATGGTGGTTCGCAAATTCGTCCGTGGTTCTACACATACACAGACACACGCACACACACACACAGAGACACACACGCGTGCACACATACACACGCACATGCACACAGTTGAATAAATAATTAAAAAAAACTGTCTTTAAAAAAAAAAAAAAGAATCCCTCATTATGGAATTGATTCTTTCGGCAGGAGATTGGTCTTGGGTTTTGTTTCTCGTGGATCTGCACTTTGACTTGTACATTGTTGTTTTGTTTTTTAGGACCTTTCAGTTTCTGTGTGTTTTTCACTGAATCCACCTAGTTGGTATTGTTACACTTGCCAGTTATTACTAGTGCTTGCCTTGGATTGGGTATGTTTGTGTATTGTTATCGTTATATCCTAGATGAGGCTACTAGGCTGTTAGTATGTCAGTTAAGTCAGGTTATGTTACCAGGGGGTGAATATTAGTTTGGTAGTGCACTTTTACGATTTAGTATCTTGTTGAAATGTGGGGGTGAGTGGTGTACTCCCTGGAGTTGTATGTTGTGGGGTGGCTGTATGAGAAAGTTGATCTACAGCATTGATACTTTAAAGGATCAGTAAGGTGAAAAAAAAAAAGTTTACTTATCTTTGGGTTGGATGAGAAGAATCTCGCCCACGTGATATACTGATTGTAGTGGAGTCCAGATGTATGACCTGTGTTCCCTTTGTTCCTTAGAATTTTGCTTGAGTTTCCTTTGGGCTCTATTGAATTCTGAGTAGCAGTGTGCCTTTCGTGGACCACGTGCACAGGGACCACGTGTGCGGGTCCCCAGTGTGCCAGAGAGGCAGAGGGTCTAATGTTGATGGCAGAAATTCTTCACCTGCAACCTGGGAAGGTCGGTGTGGAGGGGGGCGGGGCTCCGGGGGCAAAGCCAGGGGCCGCAGGGCGTGGTGCTGCTGGCCGGGCGGCTCCTGGGTGGGGGGCGGGACTGGGCTGGGCTCTCTCTCTCACTCACCTTGGGCAGCTGGCGGGGGCAGGCGGGGCAATTTGTTCTTTTTCATGAAATCTTATGTTTATATTTGCAATAACATGAATGTTCATATATACATATGTACATATATATGCAGAAAATTTAAAGCTGTATGAGTGTATACTAAAAACATTAGTAGTTGTCATTACTTCCTTTCTAGCAAATAAAGGTAGAACTATTTAAAACATTTTGAATTTCAAATGTAGAATTGCCCGTGGTAAAATAATAATCTAAGAAAACTTTGCTTCTATCAATTGTCCTGCCATTTTTTTTCTCAATGCCCTATTAATATTAGGCTTTGAAAATGTGTGGGAATTTGTCTATGTTGAAAAGATATCAGGAATGACTGAAAGCTGAGCAGTTAAGATGTGTGTTTGTGAACCTGGTTGCTCGTGCTTGATTCCCAGAATCCCACATGATGTATGGTAAAATTAGAAAACTGACTTCTGAAAGTTATCATCTCATCTCCAGATATGTGCCATGGCATGAATTCTATAAATTCTGTCTCTTTTGCTCTTTCTCTCTCTCTCTCCTAAATGAAGGAAATAAATAAAAACACCAAATAAAATGAAATGTTAATAATGAAAAAAGAGAAGATGCTATGAAGTGAAGGAATAACTCAATACTGAGAGAAATATGTGATTCACTTGAAAATATTTTAACAATTTTGTATATTTTTACACATACAATAATAAAAAGCATTTTGAATGATGAGATGACAAGATTATTTTCTAGTTGATCACTTAATATGCCTAGCAGTCTAACAATTCAGCATTAAGAGATGTGATTTCTCATTGAAATTATAAATAATCTATTAAGTACATTAGCATGAATAACAAAATGTACATTGTTATGAGGAAACCTTTATAAAATTATTTAGGAAGATACCTTTTGTCTCAATTTATAAATCTAGAAGGCAGTTAGTTTTTAGATTTTACAAGCTATGACAATGTGTGATCACTAAAAGACAATCTTATTCATTCCTTCTTGAAAAAGAAATCATCAATAAGGATGCATCCCAGCAAATACTATCTGGTTCCTGTGCATCAGCTGTATTTCTAATACTTAATCTTCATAAGTTACATAAACCTGATTGCCTTTGTGTTGAAAAATCAAAGGAGAATAAGGGAAGTTATTGCCTATGTCCAAATTAACACTGAAATTGAATTGTGAAACAAGAATTTGTAATGAGGAAAGGTAAACGCAGGTCCCTTGAACTCCCTTTGGCATCATCTTTATTAAGTGATATCGAGCGGATTAGAAGCAGTCTTTCAAAAATAAAGCATTTTGCAGATATGCATCATTTTATTGAACTTTCAGTTATCGTTTTTTGTAGATATAGTTTTCATATGAATTAAATATTCATGGCAACTCTGTTTCAGAGAAGTTTTTCAGCTCCATTTTTCCATAAACAGCTGCTCACACTCTGTCTATATAGTTTGTTGAGGGATTATAGAAACATTTCAAGACTTATGATATCAGTTTCAATGACTTGTGTTGAGTTTTCTTTGATGTTATCACTGTGCCTTGTTGCGTTGCGTTGTGGACAACTGAGGATCATGTCAGAACAGCAAAGTCAAATGGCAAAGTTGTAATATGATTACTGGACTATCCCAGATGATTACATATTCTTCTCTTTTATAATTTGTGAAGGACATAGTAATATTGAAATAAGGCCAATTAATAATCCAACTGCGCTTACTAAGTATTTAAGGGAAAGAAGGTACCCTGTGTATGTCATTTTGGCTCAAAAAGGAAAAATTGAAGACTTTTGGCATACTTATTCAACAGAAATCTTGTGTTCTACTCTTACCAACAAATGTAGGCACATTAATATACACAGATACACACACACACATACACACACAAACACAGAGAGAGAGAGAGAGAAAGTTATAAATTACTACACAGTGAAAAAAGCCGTCTAACATCAAGAATATCCTATTCCTTCGTTCAAACAGTTACTGAAATCACTAATGCAAATGTAAAATTATTGTAAATAATAAGGTATGCTATTTCCCTGACTTTGGAAATAGCAAGAAAACAATGCAACTTTATTGTCAGTATATGCAAAGTTTCAGTATACTCCATGGATGAACCAGTCATGACTTATGCAACACCTATTCCAATGCAAGATCTCAACACTTTTCATCTCTGCAGTACACTAGCAAAAAATTTATCTTCATGCAAATAGACTATTACTTACTGATAATGCCTAGTAAACCATTTTGTAAACTGTAAAAAGATTTGTAAACAGATGAGAATTGCAAGGAGTACACAAAAAAATGTCTAAAACTAGCACAGTGGAATCATAAATGTTCAAGAAAAGACACTGCCTTCATGTAATAAAACTCAAGATGAAAAGCAAGTGCTAGTCTAAACATTGCAGTATATGGTCCACATCTACCAGAGATCTTGGATGAACATAGTACTTAAATCTTCAGATTTTTCAATGTAGCAAAAAAAAAAAAAAACCCTCAGACTACAGATGCTATACAAAACCATTGTAGCCAGAGTCATATTAGTGTCAGAAGTCTTGTGGGCATATGCAGAACTGTGACTTGAAGTTGATCTCAGAATTCATTTACTATGTGCATTTCTAAAAACTAATCAAAACTACCCTGCCTGGGCATTGTAAATAGTACAATAAAGTCTGGATGAAAAGGAAACAGTTTACATAAAAAAATCAACATAATTCGGAACATCAAAGACTCTATATCAACCACCAGGAAGTAGACCAGCCTAATCTCTCCCATCCTGAAGCTCAGGGAAATTTGCGGAAGAGGAGGTGGTAAGATTGTAAAAGCACAAGGATGGGAGGAGTAATGATATGCAAGATACTCCACAAAAGTTTAGGGCTGAAGCAATCATAATAGGACTTTGGATGCCCTGCGCAATGTCCAACACATTATTGACCCCACAAAGTCTAGCATGGATTAAAGGCACTAGGATCCTTGGAGGCTAGGGACTGACAGTCACAGTAGTGTTCCTAAGCTAAAGGGGAACACAGGAAAGGGTTCTGAGGAATGCTCCTGGGTCCTTGCACCTCATTGGAGAGGAGGACCCAGAGGAGAGTTTGGCATGCACATTTAAGGATGCTCCAGGGATGGGGGGAGGCACTGGAGGATGGGGAGGGAGGGGGGAAAGGAAGGGGGAGCAAGGGGGTTGAGGGAAGTTGGAAGGAGGGAGGGGATAAGTGTACCTGTTAAGTTTGTATGAGCGGGCCTGCAAGGGATCTGATGAGATTCTTTTTTGCATTGCTGTTTGCATGTCTAGTGGTATAGTACCTATTCTATAATGGAAGTCTTAATGATTAATTTAATTTCAATATTTTATCACTGAAGAATGGCAATAAAATGTGACTCCTCCTCTGAAGGATATAGACAGTTTATTGAAAATATTGAAAATTATTGGCCATTTTTTTTCTTGTGTTACAAGTATAATGAGTGGTTAACCTTCCTCCATCTCCTTCTTTCCCCCTTTCCTTTCCATCCTTGTCTCCGTTCATCAATCCATTCACTCCCTCCTGCGCTACTGTCTATCTGCTTCTTTGGGCCAAAGTTCCAAAGTCCCCTTTGGATTGTTTGTTCTAGAAGGGCTTAGACTGTTTACAATAGCAAAGTCATGGAATCAACCCAAATGTCCAACAGTTGACGAGTGGATAAGGAAAATGTGGTACACCTATACAATGGGTACTACTCAGGCATCAAAATGAGGTCTTAATGGAATTTGCCAGGAAATGGATGGAATTACAAACAATTATATTGAGTGAATTACCCCAGACCCAGAAAATTAAGCGGCATATGTACTCCCTAATAGGTGGCTCCTAGTACCAAATCCACTTAGAGACACTCAAGGATAAATCTGTGTAATACCTACAGTAATTGCAAGGATTATGAACAGGAGGAATGGGGTAGGAGGGCCACACCAGAAACAAGGAGAGAGGGGACCATGTTACAGCAGAGAAAATAGGCCACCATCAAGGACTGACTGCAAGCAAGTAATAAGACATCTGGTTAAGTTCACAGACTTTCCTTCCTGATCATTTACAACTGATGGTGTATGATCTCACCAGAAGAGGAGGGCATATAGTCTGGCACATAAAAAGTAACCATTTTGCAAATGGGTGATTGACCCCTTCCTCACTGCGGTTCCCTACTTTTATTCCATCTACCTTTGAATATATTCTTATAACAAGACTCTAGTTTAACAGGTTTTTATCTCTGGCCAGGGGGTGACATCCAATACTCATCAGGATGGAGTGAAAGGCATTGCAGGAACAACAAAACTGAAAAAAAATCAACAAACCATAATCCAGAACTTCAGAGACTCTGTATCTATCACCTGGAACAAGGCCAGCCTAATCTCTCCCATCCTGAAGCTCAGGGAAATTTGTGGAAGAGGGGGCGGTAAGATTGTAAAAGCACAAGGATGGGAGGAGCAATGATATGCAAGATACTCCACACAAGTTAAGGCCGAAGCAATCATAATTGGACTTTGCATGCCCTGCGCAATGTCCAACACACTATTGACCCCACAAAGTCTAGCATTTGCTAAAGGCACTAAGATCCTTGGAGGCAAGAGATTGACAACGACAGTAGTGTTCCTATGTTTAAGGGGAACACACGAAAGGGTTCTGAGAAATGCCACTGGGTCCTTGTACGTCATCGGAGAGGAGGACCCAGAGGAGAGTTTCGCCTACACATTAAAGGATGCTCTGGGGATGGGAGGGGGAGGCACTGGGAACGGGGAGGGAACGAGGAGGGGAGGGAGGCACAGGGCAGAGGGAGGGGACCCATGTACCTGTTAAGTTTATATGAATAGAAATAATAAAAAAAAATAGAAGGGGCTTTGGACCCTAAGGCAATTGAAATGGCCCTTCCTCAGGTCGACCCACTGTAAGTGGCATTCCCTTTCACCTAAGTATTTATGATATATTATAATATGTAAGATATATCGTAACATATAATATAATTATAATAATTACACTGCATGTAATTATTTTTCCTGAGATCCTGGCTAGTCTATGGGTGAATCTTGAAAAATCACCCATTATGAAGGTCCTATCGCTATAGTGAATTTCTGATGCAGCTACCCTGTCTTGAGTGGACCATCCCATTTTTAGTCTTTTACAACCTTATCAACTTCTCTTCATAAAGATTTCCTGAACTTTAGGATTGGAGATTTGGTTGGCCTGATATTGGCTGAATGTTTTAGGGTCAGCCATTCTGGTCGGCTGTTGTGTATTTCACTGCTCTTTCATTTGGCTGTATATTGATGAGGTGTTGAGTTCTTTTCTCTTCTAAAGGTAAAATAAGGGGTTTAATTACAAATTTATTCTCTAGTGTTTATGATTAGCATTAAAGCATTTGATCCTGACTACAGTCAGTTTTTTTCCATGTCCACTGTTGTTTAGACTGGTTTACAGTGTTGGGCAAGTGTAACCTGTCATTTGGGGCGGGGGTCGGGGCTAATTTGGTTGGTTACATGAAGGCTAATCCTACTCTCTATTGTGTCTACAAATTTCACTAGTTCATCTTTCCTAACAGTTGAATAGTTTCCATTGTATATACACATCACATTTTCATTAACCATTTGCCAATTGTTGGGAATCTAGCTTGGTTCCATTTCTTTACCGTTGTGAAAAGGGCTGATAAGAACATGGCTGTACATGTTCTCTTTAGTAATATTCCCAGGAATGGTAAAGGTGAGTTGTATAGAATTTCAATTTTTAACTTTTTTGGAACCTCCATATTTAACATAAAAAGCATTGTATGATTTTACAATTCAACCACTAATGTATGAGGTTTCTCCATGCATCCACCCCAACATTTGCTGCTGTGTGTGTTGTGACATCTTAGTCATTCTTCTTGGTGTCTCAGGATTGTTTTAATTTACATTTCCTAGGGAGGAAGAACTTTTTTTTTTTTAAAGATGTGAGTTCGACATTTGAATGTGAAAAATTTCTTTTCAATTCTGTAGCTCACTTTTTAATGGGTTTGTTTACTTCCTTGGAATTTAATTTTTCAAATCATTTTGTATTCTGAGTATTAGTCCTCTATCAGATGTCTGGTTAATGAAGATGCTCTCCAATCCAGTAGGACCTTTCTTGCTTAATTAACAGTCTCTTTTGCTGAGCAAAAACATTTAAATTTCTTAGAGTCCCACTTCTCTATTGTTGAATTTGTTCTCTGTACTTTTGCTGCCTTTTCCTTATTTTTTTTCTAGTAGTTTTATAGTCACTTGTTTAAGGTCTTGATCCATTTGGAGACAAATAAGCATTCATTCATACACACACACACAAACACACACACACACACACACACACACACACACACACACACACACACATATACATATATATCCAACTTTCCCAGCATTGCCCTTTTTCCAACGTTATTTTTTTTTTTTT
This sequence comes from Typhlomys cinereus, assembly GCA_023101885.1. Classification (NCBI taxonomy): domain Eukaryota; kingdom Metazoa; phylum Chordata; class Mammalia; order Rodentia; family Platacanthomyidae; genus Typhlomys; species Typhlomys cinereus. The sequence continues at coordinate 6,469,177 of JALPQD010000019.1, forward strand.
GGTTTGTCAACAGTGTCAAAGATCAGTTTACTGTATGTGAGTGTGCTTATATTTTAGTATGTGTTCATCAGTGAAATTGACCTATAGTTTTTCTTTTTTTGTTATGTATTTATTTGGTTTTAGGATCAGTGTAATGATGGTTTCATAGTAGGAATTTGATAGTGTTCCTTCTTTTTCTATTTTGTGGAATACTTTAAGAAGTATTGGTGTTACTTGTTTTTAAAATATCTGGTAATATTCTGTGCTGAATCCATCTCTTCCCAGGCTTTCCTTGGTAAGGAAATTCATAATTGCTTCTTCTACTTTGTCCCTGGTTATAGAAATATTTATTAACTCGATTCATCATGTTTTAACTTTGGTTTGTTACATGTGTTTCCAGAATAAACCCAACTTCACTGTAGTGAATCACTTTTTGGATATGTTTTTGAATCCAGCTTACTATAATTTTGTTGAAGATCTTTGTGTCTGTGTTCATCAATGTGATTGGTTTGTAATTTTCTTTCATTGTGGTGTCTTTATTTGGTTTGGGGGTTCTGGGGCAGCAAGGCAGTGCTTCTGGTTGTATTGGACATTTTAGATGTAATTATATATATTTGGAATTAAGGATGGGGATTAAAAAAAGACAATGTTTTCATGTATTTGGAATAAGTTGATTCCAAATATCCTGATACCTTTGGTGTTTTCAGAAATGGAATCACTTACATATGCAATGAAAATAAAATGGCAATTGAAACAAACTTGGGCCCAAAGATGTGAATGGATTTCTCATGAGGAACTTTCTTGAGATAGGTAATTCTAATATCTTCTGTAGAAAGAAGAATATGCATACAAACTTTTTTAAGAAGATAATTGTTTTACTTATGTATCAGTACTAATCTATAAATCTTTCCACAGTGGCTGAAATATTTTACATTTGTTGTATCAAACTAGTAATTACACATACCTATAGATGGGGATTAAGTTATGACCCATTAATGAAAAAAGGTTCTAAGAGTATGAAACAAGGGAATGCTAACTTGGAAAGTGCTAAATTGTCTCTTTGGGTACCTATAGCCAGCTTTCTGAGGCAGATACACAGGGACTGTTTCTCTAGAATCCGTATTGTAACATAACAAGGCTTGAGGGCAAAAGAAGCATATATTTTGATTATTTTCAATTGTATACTTTAATATTTATTTTTATACTATTTCCCATGTTGGGTTATCTCATAGGAATATTCTCTGTGTTTATTTGTGTGAGGTGAGTATAGAGACTCCACATCTGTATCATACTAGTGTCTATAGGTAAGAAGACATCTTTCAAATGTTAGTCTTCTATCTATATTGTTTAAAGTAGAGTCTCCTTGCCTCTGTGTAATTTAGATTATCTGCCTTGAAAGTATCAGGAATACCTATTTTCTCATTAGGTAGTCTAGGATTACAGATGCCTACAATAACACATCAGATCTTTATTTGGGTCCTGGACATCCATACTCATATCTTCAGGATTTCACAACACATGTTCACCCACTGATGGTGAATATGTCCATCAACACCCTTACTTGCTCCAGATATTTGCCAGATACCATAATTTCCTATACTGATAGCCGTGAGGATGGTATAGGAGGTTTTCAAAGTTATTCCACTAGGAAAGAGAGGAAGGCAATCCCAAATTATCTCAGCATCATATCCTTATATAAAAATCTCAAGTACCTATTTGCATGCTATACTAGTTGCATTGTTAAATCTTATAAGTAAAATATTCATTTGAAGATTATAAATTAAAATGGCATTAAAGAGAGGGGCTGGAGAGGTGGCTCAGGGGTTAAGCCTCTGCCTTGCAGGCAGAAGGTCCTGAGTTCAGATCCTAGACCCCACGCATAGACTGAGTTCAGATCCTAGACCCCACGTATAGATGCCGGGCAGAAGTGGGGGGCGGCCTGCAGTTTCTGGTCCTGGTAGGGTGGAGCCTGTGAATCCCGGGCAGAGTAAACAAGGAGGTTGAGGCGTCCATGGTGTTCCCGAATTCGTCTGTGGTTCTACACACAAACACATACACACACACACGCGTGCGAACACATGCATACATGCACAATTGAATAAATAATAATATAAATAAATAAATAAATAATGACATTAAAGAGAGATGTCTGATAAGTAAATGAAAATAATGAGAAATGTTGGAAAAGCAAGAGAACTCACTGGTATTGATGATAGATAGATTGTTTGCCTCTGAAGAAGTAATTTCTGCTAGGAGCATGAAGGAATGAAATCATTTGATTTTGCCATGATATTTAACCATCTCCAGAGACCATGTTGATAATTATAGTGCACTTACAAACAATAAGCATCTTTTCCATGCTAAAATTATTTTAATTTTTATACCTTCTGAATGATATTTGGATACATGTGCAGCCCTATTTAGTGATCTATGTGTTTAATGATCAATATGTATACATGTGCTTTTCTGATTGCTTGAATTCTGATGTTTTGTTCTAAAATTTCCCTGTTATTTCCAAATTTCAGTTTATTTTTTTTTTGTAAATCCTCACTCTATGCAGACAAGGTAATGAATCTTTAAGGCACTATTAGCAGTTTTATACTTTTACAAGAAATACTATGTTTTCCTCATGAATAACTAAAAATAATAGATACAGACTTCTTGGCATTCCGGTTCAAACTTTTATAAGTAGTTTATCTGGTTCTGAGAATTAAAAAATTCTTTGCTGGTATTGTTTAGTACATGGCAATAAATGCTTTCAGCAGAATCACCAAAAGAAAGGTCTCATGTTGTCCTAGTTAGTTAAAATCATATTTTACACCTTTCAGAAGTCTTTCAAAAGCTCTTCAGAGACTTATTTTTGTGTGTAATTGGCACTCAACTCCCTTGAGCACAGATATTTCTAAAACTTTATTCTCTTTTACAATGTAGAAATGCACTTCTGAAACTCTCTGCACACTTATGGCGATTTTAGAAGCTCCAATATTCACCCAGATTGCCAAAGTTCTTTGGATCACAATCCTATGTGTTTCTAAACAGAAAACAGATAAATCCTATTACTTTGTCTTTTATCTTAAAGTTAGAACTTAGTATAAGCAGAGTGCTATTATACTTTTGCAGTACTGAAGAAAGTAGCTAATACTCATTCACTCATTTTAGGGTATAGAAAGAAAAGTCAGGCTATTTTTCTGAATAAAAGAAGAATGAAACTAATATTAGTGACTCTTTTACTCATTTTTTGTCTCATTGCTTTGGGGTCTGAAGCAAGGCAGCACACAACATGAAGAATGAATCTGGATACTTTATGTCATGTAAAATAGGAGAAAACAAGAGATCATATCCCATTTCTTCCTTCTTGACCTGAGCAAGTTCAAACCTTTCCTTAGACCACATCTCTGAAAGGCCCTAGCACCTCACAATAGTACCATCCTATGGATCCAGACTTTACTAGGTGAATCTTTGCTGGGCATTTAATATTAGTTCTTACAGCAAAACATTTAAGATTGAAACATTGGTTCTGCAAAAGACAAAATTCCTTTATGTTTCACAAAACTGTAATGGAAAGTTTTACAAATATTCCATGATGATTTTAAGACACAGAATTAAGGATTTGTATGTTTTGAATGTGATGATTCTTTCAATTATCTATCAACCATTTATTAATAACTGACACATCTCTAATACCTCAATGTAGGCACACAAAACATTTTTACAAAACATTTTTATATCATTTCATGATATAAAAAGGGATTGTATACATACATATTTTGAGAAAAAAAGATCATTAATTACAGGTAACAATGATTTTAAATATCTTATTGATAGTTAATGACTGAACATGAAGAGTTCCAAGGGCTGGTGAGATAGGTCAGAGAGTAAGACACTTAATTACATACATTGCACAGACCTCAGTTTAATACCCAGAAGTCCATATAGTACAAAGGAAGAAATGACTTCTAAAAGATGTTCTCTAACTTCACCTGTGTTCCATGTCACACGTGCATTCTCTCTCTCTCTCTCTGTAAATAAATAGTAAAAGTCTAAAAAAAAAGGATTTCAGAAACACTGGTGACCATCTCAACATGAGTTTTTAAATGTTTTAAGTCTCTTAAAAATAGAAATAAATTTTACATGTAAAAAATTCAGAAATAGGGGTTGGAGGAGTGGCTCAGGGGTTAAGCCTCTGCCTTACAGGCAGAAGGTCCTGAGTTTGGATCCCAACCCTATGTATAGACGCCGGATGGAAGCGGGGGCGGCCTGCATTTCTGGTCCCGGTAGGATGGAGCCTGTGAATCCCCAGGCAGAGTATAACGAGGAGGAGATGGGCAGTTCATGGTGGTCAGGAATTCGCCCGCGGTTCTACACACACACACAAACACAAGCGCACACACGCACAATTGAATAAATAAATAAATTCGGAAATAACAAGGTTTTTTTTGTGCTTAAGAGAGAATAAGCAAAGACGTGAAATAAATGATTAATAAAAAACAATCAGTATTCAAATGAAGCAAAGCTAGGTGATATTTGTAGTATTGTGGGGGAAATCCACCTGGCACTTTTAAAGGTGATCCATCATCAAGAAGCAATACATTATAGCAAGTTATTCATAATACAATTCTAGTCACATTCAAGTAACCTTGGACTCCCCTGTCCACTTTAAAATTAGTAACTTCCATAAGTGCTATGCAATATATATGTATGTATGTGTGTGCGTGTGTGTGTGTGTGTTCCAAATGTGTTTGTTTGGTAAATGATGTGGTTCATTTTAATCACAATTGTAATAGTAATATAAAACAGATATAAAATATACTATTAATGTTTTTAAATTATTATTTATTCAATTGTGCATGTGTATGTGTGTGTGTGTGCGTGTATGTGTGTGTGCGTGTATGTGTATGTAGAACCACGGACGAATTCGGGAACCACCATGGACTGCCTTCTCCTTGTTTACTCTGCCCCGGGATTCACAGGCTCCACCCTACCAGGACCAGAAACACAGGCTGCCCCCGCTTCCACCCGGCATCTATACGTGGGGTCTAGGATCCGAACTCAGGACCTTCCACCTGCAAGGCAGAGGCTGAACCCCTGAGCCACCTCTCCAGCCCCCAAAATTACTATTAAAACTGTTAAACTTATAAATTAAGATAATTTCTTGCAGAATATTGTAAATTATCCATTAAAAGTATAAGATGCAATATTTTCAGATTAAAATGTCTGGGTTAAATGTTCAAATACATAATATAGTAACAAACTTTATTTATGAGGATAAAACAGCTACTTGAGATTTTCAATTTACTTTTAAATTAGTTATAAATTCTATGACATCTCAAAAAATGAAAATACTGGAAAGCTATTATTACAGATATTTTGAATTGCTTCTAAAGTCTATATAGGAAAAACAACTCAAAATGGCCAAGAAAATGCTGAAGAACAAGCAAAAACATTGAGTGCTCATGTTACCACCATGTGTTCCTTACTACAAAATGAATGAAAGATAAAATTTAGTAAAAGAAAATGTCATCAAATTGATAAGTTTTACAAAAGGAATCCTAGAAATAGACCTACACAAATAAAATCATTATCTTTGATTTTCCATGTAATATTTGACATAAAAAGGGAAAATCTAATAAAAAAGAAATATGCTCTTAATAATTATGACACAAATGACTGGATAAGCATGTGCTAAAAAGGGACTGGAAGAGAAAGAAGAAAGGAGTGATGGAGGGAAGAATGCAGAAAGGGAAAAGAGGAAACAACCATAGGGAGATATATGAAAATGTAGTTTTCATGCTTCACAAAAATTCATCCATTAAAACTCACAGATCAACTTGTGAAATGTACAACTATGAAAGTCACAGATGACAGTACAAAAAAAGAAAACTGAGCTGACCACAGGCATAAAGCTTTTTAGGTACTTAATCAAGGCATGGTTTCTGAAAGAAAAAAAAATTATCCATGTTTCACGAAGATGATAAATTTATACCCGTGAAGACACTTAAATTATAAAAAAAATTCAGAACGGATAGAAGAAATCTTTGCAAAACATGCATCTTCTTAAAAAAGATTTACATAAAAATATACAGAGAACTCATTAAATATTGCCACAAGGAACAAATAGTACAAGTAACAATATCACGAAGTCTGAACAAAGAAACCAAAGACATAAAGACAGTCAAAGCATTTTACGTCTTTTGTCTGTAGAAAGCTGAGTCTCAGAAACAAAGCAAGAAACCACTCTCAAACTTTCTGGTAAGAATATGAAAGCTTACCACTGATAAGAGGAAATCTTGGCCTTGTCTCATCAAATGACGCAGCTCTTTTACTTTTAATATATGTTGAAATAAATTATAAAGGTGTGTGTAAATGTTGACATTTTCATATAAATGTCCACTTTAACTTTATTCTTAACAGTGAAAGCTTGGAAGTAATCAAGACATCATTCCAGCAATATTACCTAGTGGAAAACATATAGTATAAGTCATACTATGAAAAGAAGATAGTACTGGTGAGACAGCTCAGTGGATGAGGCATCTGCTTCCAAACTTGACCATCTCAGTTCAACGCCTGGAAGCCCTGAAAAGTTGTCTTCTGACCTCCATCTGTGCAATTTGATATGCACTTGAGCACTCTCATTGTCTTCCTCTCTCTCTCTCTCTCTCTCTCTCTCTATTTCTCTGTCTCTCTCTCCTGATAAATAATTAAAATATTAAAAAGAAATAAAGATGACAAAGAAAAATATTATACTTATGAAGTAATGGTAAAAAGAAATAACAATATAAATGAATAGGAAAATTGTAGGTGGAAAGAGTGAAAATCTATTATATGACATTGTCTTCTCTGCTTTGACGCTATGTCCAAACATGTTTCCCATGAAAATGAGATCAGGCTGATTGCTACACCACAAAACAATGAACTGACTGAGGTTAAGTTCAAAAGTTCATATTTTATGACATTACAAAAAATTGTGCCTGGTTACCTTGCAATTTGCCTGAGTACTAAAAATTGCACTGTTTAGTTTGCATCATCCTTGATGACTTCCTTCCAAATAAGACCTAGTGAAAATTGGGCAGAGAGCAAAGTTATCACAGATAAAATTGACCTGCACTTTTAGCCACATGATCAAGGTTAACATTCATAATTATGCTAATGATTTTCACAATTTGTTGTAAGGATATGGGTGTTTAATTTGTGTGATATTTCTGACCAAATCTCAATGGTCATAGTCTCATCACAAATATTATAATTAAAAATCAGTTTCCAAAACTTTTAACAGAAATGCTTGAAACTATCTAGGTCATCAAAGCAAAGAAGTACCATCGCTTCCTGCCCTCCAGAGTATAAAATGATTAATTGGATGATATTCTGGAAACTTAAAATAAATGATTGTAAAAATAAGAACTGTACAGATCATGGACATTTGGTACATCTGACAAATGTACCAAAGATATTACTGTTATTTAGTGAGTAAACTTTTTTGCAATGTATTTAAACAATATAGTATTTTACTAATCAACATTATCCAAACAAAAATTATTTTAAGTAAGAGAGTGATGGAGAATAAGGTTTCCAAGGCAAGAAAAGGGGGTGGGTATAAAAAGATAAAATGGGATAAAAATGGCAAATCATTTGCTTTACTCTGTAAAACTCTTAAAATTATGAAACTAATTAAAATAATTTTATCTGTAAATATCTATATATAAACCAAATCATTCTCTGAAATATAAAGGCATATATTTATGATTCAGGGAAGCTTTTATAATCATTAGAAGGTACTGGTTATTTTATTTGATGAAGTTCATTGTACATCATTGAAAAATTGAGAGCTCAACACTAATATGTTTTTGACTAATAGAATGAAACTTTTTGTAAGGACTGCTTTTTTTAACCTCACATAAATAATTCATATTTATGGAAATGTAATATTAAACTGACAATTAAATGTGCATGATGGATGTCTATCTGAAATTGCTCTTGAGCTTTAAATTGTGGATTTCACACCTGATGTGCTCCAGTTTGTGTTGATAACAAATGAAAAACACTTCTGCATCACGGCCAGCTAAATGATGTCTATTAACTGGATGGTAAATATCCCTTCATGCTGTGTTTGCACAAAACACAGCATACATTACAGATCAGGTATATGAGAAACACAGTTAATTAGATATTAGTGAGAATGACATGCCCATGAAAAACACATCATTAACTCAGAAGATAGTTTGAAGGTTACCTTTGTCTTTTTTTGAGCAAGGAGTTTGTATAAATTAATACCACTCTTTTGCATTTGATTCTCCTGAATTTCTGATTTAAAATCCAAAGTATAATAGTGTGAAGAAATTTTACCATTAGTTCAAGCCACACACAAATTTATATAAGTAGAACTATTTTATTGACCACTCTATCTTTTAAACACTTGAAATATTTATTATTAACAATTACATAATTAAACAATGAATCATCTTAATGGCAAAATATATAAATTAATTACTAAATGAATCAATATCATGATTTAGAAGCTGATTAGAAAGCAGAGGTAGGAAGTGTGTCATTCTGTGGGGTTGTTCAAAAAATGTTAAAAATAAAGAACAAGTTTTAAGTGCATGTAGCATTTGAAAGAGAAACCCTAAATTTGTATGTAATAGAGAATATAATAAGAGATCTTTTCCAAAGAAAGTCTACTTTCCTAAGACTTTATTAAGTTTGCTTTTCTTCTTAATGTAGATCAAACATACATTAGGTTTTTGAATTTGTTGATTGTCTTAAAGTCATCCAACAGAAACGAAGTACATTTTTATGCTCTTCTTGCATTCTCATCTTCATAGATTTGTATAAAGTAGAAGGAAGGAAAATTAAAGAGTTCAGAAGCCATCAGAGTTGGTGGGGAAAAGGAATTAAAATGTGACCCAAATTCTTTAATCTCACTTTTTTTTATTTTTGCTTAAAACGTATTGGTGACACTGTATATAAAATATTAGAAGTCGGGCTGGAGAGGTGGCTCAGGGGTTAAGCCTCCGCCTTGCAGGCGGAGGGTCCTGAGTTCGGATCCCAGATCCCACGTATAGACGCCAGGCAGAAGCGGGGACGGCCTGCTTCTGGTTCTGGTAGGGCGGAGCCTGTGAATCCCGGGGCAGAAGGAAGTGGAGGCGTCCATAGTGGTTCCCGATTTGTCCGTGGTTCTACACACGCACACACACATGCACACACGCACAATTGAATAAATAATAATAAAAAATTAAAAAAATATTAGAAGTCATATCTAATTATTCATATTGCCTCACTGTGGGATTCATCACAATCATGGAGACTTTCACTCACATAATCTATACAATAATATGACTCTATTTGAAAATAATGATTGCTTAAGAAAAAAAAAATCCTTCTCCACTGCAGTGCAAATGCACTCTTCACTTATGAAACGGTATGTCTTGTTGTGAGAGTATTACATATTGCCCCATATAGAGTTAAATCCTCTCCAATGTTCAAACACAGAGCTGACAAAATAACCCCTGTTTTTTTGGTAGCATCACATTTTCCACTGTGTGAATACTCCCACTGCATTTGACATGCAGCTAACTTTATAAATCATTACACATTGGTTTTCACAAACTTGTATGAGACCACTTGATTTCTCCAAGAAAAGCATAAATATTTAATTTTTATGTAATGTATTTGCAAAGGAAGTAAAAATAGAAAAAATACTGTGGATAATTGGAATCAAATGTATCCATAGAGATTACATACTGGAAAAGAGGATTAAGATTTTTAAAACCATTTGAAACACTTCTTGTTTTGTGTTTCAAACATATTAGGTCTATAAATAATGAAAGAATCTAACTGCTCCACAAGGAAAAGGTCACAAACTAGTCTTCTAGGAAAACAATATGTCCTTCTGGGCAAAAGCCTGTTTTTATCAAGAAAATTTACTCATCATTAAGGTATCAAGATTGCTTATTGAACAACAGATTACGTATTTTGACTAGTTTGAAATACTTTCCCACCTGAAGGGTGACAATTTCAATACTAAATTCTTGTCTCTTGATCTTTATCTAAATATTATTACTTCTCTTCTCTTTAAAAAATCCATTTAATCACTTGAGTGGAGAAACCCAAACCTAAGGTACACCCAAGAGTACTCTGTAACCGTGCACTGTCTGTCACATTGTTCCCCATCCCAACAAAACCTTATACCTATCAGTTATCTTGTAAACTTAGCTATAAGTTTTTGTGTTCTACATTTAGAACTCTTGATGCTTTATGATGAAAAAATGATTTAATTACAAAATTTACATTGTTTAATAATCTTCTCTTAAGCTTCACAGATCTCTGCCACTTATTTCAGATAGGAACTCACTCTGGACAGGAAAAGGGTCTGGGTTGCCATGCACAAGGTCTGCCCCAGGGATGTGATTGCCCCAGGACTTTTTAATCTCATAAAGGTCATATTACCTTTCATAGCTGTGCCATTGGCTAGAGATCATGTATTCAAATGTAAGAGTCTGTGAAAGACAATTCATGTTGAAACCATAGCTGGAATCATACAGCAGGAAAAGTAGCCTTCTCTAGCAGCTGTAATTTTGATTGTGGAATAGCAAAAGGCAGTAAATCCTCAATTTATAACAAATATGTGTTGATGTCAGCATGCAGCAAGAGCATGCATCCTTGCATGCTAATGCTCGAATGGTTTTCTTTTCCTTGTCTATTCAGTCTAGAACACCAGCCCATGGAAGGTGGCACCCCCATCCTTCTTTGGTCTTCTCTGATCAGTATATCTCTTTGTAACCACCAGCATAGGTGCATTTATATCCCTTCAAGCTTACAATACAATTATTCATTAAAAATAACAAAGATAATTATGTAATATGGATACATACTAGAGAAAATCAAGCAGTCTATTAATCTTTAAAAGTAAGCAGCTTATCCGCTCAGAACAAACTCAAGTTTAGTAGTATTAACTTTTTTCATTGCTTATTTTCTAAGTTCTTTACTTCAATATGTGTTGTTAAGTGTAGCACGATTCACTTCTATTTGTTTCTGGCAGCAATGAATATTGAATTTAACCAATACATATGGTCACGATTTTCAATGATACTGTGAAATTTTAATTTATTTTGATTTCAGATTTTTTTATTTATCTATTTTTTCCCAATTATACAAGCTTAATAGGGACCCTGGTCCCCTCCCTTCCTCCATCCCTCCCCAGACCCCCTTGCACCCTTCTCCCCTTTTCCCCTTTCTTTCACCCCCTTCTTCCCTTCTCCCAGTGTCTGCCCCTTCCACCCCTCTCATTACCCGAACCACTTCCCTTTGAGTCCTCCACTCTAATGAAGTGTATGGACTCAGTGGCATTGCCCAGACCCCTTTAGTATGAGAACACTATTATGACTGTTAATCCCTTACCTCTAAGGATCCTAATGCCTGTGATCCTCAAACCATCAATTATTGCAAGTACATGGCAAGACATCTGGTCAAGCTCACTCACTTTCCTTCCTGGTCACTTTGCGACTGAGGGGGTTTGATCTCACCAATTAGGGAGGGTAGAGAGTCTGGCAGGTAGATGGTAATCATCCTTTAAGTGGGAGACTGACCCCTCACCCCTTCCAGTTTCCTACTTCTATTCCAACTACCTTAGAATATCCTCTTATAGTAATATTCCATTTAAATAGCCTTTTATCTTTGGTTAGGAGGTGACCTCCAATACCAATCAGGATGAAGCCAAGGGCGCTGCAGGAACAGCAAAACTGAAAACAATAACTAACCATAATTTGGAGCACCAGAGACCCTACATTAATCACCTGGAACTAGACCAGTCAAATCTATCCCCAATCTGAAGCTCAGGGAAACTTATTTCAGATTTTTAAACATGAATTTAATGAGTTTACAGGATTTTCAGCCTTTATTATTCAATCCCAACATAATATCCTTTTTATACTGCAAAACTCGTCTTCCCCATCAGTCTCTCTCCTACTTTAATGTCTTTTTTTTAATGTGGACACCTACTTTCACCTGAATTACCTTTAATGGCATATGCTCAATCACTTGCTGGAGTGTGAATGACATATAATTGCTTACACCATTGAGAAAAGCGCTGTCTTTCCCCTGCATTTAGTATTAGCTATTGATAGTCTTTCAGGAGGTTGTGAAGTCTCTTAAGATCTTTTCCTCTACAAAGAGAATATGTTGATAAGCCAAATTTTGCACAGGTCTTATGAAAATATACATAGTTTTAGTGAGCACATGGATGAAGCAACCTTTTCATGTCCAGAAGATACTGTCTGGCCACATATCTAACCTCTCAGGCTCTTACATTCTCACAATTCACATTTTCTCTCAGTGTTCCCCCATCTTTGGGGTTGGGGTGGAGAAGTCTACAATTACTTATTTTATGCATTTTTTCACTAAAGTTGGGATTGTCTTGTTAAACACCTTCTAAAGCAAAAAGAATCTTCTAGATTTAGTGCTAAGCTCTAATCCATGAGTATGATGATAAATATTTTGAATGCAGTATGATATTATGTCCTTATAGGTAAACCTGAGTAGCTTTTCTTATTAGGGTCTATTTAAATTCTCCAAATTCCACAGGCTAATGGTATGGGTAAAATGACCAGGGTATATTTCCTACTGAAAGTGGTCTTAACTACAATCAAAAGAATATACAAGTAACTTTTATTTTCTCAAATTGTTTTTTGTCCATGAGACTTTATTTTTACTTCATTAATATTTGTTCTTATTTCACTGATAACTTCATCAAGCTGGCTCCACACTCATTGTGAGCATTAAAAATAAGAATTCTTGTTAGGTTTTTAAAGAATGATGTAAGAAAATGACAGTGCAGAGCACCTCCTTCTAGAGAAGCTTGAGGGACTAATTTCAATAACACATATAAGCAAAATGTGCTTCTATGTGCATTTAATTACCCCTGAAGGTAATATAAGCAAATGATGTTGATTCGTTTCAGATTGAGTTATTTTCCCTTGGTGGAAATAGCGTTTACTCCATAGATGAAAGATGAAAGAATGAATACTGATAGTCACTCAAATTCCTGAAGACTATTAATCTCATTTTATTCATCATAATATTTTACTAAGATAAAGGCATGAAATTTACCATACATAAAAAGGCTTTTTAGTCCCCATTTACTGTTTGGAACCATATAAGCTGGCATAACTCTGGCAAGTTGCAAAGATAACAGGCAAAATGTTGTGTCTATATATTAGCTTCCTCCCCTCCCCCATGTTTATTAAGAAAGAATGTAACTTAATGCAAGGAATATATATGGGAAGCAAAAGTCCAGTAGGGGGAACCGAAAACTCAGCCTGGGACCTTGAAATCTGCTTAGGCTAAGGCATAAACTAGGATTCTACTGCTAAGATGACACAATTAGTAAGCAGACTTATCTATGCGATGATGTTTGTTGACCTCCTCATCAGCCATGAGAGACTACTTCACTTATGCCTTCAATTGCTCCAAATGTATCTGACTCAGCACTACTCATGATACAATCATTGCTTACCCAAAAACAAAACAAAGCAAAATAAGTTAAATATTATTTAATCGAGTGTATTCATTTAATGATAGACATGATGTGCTAAAACACTGGGAATCAGAAGAAAGGAATGAAAGAAAAAAGGTGCGGTATTTTTTTTAATCACTGATCAGAAAGGAGAGAGTGTCATATACTCAGAATAAAGTTTCACAAATGCAAAGGGTAAAGAATTTTAGCAGAAAGAAATCAATAATGTACAAACATAGTAGTAACAAAGCACAATTCATAAGTTTGAATGGATAATATTGAACAATTAGAGAAATCTTCAGGTTGCAACTATTAGCATTGTAACTATTTTAATTAAAGTCTACTAAATGATCAGATTTGTTTTGCAGGAAAAAAATTTCCTATTATACCATATGTTAGCATCTAGTATTTTTCTTTCCTTATTTGCACAGTGAACCAGTATTATTTCTCCCACTACAACCTTACAGGTCTCTGGTATCTTTATTTTTTCTTAGAATTATTAGAAGTATTTCCCTGTCAGCTGGCTCTCTTTTTCTTCCTGTGGCCATCCATTTAAGATGCTTTATAAATGAACTGCTTTCTCCCCCAGGATCTGCCTATCTACTCATCAATTTCAAACTCTCACTACTCATTTTGTTTAATTTGCCTTTTCTTCCTTTCTTTTTGTGTGATTGACAGATTTGGGACCATATGTGTTTTGCTTTTCCTTGATTAAAGCTTCCTTCCCATGTGGATTATTTTGCCTAGATGTTTATCACTCTAAAATTATGTTAGAGGTAAGGGAAATATCTTTATTTTTCCTAGTCTCAGAAATCACTAGGGTCTGGTATCAAGAAAGTCTCACATTTGAAATGTGGCATTTCAAACAATTATTTTTTATTTGTGCTTTATCAAAATCTGAAAACATTGAGAAATCATTACTCTATCAATTTATTCTGCCTCTCACAAAAAATAATGTAGACCAATGATTCAGAACTAATCATAGTATGTAACACAGTCCTGTACCAAATAATTTACTATAATACTGGACATTTTATCTGAACATATGTAAGAAGATATGCAAAGAAAACAATTGTGTAACAATTATTAAACACATTAAACAAAAGATCGAATATTTATAATTTTCCCTGTGAAACACTGCATATTTTTTTCTTAAAAGTAAGATTTATGATGTTATAGTGTATCATCACTCAGTATTAAGATGTCCTCTTTGGCAGTAAACATTCAATGATAAATAAAAAATTTTATCAATCTTTATCTTTGAATTGACACATGAATTTTTAAACAATCTTCATTTTTATTACATATTTACCTTTTTTCTCTGTAAATAAAGCATCTCCTTAGGTTCAGTTCAAAGGAAGAACAGCTACATCATGTTTACATTCACCATCACATAGTACAGTACATTTGTCACATTTGCTGTGTATTTCTATCTCTCATCATAATACAGACTAACTTTATGGCACATTTCTCAAAAACTTTCTCTTTGTATGATCTCTTTCTTTCACAACAGAAAATTATGTGGTCTGTCAATAGTCGACCACAACACCAAAACATCAAAGAACTCATACTTTCATTATTTACTAGTCAGAATCTTGCCTTGTCATTCAGCAGGGAGCCAATATCATTATGTATGAGCTGACAGGGCTGAAAATAAATATTGGTGGATTCTACCAAGTGGTGATTGTAGTTAAAATCTGAGTATGACATCAGTCCAATATGAAAATGTAAGTTTTCAAGAAATATTTATGTTCAAATTCTGTTAAAATCTTTGTGAAGATGACTACCTGTATGTGAGATACCCACAATGGTAAAGAGTTTCTTACAGAAGAAAGAAAGAAACACCAGGAAAAAAATCTTAAATTTCAGAAATAATATTTTATCTTATTACCCTGGTCATACCTGAAAAATGCCTGTGAGTGGATTGTCCATGGAAAGACAAGTATCATTTGTACATTCCTTTTTGTGGTAGTTTCATAGGAATAATAAAAATGACCTCTACAAAGATTATTCTATAAGAAATGAATGAAATCATTCTAATGGTCATTGGTAAGTCAAGACATAACTCCATTTCACAACATTGGGAAATATTTGATGTTCTTAATTGAGGCTCTAGGCAAGTAAAATTACTATTTAGATATTTAAGAAGAAAACAAATGGATGTTTCCTTCTTTCCTTCCTCCTCTCCTTTCTCTCTCTTTTTCTCTCTTTCTTTTTCCTTTCTCTTTCTTTCCTTTCTTTTCTTTCTATCTTTCCTTTCTACCTTTCCCTCCCTCCCTCCCTCCCTCCTTTCCTTCCTCCCTTCCTCCCTTCCTCTTTCTTTCTTTCTTTCTTTCTTTCTTTCTTTCTTTCTTTCTTTCTTTCTTTCTTTCTTTCTCTCTCTCTCTCTCTCTCTCTCTCTCTCTCTCTCTCTTTCTTTCTTTCTTTCTTTCTTTCTTTCTCTTTCTTTCCTCAGTTGGTCATCAGGTCCCTCAGGGAGTATATTTCTGAAGTGAGATCTACAGTTTGGACTCATTGTGCTGCCCAATGAGACGAATTGGACAGATTTTTGTCCCAGCTTCTCAGCCAAATTAATCAGTGTAGTTCATGGAGCAGTGAATTTACAGGAAAATTTTCAAGAAGTCATGACAACATAGACAGAAGGGTCAGATATTGTTAAAAAAAAACATTCTCCATATGTTTCCAATTTCTGTACACCTTACAAGCAGTTTTATGAATTCAATTTTTAATTTGCTCATATTAAATCCACTTTCTTTTTTTAATACATTTTTTATTTTTATTCAGTTGTGCGTGTGTGCATGTGAATGTGTGTAGAACCATGGGCGAATTCGGGAACCACCATGGACGCCTCCACCTCTTCGTTTATTCTGCCCAGGGATTCACAAACTCCACCCTACCAGGACCAGAAACGCAGGCCACCTGCGCTTCCACCTGGCATCTATACGTGGGGTCTAGGATCCGAACTCAGGACCTTCCACCTGCAAGGCAGAGGCTTAACCCCTGAGGCACCTCTCCAGCCCTAACCCATTTTCAAATAAAGAAATAATGCATCATGTGGAGAAAATAAATGAATCAAACATTACCTCCTTGAACACAAGTAAATTTCATCTTTTACTCAAAAATATGACATCTTGTTCTTTTTTAATTCTTTAACATTTTTATAATAATGCTTGTTTCTGCTTATGTGCATATTAATAACCTTATCTTGTTTCAAATTAATAACTATAGAAATTAAGACTTTGTTTTGAATTCAAAGATATAACAGTAATTTACCTTTAATTGACAGAATTTACTTCCTCCCCTCAATATTTAATTGTTAATTGTTCATTGATGAGATATTTGAACATGAGTGTATTCAGTGAAGGGCTATTAAAGAGGAAGGTACATTAAAAGGAAAAAGATAGTTCCTATTTCATTCTAACTGGTGCCATCACACAATGACAAAATTTAGAAACGGAAATCCACCAGTGATTCAGATACATTCAAGTTAAATATGATTGGGGCAAATTTCTGGCCTTCTCTAAGGAAAGTAGTGTGGCTTTGTGAGTCATCAAACACAGTCACTTTACTTAGGACCTCTATGCTCTTCAACTGTAAAACAATATATGAATTTTTCCTATTTAAAACACTTAAATGGATTTGCTTATGGTATTTTGCTGTTCAGTTATATCCTCTGAATTTAAAAAACCTGTTCTGTACTGAAAAGAAAGGGGCCCTAAATTTCATCCAGAGAAGAAACTCACAAGGCTCAGTAATCTCAAGAACATTACAAGATTCTAAAGACCTTTCCTGGATTATAAAAATAGCAAGTATTATTGGTATGAAGAGATTGTTCAACTCTACTTTGTCACTCAATTTTGATGGAAGTTCATGAGAATTCACCAGATGAAGGGGAGGTATTATCGATGATACAAGTACTTTTGATAATCAACCTTCAACCTGTTTCTTAAGTAGTATCAATAATGCAATTGCTTCAATAAAATAGACTTGAGAAGTACTCTGTCAGTATATGGTCAGTGTCCTATCTAAGATAAATGTTTGCTCATGTCTTTCTTACTTTCTTATCCTGTGAGAAAATAGTTCAATAAAGGTAACATAGAGAAGAATGAGTTTTACCCTTGAAGACACAGTGCATTTCAAATCGAAGACAAGGGAGGAGGAATTTGAAGCATCTGGACAGGTTGAATAAAAATTGGGATGTTGAAACAAAACTTTTCAACCTACTTTGAAATTTTAACACAATCCGTCATTTAGCCTAGCTCAATGTGCCACCTACAATAGGAAGATATTTCCATCTCAGTTAGCCAATCAAAATATTTCTCTCAGACATGCCCAGAGTCTCATCTACCATGAAATTCTGAATCTTACCAAAATTGAGATTTTCCCCAGAAAAAAAATCATCCACCCTTGCCCTAGAAAACCTGCATGAACACTATATTGAAAAGTGGCGCATGCAATTTATACTCATTAATTGGAGTTATAGAAAATTGTAAGTAGAAACAATGTTTATTCCTGAAGAAAATGAAGTTCTCACTCTCCCCACAGTAGAATAAGAAAGTATCTCTCTTTACTCAGAAAATGGTTACAGAGCAAACTTTTTCAAGACAAAAAGGGAGAGAAAAAAAATCTGGAAAACGGATGATGTATTCTGTGCTGCTGACTTACTAAAGATGAAGTCTATGAGACAGTGTTGACAAATGATATTGTTTGTCCATGGGAGTTTTGAACAATGAAGCCTTCAATTCATGATGTCAGAATATTTATTTTTCCTAAGATATTTTAAAGAATAAATTTAAATATTATCAAATCAAGCTATGCCTAGCTAAGATGAACGAAATAAGATAAGAACATAAGATTCTAAGATATTGTATTAAATGAAATATTTATAGGTTTCTGTCATTTTCATTTATAAGATTCAACTTTGTGCTTAATCAGCATATGAATTTGTTATTGAACCTGCTTGTTAATCAAGACATCTTTCCTTCTTCACTTTTATACTTTTCCAATACTTTTTTTAAATGTTATTTAATTTATTACTTATTCAATTGTGCGTGTATATGTGTGTGCGCGTGTGTGTATGTATGTGTGTGTAGAACCACGGACGAATTCGGGAACCACCATAGACTGCCTCCACCACCTCCTTGTTTACTCTGCCCTGGGATTCACAGGCTCCGCCCTACCAGGACCAGCAATGCAGGCCGCTCCTGCTTCCGCCTGGAGTCTATACGTGGGGTTTAGGATCCGAACTCAGGACCTTCCGCCTGCAAGGCAGAGGCTTAACCCCTGAGCCACCTCTCCAGCCCCCCAATACTTTTTTTAACCAATTTGTCCCTTGGTCAATTCAGACTAGAAGGAAAAATTAAATATTATATGTTCATTTTTTAATCTGAAATTTTTATTTGCATCTTCATTTAAAGAATGAAAGTGACGGTTTGAAATAAGCTGTTGTTGCAGTTCATCTACATGGTTGGTGATAAATGACTATCAAATAGCTTAAGAAAACAAGGGATTTATTCTCTTATGATTACTGGTCACATAGTCCAGCTTGACAGGAGAGCATGCACCAACACCAGGAATAAGGGAACTGGCCAAACCATGACCATATAACAGCTGAAAGAGGGACAATCCTTACTTGCCAGACCAGCATGTCTGGCCAAGTATGCAGAAAGATGCCAACTCCCTCAACCAGCTCTCTGTGTTTTATTCCAGGTCCTAATCCCAACCACTAAAGACTGGATCCTCCCCATCAGCTAGACAATCTTCAGGTTTGCTCTGGGCCCAACTCAACCACTAATTCTCTACAAATGTGCCCAGAGCTCAAATCCTCAACCATCAAGTTGACAACGGTGCCTAATTATGACCGATTTTTGCTATGATTGTTTGTGTGTTGTTTCTGTGATGAATAGCGTTTAAAAAGCAGTTTAAAAAATGAGAACATGTCTCTGTGTCATACCAAGTTGTCCCTCCTAGGCCTCCCCACTGATAGGGGTGTTTGCTTCACTCATCTAGTCAGTTTCCCCAATATGTTCTTATCTCTCTTCAGTTGCTCATAGTCTTTGGGGGTACGAGTAGACAAGCGAGAGGGAACCCTTGGGTCCATAGAAGTGCCACATAGGAGGATGTGAGGAAGGGGAATAGATTGATGACAGGAAGGAAGGGAAATGGGAAGGAGGAAAATAGAGGCAACCAGGGATAGATACTCAACGTGTTTGTAAAAGTAAAAAATAATGAAAAAGAAAAACTGGTCATATTTATTGAGACTTTAGATATGAGACAGAAATGGGTTGGATGATGTTGATTCTGCCGGTTCAGGAGAATGGGAGGTCTTTCCACCTTCTGGTGTCTTCTGTAATTTCTTTCTTTAGGGATTTAATGTTTTCATTGTAAAGATATTTCACTTCTTTGGTTAGATTTTTTAGCATTTATTTAGGGGCTATCGTAAATAGGATTATTTCTCTTAGGACTTTTTCACTGATTTTTTGCATGTTTATTTTGTAACCTGCCACCCTACTGAACTTCTGTGATAGGTCCAGGAATTTTCTGGTGAAGTCTTTAAGATTACTCATATATAGGATTATGTCATCTATAAATAGAGATATCTTGACTTCTTTCTTGTCCATATGAACCCCTTATCTCTCTTTCTTGTCTTATGGCTCTAGCTAAGACTTCAAATACTATATTGAATAGAAGTGGTGAGAGTAGACAGCCTTGTCTAATTCCTGATAGAAATGGGAATGCTTCAAGTTTTTCCCCATTGAGTATAATCCTTGGTGTGGGCTTGATGTAGACAGCTTTTTCCTTCCATTCCAACTGTCTCTAGGGTTTTGATCATAAAAGGATGTTGGATCTTGTCAAATGCTTTTCCTGCATCTATCAAGAGTATTGGTGTTAATTGTTCCTTAAATGTCTAGTAGAACTCTATGCTGAATCCATCAGGTCCAGGACATTTTTTGGTGGGAAGATTCAAGATTACTCCATCAATTTCTATGTATTTTATAGGACTATTTAAATAATTCAAAACTTCCTGTTTAATATAGGTAAGTTGTGCTTACTCAGAAATTCATCCATTTCTTTGGGTTATCAAATTTCATGGAATACAAGTCTTTGAAATATGACCTTATAATTCTCTGAATATCTTGGGTATCAGTTGAAGTAACTCCATTATCATTTCTAATTTTGTTAATTTGTTAATTTTTAGCTAGGGGTGTATCAATCTTATTGATTTTTTCAAAGAACCTACTTTTCGTCTGCTTGATTCTTTGTATCATTTTCCTTATCTCAATTTTGGATATTTCCCCTCTGATTTTGCTAAACTCCTCTCTTCTACTGCTTTTGGGTTTGGACTGCTCTTGTCTAAAGCTTTAAATTGCATTATTAAGTTATTTACTTGTGATGTTTCATTTTTTTTACATTGGCATTATGGGCTATAAATTTACCTCATAGGACAGCTTTCATTGTGTCCTAGAAATTTAGATATGTTGTATTTTCATCATCCTTCATTTCTAGGAAATATTGAATTTCCTTTATCATTTCTTCCTGAACCCACTTCTCATTCAGCATTATAGTGTTTAGTTTTCAAGAATTAGTGTATTTTCTGCTGTTTCTTGTGTTGTAGATGTCAGGCTTTGCACCACGGTGTTGTGATTGGATACAGGCTATAATTTCAACTTTCCTGTATATGTGCAGATTTATCTTGTGGCCCAATATGTAATCTATTTAGTAGAAAGTTCCATGGGCTGCTGAAAAAAATTGCATATTCCTTGGTGCTTGGATGGAAAGTAAGATAGCCCTCTGTGAGGGTTTCATTTAGTTCCAATGTTTCTCTGTTAAGTTTTTGGCTTGTGACTATTCTATGTTGAGAATGCAGTATAGAAGTCCCTGAGTATTATCATTTTGGGATTGATTTCTTGTTTTAGACATTGTAGCATTAATGTCTTAAGAAATGTGGGGAAGCCCATGTTAGCTGTGTATATGTTCAGTGTCATGAAGTCTTCCTGGTAAGAATGACTTTTTTAAACTGTGGTATCCTTCTGTATTTCTTCTGATTTTCTTTGGTTTGAAATCTACTTTGTCAGACAGCATAATTGCTATCACTGCTTGTTTCCATGTTCCATTAGCTTGCAGAATATTTTGATCAGTGTTTTACTTTTAGAATGTGCCTATCTTTTGTGGTGAGATATGTTTCCTGAAGGCAGCAGATGGATGGGTTATGATTTCTAATCCATGTTTGTAATCTGTATTTTTTGATTGGTGAGTTAATTCCATTGACATTTAGTGTTATAATGGAGAAATTACTTTCAATTCCTGACATTTTTGTGTTTCATGGTTTTCATAAGTGTATTATTTAGCTTGTAGGTTTTGGTGGTGGTATACTTCCCTTCTGTTCTCCTGAATATGCTTGTTCTTTTCTTTAAGCTTGAATATCTTTTCTAGAAATTTTTGAAGGCATGGTTTGAAGACCTGGTTTTTCGAAGGTTTCTGAAAGTGGAAAATTTTTCCTTCACCCTAAATCATGATTTATAGTTTTCCTGGGTTTATCAGCCTAGATTGACATTGTGCCCATTCAATACTTGAAGTACATCTATCCAAGCTCTTCTGGCTTTTACTGTTTCCATTGAAAAATCATTCGTTATTTTAATCAGTTTACCTTTAAAAAGGCCTTTTTTTCCTCTTGAGGTTCTGAATGCATTCTCTTTGTCTTGTATGCCTAGTGTTTTGACTATTATTTGCTACGGTGAGTTTCTATTTCGGTCATATCTGTTTGGGGTGTGGAATGCCTCTTGTATTTGGATAGGCCTCTCTTTCTATAGATGTGGAAATTTTTCCTTGATGATAACTGGAAAAACTTATTTTGGGATTCTTTTTCTGGTATTCCATAAATTAGGCTTCTTCAGGGTGTCCCTTAACCCTTAAATATCCCTCTCAAATCTCTTTTTGGTGAACTGGTTAGTTCTTCCACTTTGTCTTCAAGATCTAATATTCTATTTTCTGCTTTATTAGTTCTGTTGATAAGTCTCTTTTGAGTTTTGGTTGAGATAGATTGTCTTTTAGTTTGAGTTTAAACTCTGCTTGAGATCATTTTAACTGCTCTATGACTATTTTTGTTTCTTCTACTTCTTTTCCCATCTCCTCCAAGTGCCTGTTGTTTTCCTGTTCAAAGTGGTTGATGTAGCTGTTTAACTCTTCCCAGATTTCCTATTTCATTATTTTGATCATAGTAATGATTAGGCTTTGAAAATCATTATCTTGGTTATGGCTTTTTTGTCTGTTTTCTGTGAGTTTGTTCTGGTTGGATTCCATCATTATGGAGTAAATTCCTTTGAAAGGAGATTTTTTGCCTTGGTTTTTGTTTCTCATGGGTTTGTGCTGTGCCCTAGGCACTTTTGTTTTAATTTCTTATGACCTTCTCTTTGTTTCTGTGTGATTTTGACTGAACTGAATTAAAGAGTATTACTACACTTGAACAGTTATTGCTAGTGTTTGCCTTGAAGTTGGGTACACTTGTCTGGTGGTGGTGTTATTTCCTAGATGAGGCTATTGGACTGGTAGTAGATCAATTAAGGCAGGTTTAGTAGACAGGGGATGAAGATTAGTAGGGTAGTGAACTTTTTAGGTTTACTTCCTTGGTGATATATGAGGGTGAATGGTATATTCCCTGAAGTTGTACGGGTTTTTGGGTGGCTATATGGAAATTTTATACTACAGTGACTAATAACTGAGATGAGCAGGATGGCAAAAAGGGTTTACTTATCTTAGAGCTGGATGTGAAGATTCTCACATATAACAGGATGATTTTAGAGGACTTCAGATGAATGGTGTTTGTCCCCTAGAGCTTTTTTTGTGTTTTCTCTGGACTCTGTTGAATTCTAAGGAGCAGGGAGTTCATCCTGGTCCAGGTCTGGGGAAGAAAGGCTGAGTGGGTAGTGGGGCAAACAGATGACCTGGGACCTGAGGCGTGACCTAGGGACCTTCCCCAGGGCCAGAAAGGCAGGCTGGCTACTAGTGAGGCATGCAACTGTCCTGGATTCTGGGGCGTGATTTAGTGGGCTTACCTGAGGAGCAGAGAGTCTGCCCTGGTCCAGGTGTGGGATAGCCAGATATTTAAATTTTTGTTAGGGAAGATTATTTTATGTATGATTTTTACTGTTATTCTCTTATTTTGAATTTCTGAGAAATGTTGAGAAATTACGAAGAGCTATTTTAAACCTTATATGAAATTTATGGATTATTTCACACCTAGTCACATTATTTGATAATAATTTCAGCTACTGAACTCATATTCACAAGTTATGATTACCATAAAATTTTGTCATTTTTTTTGGCTGCCCTAAAAAAACTGACAATAAGTCCCCTTTACTGAAGATGCAATGCATATGCATCACATGGCATTGACAAAAACCTCCATTTGGAACTTGTTTGGGCACTTCCTCTTGTTTAATAGTTTACAACATACCAGTGAGTATTGTAGAAGCTATTGGGAGAGATGTGAAAGGGGTCAACAACCAAATGGCTCATAACCTGTGAGATTTGTGAGTTACAATAGTAATTACCATGGAAAGAGGCCACCATCAGCATGATGGTGACATGAGTATCATGGAGATAACAGAACAAGAATCTATGAAAAGAAGGAAGCAGATCACAAGGAAGAGAAACCTATGAATGTTTAGTTAGGAAGACAGTACACCAAATTGCCTGGTAAATATCTGTTATTATACTTACAGATTGGAGAAGCACACATCACTCAGCCTAGAAGCCTTCTTCCATAATAGAAAGAGTTTTTTACTGAAAAGTATGACTTGTCAAAATGCAGAAAATAAGTGTCTGCAGACTGCTTTTCCCTAAACAGAACACGTAAGCCTAATCCACCCTCAACCCAAGGTTCAAGAAACATCATAGAAGAGGGGGCAGTAAGATTGTGAGAACCTGAAATGGGAAGATGGTGGTGCATGCATTATCTTCTGGACATGACACAATTACAATATCCAAAAATTCATGGCAGAGATGTATATGCATACAAACATTTTAGGTGAACTGCCTTATCAACATCTCACCATAACATTAGAAAAATCTGAAAAAGCTCCACACCTTTCTTAGAGACTGATGAAGAATAATGCTCATGGGGAAGCAAAGGAGGATGCTGTCCCCAGTGGTATATCCAGTGATCTCAGATGCTTTATGGAACATGAATTAAGTCAGATATAATTAATCACAGACTGGATGAAACGTAGTGGGTTGCACAAGCAAAAAGAATTGAAAGTACTGGGAATTTGGCATGGGAGATGAAGGGTGTGAGGAGAAAAGAAGTAAGAATGATATTTGGTACTAAGGGTTGAAAATATTATAAAGTCACTATATGCCTGTACACAACATTAAATTTAGGAAAAGAATAAAATAGAAAAAATTGGGTGATTGTTCTTCTGTAATTTTATTTAAAAAATCATATATATTATATTATTTTATAAAGCCAAAATAAAGGTGAAGGTGAAATTAATTCCATTACATTTCAGCTTTGAAATGTTATTTTCTTTGTTGTATTTCAGACAAAAGCTACACTAATTATAGTCACCCATTAATTTATATTAATTTAGCAAGTTTATTTCTTTACTGAGAATGTTTCTCTGATAAAGGTTAACTGTCACTAAAGTCTCTATGAAAGCATAATGCAATTCCCTGGGAGATATTTTTAAGTATTTGTGGACTTTTTCATAAAAACCTTTTAAATTTAATAAGTACACTCAATGAGGAATAGGAAACAAAGGAAAAATTAGTTTTAACATTTTTTAATTTATTGACTGATTTAAAAACAAACTTGGTTTATGTCTTTGCCCTGACCCCTCCCCCTACCTCTCTCTCCCCACACACACACTTCTCTCACTGTCCCCTCCCTTCATCAGTACTGCCCCTCTGCTTGTGTACTTCAAGACTCCCTTTGAGTCACTCACTGTAAGTCTTTGCTTTTTAATACAAATAATATTTCTACAATGAGTAAGAGACAACAGCTTTTATCAACCTTCCAAGCACATATATAAGGATATTTAGTAGTGTTTTATGACATGTGAACAATGAAAATGTAGGCAACTTTGAAAGACAAATGGTATACAAGCAAGGTCCAAATTTAAGTTATATGTGATTCTGTGACTGTGTGTATTTGTATAGTGTCAATGCAACATCAAGTTGAAAAATATATTACATATCTGAGTTTGGCAGCAGCACAGAATACTGGAATATTTTTAAGAAGAAAGAAGCATCAGGCTGGGAGATATCTTGGTGGTTATAGCTGTTGTCTTTCAAATGGAAGGACTGTTTTTTGGAAACCCAGAGGTAGATATAGTAGCTTGTCTATAATTCTTCCTGTAAAGGGTGGAGTCTGTGAATGTCAGAGCAAGCTGATTAGACAGCTTAGCTCTAGTGATGTACTCTAAGTTTAATTACAGTTGTAAACTCACAGAAATAAGGTGGAAGAACAACCAAGCATGATCCCAATATAACCCTATGGGCCTCCATATTAATACAGGTGCTTCACTTTTCATGGAAACCTTTCAGTAGTTATCATAATAAACCTTCCTCCTTGCCTATCTCTTATTTGATTTTAGACAACATTAAGTTGACAACCAAGATTAAACATCAAAGAATACAAGAGACTTTGATCATATACACTTCCGTAGTTCCCTTTCTCATGTATCTCCTTTCTTTTGAAATGCTTCTTTGCTTCCTAAATTGTATCTCTTATAATTTTATGTCATTGTTTCTGTTGCTGTCCAGAAGTTTCTTATTAATGTAGATTCTATATATGAGAAACCATTGACATTTTCTCTTTCTGACACATTTCATTTAACATAATTATCTCCAGTTCCAACATTTGTATGCAAATTACATAATTTGTTTTTGCTGTTGTTGTTGATGTTGTGGCTGTTTCTTAGTGAATAATCTTCTATCTGTTTAGTTCATTTACACTTTCATTACTCATTAATGCTTATTTTTTAATTTATTATGAGCAGTAAATTTCTGTTAGATGAATAGCTAGAAAAAAATTTCCCCTTTCTTTAGGCTGTCTCATCTGCTGGTCAGTGTATCTGTTGCTCCAAATAAGTTTCTTTTAATTCCCGGTGATCCTATTTTTCATGTCTTGCATTAATTCTTGGTTATAGGAGTCACATTTAAAATGTGATTTCATATGTGAAATTTCATAGCGCTTTCCTAGTCCTTCAGAAATTTTAAGATTCTTTCACTACTCTCTCTGGTTTACCTGAGTTGAATTTTTTATAGGCTGTAGTTTAATTTCTTTACTAGGATAATCAAAGCCACTTAATAGTAAAAGGGATTTTTTAATTGCAGTTCATGTTAAAGCACAACTGCAGCCAAGGTAGCTGCAGTTTAGAAGTACTGGTCAAATTAAATCAATAGTGAAGAAGTAGAAAGCAATAAATGCTATGATCACAGCTCACTTTCTCCTTCCTGCACAATTCAGATTCCCCAAATTAACTCACAGTTCTTCCACATCAATTAACCTCCACTAGATAATCTCTCACAGACATTCTCAGGAACTAGCTATAATTCCTCAGAGTTGTGTACAGTGGTCTGTCTTCTCCATGATTCTTGTTTCAGTTACTCTTCTGCTGCCATGCTGCTTACTCATACATCCACCTTAAGGGAGAAAGGCAGATTTATTTAGATTAGGGTTATAGAGGGAAGATTCAGTTCAATAAGACAACAAAGTGATGACCAACTAGTAAAAGCTGGAGATGGCTTAAGTCACATACATTATGGAGGCAAAGGGAACAAGTTGCAAACTCAAAGAGAAGATTGAAGGTGGAAACAGGACAGTGCTTACCAACCTCAAGGCTCACTGCCTGTGATGTGTCTTTCTCAGCAAGGCTCCACCCCTTGGTGTTGCCATGCCCTTCTCAAATATTAACATCATCTAAGGATGTAAACACAAGTTCCTATGAGGAACAACTTATATGAGCCTCCTGTTGAAATCATCTGAGTTCCAGTGTGCTTTCTTTATGCTACTTTAGCACAGTTACTTGCAGAATGTATCACTCTCTTTGGAGGGATCCTTCAAGCATTCTTTTGGACTAGCTCTTCTCCAGGAGAGCAGTTTTCCTTGGTTGATGACCCAATTTGGCCCCAACATCACTATTATCTTTAGCTCTCAGTGGCAGATCAGACTACAACTCCGCATTATAAAATTTCCCTCCTGGACTTCTTTGTAGAATCTCTAATACTGCAACACACTGCCTGTTTATAACCACTTTCTGATATCTTGCAAGAAGTACCCACTTCTTCCTCACTCTTTTATCTTTGATCTCTAAAACCAGATCCATGTGGATGATGTTGCCATGTTCTGCTACAACCTTGACATAGAGATTAATCCCCTTGAGTCCCAGCTGGTTCAGCTTCTTTTTGTTGACACAGGGACAAGTCTCTCTTGACCTGTTGTTTTAGAAGAACAGGCAATTCTCCTGGAACTATGTCTTTAGCTCTTTATTTTCAGTGTATTCTTATCATTATAGAAGGGAGCTTTCATTGAAGGATATAGCTTCTCTTATTGTCCACATGAAGACCAAACTTTGGCTCATTAATGGAGATAATCTCTTTTTAAAAAGCCACAATATTACTGTTCACATGAAATCTCATGTTGTTTTCCTCTCTTTCTACCTGATTTCATGCACTTTCTCATTATGACTATGAACAAGAACACTAAAATGTAGCCATGCCACACTGTCAAGACTACATTAACTTGAAACTTACTCAAAAAATAAAAAAAAAGACTAGAAATTAACTACAGGGAAGCTTTCAGGATGAGGGCAAAACTTTGCAAAACATTCTGACAAAGTATCACTCTATTTACTCCCCATTAATTGTCAACACAGTCTCTCTGTCCCCCTCTGGAATGTCAATAGCTAGATCTCTACTATGCACATCTCTTTCACCATTGCTCTTTTCCAGTTTCTCACTAGAAAAGCCCTTTAGGCCCAGTTTCAAAGATACTAAGGCTTTCTAGCACAAAGTCCTAAAGTTGTCCTTTTTCTCTCAATAGACATTTCCAAAGGCTCATTGATCACACAACTCACCAATGTCCAAACTTCTCTATTTCTCTTTACCACATTCTCTCAGCTTTGGAACAACACTTCACTTTCTGTTACTGGATTTTTTCAGTCTCACAGCACTACCCCACTTATTGGTACTAATATCTATTTACAGCTACTTTTTCTGCTGGTGAAAAAAACAACAATGCAATTATCTTAAGGTTCCAGAAGAGATGCAGTCCATTATTATGAGAAAGGTATGTTTTGAGGCACAAGCTGGTGGTGACTTAAGTCATTTCAGACATCACAGATGTTGTAAGAACTAGTTGCAGACATTAAGACAGATTACTAACAGAAACAGGGTGGGGCTAGCCAACCTCAAGGACCACCACAGGTGACACGACTTCCTCCAAGACACCACCTTGAAAATTGCCATGACCTTTTCAAATACTAAAATCATCTAAGAATATAAACACTTGAGACTATAAGAGACAATTCATAGCCAAACCATGACAATTCTTGATTCTTCAAAGTTGGTAATTAATACCTATCATCACAGGGTGAGATACAGGAATTTAATTTCAAACATCTATGTGTAGCCATTCAGATTTCCTAACATTTTTGTAGTTTGCCTGCATGGTTGCTGATTAAATGATCATTGAATAGCTAAAGGGAACAAGGGGTTTATTTTCTTTTATGACTTCTGCAGGTTTGTTCCAGACTTAACCCAATCATTAATTCTCCACAAATGTGCCCAGATCTCAAAGCCTCAACAATCAAGTTGACACCTGTGCCTAACTGTGACACTCTATCCCTTGTCAACTTGACACAAAGACATAGCACTTTTAAACTGTAACCTTCAATCCTTGTGACTACAGATCTTAAAATTTATCTTAAAAATATAAATACACTTCATAGACAAATTTAAAATATTCTCTCATTAAAACTTCAGTTCCAACATTTTAAAAATTCAAAGTTCCTAACCTTAAAAGTGTATTAAACCAGAATAAGTTAAATACTATAAGACAAATGAAACAGAAGGATCCTGAAAAATAAGAAAACATTGGAAAAATCAAAGTCCAAAGAATACAAATACTGTATTCTTTAATTCAGTGTCCATCTTCTGTTGCTCATCATGTAGTCAAGGCAGATTCTAGGCATTCCCAGTCCCTGTTTGCAGCTTGAAATTTTTTAAAAAAATTTTATTATTATTATTATTTATTCAACTGTATGCATATGCGTATGTGGGCGTGCGTGTCTGTGTGTGTGTGTGTGTGTGTGTGTGTGTGTGTAGAACCACGGACGAATTCGCGAACCACCATGGACGCCTCCACCTCCTTCTGCCCCGGGATTCACAGGCTCCGCCCTACCAGGACCAGAAGCGCAGGCCGCCCCCGCTTCCGCCTGGCATCTATACATGGGATCTGGGATCCGAACTCAGGACCTTCCGCCTGCGAGGCGGAGGCTTAATCCCTGAGCTACCTCTCCAGCCCCCTGCAGCTTAAAATTTTAAAAACAGAGTTCCTCTGAACCAGGCGAATCACTATTGACAGCTCTCCTCAGCATGTATCCTGTGATTCCCGCATCTCCAAGAACACTCTGGGTTTGCCTCTGGAGCTATAAACTTTACCTTCTCTTCGAAGATTCTATGCCTGCCACTTGGTGCCAAGCCTTTGCTGTTCTTAATGAACCTTGTAATGGTATACCAAAACTAGTACTACCTGAGTGATGCTACCAAATTCTGAAGCGCTGTTGAAATGTAGCTTTGAGCTACAGTTGTACCAACTTTAGCACACTAACTTTGGAATAGCCTTTTTCTAATTAGCTGAAACTACCTAAGGACAAGAAGTGGCTTCAACTTGGGCTTTTGGCCCCTGAAAGAATCCAGGTTTTCAAGCCACTTTCCCAATGCAAGTCACTAGGTTTTCCTTCATCAATATTCATTCCTCCAACAATGGCAGCAATTCTGCTATCTGCCCTTTCCACATCCAAAGCTTCATGGCCACCAACACATCTCTCCTCTATCAAGCAAACCAATTCACTGTCTTTAAATTCAATTGTACCAAAGTCCTCATTCCCCTTATCATAAACTGGTCCCAAACAATTCATAACTTTCTCAGCATCGCTATTTTCCAAATGGCTCATTAAACTCTGCATAATCATATTTGTAATCTACAAAGTCAAAATCTTCAAACATTTCAAACTTTGTCCAGCGAAAGTGTTCAAAAGCCACAAAATCCTCATAGTCAGATTTATCAGCAATGCCCTACTTCCTGGTACCAAATTCTGTTGCAGTTTGCCTGCATGGTTGCTGATAAATGACCATAAAATGACTTACGGGAACAAGGGGTTTATTTTCTGTTATGATCACTGGTTACAGTTCTTAATTCAACTTGACGGGAGACCACACACTAACACCAAGGCCAAGGGAACTGACCTCACCATCACAACATAACAGCTGAGAGAGGGACAAAACTTATCAGACCAACATGTCTGGCCAAGTATACAGAAGAATGCCAACTTCCTCAACCAACTCTCAGTATTTTATTCATCTGTTCGGGGCCTAATACCACTCACCATGGTCTGGGCCATCCCCATCAGCTAGACAATCTTGTGCAGGTTTGCTCTGGGCTTAATCCAGCCACAAATGTGCCCAGAGCTCAAATGTGCCCAGAGCTCAAACCCTCAACAATCAAGTTGACACTTGAGCTTAACTGTGACACATTACTTACTAAAGATGCTGTCTTTGATTCAACTAAATTCAGGCCTCATTTTTTGGGAACCAGAATACTATAGCAACATCATGTTATTTACAAATATTTATAATTTCATGGGCTGTTGAAATGGCTCAGGAGTTTAGACTCTGTCTCACAAGCAGAAGATTCTAAATTTAGATCCCAGGTCCCACGTAAAAATGCCATGAAAAAAAAATCAATATGTTTGTAAAAGTAGAAAAAAAAAAAACAAAAATGAAAAAAATGACATGCAGAAACAGTGACAGCCTGAACTTCTAGCTCTAGTGGACAGAGCTCATGAAATCCCAGAGCTAAGCAAGAAAAAGGTAGAAACAATCCAAAATTATTCCCAGTCACCCTTGGTCCTCCACAGGGACATACAGTGCCTTCTGATACACACACACACACACACACACACACACACACACACACACACACACATAAAATAAATACATAAGAAAGAAAAAATTATGTTTAATTCTACCCATTGGAAGGCTAGGGAAGTAGTATTGTGAGTTCAAATTATGGCAAAGTTTGTGAATTCAACATTATGAGACTGTCTAAATAAGATTCAAATTTCTCAGGAAATGGAGGAAATTGTCATAATCATATGAAAGTGATTTCCTGAACTTTTCTTTGATTAATAAGTTTCATTAAGCAATCACTAGCAAAAAATTCTGTTAATATTCAGTCTTCCTTAGCATTGTACAACATGTATTCATAGCTAAAGCTAATTCATAGATTTTATTTTTTTTATTCCATTATGCATTCATGTATTATTACTGTAATATTTAATTAGTATCACTATCATAAATGCATATTGTTCCAGTAACCTGGAATAACTCAATATTAGCTACTTAAAAGTATTAGAGTGAATGAAAATCAATTAATATGAATACATATTAATTTCCTAGGAAGAAAGTTACTACTAGTCATAATTTTGTGTTAAAATAAAAGGTAAACCAACCATGACACACAGAAGAATGAATGCACAATAAAATGACTGAGAGGTGACTGAAAACACCATTTGAACTAAGAATGACAAAATACCACAGATCACCTTAAGCAGTATGACTTACAAAAGAGAAGTTAGCAGATGAATCAGGAATTCCTTAACCTTTTCTGACTTCCATTTTATGTATTTTGTTTTATTTTGCTTATTTGAAATGAGATCTTTACATAACTCAGTTGGCCAGAAACTGAAAATCTTACTAGTTCCAATTAAAATGTGCTCAAATGACACTCATATAGTCTTGTTCCTGGTCACATTGGCTTTTTAAAATAATATTGCAGTTAGTTTGCAGGTTGCTGATAAAATCATGACAAAACATCTTAAGGGAACAAAGGGTTTATTCTCTTATAGTAGTTGGGTTATAGTTACTTGCTCAGGTTGGCAGGAGCACTGAAGGAACTTGACATAATATATCCATGTAATGGCTGAGAGAGGGAGCGCCCTTATTTGAAGGCCACCATATCTGGCCAAGTATACAAAAGGATGGCAAATTTCTCAAATTCTTCCCTCCTAATTACTTACCTACCCAAGGACTTGTCCCACTTGCCATGGACTGGGCATTCCCCATCAGACAATCTCCTACAGGTTTACTCTAGACTTAACTACTAATTCTCTACAAATATGCTCAAACCATCAACTATAAAGTTGACACTTGTATCTATGACACTTCACCTCTTCACAATCCTTTTTACTCAGTGTATACAGCTCTCCTTAGAAAATGTCACACATTAACCCTGGCATCTCTAAAATCTTCACTTCTCAATGGCAAACAAAGCTTTAATTGCTTTCTAGGGTCTTTAATCCCTTCTAGGGCTACTCACTTCTTAGGTCCTATCACAGGATGCTTGGTTTTTGCCATTCTCTGAAACCTTGGAGTAAGAATTCCACAACATCCTCCCTCTTGCATCTTTAATGTCTCTAAAATCAGGACCATGTGGATGACATTGCTAAATTCAGTGGAGACTGGCTTCCTGAATTCAAAGCAGATTCAATTTCTCTATGCTGACTCTGGGAAGAATCTTTATGCTGGGAAAAATCATCATCATGTTAGTATTAATTTCTTCCAACATTACAGTGCAAAGACACTAGGCTTACCTTCAATAATGTTCATTTCTCAGATAGTAACAGCTCCTCTGTTCTCTGCCCTTTCCTTATCTGAAGCTCAAGGCTGCAAAACCCAGCTCTCCTCTACTGTGGAAACCACCCTATCATCTTTAAACAACTTCACCAAAGTCATTGTTCCCAAACAATTTACATCTGTCTTAACAATTTTAGTTTCCAAATGGGCCATTGACCTTTTCATCATGTTATTTGTAATTCATAATTTTAAATTCTTCAAATATTTCTAAATTTCTCCAACAAAATCATTCAAAACCCACAAAGTTCACATAAGCAGATTTATCAGCAACACCTCATTTTTCTGGTACCACAATCCTTTTTACTCAGTGTTCTCTGGAAGAACAGAATTAATAGAATATCACAATAAAATCAGTGTTCTTCGAAGTAGCTGCGTATAGCTGCTTTATTCTTGACATTAATGGCTCACAAAGGTAAAGATCCTGAGAAATTCTCACCTCTATCATACTGGTAAATTAAGGGGACTGGTCTCCAATGATGGCAAAGGGCTGTTAAACTCCAATGTCAGCAATGATCAGCAGGATCAGGCTCCAGTGTCAACACAAACGAAAGAAAAGTTTGAAAGGATTAGACTCTGAATTAACCGAAGATGAAGGCAGTAGTGGCAGTAGCACAAAAAGTAGGCAAGGAAGCTCAAGAAAACAACTATGCTCAAAGAGTGGATTTAACAGCAAGTCTGCACAGGATAAAGGAAAAGCAAGACGCTTCTCCTTGCAGTTCCTTTTTAACTGGTCCACCACTGGAAAGCCCCACTCTCTTTGGGTTGGGTTTGTTTTACATCCATTAAAAAAGTACTTACGGGCTTGCTCAGGAGCCTGCTCCACAGCCGTAGCTGGAATAGCCTGCACCTATCAAGTTGACATCTGAATCTAACCACCACACCCCAGTTAAAAATAAATTTCAGGGCTGGAGTGATGGCTTAGAGATCATGATTCTGATTCTCAAACAGAATGACATGAGTTCAAATTCTAGAACCCATGTAAAAATGCCAAGCAGAGATAGCAGCAGCATTGGAAATCCAAGAGTGAAGCAAAAACGAGGTAGAACAATCCAGGATTATTCCCAAAATCACCCTTGTGCCTCCACAGGCACTCACAGTGCCCTCTGATACACACATGGAAACACACACACACACACACACACACACGCAGACACACACACACACACACACATAGAGACAGAGACAGAGATAGAGACCAAACAAAATAAAAAATTCACTGGTGCATAGAATTATTTCTTATATTTATATGCTAATCACATTAATATGTTACTAACTTTTAATTATAATAAAAACTGTTCTACAAGGTCTTTTTGTAAAAAGACAAGCATGCAAACGTCAGTCTCTTACTAGAATTGTAATAGTGTCATTTATC
Source organism: Typhlomys cinereus (assembly GCA_023101885.1). Taxonomy (NCBI): domain Eukaryota; kingdom Metazoa; phylum Chordata; class Mammalia; order Rodentia; family Platacanthomyidae; genus Typhlomys; species Typhlomys cinereus. The sequence goes on from JALPQD010000019.1 coordinate 6,503,952, forward strand.
TTTTCTGAAATTTATTTTCTCTACTTAAAAGAGCAAAGTGAGACTTTCCTATAATAAAGTTCAATACATAGAAATTCACTAGTTCTGGGGAATACTTAGTATAAATTAGGTATTTGTCTAGAAAATTCTCCAATAGAATCTGAATGGTACAAGTGAACCAATCTGTAGCATGCATATGAATTCACTAAACCTATAGCTCCTTAAAATTGCCTCTCTGTTTCTTTGTTCAACCATATAATCTGTCGCATAAACTTTTACCACATACAATTATTTGAGAAAACAGACTCTCTCCTTGCTTTAAAAATCATGATGAGTCTTTGCTGAATTGCATCCAAATTTCACTCCTCTTTGATTGTATCTGCCTGCCATGAAATAAACTTTCATTACTTTTTCTGATTTTAATAGAATTATTGATAAGAATTTAAAAAGATTTTTAAAATTTTTGAGTAAATTTCAGTGTAAAATTTAATACCTAAATTAAAGCTAACAAATATCAAAAATGCTCTAATTATGAATATTCATGTGATGCTCATTTCCTTGCACACCATTTCATTTTACTGAAGTATGAATTTTTTCACAAGAATTTGGGTCAGGAACTTGATTTTGTTTATAGCACTAATTACAGATAAGCTTTTGTCAATGATGGCTTACTAAACTCAATCTTAAGATTTTTATTTGTGACTGTGATACAGTGTTATGTAAAATGGCATAGAAATTTATATTATGCAAATCAAAGTAATTTTAAATTTATAACATTTGCATATTTAATACCAATTAAAGCTACCATGTTCTTTTGCTTTGCAGAAATGTATCAGTGATTTTGACATGTTTATGTAACCATTCTTTGTTTGAATTTGATAGAGCTAAAATTATTATGCTGTGTGAACCCTTAATTAGCCCATTGCTTCTGTTACTACTGGTGACAGCAGAACATTCATTACTTGCACACATTAAGATCTCTCATTTTCAAAATAGATTTCAAACTGTTCTTGACCTAAAGAACTTTTTGGTAAGAGAAGTATTTTTTCCATTTTTATAAAGGAGCTATGATTTTGTCATCAAAAGAATTGAATTAATATGCTAGGGAAATTGTGGACAAGTGGAAATAGATGTATCTACATTCCATCCAAAATTATCACCCTACTTCAAAACAGCTTAATTGCATATTCTACAGTGTTATACATGTAGCAACATAACATCTTCAAGAAAAATTTTCTGCAGAATTTGAAAGACATACTCTGCTAGATATTTCTCCCTCAATCATGGGCTAAATTTCCACTTGTATTTTTTCTTGTTGCAATTTTCTACAGTTTTATTTGTTAACTTAAAGATTTTGCTTCTCTTTTTCTGTTTTCCATACTTTGATTGAAATGTAAACCTTGATTTGCTGAGTGCTAGACATATGTTCCTCCATAAAGTATCTACTTAATCTCAATTAAAAATATTTTTAATTTTTGCCATATGGCAATATATATATATATATTCACTACTTGCATTCCCTTTTATTATTAGTTTACCTAGTTATACATGCTCAATGAGTAGGTATTCTTGCTCCGTCTTCTGCCTTTCTTCCTCTTTCTCTCCCCCTCACTTCCCTCTCTCCTCCTTTTCCTCCCTGTCTATTCTTTCTTGGTGTTCCCCACACTTATGTGAATTAGCTTATATGGGCACAGAAATTCCTTCTGAATCCTCTCTTCTAGTGAGGGTTCAGGACATTGTGGCAGACCTTGAGGCTCCTTCTTAAGCCAACACTAATATAGAAATTCCCCTATATCTGTCTAACCCTTTGTAATCCTTTAACAATCCTACTGTCTGAAACCATCTACTCTGAGATCCTCTCTAGTCTATGGGGACTTGTTGACACATTAACCAGTGTGCAGGCTGATAAAGTTAAATATCATTGCAGTCATTTTCTGTCTACTGCAGCCTAGTCATAAGCAGAGTATTTTGTCCAGCAGTGCATCTCTCCGTCTTTAAATTCTTACAGTCATGCCACCCCCCCTCTTCTGCAAGATTCCCTGAGCTTTAGGATCAGGAGAGATATAGTTGGTCTAGTTCCAGGTGAACATTGTAGGGTTATTGTTATTCTGTATTATGGTTGGTTGTTGTTTTCAGTTTTTCTGTTCCTGCACTGCACTAGGTTGCATCTTGTTTGGATGTTGAGGTCTCCTAACCAAAGATAAAAAGGCTGTTTTAAGAAAAGATCTACATATAAGAAGAGGCTTAAATATAGAGGGAAGAATAGGAGTAGGACACAGTAGTGAGTGATGTCAGCATCCAGGTTACCAGCCAACTACTATCTGGCTATTAACACCATCCCTTCCATGATAGGGAACATATTCCCAGTGCATAAAACCCATCCAAATCCAAGTGAGCAGGAGGAAAGAAGAGTGAGCAGTGTCAAATGTATCCCTATGTATAGGCCTTTCAAGATAGTGGCCTAATTTCTCTATTGAACTGTGTTCCTTTGCCTTTTTCCCCTTGAGTTCTTTTTCCTTTTGCCCTCCAAGTTATAATTCTTGGCTATTTAATGGTCGTTATAGAGATTTTCTCTTATGTATATCATGGTGAGAGTTAGGAAATAGGTCTACTTATAAGGAAGAATATGTTGCATCTAACTTTATTTGCTTGAGAAACTTCTTCCAATTGCATCCATTTACCAGAAAATTTCATTAATTTTTTCTTTTTTAATGGCTGGTAGTATTCCATTTTATATATGTACCATATTTTCATTATCCATTTGTCAGCTGTTGGGCATTTAGTTTGATTACATGACTTTGCTATTGTAAATGGTGCTGCAATGAATGTGAACATATTCATGTCACTATAGTAAAATGATGGATTTGGGGAGATTATTCCCAGTAGTGGTGAAGCAGGGTCAGAAACTGTCATACTGATCTCCAGATTGTTTGTAGAAGCCTGTATTCTCAACATCTATGTATGAAGTCTCCACATCCTCTCTAGCATTTGTCGTTGTATACATATTGGACTTTTGCCAACCTGCTCAGGGTAGTTTTGCATTTCACTGGTGGCTAGAGAGTAGATCATATTTTAAGGTATTTGTTTGATATTTCAATTATGACCCTGGAAAAATTTCTTTTAACTTGCATGGCCCATGTTCTAATGAGGTTATTGATCTTCTTGGTAATTAATTTTTGAGTTCTTTGTGTATTCTTGGTATTAGATTTCTATCATATGTGTGGTTAGTGAAGATTTTTCCACTGTTCTGTGGGTTGTCTTTTTGTTCAGTTTATAGCTTTATAATTTGTTTAGCTGAACTGAAGTTCTTTAATATCAGAATATTTGTTGAGTGTTTGTTGAGTGTTGGTTCTACTTCCTGTGCTATTGGATTTCTGTTTAGGAACTGTTGACCTACCCCAATCAGCTCAAGAAAGTTCCCCAATCTTTCAACTAGGACTTTTACAGTCTCTAGCTGAATATTAAGGTCCTTGATACATTTGGAGTTGATTTACATGCATGATGACAAGTTTCAATCAAGTCCAGTTTCAGTCTTCTGCATATGAATATTGAGTTTCACCAGCAACATTTTAAGATGCTGTTCTTTTGCCATTGAGTTTTTTCAGCCTTATGCCAATAATCAGATGATTGTAAGTGTATGGGCTTATACATACACTGGATCTTTAACCTTTATCAATTGATATATGTTTCTGTATAGATTTGTACCATAGATTAAGGTTTGGTGTGATGATACCTTCAGCAGAGTTTTTGTTACTCAGGATTGTTTTTGCTATCTTGGGCCTTTTGAACTTTCATATTTTGAGATTGTTCAGTCAATTTCTATAAAGAATTGCTTTGGGATTTTGATTGCTGTAGTATTGAATCTGTAAATTTCTTCTGGTAGGATTGTCATTTTTATGATGTTAATCTTGCAGTTCCAGGAGCATTGAGAGGTCTTTCCATTTTCTGGTGTATTCCATAATTGCTTTCCTTAGGATTTTAAATTTTCATTCATTTAGGGTTGTAATTGAGAAATGTCTGTTAGTTCCTGTCATTTTTTGTGTTTAGTGGTGTAAATTACTTACTTTGAAGTTACATTGGCATTATTTTCCATGCTTTCCACTCAGATATGTGTACTCTGTTCATTGAGTTTGAATATCTTTGCTAGCATCTTTTGGAGGTCTGGTTTGGTGGTCATGTAAGCCTTCAGCTTGTCTTCATGGTAGAAAAATTTTCTTTTACCTTCAATCATGACTGATAGTCATAGGTTTGATGGGTACATCAGCTTGGGTTGGAACATGCTTATTCATGGCTTGAAGTGTGTCTCTCCAAGCTCTTCTGGATTTTACTGTTTACACTGAAAAATTAGTTATTTTAATAGACTTACAGTTAAAAATTATTTGACTTTTTTTCTTGAAGCTTTCAACACATTCTCTTGTCATGTATCACAGTGTTTTGACTATTATTTGCCATAGCGAGTTTCTATTTTGGTCATATCTGTTTGGAGTGTGGTATGCCTCTTGTATTTGGATGAGTCTCTCTTTCTTTAGATGTGGAAAGTTTTCATTTATGATAGTTTGAAAAATCTCCTATAGTATGGCATTTTGGGTTTGTGGTTCAGGTATTCATGATTGCACACGTTTGGCTGAACTTGTTTGTGCTTTCATTTTGTCTTCTGGTTCTGATATTCTATTTTCTGCTTTCTTTGTTATTCAGATAAGATGCAATCAATGTGGATTGAAGATAGCTTGGTTTTGAGTTGTATTTTTATCTCAGCATGAGATTTTTCAACTGCTCTTTCCTAGTTTTGTTTTTTTAATTGTCTTTCTCATCTCATCCAAGTGCCTGGTGTGCTCCTGTTCATTTCCGTGTATGTAACTCCACTCTGATTTCCTCTTTCATTGTTTTAATCATACTAAAAATCAGACTTTGAAAATCATTATCTTGGATATGGCTTTCTATGCTATTTACAAGAGATTATTCTGGGTGGAATACATCATTTTAAGATTGACGCTTTTTGTAGGAGAGTTTTTGTCTTGGTTTTTGTTGTATCTCATGGATTTGCATTGTGATGGACATTTTGTCTTAATATTAGTTAGGGTTCTCTGAAGAAACAGAATCTACAGAATGTAATATATATAAATAAGTTTATTAAAAAAATAACTCACAATATTAAAAATCGTGTCCTTCAAGGTAGCCACCTGCAGCAGCCTCTTTCTTCGCTGGAATGTTCTACAAAGCCAAAAGATCCTGAGAAGGTCTCAAGCTCGATTGGAGGATCGAAAAAGCTGGGTTCCGATGTTGGTGAAGAACAGCTGGGCTCCAACGTCAGCAATGAACAGTGAACAGCAGCAAAGCCTAGAGACCAGGCTCCAAAGGCAGCAGGAACAACTAAAACATGATGGAAAAGGTGAAGTTCCAAGTCAGCCAAGGACTGGAGGCAGCAGCAGTAGCAACAAAGAAGACCACAATGCTCTAAAAGTGAACAACGAAGCACTAAGAATGGACTGCACACCAAATCCACACCAGATAAGGGACGAGCAAGTCCCTCCCCCTTGCAACACCTATTATCAGGGCCACCACTGGAAAGTACCACCCACTATGGGCTGGGTTCTCCACAGCAATCAGTCAAGTACCTGCAGACTTGTTCAGGAGCCATTCCAACCATTAACCTTCCACAGCTGCATCTCAAATAGTCTGCAACTGTCAAGTTGACACCAAAATGCCACCATAAGAGTGTTTTATCTTTAATGTCTTCCTTGGTTTGTGTTTTTGACTGATATGAATTAGACAGAATTGCTACACTTGGACAGTTATCCCTAATGTTTGACCAGGTGCTGAATGTGTTTGTTTAGTACTTCTTGTTGTCATTGTTAGATAAATATATTATACTGTTAGAATATCAATTAAGGTGAGTTTAGTAAAGAAGGGTTGAAGAAAAGTGTGGTAGTACAGTTGTTAGCTTTTGCTTCCTTGTTGTTGTGTGAGGGTGAATGGTTAAGGGGTTTTTGGGTGGGCTATACAGAAATCTCAAACGACGGCGACTGTTAATTTGAGTTAAAAAAAAGGAAATCGGATTACCTATCTTGGATTGGATGTGAAGATTCTCTTCTGTTCTATGACAAGATCCTCTATTGTATGGTGTTGGTCTGCTAGCTTGTTATTTGTGCTTTCTGTGGACTCTGTCAAATTTTTGAAAAGTTTTAAAGTTTTTTAATGATTACTGGGGAGAGACACTGAATGAGTTTTGGTGGTAGAAGCTGTTGGCCCTTTGGCCAAGGGTGTGTAGTCACAGGGACCACCACCAACACAGCTCTGAGAAACCTGCTCCGCATCACAGGAGGGAAAAGATATCTTGCACTTTTATGTTCCTTGTTTTCAACTGACAGACTTTATCTCAAATATGTTTGTCAGAGAAACACTGATCAATTTCCATTTTAAACTTTATCTTTCAACAATATAACACATAGTAGTAGACAAATCATTACTGAAACATCTCAATCATGATTTTTTTCCTCATTTAAACACAAATTTATTTCATTTCCTTTGTCTAAATTATGATGTCCAAATGATGAGTGTAAAAGCCAAGTGGAACTATGTCATTTTATAAGTCAAATAAACTGTAACAAAAATTTAAATGGCATATGTGATACATACACATTAAATTGCCATGGAAGTAATTTTATACAGAACTAAAGTTAATTTCAAATTTTTAAAAATTACAATTATAATATCAAATATTGATTCTTGACCTTCTCGAAAAAAATTTATGTTCAATGTTATATCATCATCACACCTAAGCATCTCATTATGTTTTACTTCCTATGTGCATCCATGGTGTACATATATACATACTCTTAAAAACATAATTCAATATCATGTGTTTGATTTCATCTTTTTGTTCTTTCTTTTTCCATGGAAAGGATTCCTCAGGCATTCCCTAATATCCAGACAATGATATTTTGAAGACAGATGAAAGTGATTCACAGACAATCTCTCAATTTATTTCTGTCCTAATTTATTTCTTGTACTTCTATGCATTTTATAAATTAGGATATCACAAAAGTGATGCCCCTCTATTCAAATGATAAATATTTTAATTTGTTCCATATGTAATGATAAATGTAAATGATAAATGTTGATAAATTGAACATGGTATTTTCTTCTTTTTTTGTCAATGGAAACAATAAAAGCAAGAAGAGCTTGGAGAGACATACTTTAAGTATTGAATGAGCAAAATTGTCAACCCAGGCTGATATATCCTAGCAAAATTATCAGTCATGATCTATGGTAAAAGAAAATTTTTCCACCATAAAGACAACTTGAAGGCTTACATGACCACAAAACCAGGCCTTCAAAAAATTCTAGAAATGCTTGAAGAAAAGAGCAAGCATAACCAGGAGGACAGAAGGAAAGTATAATACCACCAAAACTTAAAAGCTAAATAATACGCTCATGAAAGACACTAAACAAAAAAAGTGTCAGGAATCAAAAGTAATTCCTCCATTACAACACTAAATGTCAATGGTATTATCTCACCAATCAAAATACACAGATTACAAACATGGATTATTAATCATGACCCATTCATCTGCTGTCTTCAGCAAACACATCTACCACAAAAGATAGGCACATTATAAAAGTAAAAGGCAGGTCAAAGACTCTTTAAGCTAATGGGACCAGGAAACAAGCCGGAGTAACAATTAGGCTATCTGACAAAGTGGAGTTCAAACCAAAAAAAGTCATAAGAGATGCAGAAAATATACTATATTTTAGTCACGGTACAATTCACCTGGAATACTTCACAATGCTGAACATATACACACCTAATATTGGCTTATCCATATTCATTAAGCAAATACTACAATGTCTACGCAAGAAATCAATTCCAAAAATATAATATTTGGGGATTTCAATACTGTACGCTCAACATGGGATAGATCAAGAGGTCAAAAACTTAACAGAGATACATTGGAACTTAATCACACCCATACTGAAACCTTACAGATTTCTATCAAACTTTTCATCCATCCAAGCACTAAACACTACAATACTAAATGAGAATTGGATTTAGTAAGAAATCATAAAGAAATTCAAGATTTCCTAGAAGCTAATGATAATGAAAATACAACATTTCTAAATCTCTGGGACACAATGAAAGCCATCCTAAGCGGTATGTTTATAGCTTTTAATGCCTGTATCAAAAAATAGAAACATCACAAATAAATAATAATGCAGCTTAAAGATACAATAGAGCAATCCAATCCCAAAAGCATTAGAAGAGAGGAGATTAGTAAAACCAGGGGAGAAATATCCTAAATTGAGATAAGGAAAATGATACTAAGAATCAACCTATTAAAAAGCTGGTTCTTTGGAAAAATCAGTAAAATTGATACTCCCATCGCTAAATTAACCAAAATCAAAAAATAAAACCCAAATTAACAAAATTAGAAATGAAAATGGAGTTTTCACACTGATACCCAAGAAATTCAAAGAATTATAAAGTCATATTTCAAAAACTTATACATCATGAAATTTGAAAACACAAAGAAATGTTGAATTCCTGAATTCAATTGAATCAGGAAGTTTTGAATTATTTAAAAACTCCTATAACACATGAGGAAATTGACGAAGTAATCTTAAATCTTCCAACCCAAAAATTTCCTGGACTAGAAGGATTCAGCACAGAATACTACCAGACATTTAAGAAATAGCTAACACCAATACTCATTATTAAAGTGTTCCAAAAAATTGCAAAGGAAGGAATACTTACAAATGCTTTCTATGAAGCCATACTAATCCCAAAACATAATAAAGATACACTTAAAAGAAAATTGTAGGCCAATCTCTTTGATGAACACAGATGCAAAGAATCTCAACAAAATCTTAGCAAATTGGATTCAAAAACATAACAAAAAGATCATTCACTGTGATCAAGTAGGCTTTATCCCAGTTATACAATGTTGGTTCAACATATGCAAATTAATGAATGTAATCCATCATAAAGACCGATCCAAACTCAAAGATCACATGATACTCTTGATAGATGCAGGAAAAGCTTTTTGACAAGATCCAACATCCTTTTATGATCAAAACCCTAGGGACAGTTGGAGTGGAAGGAACCTTTATCAATATAATAAAAGCTGTATACATATAATAAAAGCTGTGTACAACAAGCCAACAACAAGCATTATACTCAAGAAGGAAAATTTGAAGCATTCCCATCTTCAATCAGGAACTAGACAAGGCTGTCCACTCTCACCACTTCTATTCAATGTTGTACTTGAAGTTTTAGCTAGAGCCATAAGACATGAGAGGGAGATAAAAGGGATTCATATGGGCAAGGAAGATCTCAAGATATCTCTATTTGCAGATGACATGATCCTATACCTGAGTGATCCTACTATTTCCACTAGGAAACTACTAGAACTGATACATAAGTTCTGCAGGGTGGTGAATTTTCTGTACACCAAGGATAAAAAAAAGTAAAATTTCCTAAGAGAAACAATCCCATTTGCTATAGACCCTAAAAAAATGAAATACCTTAGTATAAACCTAACCAAAGAAGTGAGGGACCTTTATAATAAAAACTTTAAAACCCTAAAGAAAGAAATCACATAAGACACCAGAAGGTGGAAAGACCTATGCTCCTGGATTGGCAGAATCAACATCACAAAAATAACCATTCTGCCAAAAGCAGTATACATATTCAATGCTATACCAATCAAAATGCCCCCCATGCAATTCTTTAAAGAACTTGACCAAACAATCTCAAAATTCATATGGAAGCACAAAAGGCCCAGGATACCAAAAACAATCCTGAGTAACAAAAACACTGTTGGAGGTATCACCATACCAAATCTTAATCTATACTACAAATCCATAGTAATAAAAACAGTCTGGTACTGGCTCCAAAATAAATATGTAGATCAGTAGATAAGGGTTGAAGACCCAGATATAAGCCCATACAATTACAGCCATTTGATCTTTGACAAAGGGACCCAAAAAAATCCAATGTGAAAAGAACAGCAGCTTCAACTAATGGTGCTGACAAAACTGAATATCCACATGCAGAAGATTAAAACTGGGCCCGTACTTGTCACTATGCACAAAAATTAATTGCAAATGGATCAAGGACATCAGTATTAGTCCACAGATTATAAAAATCCTAGCTGAAAAGTCAGGGAACTCCCTTGAGCTGATTGTGCTAGGCCAACAGTTCCTAAATGGAAATCTAATAGCACAGTCACTAGAACCAACACTCAACAAATGGTATCTTATGAAATTAAAGATCTTCTGTTCAGGTAAAGAGATTGTAAAATAAAAGGAACCCACAGAATGAGAGAAAATCTTCATTATCCACATATATGATCTATTATCCAGAACCTGAAAAACTAAACACCAAGAAAATAAATGGTCCAATTAAAAAATAGGCCTGGGAACTCAAAAGAAACTCTTCCAGGGACGAAATTGAAATTCTAACAAATACCTTAAAAAATGTTCCACATCCTTAGCCATCAGGAAAACACAAATCAAAATTTCCCTGAATATCATCTCACTCCTGTCAGGATGGCAAAAATCCACAATACAATCAACACCAAATGCTAGAGAGGATGTGGAGAGAAGGGAAGTCTCCTACATTATGGGTGGGATTGCAGGTTTATACAACCACTCTGGTGATCAGTTTGGTGATTTTTAAAAAAGTTAAAAATTGAAATGATATTTGACCCTGTTATACTAGTTCTGAGAATAATCCCCCTGCCATACTTAAGCACAAGTTTCAACTTGACTGTTGAGGGTTTGAGCTCTGGGCACAGTTGTAGAGGGTCGATGGTTGAATTGAGCCCAGAGTAAAACTGAAGGAGATTGTCTAGCTGTTGGGTAAGGCCCAGCCTATGGTGTGTGGGATTAGGCCCTGGATAAATCACAGAGAGCTGGTTGAAAGAATTGGCATCCTTCTGTTCACTTGGCCAGACATGCTGGCCTGGCAAGTAAGGATCGTCCCTCTCTCAGCTGTTGTGTGGTGATGGTGTGGCCAGTTCCCTTGGCCATGGTGTTGGTGCATGCTTTCCCATCAAGTTGGACTGAGAACTGTAACTAGACTATTGTAAGGAAATAAACCCCTTGTTCCCTTAAGCCATTTGATGATCATTTATCAGCAATGTTGCAGGCTGACAACCATAAAGCAAAAATTCATCACAATGACACAAGCACAAACATGTTCAAAACAGCACTATTTACCATGGCAAAGTCATGGAATCAACCCAAATGCCCACAGCTAATGACTGGATAAGGAAAATGTGGTACATTTATACAATGGAATACTATTCAGCCATAAAAAAGATAATTTCATGAAATACACCAGGAGGATGGAATTAGAAAAAAATTGTATTGAATGAATTATCCCAGACTCAGAAAATTAGACATCATTTGTACTCCCTAATAGGTGGATCCTATTACCAAACGCACTTAATGACATACTCCAAAATAAGTCTCTGTAATAACTACTATAATCACAAAGATTATAAACAGTAGGGAAATAAGGATAGAGAAAATCATGCTTCAGCAGTAAAAATTGGTCACCATCAAGTATTGTCTGTAAGTATTGTCAAGCATCAAGTCTCTATAACTGTGCCCAGAACTCAAACCTTCAACAGTCAAGTTGACACCTGTGCTTAACTATGACAACCTCTTTGCCCCTTCCTTTCACTCCCCTTCATCCCTCCCTTTCTCCCAGTGCCTCTCTTTTCCTCCTTCCCATCCCTTGGAACATCCTTTTGTGTAAATGCCAAACCTCCCTCTGAGTCTTCCATCCTAGTGAGGGGTAAGGACACAGTAGCATAGCAGGGAGCCCTTCCTTGGGCTCATTGTTAGTATGTGAACACTATTATGACTGTTAATACCTTGCCTCTAAGGATCCTACTACCTGTGATCCATGTTAGACTTTTGGCAATTGTTGACATTTTGCAGTTCATGCAAAGTCTGATTATGAATATGGTATTTTCTAATCTTCATTTCTATTCTGAGAATTTTGGACATTTATTGATACCCAATTCACTTATTTATTTTTTTAATTTTCCTCTTTGACAGTTTCATACAAGGATACAATGAATTTATAACATTTCACCACTTATTACTTGAACCCATACACTTCTCTTCCTCAATATGAGTATTCTTATTCCCAGCCAGTCTCATGTGCAAATTCTTGTCCTTTCTATGGACAGCCTTTAGAGTTACATCTGGAATTCCTTAAATCATTTGTGCCTAGGAACTTCCTGGATCATGCATGATGTGACACTGGGTATTCCATTGAAGAAAGTAGCATACCTTTCCTCCCCCAGCATTAACACTCTCACAGAGGTATGGTGCCTTCTTGAGATCTTCTCTCTCACATGTTGTGTATTTATTGTGGAAGTAAGCATACCTTTGGCAACCTCATGATTGTGGATGATATTGTCCAGAAGATGTTTTGGAGTATCCCCTTTCCTATTCTGTCTCATATTCTTATTGTCCCTATTCCATGATTTCCCTGAGCCACAGAATAGGGGATGACTTAGATATCTTGTCTATTAGTTAACTGTCATTTATCTATACTGCATGTAGTTCTAATTCTCTGATTGTACACTTCCATTAGAAAAGGAAGCTTTTCTGTCTTGGGGAGAGTACCTCTTATCTAAGATTATAATCAAGAATGTTTAGATAGGGACTTGATATCAAGTACTGATAGCTAAACTTCAGTAATCTGCATACTCCTAGGGCATACAGCTTCCCCTTGCACAGGTTCTTGACCTTTTGTGAATTTGGGGAGAACCTTTGTCTGTAGTCAGAATTTGACTTGGGTTACTTGGAAATGTATCTCTCATTCTTCAAGAACTTTGAGCTTTTCTCCACACCATACAGGTACACATGGCATAATGACTATTATGTCTTTTTCCAAGATGGAAATTATAAATATCTTGAGTAATCCTGATTTTTCTAATCAGAAAATGGTACTTTAGCAATATGATCTGTGTGAATCGTTTTATTGTGTTTTGTTTTTGAGTCCTTTTCAGTATAAGTGGGCATGTGAGCATGCACAGGTTACATACAAGGCTCCCTGAACACATTTCTAGAACAAAGCCCACGAGATATATTCTAGCTTTCTTGAGAAACTTCCTATTATTCTATTATTTTTCTAGAAAGTTAGAACTTTGACTCTCAAACCCCTTAGGATATTTCTTTTTTTTAGTCATCTACACAGTAAGGATTTAATTTCCAGTTGCCATTGACAAGTACTTCTCCTTAATGAACATGCCATTATTATTTTATCCACTCTTAGATTCACCTCATTGGGCTTCTGCTATTCATTTTCAAATACAATGTTGATAATATTTCCTACATTTTGTTGATTGAACATTTGGAAGTCAAAAGTCCATATCACTGTCTTCTGATATGCCACAATCTTTCCAAAAGAGCCCATACCATACACATATTCTACATATACTTGGAATTTCTTTTGCATTTATTTTATGCAAAGCATTTTTAGTAGTTTATTTGTGTTGATTAGGTCCTACTAAGATTCTACGACTTGTTTTATGAATGTCACTTTGATAAGATCAATAAACAGACCCATGGTGAAGTAATTATAAACTCTGTTTCTGTTATTAAATGGTGGTGGAGCTTGATTAAATTCTTAGTGCTTCAACTTGAAAGAGCTGGTGTCTTACAAAGTATGGTCTGTCTTTCTTTGTCAATAGTTTCTATGCAAAATTATGCAAAAGTTCCAAACTCAAAGATTTTCATAATTACTAAATAAGTTTTTATGTATTTCTTTCTTTGTTACTGGTGTGTAGTCCAACACAAAAAAAATTTATTATAAATTACACTATTATGTCATGTTTACAAACACTTAAATTTATGAAATTCATTTCTCTAATACAGCACACTTCACATATATTTGCTATGTTTCCCTGATTTATATTCAGTTTTTCTTAAACAATTTTACAGATATCTAGATCTGAAAACAAATGCCTTATATTTCAGATAATATAAAATAATTATTATTGTATCTTAATTTGAATGGCTGTTATTATACATACAAACTGCATTTTAAATACAGTATCCTATATAATCTATTTGTTATATTATTTTCTTAATTATGAATCAATGATTTACAAGTCATAAAATTTAGATAGAGTGCCAGAAGCACTCTAAACGCATCTTAATCCATACTCATTTCATAGTTCTTCTAAATTTAAATCAGAAAACAATATCTTCTGATCCGTATGCCTTATCTCCTAATTCTATTCATAACCCAGTTTCTGCTCCAAAACTTGAGTGACAGTTCACATTTACTGGACTAAATCCCACACCCTTAAAAGAAATGTAAATATATTTGCATATGTCCATATTCTTTCTAAGGGAACAGATGGATGAATAGATTCTAGAGTAGTTTGCATTTAAGTAACATCAATGTCATACATTTTGTACTATATATAGAGGAATGATACCACTTCTCATATGATTTAGTTTATAGTACATTCTTCATATATACCATTTATTCACTAAGATTGAGTATGTCCTTTTATGATCACATTTAGAAAATAGGTAGATTAGAAATCAAGCATTCTCTTTAAAAAATATTGCTTCAGGAGTCATTTGGTAGAGATAATATATGGTGTTTCTGTATGAATCTGTCAAAATAATGTTACTGTGGTATTGTGACTTCACTCATCTATCTTTATCCTCTATGAAACTTCATGTTATATTAGTTCTATAGCACAATAAAACAAATGGATTCTTTATGACTTCCAATTGAAAATAAATGTTTCATGAAAAACATTATTCTCTTCACTGAGTCAGCTTCAACAAAAGCATAGCATTACTTTTCTCTGTGTCAACAATTTTTTAGGACAAAAAACCAAAATCAGTTTGGTGACTGTTGCAAAGAAACTGATTTTTGCTCAAGTGATTTCCTTCAAAGGGAAATTAAAGAATACAGTATATGGAAAATCGGTGTTATTTTCATATGCCTGAGAAATGTGGGCATAAAGAAGATGAAGTGTTAGGATTTTTCTGAAAGTTTAAGTCAATATAACATTTTTTTACTTAAACTTGGTTATTTCTTTTTAGATAGGTTTTTTTTAGCTTATTATTTTAGATTTGCAAGTTTCATGTAATATACAATAACTCAGCTTAATAAGTATGTGATAAATTGTATTTGAAATACATTGAAAGAGTACATGCATGATATCCATGTATATTCCATATTGCTTCTTTTAAAATATTTCAAATATGCATAATTTTGATATGTATAATGCATTTCCAAATAAACAGTTACAGAGGTTTTAACATCAGTTTCTCATAAAACATTTTTCCAGCTTTCGATTTCATATTATTTTAGAGTTTAGTAAGTTCTTATATTAGCTTATTGCATTTTTATCTGAATTTTTTGATACAGATGCAAATCTTTTTGAGATTCATTTGCTTTAACTTTTCAATATTGTTTAAATGAAGCTCATCCTTATATTAGTTTGGTTTGCAGTCTACATACTCATCATCTATTATCTTCCTAATTTTAATCATCTGGGACATAGTAATCAGAAAGTGCTTGATTACCCTATAACATTCTTAAAGTTTATTGTTGACTGTGGGAATAGGAGTCATTTTCTTCAGTGGTTTAGGCATTTTTGTATCTCCCTTGTTCTAGCAAGTATCAAGCACATGCTAATACAACTAACTTTATTAAACTCTATGGGTCACACACAGCAAAAGACATGAAATTCGTAGGGAGACGGTTGTGGAAGGTTTTCAAAAAAGATTTTGAAGAAGGGGAAGGTGAGATTGGGTAATACATTGTAAAAATTAATTAAATTCACCATACAAATGTATGAAAATGATGTAATATATTAAAAAAAAAAAAAAAAAAAAAACAAGCTCTACCGGGTTCACCAGCAGGTAGAACGGCATGAGGGGACCAGTCCAGCCGACCCTCCCTTGGGCTGAGCGGGATGGTGAGTGTAGGTGGCCCAGACTTCTCCTTTTCCCGGGAGAAACAGCGCACTGAGCCGGGAGAACAGTCAACGTAGGATCTCGCTTTATTCAATCTCACACAAGCTTATATAGACACAGGGTGCCAGGGAGGAGTCAGGGATTGGGGTGAGAAGGGTGCCCCAATAGCAATTTGCCAACTCAGAGGCTCAGTGCTGTCCTACAGACAGAATCAGGAAGTCTTTTGTCTTTAGCTGAGTCATTCACATGCCGAAGTGGTCGGTCCAAGACAGATCACTAAACTTTAGCCAGGCTCAGGAAGTTCCACTAGGCCCCTAGTTAGGGCCTGTTAGGCCCAACAAGGCTAAAGTAAGAAGTATTATCATAGAAATCCAACAAGTTGTTACACATCACAGAAAGATGATAAACCTAGTTCTGTATTATATGGTCAGTACTCAATCATTAAACCAAGGAGCCAGTGATTATCTCTAACACAGATGTCTTGAATAACATTGGATCAGTCTTAATGCACACTGAAAACAGAATAAATGAAAGATGACTTGTCTGTTTGGATGATATGGAATGTTTATTAGTCACTGAAATTAAAAGTAACATAAAAATCGTCAAGCTATATTTTAAGAAAAGAATGGGACATTAACCTCCCCTATCTCCTATTTTTCTTTTTCCTTAGCTTTTCTTACACTTGGAGATCACATAATGTTTTGTTTAAATTTGTAAACTTGTAAAAACCCAAGTGAAGCTAAAATTCAGGCTAAGGTTTAGACAAGGCAAAAGAGAGATCCCAGTCAAAAACCACCCAATAATGGCAAGTCAATTCACAAATATGCAGTAATTAAGGACCTCAGTGATCACATGAAAGAGAAAAGTGTTTACAACAAAATAGGAGACAGTAAATTGAATGCCACAGTTCAATGGAGCATGAACAACCATATTTCTTTATTTTAAAATTGCTATACTGCATGTATGCAGGCAAAAATCAATGATAATACAATTTTTTAATAATATATGATCAATATTTAGTTTATTATAAAGTTTATTTTCCTATAAATTGCATGCATGTTCATAAGAAAAATTAATATTCATATTTTTATGGTGCTCATGATTTAATTTCATAAATTCTGGACTAATACTAGAACATTTAGTTCCATCCTAAATACTTAATATTCATCCTTGGAGGAAATACAATATCACTCTGAATCTGTACATATTAGTTATCCGAAACAGAAAGAATTGCAATATAGAAATATGACTATTTTTTTTGTATTTTCTTTTAGCTTATTTCACTGATGATATACTAGTGAACAAGTTATATTTGACTGCACATGAAGTGAACTAGCCTCTTTGCATGTAGTGGTAAATTTTTAGAGATATACAAATAAATGGATGGAAGCAAAAATACATAGAATTAGTTTTGGAAGAAAAAGACAGATCTATTGAATAAAAAGTATTATTTAAGTGTTGAATGGCCCCAAAACACACACACACACACACAAACACACACACATTCACACACAAATCTATGCACACATACATTTATATATGACAATTTTAAAAAATAATTTCTAGTCGTTTTTGTATTCTATGTGTGATGGCACTTACTTCTGCTCTAGTACTTGAAAGACAAAGGCAGGAGGATCTGACCATGGCTATAAGGATCCATGTATGGAATGAATTCCATAAACTTAAAAAGGAAAAGAAAAGAGGCAAAAGAAATATAAACTGTGATGAGTTATTTCATACTGACTGGTTTAACATGTTCAGCTAAGTATTTACTATTAGATGATATTGATATGACAGCAATTTCAACTTTATCTTTTTTAGACAATGTCTAAATGTTATAGCAATACAACATTACAGTAACCATTCTTAGACTCCTAGAAGCAGTCATGGGGATTATCATTATATACTAATATTCTGTCTTGTTTGGTAGAAAGTAGAGATAACTGTACTTCACTGTTCAGAAAGTTCAGAAAGATCAAGGTTCAGAAAGATCAATATTGTATTATTGTAGGTTTACTCTTATTTGAACATAATGAAAGAGAAGAGGGATGTATAAATAGAAGAAAAAAGACTCTCAGGAAGAGGAAAAGGAAAGGGAGGAAGGAGAGAAATATTGTCAAATTGCATAAGAGTATAACAATTAAATTATCTTTATGAAACTCACTGGTATGTAAAATGAATATGCACAAGGAGGATATAAATTACATGGTTATTTCATAAGAGATTCTCCCTTGACCAATAAAGGTGAGAAAACCTTTCAGTTCTATAATTCACAATCCCAGTGATCCTTCAGTAATGTGATACTGCCAGAGATGATTTAGACTGATCATAATCATAAATTCCAAAAAAGACTAATAGCTCTCCTATTTGTCTGATTTCTATTATGTAAATAAATGCCTATAAAGTATGAGAAAGAATGAGTGGTTATTCCGGGAGTTACCAAGGACATTTCATTCTGGAGAAAAACAAGTCATAAGAGTCAGGCTCACAGAATATGCTGGAGATGATTAAACAGTTGAAAGCCAGTTGTGACGGTCTCATACATTTCATTGAGTTCTAAATAAGAACTACCTTCTCACAGATGTCAAAAGCAAAACCCATCCTCCCCAAAAAAATGTTGTTAAAGAAAATGTAAAGGCTGATTCAGAATCAGATTTGAATCTCATAGGCCTCTATATTACTGTGCAGACACCTAAAAACAGTATCTACAAGGATCATAAGAACATAACTCATTAGACAGTTGTCCAAAGCTGCAAAGTCCTGAAACTTCTAAAGATCTTTACCATTTTTGCAACTCTTGACCTCATTATTAATCAAAAAGTGGCTCAAAGATTATGATAACCTCTTTAACCATAAATTTAATTATCAAATTAGCTTTCTAATATGTGTAGACCAAGAAAACCTTATCAGAGACATGAAACAATTTTACTGTTCATTGTTGAGTACTTTCAACAGGATCCTTTCTATTACGATGTCAAAAGCCAGTAGATATCTCATGGTGCCTAGCACGGTTAAAATTTATTTACTTAACATTATAGAAAATTAACAGAAAAGCTGATAGATCAAACGAACAAATCATGAAGTAAAAATTAGCAAATACAATGTTAAGAGCAAATCTCATCTATTTGCAGTAGGATTAAAAAATAGGATTCCTTAGGAGGAGTATTTCTGTACTTTATGAGGTGAGTTATTTTATAATTTTAGTTTTGTGTTCTGTATACACTGATGACAGGACTTAAAAGAAGAAAATATCATGTATTGACAAACCTGAATAAATGCATATAGATTTATTATGAATGGGAGAAATTAGTGATTGAAATATTTTAAGAAACATACACATTTTAAAGTGTTTGTTTGGAATTTCTAATCAAATAATGCTCAGCACCCAATAGAACATTATGTATTTTACTAAAAATATTTCAGTGATTAAGATTATGAATATTAAACAGTTTAGTCTATATAATTGAGGACTATATTGAAACTATTTTACAATGACTAAGAACAGTCAAAATATAGATCAGTCTTGAAGAAGCCATCTAACAGCATGGGTAAATTCTGGATTTTATGTATTCAGTATGTCTTGAAAAATACTTATTATGTTGACACTGCCTTCTGGTAATTTAGAATGATGATTTGTTTCACTGATGAATCTTAAAAATTAATCAGATGAAAACTATTTTTAGCTTTCACAAATATTCAAAGCACAATGTCATTGGGATGATGCCTTTAAGAGCAGTGAAATTTAGGAGCTTGAAAGCAAAAATACCTCGGAAAATGTTCAAAATTTATTAGTGATCTCATATGACAATAGCATGACTGCTTTATAGACATACTTTATGTTTTTTTCTTTTCTGTATAGATGACTCACCCACACAGTGTACATGTGTTTGTGTTTGTACATGTGTATGTGTGCCTATGTACATAGGAGCTATCATGTGTGAATTACAATCCCCAAGAGAATATTTTTAACACAAAATTTGTTGGTTGTTTTAGATTCACACTTATATATATTCAGAATAATATATCCAATATTGAAACCATCAGGATTCCTGAAATAGATATAAAGTTAAATAAGCCTGGTAAGAATCTATGGTATGCAGTGGAAAAGCATTAAAAAAGGATTATAAAACCTTAAAGGTTTGCAAATATAGGTGATTTTGACTATTGTCCACTTCAATGGACATTTGTACACTTCAAATATTCACTTTTGATATCTTCTAAAAATTCATTTTCTAATAAATCACTTCTATTTTAAGCAATCTGCCTACCACTGACCAAAGCTTTAAATATTTATAATGAGTTCCAAGGGAAAAGAAGAGAATTTTGCTACTCTGACTGCCTCAATATTCAGAAAATACAATAAAATTGAGATACAATCTACCAAGGTCTTATCCATGGAGTTCAAAGTTATTCAAAATAATTATCAAAATGTTTCAAGGAAAAGTGTCTTGAATAAAGTAATGTGAGTTCTGCCATCAAGAATTAACAGATCGGTAATAGAGAACAGACTTGATATTCCCCTTTGACAACTTAAGTTGACCCTTCTATTGTGCCTCTCAGCATTACTCTCCTTGAAGTTCTCAAAAAGTTGGTGCTTTTAATACTCTCTCAAAACTCAGTGATTTTTCTACCTCAAAGTTGCCACATTTCTCCCACAAAATAATTCTAAGGATATACCAGCTGCATCACAGCCACGGACATTATTCTTAGTACCAAATTCTCTCAGTTTCACAGCAATGCTTCACCATTGGTGCTTTATTACCTTACTTAGTCTCACAGCAATACACTATTTATGCATTCCAGTTTCTCTTATTAGCTACTTTTTCTGCTGCTGTAAGGCAACACTTTCCCATAACCTAGGGAATGAAGAGAGATTGATTTGGTTTACATTTTCAGAGGAAATATATATCTTTATGGAAGAAAAATCATAGGAGAAGGCATGGCATGGAAGCAGGAGACTGGTTCAGGTTACCATTTTCCCAAATATTAACAGCCAAGGACTCAAACACATGTTCTTGTGGGTACCTACTCATATTCAAAGCATAACATCATCTATGAAAGTCACCCATATAAAAGTACCAGTTCTCTATCTTTTTCTCTTCATATGTTGTGAGTGAAGTGTACATAATTATATGCATGTGTAAGTATTGAGAGCTGCATGGGAATGCATATGTTTACGCAGGTACACATATGGGTACTTGCATGTAAATGTTCAAAGTGGATGTCTTAGATCTTTTTCAGTCACTCTTCCATTTTATATTTGAGGCAGTGTCTGTAGGAAAACTTAGACTTGGCCAATATGGCTTAAATTCATACCTATCTTACCTCAGGAATCATTTGAATCTGCTCTCTGAGGCCAGGATTATTGATGGATCATCACCCAGCTATCATTGTAGTGAGTTCTGGCCAGTAAAAATGTGGTTCTTTTTCTAGTCCAATGAGCAATGTTGAACAATCTGTGAATCTCCTGATTTCAAAGTCTACAATTACATAGTCAAAATTTAAAGTAAACAATCTCTACAGTTGCTATGATGTCGGTCAGTGTATGATTAAATATATATTTACACTAATTTTTATTAGGTCATTTCATTCCTATCTATGATTTAATATTAACTAGCAATTGAGACATAAATCTTGATTTTGTTGAATGTCCATCCCAGTCAAAATTACCTAAAAATGAGTCAATATCTGGATTTTTATGTGTCCTTTCCTATCTGAAGATAGAATAATCACTGTTTATGATTTGCTGACTGAATATCATAGTCAATAGTCAATATCAAAGAAGAAATTCCAAAAATAATCTGAAAATTAGATTTGACTTTTTTGTCACAGTCCATTTACATTACATTTATGTTGCTGTCTATGTATCTGTGAGTTTTTTTTTTTTTTTTGGCATGTGTGTAGGTATGTATAGATACATGTGGAAATAGAGAAAGACAATATGTGTTGTTGTGAGTCCAAAGGTGACTTTTGGAATCATCCTGGATTGTTCTACCTTCTTTTTGTCTTGCTATGAGATTTCCTAGTATCCTAGCTCCAAAGTTAGATGTGCAGGGTGCTACCCTTTCTACATGACATTTTTTATGTGATATCTGGGATCCAACTGAAGGTCTTTTGTTGTGAGGCAAAACACAACCACCACATCTCTCCAGCCTCTCTCTGTGTTATTTATTTGATGCCATGAAGTTGAGTAGATTAGAATCACAGTTTAAGAAAAGTCCTTATTTTTCATATGCTACTAAACACAAATGCAGCAAAGTAACTAACTTAATACTAAGAAAATTTCCCTATCTTCCTGATTGAAATTAATATAATTTTATTGCTCTCATTAGCTCATTTCAATGTCACATGAATCTCACAATACAGACATCATTATATCCTTTTAAGTTTCTAAGCAATACTTAGATTTGTGAAAAGTTGCCCAAGAATATCAAAAATTTATGAAATGTGTTGATTTTTGTGTGCTGCCCACACACATAATTTACAACAGATTATCACAAATATATGTCTGCTCCTAGCAACTCCTTGATAAAGGGAATTATTTTTGCACAGGTGAGTCAGATAAAGCACCAATTCATGATTTGCAACGTTACTGAGAGAATGGGAAATTGGGAGGAAATATTGAATTAGTAAACACTACTTTTGCATTACAAATTAACACAACAGATTAATTATTGTCATGCAGCTCTGGTAGAACATAGAAAGAAAATTTGTTCTTTCCATAATTTGAGAATCATTATCTTTCCCAATGTGTCATCATTTTGCAAGTTTTTGTTTTTATCTGTGGCAGCAAGTGATGTCACTACCTATTTTTAGTGGGTTTAAATCCAAATACACTTTGTCTGTATCTATAGCACATGTTAACATTTGCTCACAAATCTGTATGAACAAAAGAGTAATGCTGTCCTAGTCCGGAAAATAATTGCTGAAGCTCACTGTCAACAAAAGCTATTTCAAGCATCTGAGAAAAATCTTTATTCTTTGTGTGTGGCCACTGCCAGTATCAGAAGCTTTATCCTCATGTGGCCCAATTAACTGTATTTTCCCTAGTTTCTGCCATAGTGCATGTAATTCTTCTCACAATATTATTTTTGTATAAAATTAATTTTTTCTTTTAGATTACTCTTTATTTCATCAAA